>OU342746.1:50118110-50718110 GCA_910589775.1 Avena eriantha | reverse complement strand
GACATGTTATAAACAATTGAGAGTGCTTAATGTGTCTTAAAAGAATCATGCATTGTTTTAGCATATTAAAGCATAGTATTATGGTATTCTCCTTTGATGCTTTATTTGGGTTGACTTGGCGCATGCGCACACCATGTTATGACTATACCAAGTCACCATAGCCTCTATTATCCTTTAGTTTTCGACTTGTAATATCACTTTATGCTTTGATTAATAATGTTTTGTCAGTTTGCATGATTATGGCCATTATTGCTCTCTTAGTTGGTCGCTCCCAGTCTTTTTGCTAGCCTCCATAACCAAGTATGAGTTCTACTCATGCATCCAACTCCAAATAAAACCAATTTATTCCAAAGATTCCACCATACCTACCTATTAGAATTTGCTATTCCAAGTATATTCATGTTTTCATCTACCTTCCAAATTAAACTTGGTATGTGAAAATTAGTGATTAAAGCTCTCACGAACTTGATGGCACACTTTACTTTCTTGCACTTAATAATCTTGAACCATTGTGTCCATCTTTGTTGCGTATATGCTTGCTCTTTATAAGTTGAAGTTAGGAGAACGATGTATCATGGGGAACGCTTTCAACATTGCACTTATATTCTGTTGATATCATGATTCTTTCGCTTATGGATCCCGGTGGTGTGAAATAAAAGGGGAACTTGTAAGATCATGGAGTTTGTATGTGTGTTAGAGAAACGCCTGGGTCGCTAGCCTAATCCATGCCTAATCATGGTGGAAACTTACAGCATAACCATAATGAGAATTCTATGAAGCATCCTCAATAAAAACCTATGCAAATAGCAAATAAAAGATCGCTGACATACTCATTGTCTGTTGCCTTATCATTTTGATATGGGATAGCTCCTGTGTCATGGGGCAAGGGGTACCTCGTTGGCAGTTCTCTATGATACATATGTACTTACAATGACAAGAGCTTACTTGTGACTGAAGTTGAGTAGCATGAGGTTCGGTACTCGTAAGCAATGTGCATGAGATTTCAACTTATAACTTGTCAAGCATATCCTCTTAGTTGTCTCACTTTAACCTTAATCACTTGAAGATGCCTACGATAGGGGCAATGAGAGCTGAAAGCTAATAAGTACTATAATTTTTGGAAGCTCTTTATGAGACTTGAATCCCTGCTTCCTTCTATGAAGGCCTTTCTTTTACTTTTAAGTTGAGTCGACATCTTCTATCTTTATGCACCTATTGAGAGAGCATAGTGGCCATTCTTAGTTTAATGTGCATTGTCCCAAGACTTGTTGATTGATTCAAAACTTTGATATTGCTTGTTCTTAATCTTTTTGTATCTAGTCACCCTTATGAACTTTGAAGGTGTCCTATGCATTTGCATTTTGCTACTCTATGAGGGACAAGCTGAATACCATTCTTATTATGTTTTTTTATGTGAAACAAACAACGTCTTTGAAAGTATTGTTATTCATGAATCTTTTGTTTGTACCTTTTCATGCTACATCATAGTTGCCATGTCTTATTGTTAGAACTATATCTTTCAAGCTATGTTAAAGTACTATGATCCTAGCTATCAATGTTATAAATACCTTGATCAAGATTGTGATGGTGCATGTCACCTCAAAAATTATTCTTTCTTTTTATCACTTACCTACTCGAGGACGAGCAGGAGTTAAGCTTTACCTAACGTATATATAATTTTTGATGTTCCATGTTTGTTTTGTATCTACTTTCTTATGTTTTGTCCACAGTTTGTAGTATCTTTACACATTTTCTGGAACTAACCTATTAACAATATGCCACAGTGTCAGTTGCCTGTTTTCTGCTGTTTTTGGTTCCAGGAAAGCCAGAAAATGAATGTTCTCAGAATTGGACGGGACAAAAGCCGAAGTCAATGTTTCACAGAGGGGAACACGAAGCCAGAAGATGAGACGGAGAAGGGACTCTAGGGGCCCACACCCCCTGGCCGTGTGGCTAGGCCTGGCCCGCGCCTGGGGGGTGCAACCGCCTCGTGCACCCCCTCGGTCTCCCCTTTCGCCTATAAGAAGCCTCCGATATAGAAACCCCAAGTACCCGATCAAAATTCCATGAAAGAGTCTATAGCCGCCATCATCTCCATCCCTGGATCGGGAGGGATCTGAAGCTCTTCCCGGCACCCTGTCGGAGGGGAGAATTCACCCTGGAGGCCTTGTTCATCACCATGCCTGCCTCCGGTGTGATGTGTGTGTAGTTGATCCCTGTACTATAGGTCCATGTAGTAGCTAGATGGTTGGTTCTCCTCCTTTGTGCTATCATGTTTAGATCTTGTGAGCTCCGTTCATGATTAAGATCATCTATTTGTAATTCTACATGTTTTGTTTGCGAGGATCCGATGGATATTGAGATGCTATTTTAGATTGATTATTGATTTTATCATGTCTTTGTTATTTGTGATCTTGCATGCTTACCGTTGTTAGTAGCTATCTTGGCCAAGTAGAAGCTAGCAACTCCAAGAGGGAGTATTCATGCTCGATAGTGGGTTCATGCCTCTAGTAATCTGGAGAAGTGACAGGAATCTCTAAGGTACTAGATGTGATGTTGCTACTAGCGAGAAAAGAGCAATCCTTTGTTCATAGAACAATAGTATTGTTTACTTCACACACTTTGCTTAATGCAATTATCCCTTGCTTGCAACTTAATACTAGAGGG
Organism: Avena eriantha; assembly: GCA_910589775.1. Lineage (NCBI taxonomy): Eukaryota > Viridiplantae > Streptophyta > Magnoliopsida > Poales > Poaceae > Avena > Avena eriantha. The sequence goes on along the minus strand of OU342746.1, from coordinate 50,715,443 downwards.
GGTTTGGATGATAACCTGAAGGTGGATTATTAGTCATAGATGTAGTTGCATTATGGTCTATGTATGATGTTGTAATGCCCAATCAAATCTCATAGGAGTCAAGATGATTAGTATATGCATGTATGCTTTCTCGATGTTTGTCAATTGCCCCGTTGTAATTTGTTCACCCAACATGTCATTTATCTTAAGGAGAATCACCACTAGTGAACTATGGACCCCAGTCCATTCTTTTACCATCAATCTATAAAGCTATTTACTATTTTCTGTTTACTTTCTGCAAGCTATTATTATCTTCCACACAATACGTTTAATCCTTTGTTTTCAGCAAAACCGGTGAGACTGACAACCTCACTGTAAGATGGGGGCAAAGTTATGTGGTTGTGTTGTGCAGGATTCCAAGTTGGAAACAACACCTTGGAGGTGTTTCCTTGCTCCTAATGGTTCGATAACCTTGGTTTTATAACTGAGGGAAAACTTGTTGCTATACTCATCATACCTTCCTCTTGGGGTTCCCCAACGAGCTCAACATATTGAGTAAGCATCAACTTTAAGTATACGTCATTTTCCACCTTGGGTTTTGAAGTTTAAACTTGCTTTAGAACAAAAACTAGAAGTTGAGGATCTAGGGTATTGATATTTATAAGCCACCTAAACCTTGTGGGATTAAGTGGCTCGGAGCTCAAGTTTATGCAAGGGATATATGGATGGGTAGACCAAGTTATGTATTGATCATTGTACCATGAGTTGGGCCTGATTGTATTTGAGGTGCTCTAGGGGTGATGACAAACTTTGTTGAAAATAAGGCTGCCATAGTAGATTATCATGATGCCTCATAAACCATGTGGGTTTCAGAAGCATAGATCTCCAATGGAAACAAGGGAAGTGTGTATTTATAGACCATGGTTAGTTGATCATAACCATGCAAGGAGTTGGTAAATGAAGGATAACATTAAGATGGGAGCTTCTACCAAAGTAGGCATGATGGTAAGATTTGTAGAAGCAGAATATTTTCTTATCTACAAAACCATCAAGGATGAGGGGGTCAAAGAAGGGTTTAGCCAAGGGAAAGAGTGGGATTTAGTAGTACTCATGATGTACTAAAAGATGGTTCAGAGGCATTTTCAAAAAAGGCACATGGGTTTAGAAAGGTGGAGTCTCCAAGATTGAATCTAGATAAGGAGTCCAGACTTGGTCAAATTTGTGGCAATTTTGGTGTTTTTGACTAGATCACAAGAGGGAATGTATTTGAGGGGATGCAAGGGTTCAAACTCACAATCAAGTGGATGATGTTGAAGTGTATATTGAGTATAAGGTATCCATGCTTGTATTTGGTCTTTATTGACTTGGAAACTTCTAGAAAGGATTTGCTGAAGGGATCTGATTAAGGCTTTTAGATGATCACTTATGGGCTGTAGATCAAATCCAGCTTTGTTAACTTGCTTAGGGTTGATACTCTTGTATTATCTAGATGCTAGATGATGAGCTCCTAGGGTATCTCATACTACTCCTAGGCAAGCAAGTCAAGCAGCAGATCAAGGCAACTCATCTTACAAGCAAGACAACTCTACTACCAAGGATACCTCCAATCCTAGCTTAGGGGTAGGGATGGGTATTTTGAAGAGGTTGCATTTGAAGCAGATGCGAGTCTTTGGTATTTCTACCAAAAGTGGACTTCATAAGTTTATGATAGGTTTTGGGAAAAAACTTAGGGATAAGAATTTTAAAAGTTCTGTCTTAAAAAAACATAGTGAGATTTGTATCATATAGCTCTCCATACTTTTGTAGATAGAGGCTACTAAAATACTTGTTGTATCAAAGGCATCTTGGCTCTTGTTTTTTAATTGCTAGAACATGTGAGAAAATGCCAGAACAGTTGAATCCCAGCATGCTGCTAGGGTTCCTAGACATGGTTGGACACCACATGCTTGAGTGGCATCATTTTATGTGTTCTTTTCCAAAACCACAATGATGCACACTGAGACACACACACACAAACATCCGAGAGGGTGTGCTGATGTAGCATCTTTCAAACTAGTGGTGGAATGCACGCTGCAGTTCAATCATAGCATGCTGCTAGGGTTCCTGGACCTGGTTGGACACAGCATGCTGAGTGACATCATTCCATGTGTTCTTTTCCAAAACCACAATGATGCACACTAACACAAACACACATACAATGACTAGTGGATCCATGTGGATTATGAAAAGAACACACATGCAATGACATATAGTGGATCCATGTGATTTAGGAAAAGAACACACATGCAATGACATATAGTGGATCCATGTGGTTTATGAAAAGAACACACATGGAATGACTCTAGTGGATCCATGTGGTTTAGGAAAATAACACACGTGCAATGACATCTAGTGGATCCATGTGGATTAGGAAAAGAACACACATGCAATGACAACTAGTGGGGGATGAGGATCCATGTGGTTTATGAAAATAACACACATGTAATGACTCTAGTGGATCCATATGGTTTAGGAAAAGGACACACATGCAATGACATCTAGTGGATCCATGTGGTTTATGAAAAGAACACACATGCAATGACTCTAGTGGATCCATGTGGTTTCACACATGTAATTACATCTTGTGGATCCATGTAGTTTATGAAAAGAGCACACACATGCAATGACATCTAGTGGATACATGTGGTTTATGAAAAGAACATACATGCAATGACATCTAGTGGATCCATGTGGTTTAGGAAAACAACAACACATGCTGGAGTGGCATCATTGCATGTGTTCTTTTCCAAAACCACAATGATGCACACTAATACACACACATACAATGAGTCTAGTGGATCCATGTGGTTTATAAAAGAACACACATGCAATGACATATAGTGCACACATGCAATAACATCTAGTGGGGGTGAGGATCCATGTGGTTTAGGAAAAGAATACCACATGCTGGAGTGGCATCATTGCATGTGTAATTTTCCAAAACCACAATGATGCACACTAATAGACACACATACATCCAAGTGGGTGTGGTGATGTAGCATCTTTCAAACTGGTGGTAGAATGCATGCTGTAGTTGAATCCCAGCATGCTGCTAGGGTTCCTGGACATGGTTGGACACCACATGCTAGAGTGGCATCATTTTATGTGTTCTTTTCCAAAACCACAATGATTCACACTTACACACACACACACAAACATCCAAGTGGGTGTGGTGATGCAGCATCTTTCAAACTATTGGTAGAATGCATGTTGTAGTTGAATCCGAGCATGCTGCTAGGGTTCCTGGACATGGTTGGACACGACATGCTGGAGTGGCATCATTGCACGTGTTCTTTTCCAAAACCATAATGATGCACACTTACACATACACACATACAATGACTCTAGTGAATCCATGTGGTTTATGAAAAGGACAGACATGCAATGGCATATAGTGGATCCATGTGGATTAGTAAAATAACACACATGCAATGACATCTTGTGGATCCATGTGGTTTATGAAAAGAACACACATGCAATGACTCTAGTGGATCCATGTGGTTTAGGAAAAGAACACACATGCAATGACATCTGGTGGATCCATGTGGTTTATGAAAAGAACACACATGCAATGACATCTAGTGGATCCATGTGGTTTATGAAGACATCTAGGGGATCCATGTGGTTTACGGAAAGAACACACATGCAATGACATTAGTGGATCCATGTGGTATATGAAAAGAACACACATGCAATGACATCTAGTGCATCCATGTGGTTTAGGAAAAGAATAGCACATGTTGGAGTGGCATCATTGCATTTGTTATTTTCCAAAACCACAATGATGCACACTAATACACACACATAAATCCAAGTTCAAACTGGTGGTAGAATGCATGCTGCAGGTTTGTCCCAGCATGCTGCTATGGTTCCTGGCCATGGTTGGACACCACATGCTGGAGTGGCATCATTTTATGTGTTTTTTCCAAAACTACAATGATGCACACTAACATACACACAAATATCCAAGTGTGTGTGTGTGATGTCTACGCACTTCTATTCTAGTAGACAATTGTTGGGCCTCCAAGTGCAGATGTTTGTAGAACAGCAACAAGTTTCCCTTAAGTGGATCACCCAAGGTTTATCGAACTCACGGAGGAAGTGGTCAAAGGTATTCCCTCTCAAGCAATCTTGCAATCAAGATACAAGAAGTCTCTTGTGTCCCCAACACACCCAATAGCACTTGTCAGGTGTATAGCTGCACTAGTTCGGCGAAGAGATAGTGAAATACAAGTGGTATGGATAAGTATAAGTGGTAACGGTGCCAGAAAATAGCTTGACGGATAGGAAGTGACTAAAGGCAATCTGAAATAAAGATGGAAGCAAGCAAACATGTAACAGATCTAGTTGCAAACGGTGTTTCAATGCTTAGAAACAAGGCCTGGGGATCATACTTTCACTAGTGAACACTCTCATATAAATATCTTCTCTTTATGATGCTACTCTGAACTACTCTCTGGTTGGACACTCTAATCCATGGTAGGGCTATAACAGCACTCCTCAAAGTTCGCTTTTCCCATCTAGGTAACCCCACACTGTCACCTTGAGCACTAGATGGTTCCAACAAACACCACAATTTCATAGAGACATCCAACTCGAAATATAACTCATAACAACTATTTGTAATATCAAGCCTAAGTGCCACCATGGTGTGCACACTGTCACTTTCACACGCATGGGGAGAGCAGAGATTTATTAAAGCACTTGAGTAGCAAGGTAGATCTACTTGATTACAAAGCTCATGATCACAATATGATCATGCATAGAGAGAGAGATGAACATATAGCTACCGGTAGAACCCTTAGCCTTGAGGAAGAACTACTCCCTCCTCATCAGGGGAATCAGCAACGGTGATGGAGATGGTGGTGGATATCAATGGAGATGGCTCCGGGGACACTTCCTCGTCCCGGCAGGGTGCCGGAACCGAGACTTTTTCCCCCAAATCTCCCCTTCGGTGGCGGTGGTGCTGTGGAACTTTTCGTGGCTGGAGGCTCTCCGATTTAGGGTTTTCTCATTGGAGGCTTCTTATAGGCGAAAGGGCAAGGATGTTGGAGGTCGAAGGGGCCACACCAACTGGTGGCGCGGCCAGGGGGACCCGCGCCACCGTATGGTGTGGCCAGCCCCTGGCCCCTCTCTGTCTCGTCTTCTGGTTCTGTGAGTCTTCTGGTAAAATATTCACTTTGGCTTTTGTCCGGTCCAATTCCGAGAATATTCATTTTCTGACTTTTTGGAACCAAAAACAACATAAAATAGGCAACTAGCACTGTGTCATCTTGTTAATAGGTTAGTCCAAGAAAGTGTATAAAAATACTCCAAAGTGTGGACAAAACATAAGAAAGTAGATATAAAACAAGCATGGGACATAATTTTTTTTAGATATGTTAGCAACGTATCAACATCCCCAAGCTTAACTCCTGCTCGTCCTCGAGTAGGTAAGTGATAAAAAGAAAGAAAAAAAATTTAGGTGACATGCACCATCATAAACTTGATCAAAACATTTATAAAACATTGATAGCTGGGATCATAGTACTTTAACATGAGCATGAAAGATGAAGTTCTAACAATAAGACATAGTGACTATGCATGCAACATGAAAGATGCAAACAAAGATCATGAATAACAATGCATTGAAAGACGTTTGTTTGTTTCACATATAGAAAACATAGCATACTGGCATTCAGCTTGTCCCTCATGGAGTAGCAAAACATAAATGCATAGGACACCTTCAAAGTTCATAAGGGTGACTAGATACAAATAGTTCAAGAACAAGCAATATCAACATTATGGATCAGTCAATAAGTTTTGGGACAATGCACATAGAACTAAGAATGACAACTATGCTCTCTTAATTGGTGCCTAAGGATAGAAAGTGGAGACTCAACATAAAAGTAAAAGAAAGGCCTTCATAGAAGGAAGCAGGGATTCAAGTCTCATAAAGAGCTTCCAAAAATTATGGTACTTATTAGCTTTCATCTCTCATTGCCCCTATCATAAGCATCTTCAATTGATTAAGGTTAAAGTGACACAACTAAGATGATATGCTTGACAAGTTATAAGTTGAAATATCATGCCCCTTGCTTATGAGTATCGAACATCATGCTACTCAACTTCAGTCACAAGTAAGCTCTTGTCATTGTAAGTACATATGTATCATAGAGAACCGCCAATGGGGTACCCCTTTCCCCATGATATAGGATCTATCCCATAATAAAAATGACAAGGCAAGCAGACAATGAGCATCTCAGCGATCTTTTTATTTGCTATTTGCATAGGTTTTTATTGAGGATGCTTCATAGAATTCTCATTATGGTTATGCTGCAAGTTTCCACCATGATTAGGCATGGCTTAGGCTAGCGGCCCAGGTGTTTCTCTAACACACATACAAACTCCATGATCTTACAAGTTCCACTTTTATTTCACACCGCCGGGATCCATAAGCAAAAGAACATGATATGAACGGGGTACAATGTACAAGTGCAATGTTGAAAGCGTTCCCCATGATACATGGTTCTGCTAATTTCAACTTATAAAGCGCAAGCATATATGCAGCAAAGATGGACACAATGGTTCAAGTTTATTAAATGCAAGAAAGTAAAGTGTGCCATCAAGTTCGTGAGAGCTTTAATCACTAGTTTTCTCATAACAAGTTTAATTCGGAAGGTAGATAAAAACATGAATATTCTTAGAATAGAAAATGCTAATAGGTAGGTTTGGTGGACTCTTTGGAATAACTTAGTTTTATTTGGAGTTGGATGCATGAGTGGAACTCATACTTGGTTATGGAGGCTAGCAAAAGGCTAGGAGCGGCCAACTAAGAGAGCAATAATGGCCATAATCATGCAAAGTGACAAAACATCATTGATTAAAGCATAAAGTGATATTATAAGTCGAAAACTAAAGGATCATAAAGGCTACGGGGACTTGGGATAGTCATAACATGGTGTGAGCATGTGCCAAGTCAACCCAAATAAAGCATCAAAGGAGAATACCACAATACTATGCTTTAATATGCTAAAACAACGCATGATTCTTTCAAGGCACATTAAGCACTCCCAATTATTTGTAACATGTCATGCTACAGCAAAAATCACTAAGCATAAAGCAAAAACAATATCAAGCATGACATGACAAATCATAGGCCACAGTCAAAAACAAGCTCCTTTTACCACTTAAGCATGAACTTTCCTACTCTTTTCCAACACCAATCCAACTTATTTGAAAGAACTCACAAAGATAATAATAAATAAAGATCAGTGAGATTGTTCACAAATCCAAAAGGAAGAACTAAAAAGTTCTAAGGTGAAAGCACGAGAAAATTAAGACTAAACATAGTGCTAGCAAAAGAGAACACTCAAAAAACAATAAGAATGAAAACTAGAGTGTTCGAGGCAATGAATAACGGGGTGTGCCTCTCTCCAAAAGAAGTGTTGGGATCCAACAAACTTATTGCAGCAAACCAAGAAAACTAAGAAAACGAAAACTAAAAACAAAACAAAGATGCTCCAAGAACAACACAATAGTCATTGAAACAATAAAAACGAAGTGTCTAGAAAGACCTGAGATTTTTATTGATGAAGAAGGGAATGCCTTGGGCATCCCCTAGCTTTGACGCTTGTACTTCTTGGATATTTCTTGGGGTGACACGGGTGTCATCCCCAAGCTTGAGCTTTAGTCCATTCTTCATCTCATTACATCATTCTCTCCATACACCTGAAATTCTTCCTTCATACAAAACTTCACACAATCTTTATTAGCAACATTAGTGCACTCAAGATAATAAGTCTTTAGGTTCAGTTTCAACACCAATAAAATTTCCATTAAAACACAAGCTACTGTATCACTTCCCTCAAAAAGCTCAATTCACCAAAAACAAACAAAAAGAAATCGATAAAAACCAAATGAAAATAATTGCAGAAATATGTCAAAACAGACCAGCAGGTACAGACCAATTTTTTCGAACACCTTCTGTTGCTCAAATCGAAATGTGTTGAACTATCAAAAGTTAGATAACAACCTGGGGCAGAAGCACAAAAATGCATGCCTCAAACCAACGTACAGAGATTTTACACAAATTTTTACGGTGAAGAAATCAAATCTGTTTTGGGACAGCAACTTTTCCAAGCATTACTTCTCTCTCATTAGAGGTTACTCTTGGCACAAAAAGCAAATAAAAATGATAAGGAGAGGTTATTATAGTTGTAATAACTTCCAGGACTTATCTAAAACTTTTGGATTATCTCCCAATAAGTATTTTTCTTTAACATCTTTACGTTAGGCATGACAGTTTGAGAAGATGCTCACATAAGAAATATGAATTGAAGTAAAAGAGAGCATCAAGAAGCAAATTCAAAGAACATTTAAGTCTAACCCACTTCCTATGCATAGGAATCTTGTAGAGAAACAAGTCAAGAAAGCACAAAGCAATAAGCATAGTAAAGCAAAACAAGTGCAACTTCGAAAATTTCAACATAAAGAGGGGAAACTTAATATTATTGAGATGCATAAAACCATGTTTCCCTCTCTCATAATAACTTTCAGTAGCAGCATGAATAAAATTAACAATATAACAATCACATGAAACATTCTTATCATGAGCCACATGCATAAAAGAATTAATACTCTCCACATAAACATAGTCATTCTTATTAATTGTAGTGGGAGAAAATTCAACAAAATAGCTATCATTATTATTCCCATCACCATAACCATCAAATATAGGAGGCATACTGTAATCATAATTAATTTTCTCATCAATAGTAGGTGGACTGAAAATATGATACTCATCATTGTAATCATCATATATTGGAGGCATAGTATCATCAAAGTAAATTTTCTCCTCCGTGCTTGGGGGACTAAAAATATCATGCTCATCAAAACCAGCTTCCCCAAGCTTAGACTTTTCCAGCAATAATGGTGTTCAAAGAATTCATACTAATAACATTGCTATTAGCATGCAAATAAAGTTCCGTAGGTTTTTTAATTTTCTCTTCAAACACTTCATGTCCTAACTCAAGATAAATACTATAAAGTTCTCTAATTTTGTTGTTGTTTTCCATTAAGCCTAACTAGTGAAAACAAGAAACAAAAAGACAAAATTGCAAAATCTAAAGGAAATAACTTCGAGCACTCACACTGAAGGATGTGAGTACGTTTTACCTTACCTCCCCGGCAACAGCGCCAAAAAATAGCTTGATGTCTACGCACTTCTATTCTTGTAGAAAGTTGTTGGGCCTCCAAGTGCAGAGGTTTGTAGAACAACAGCAAGTTTTCCTTAAGTGGATCACCCAAGGTTTATCGAACTCTATGAGGAAGTGGTCAAAGGTATTCCCTCTCAAGCAATCTTGCAATCAAGATACAAGAAGTCTCTTGTGTCCCCAACACACCCAATACACTTGTCAGGTGTATAGGTGCACTAGTTTGGCGAAGAGATAGTGAAATACAAGTGGTATGGATAAGTATAAGTGGTAACGGTGCCAGAAAAGAGCTTGATGGATAGGAAGAGACTAAAGGAAATCTGAAATAAAGATGGAAGCAAGCAAACATGTAACAGATCTAGTTGCAAACGGTGTTTCAATAATTAGAAACAAGGCCTAGGGATCATACTTTCACTAGTGAACACTCTCATATAAATATCTTCTCTTTATGATACTACTCTGAACTACTCTCCGGTTGGACACTCTAATCCATGGTAGGGCTATAACAACACTCCTCAAAGGTCGCTTTTCCCATCTAGGTAACGCCACACTGTCACCTTGAGCACTAGATGGTTCCAATAAACACCACAATTTCATAGAGACATCCAACTCGAAGTATAACTCATAACAAGTATTTGTAATCTCTAGCCTAAGTGCCACCATGGTGTGCACGCTGTCACTTTCACACACATGGGGAGAGTAGAGATCTATTAAAGCACTTGAGTAGAAAGGTAGATCTACTTGATTACAAAGCTCATGATCACAATATGATCATGCATAGAGAGAGATGAACACATAGCTACCGGTAGAACCCTTAGCCTTGAGGAAGAACTACTCCCTCCTCATCATGGGAATCAGCAACGGCGATGGAGATGGTGGTGGAGATCAATGGAGATGGCTCCGGGGCCACTTCCCCATGCTGTTAGGGTGGCAGAACAGAGACTTTCTATCCCCCGAATCTCCCCTTCGGTGGCGGTGGCGCAGAGGAACTTTTCGTTGCTGGAGGCTCTCCGATTTAGGGTTTTCTCATCGGAGGCTTCTTATAGGCGAAAGGGCAAGGTCGGTGGAGGCCGGAGGGGCCCACACCACCTGGTGGCGCGACCATGGGGACTCGCGCCACCCTATGATGTGGCCAGCCCATGGCCCCTCTCCGTCTTGTCTTCTGGCTCCATGAGTCTTCCGGTAAAATATCGACTTTGGCTTTTGTCTGGTCCAATTCCGAGAATATTCATATTCTGACTTTTCTGGAACCAAAAATAGCAGAAAACAGGCAACTGCCACTGTGGCATATTGTTAGTATGTTAGTCCAAGAAAGTGTATAAACATACTCCAAAGTGTGGACAAAACATAAGAAAGTAGATATAAACTAGTGATAGAATGGATGCTGTAGTTGAATGCCAGCATGCTGCTAGGGTTCATGGACATGGTTGGACACATGCAATGAAATCAGTGGATCCATGTGGTTTATGAAAATAACACACATGCAATGACATCTAGTGGATCCATGTGGTTTAGGAAAAGAACACCACATGCTAGAGTGGCATCATTGGATGTGTTGTTTTCCCAAACCACAACAATGCACACTGATACACACACATCCAAGTGGGTGTGGTGATGCAGCATCTTTCAAACTTGTGGTAGAATGCATGTGGCGGTTGAATCCCAGCATGTTGCTAGGGTTCCTAGACATGGTTGGACACAACATGCTGGAGTGGCATCATTGCATGTGTTCTTTTCCAAAACCACAATGATGCACACTGATACACACAAAAATGCAAGTGGGTGTGGTGATGCATCAACTTTAAACTGGTGATACAATGCATGCTACTAGGGTTCCTAGACATGGTTGGACACCACATGCTGGAGTGGCATCATTTTATATGTTATTTTCCAAAACCACAATGATGCACACTGAGACACACACACAACCATCCAAGTAGGTGTGGTTATGCAGCATCTTTCAAACTAGTGAATACATGATGCAGTTGAATCCCAGCATGCTGCTAGGGTTCCGGGACATGGTTGGACCCAACATGTTAGAGTGGCATCATCGCATGTGTTCTTTTCCAAAACCACAACGATGCACACTAACACAGACACACATACAATGACTCTAGTGGATCCATGTGGTTTATGAAAAGACCACACACGCAATGACATATAGTGGATCCATGTGGTTTAGGAAAAGAACACACATGCAATGACATCTAGTGGATCCATGTGGCTTATGAAAAGAACACACATGAAATGACTCTAGTGGATCCATGTGGTTTAGGAAAAGAACACACATGCAATGACATCTAGTGGATCCATGTGGTTTATGAAAAGAACACACATGGAATGACTCTAGTGGATCCATGTGATTTAGGAAAAGAACGCACATGCAATGACATCTAGTGGATCCATGTGGTTTATGAAAAGAACACGCATGCAATGACATCTAGTGGATCCATGTGGTTTATGAAAAGAACACACATGAAATGACTCTAGTGGATCCATGTGGTTTATGAAAAGAAAACACATGCAATGACATCTAGTGGATCCACGTGGTTTATGAAAATAACACACATGCAATGACATCAGTGGATCCACGTGGTTTATGAAAAGAATACACATGCAATGACATCTAGTGGATCCAGGTGGTCTAGGAAAAGAACACCACATGCTGGAGTTGCATCATTGTATGTGTTCTTTTCCAAAACCACAATGATGCACACTGATACACACACAATGACTCTAGTGGATCCGTATAGTTTATGAAAAGAACACACACAAGCAATGACATATAGTGGATCCATGTGGTTTAGGAAAATAACACACATGCAATGACATCTAGTGGGGTATGAGGATCCATGTGGATTAGGAAAAGAACACCACATGCTGGAGTGGCTTCATTGCATGTGTTCTTTTCTGAAACCACAATGATGCACACTGATACGTTCCTAACGTATCTATATTTTTTGATGTTCCATGCTTGGTTTTTATCTATTTTCTTATGTTTTGTTCCAACTTTGGAGTACTTTTTATACACTTTCTTGGACTAACATATTAACAAGATGCCACAGTGCTAGCTGCCTGTTTTCTGCTGTTTTTGGTTCCAGGAAAGTCAAAAAATGAATATTCTCGGAATTTGACGGGACAAAAGCCAAAGTCGGTTTTTCACCGAGGGGGGACACGGAGCCAGAATACGAGAAGGAGAGGGGCTAGAGGTCCGCCCCACCACCTGGCCACGCGGCCAGGCCTGGCCCGCGCCAGGGGGTGGTGTGCCCGCCTAGGGAAACCCCTCGGCCTCCCCTTTCGCCTATAAGATGCCTCCAATACAGAAACCCTAAGTACCCGATCAAAATTCCATGATAGAGTCTGTAGCCGCCGTCATCTCCATCCCTAGATCGGGAGGGATCTGAAGCTCTTCCCGGCAGCCTATCAGAGGGGAGAATTCACCCTGGAGGCCTTCTTCATCACCATGCAAGCCTCCGGTGTGATGCGTGAGTAGTTCATCCTTGGACTACGGGTCCATGTAGTAGCTAGATGGTTGGTTCTTCTCATTTGTGCTATCATGTTTAGATCTTGTGAGCTCCGTTCATGATCAAGATCATCTATTTGTAATCCTACATGTTGTGTTTGTGGGGATCCGATGGATATTGAGATGCTATTTCAGATTGATTATTGATTCTATCATGTCTTTGTTATTTGTGATCTTGCATGCTTTCCGTTGTTAGTAGCTATCTTGGCCAAGTAGATGCTAGCAACTCCAAGAGTTAGTATTTATGCTCGATAGTGGGTTCATGCCTCTAGTAATCTGGGGAAGTGACAGAAATCTCTAAGTACTAGATGTGCTTTTGCTACTAGGGAGAAAACAACAATCCTTTGTTCATAGAACAATCGTATTGTTTACTTTACACGCAATGCGTAATGCAATTATCTATTGCTTGCAACTTAATACTAGAGGGGGTTCGGATGACTGAAGGTGTATTATTATTCATAGATGTAGTTGGATTACGTTCTATGTATAATATTGTAATGCCCAATCAAATCTCAAAGGAGTCAAGATGATTAGTATATGAATGTATGATTTCTCGATGTTTGTCAATTGTCCCCCTGTAATTTGTTCACCCAACATGTCATCTATCTTAAGGAGAGCCACCACTAGTGAACTATGGACCACGGTCCTTTCTTTTATCATCAATCTACAACTGTTTATTGCTTTCTGTTTACTTTCTGCAAGTGATACATTACAAATGTATCTATAATTTTTGATGTTCCATGCTTGGTTTTATCCACTTTCTTGTGTTTTGTTCCAACTTTGGAGTACTTTTCTTGTGATTTCTTGGACTAACCTATTAACAAGAGCCATAGTGCCAGTTGCGTGTTTTCTGCTGTTTTTGGTTCCAGGAAGTCAGAAAATGAATATTCTCGGAATTGGAAGGGACAAAAGCCAAAGTTACTATTTTCCTGGAAGACTCACGGAGCCAGAAGGAGAGTCGGAGAGGGGCCATAGGGTGGCCACACCACCCCTAGGCGCGGGTCCACCTAGGCCGTGCCAGGGCATGGTGTGGGCCCCTTGGCCGCCCACCGACCTTGCCTCTTCGCCTATTAGAAGCCTCCCGATACCAAAACCCTAAATCAACAATCAGAAATCCACGAAAAGTTTCGCTGCGCCGTCGCCACCGAAGGGGAGATTTGGGGGCCATAAACTCTCTGTTCCGGCACCCTGCCGGGACGGGGAAGTGCCCCCGGAGCCATCTCCATCGATCTCCACCGCCATCTCCATCACCATTGCTGATTCCCATGATGAGGAGGGAGTAGTTCTCTCTCGAGGCTAAGGGTTCTACTGGTAGCTATGTGTTCATCTCTATCTATGCATGATCTTGTTGTGGTCATGAGCTTTGTAATCAAGTAGATCTACCTTGCTACTCAAGTGCTTTATTAGATCTCTGCTCTCCCCATGTGTGTGAAAGTGACAGTGTGCTCACCATGGTGGCACTTAGGCTAGAGATTACAAATACTTGTTATGAGTTATATTTGGAGTTGGATGTCTTTATGAAATTGTGGTGTTTGTTGGACCTATCTAGTACTCAAGGTGACAGTGTGGGGTTTTCTAGATGGGAAAGACTTACTTTGAGGTGTGCAGTTATAGCCCTACCATCGATTAGAGTGTTCAACTGGAGAGTAGTTAAGAGTAGTATCATAAAGAGATGATATTTATATGAGAGTGTTCACTAGTGAAAGTATGATCCCTAGGCCTTCTTTCTAAGCATTGAAACACCGTTTGCTACTAGATTTGTTACATGTTTGCTTGCTTCCATCTTTATTTCAGTTTGCCTTTAGTCTCTTCCACGCCATCAATCTATTTTCTATCACCGTTACCACTTATAATTATCCATAGCACTTGTATTTCACTATCTCTTCGCCGAACTAGTGCACCTGTACACCTGACAAGTGTATTGGGTGTGTTGGGGACACAAGAGACTTCTTGTATCTTGATTGTAGGATTGCTTGAGAGGGAATACCTTTGGCCACTTCCTCCCTGAGTTCGATAAACCTTGGGTGATCCACTTAAGGGAAAACTTGCTGCTGTTCTACAAACCTCTGCACTTGGAGGCCGAACAACTGTCTACAAGAATAGAAGTGCGTAGACATCAGCAAGCTTTTATTATCTTCCACACAATACGTTTAGTCCTTTTTTCCAGCAAAACCGATGAGATTGATAACCTCTCTATAAGTTGGGGGCAAAGTTATGTGGTTGTGTTGTGCATGATTCCAAGTTGGCAACAACACCTTGGAGGTGTTTCCTTGCTCCTACTAGTTCGATAACCTTGGTTTCATAACTGAGGGAAAACTTGTTGTCATGATCATCATACCTTCCTCTTGGTGTTCCCCAACGAGCTCGATATATTTTGGTCCATCAAGCTCTTTTTATGGCGCCGTTGCCGGGGAGCCAAGGACATCTTCACAAGGGGAGTACCTTGTAACCAATCTCTTTACTTTGTTGTTTTTGTTTTGGTTAGTTTATTTCTGCTTTGTTTCTTGTCTCTTTTTATCAAAAATACAAAAAACTAGTTCCTACTATAGTGGTTATTTTCGTTTGTCTGTTATTATCTGGCTTTATCATGCTTTCTATCAATGATTGATTTCTTTGAAAATGAATCTTATTGGCAAGGTGGGTACAAGCAAGAACAAATATATTATTATAAGGAACACCGCCTGTCACAAAAAGGGAAACACTTATGGGAACAAATTAGTAAATTGGATACCATTGCTAGAAATGTGTGCTCTACTTATAATGTTACTTATTGCTTTGATAAATATTGTTGTTGTAGGAGGTATAAACACCTCCCTTTTCAATGTGAGTATAATGATAATGTTACCATATCTTCTTATGTTAAGGGAAATTATGACTTTTATGATGTGGAACAAATTGAAGAATTTTTTGCTTGGAAGGGTGCATTCGAACTTGCTTATTTGCTTGAAAATACTGATGATGCACCTTATAAAAATGAGGTTTATGATATACTTAAATTTTTCTTTGATAATTACAAGGAAGAAAATGGCTATATTCTTGAATATCTTGATAGATGCTCTCCACCAATGGAAGAGACTAATGACTTGCAGGAGCCTATGAAAGAAGAAATTGTTGAAACTGGAAGCTCATTGGATGAAAAAGTGGAGGACAGTGATGATCTAGAGGAGGAAGGATGGATCTACCCATGCCTACCTTCTAATGAGAGTAACTCTTTACCCCTTACATTATTTGATTACCCTCCATGCTTACCAAAGGAGGGTGAATGTTATGTTCCTGTGGATTCTTTTGAAAATGTTTATAATAAAGCTCTAGATGATGGTCCTATATTGGTTGATAATATTAATTGTACTACTATTGAAAATGAGATTGACCAGTCATCTTGTTATAAAATTGTTACAAGTGGGCATGAAGGTTTTAATCCCACTATTTTTGAGCTTGATAAAAATTATGTGTTTGTAGGTCATGAAAAGCATGCTTTATGTGATAGTTATATTGTTGCGTTTATTCATGAGGCTACTGAAAATTATTATGATAGAGGAAAATATGGCTATAAAAGTTTTCATGGTACCGAAACACCTCTCTATGTGCTCAAAGTTTTGAAGTTACTCTCGTTTTATCTTCCTATGCCTGCCATTTTGTTATTTGTGAATTATTTGTGTATAAGATTCCTATGCATAGGAAGTGGGTTAGACATAAATGTGTTTTGAATTTGCTTCTTGCTGCTCACTTTTGCTTCAATTCATATTTCTTATGTGAGCATCATCGAAATTCTTATGCCTAACTTAAAGGCGTTAAAGAAAAGTACTTATTGGGAGATAACCCAAAAGTTTTAGATGAGTCTTGGAAGTTATTACTTCAGTAATAACCTCTCTTTATCCTTTTTATTTTATTTTTGTGCCAAAAGTAACCTCTAATGAGAGAGAAGTAATGCTTGGGAAAGTTGCTGTCCCAAAACAGATTTTTGTTCTTCACCATAAAAATTCGTGTAAAATCTATGTACGTCATTTTGAGGCGTGAATTTCTGTGCTTCTTCCCCAGGTTGTTATCTAACTTTCGTTAGTTCAACACTTTTCGATTTGAGCAACATAAGGTCTTTGAAAAAAATACTTTTTACCTACTGGTCTGTTTTGACAGATTTCTGCCATTATTTGCATTTGCTTCTTGTTGGTTCCTTTTTGAGTTCTTTTGCGGAATTGAGCTTTTTGAGGGAAGTGATACAGTAGCTTGTGTTTTAATGGTAGTTTTTTTGGTGTTGAAACTGAACCTAAAGACTTATTATCTTGAGTGCACTAATGTTGCTAATAAAGATTCTGTGAAGTTTTGTATGAAGGAAAAATTTCAGGTGTATAGAGAGAATGATGTAATGAGATGAAGAATGGACTAAAGCTCAAGCTTGGGGATGCCACCCCATGTCACCCCAAGATATATCTAAGAAGTACTAGCGTCAAAGCTTGGGGATGCCCAAGACATCCACGTCTTCATCAATAAAAATCCCAGGTTTCTTCCAAACACTTTATTTTTATTGTTTCATGCACAATTGTGTTGTTCTTGGAGCGTCTTTGTTTTTGTTTTGCTTTTCGTTTCTTTGGTTTTCTTAGTTTGTTTGAATAAATTGGTTGGGCCCCCTCTTTCATGCAGTGGTTTTCAAATAGTTTGGTTTGGATTGGAAAAGAGTAGGAAAGTTCATGCTTAAGTGGTAAAGATAGCTTGTTTTTGACTGTGGCCTATGCTTTGTCATCTCATGCTTGGTATTGTTTTGGATTTATGCTTAGTGATTATTGCTATAGCATGACTTGTTATAAACAATTGAGATTGCTTAATGTTCCTTGAAAGAATCATGCATTGTTTTAGCATATTAAAGCATAGTATTATGGTACTCCCTCCGGTCCGATTTATTAGGCATGCACGTAGTTTAAGAATAAGTTTGACCATTAATTTTGGTCAACAAATTTTACATAATATGTCACAAAAATTATACCATTGGATTCATCTTTAAAAGTACTTTCCAATGATATATTTTTTATGGCATATATTGCATATTTTATTGATCAAAATTGATGGTCAAACTTGTCCTTAAACTACGTGCGTACCTAATAAACCGTACCGGAGGGAGTATTCTCCTTTGATGCTTTATTTGGGTTGACTTGGCGCATGCTCACACCATGTTATGACTATCCCAAGTCACCATAGCCTTTATCATCCTTTATTTTTCGACTAGTAATATCACTTTATGCTTTAACTAATAATTGTTTGTCCCTTTGCATGATTATGGCCATTATTGCTCTCTTAGTTGGTCGCTCCCAGTCTTTTGCTAGCCTCCGTAATCAAGTATGAGTTCCACTCATGCATCCAACTCTGAAAACCAAGTTATTCCAAAGAGTCCACCATACCTACCTATTATCATTTACTACTCCAAGTATATTCATGTTTTTATCTACCTTCCGAATTAAACTTGTTATATGAAAATTAGTGATTAAAGCTCTCACGAACTTGATGGCACACTTTACTTTCTTGCATTTAATAAACTTGAACCATTGTGTCCATCTTTGTTGCGTATATGCTTGTGCTTTATAAGTTGAAGTTAGCAGAACCATGTATCATGGGGAACGCTTTCAACATTGCACTTGTACACTGTACACCGTTGATATCATGTTCTTTTGCTTATGGATCCCGGTGGCATGAAATAAAAGGGGAACTTGTAAGATCATGCAGTTTGTATGTGTGTTAGAGAAACGCCTGGGCTGCTAGCCTAAGCCATGCCTAATCATGGTGGAAACTTGCAGCATAACCATAATGAGCACTCTATGAAGCATCCTCAATAAAAACCGATGCAAATAGCAAATAAAAAGATCGCTGAGATGCTCATTGTCTGCTTGCCTTGTCATTTTGATTATGGGATAGCTCCTGTATCATGTGCAAGGGGTACTCGTTGGTGGTTCTCTATGATACATATGTACTTAGAATAACAAGAGCTTACTTGTGACTAAAGTTGAGTAGCATGAGGTTCGGTCTTCGTAAGTAAGGGGCATGAGATTTCAGCTTATAACTTGTCAAGCATATTGTAACATCCCAAATATTTAATCAAGGTTATCAAGATCCAACTCACCCAATTTAGGGTTAACAAAAACTTGTTATCATTAAAATAGATAAGGATGCATATGTGTGCTGCATTAATATATAATTTTTTGGAATTGCCATGCTTGTTTGTTCTAATGGTTGTAAAATGATTCAAAGATGAATGCCACATCATCTAGATCATTCCCAAGCCAAATCCAAAGAAAAAGAAATCAAACAAGATTAATAAATGCAAATTGTTATTTTGGCCCTTTAATCCAGTAGGTTTAGGTGTTCCTAGAACTCATTTTCAAACAGACACAATTATGAATCTTTGCACCCCTTGCTAGAACAAGTAAATATGTACCAAGGCCCACTTTGAAATCTTACAAAAACATTTGGACACTAATTTTAAATGACATTTAAAAATGGAATCAAGTGTATGTGCATAGATCCCACTTTTTCAAAAACCACTCAAATGAGTTCAACTTGACAATCCCAAGCAACCACAGATGCTCAAGCATGTGACTAACACCTCCACCAAAAATCTTTTCAAAATTCAAAACTTTTGTTCTTGCGGCCATTGTGTCGAACACCTTGGGAGCAAAATCAAATCTGCCTAACTAACACTATTGTGATCATAGCACTGTCGAGCCTTTTGGTTTAATTCTTGTCCCCTGGTCTACCTATCTCTAACCATGCCATCAACAAGCTATCCCTTAACTTGGAGCAGCAGTAGCACGCCGCCCGTTCTTGGTTGCTGCCGGCCGAGTGTGGACAACGCGCCACAGACAACACCGCGCCAAACCAGCACCCTCCCTAGCTCCGCCGCACCCTACCGCGACCCCCTGTCCACCCCACGGACATAGCTGAGCACTGGACCACTGAGGAACGCTCACGCCCACCGCCTCTACACCGTGCACAGCTCACGCCAGAGCGCCGTCCTCGACAGGCCCGCAAAATCCGTGCCTTGCCCTCAGCTCGTGTGCGTCACCCCGCCTTAACCCCAGCACACCCCCAACATGCAATTTTCCCGCCGCACGACTAGCAGCCACCGCACGCTGCATCGAGCACCGCCTCTGCCGTGCAGAGCGCCAGCCTTTCCCGACCAAACGCCACCACCCCTAGCGTCGCCATTACGTCATAGCTGACCGCCAGGAGGCAGCGCACCGTCCGCCTAGCCCGCCCATGCCTATAACCCTTTGTACCAGTGTCACCGACGAGCTCACCATCGTGCTGCATGGTCCCCTCGTCGACCTATATAAGGAGACCTCCCCAGCACCATTTCACCACACTACCTCACTCCCCTCTCACCACTAGCCCTTCCCCACCTCTTGCCGGAGCCACTCGAGCCACTATTCGCTGAAATTTCCACCGGAGCCACCGCAGCAGAGGAGGAAGAGCCCCCGTCGATTTTGTCCACCCCAGGAGCCGCCACGACCACGCCTGAGTCTGCCGTCGTCTCCACGTTCAATCGCCCCCATCGCCATGTTAGCTAGAGCCCAGGTAAGCCCCCATTGCACCCCAACCAAGCCACTAGGGTTCCGTCTCGCCGGCGACCAGTTCGTCGTCGATGATGAACCATCACCGTCGATCTAGGTTCTAATCGCACGGCCCACATCGCCCCATACCGTTTCAGGTTTTAAGAGTCGCTGACATGTGGACCCCCCTATCAGATTCCCTCTGCGCAGCTGAGCGCTACTGGGCCGGCCCGTTAGTGTTCCCGCGCTGGCCCTGGATTTCAAATTTAGATTTTTCTATTTAGAGTTAATCTAGTTTTTGTCCACTAGATTAAAAATCAATTCAGGGAGTTTTACAAATCCAAATTGAATGATTCCAATTTTCTTGGAAATATAATGAAAATATCTATCCAAGCCCATTGGATTTAAATCAATTAGATTAGAGACCTCACCTAGCAAAAATAACAAGAGAGGGACTTTTCCAAATTCAAACATTTTTCAAAAATCAACCATAATAGCTTTTGAGTTGATTCCAACTCTCAAAAATCACATTTGACCATACCTATCTGAATATTTAATAATATTTAGGTTTGCATGTAGTGACTTTGGACTAGTACCAAAATAATGCTATGTAGGCATTTCTAGTAACTTTAAATCATTAAAATAATAAACTTAAACCTATTGAAATATGATCAACATTTAAATCACATTCCCATGTATTAGAATATGTGGTGATGACATGTGTCCACATGATCCCATATTTTAATTGGAGAATATTAAATCTTAGTTAATTTTCAATGAGTAGAAATTACTTTTCTCAAATATAATAAATGAAACTAGTTCATTAAATCTTGTGATGTTTTGATGATGCTAGATCATCAAGTGTGTGCCTTAGTAGGCTAAATAGACTAGTTAAGTATTGTTTGGTGATTATGGATCCTGTATGTATTTATAGACGATAGTACCGACCAAGTCTACGAGGAGGAGGAGTTCTACCCCGAAGAAGACGATGAGAATTTCAACCACTGCACTACTCAAGGCAAGCCAAGCACTTCAAGTAAAATGAGCAAGCTACTATGTGCATGCTAGAACTAAGCAAGTTAACACTTGCCCCCTTGACTTAAGCAAATGCATTGGGCATGCTTTAGTTATACCCTCTTTGATTTATACCCATCCCAAGTTCTACTTACAAGCTTTACTTTGGTTTACTTTACCAATGTTCTTTACTTTATTTATAGATAGCATAAAGATTATAAAACTTGGCCTATCTAGTTAGACTTAGATGTCATTCTATGGCATGAGATTGATATTAGCATCCCACCTTAGTGAACACTCTTAACTTAGTGTTTAGAGCTAAACCAAAAACTTTATCACTTTAGATGGGAATACTTGGTGAAAATTCTTATGAAAACCTTGGAATGATGAGTCATTCTATTGAGATATTTTGACATGTGTTGAGAAACACAAATGGTTTATGATGATGAAAATGTTGAGGCATGAGCCTTAGCCCTTTATAAAAACTGATGGTTGGGTTCAGATGCGATACCATTCCAAATTTACCGTACAACCACAATACCTGAATTGGGTAAGGCTTAGCCGGAAGTTTATATGCATTAGTATGAGTTCCCTCGTGGGAGAGGTTTGATCTGAGGCTACCTCTCAAGGTTGTCCACCTATGCAGTGCCCAGGATGGCAGATGGCCATGGCTGGGAGGCCAAGCTCATAGGAGAGGCGCTTATACTAGGGTGTGTAATTGAAAGGTTATGATTGATTATCCGCATACCAAGTATGATGATTCAGGGTTACCCCTGACGGATGTATCGAATTTTGTGGTGAAAGTGTACCACCTCTACAGCGTGTCAAACTATTCGAATAGCCGCGCCCACGGTGATGGACAGTTGGAGTGGCCATACTTTTCCATTGTCAGATGTTTTCAAAATGACGTAGGAAATGAATGGTGATTTTGACTTGACCACAACAAGGTTGTGATTATGAGAACTAAGTTCCCACTTAGGTGATTTTAGCATTCCTACTAGAACTACCTTTCTTTACTTCTGAACTCAGCTTAGGTTTCAAACTTAACCTTGCAAATAAACTTAGAGTTTAGCATTCCTACTAGAACCACCTTGCTTGTTAGTGATAGTTTGCGAGTACTTAAAGAGTACTCATGGCTTTGTCCCTGGCTATTCCCGTAGCCAGACTATGAAGAGGGATACCAAGAGGAAGGACAGTAGGACGGCTACGACAACTAGGACTATCTCCCATCGTCAGCATTGCCTGTGACACTGAAGATGGACCCCACCGTGACGCTTATTATTTATTCCGCTGCTTGTTGTATTAAGACTGGATCATGAGATCATTTATTTGTGTAAGACCTTATTATGGTTTGTAATGGATGATGTACTGTGATATCCAATCTGTTATGTCTCACAAAAATGGTAATCCTGGGATTGCGATGTATGGCATAACAGGCATCTGGGATTAAAAATTCGGGTGTTGACAAGTTGGTATCAGAGCCATCCTGACCATAGGAGACCCTAGTTAGAATGGAATTCTGAACAAAAACTTAGTTTCAAAACAAAAGAAGTGAGTATTTATGAAAACCTATTCACACTCTTACCCTTGGGATGCTTTCTCTCAAAAAAATTAATGTTCCTCAAAATTCTTACATTACTACATAAAATTTGACACACTTGATCACCTCACTAACTTACTCATCCTAAATTCTTATAGATGGAAGTTCAGTATTGCATGTTCTACCAGTTGGGCAATGGAGGCCAACTGATCTTCGAGAGGGATCTTGATGCACTGTCTGAGTACTTGGAGCGCCTGAATCCGTAATTCTTTGGAACTCAACTCAATGGTCCCCAAGGAGGAGATTTACAATGGCTAGTAGTTGCTGATCTTCGAGGCAAGATGGAAGCACCACTTTCAGAGAAGATTCAATTCATCGTGAGAGAGAACAAATGGCTAGATGGATTAGCCAGGGCAATGCATGAAGCTCTCGTCTGTCTTTGCGGACATAATATCAACTTGATCCAAGGAACACACTTTGCGCACTATGCAAGGCATGATTCTATGGGAATGTCGTTGGAGATGCCAAGTCACCCGGAGATGAGACGCCAAGTGGAGAACCTTGACTTCCTACTATACGATAGGCAGAAGGAATTGGACAATGCTCGAGAGTACGCCAACCACAACCTTGCCATTGCCGCCCAGAAGGCCCAGACTTTCTCACTGCTCATCAAAGATCATCAATCACTTTGTCGTCAACGCGCGAAGAAGGATCACACCATCAACCGTCTTCACAAGAAGGTGGCCGACCTTGAGAAGACCATCAAGGAGCAAGAAGCTCAGCTTGTAGCCAAGGAAGAAGAAGAGGAAGAAGGTGAAGACATCTAGGGGGATATTCACTCTTACCTCAGCAATGATGATGACAACCTAGAGGATGATGCCATGGACTTCTACACCGACGATGATGACTCCGACTTCATCGATGATGAGTAGATGCACTAGAGCACTCTCGTAGGAATGAGAAGTATTGGTCCCATTGTATCTTAGTTCACAGAATGGTTCTTAAAACCATTTGTTTTCCTTTCATGTTGTGGTGTGTGTGTTTTTATCGTGTGCTTTGATTGAATGAATGAAAAGTTCTTAGTTTGCCAAAACCGAGTCAAACTCAAAGTTTTAGCTTGTGAAAACAACACCATGAACCTTAGAACTTTCCCTCTTACCCCTTTATCTCTTTGAATCTTCAGATGACTCGTGGAAACCCCAGAGGAAGCAGCTCATCACAGGACCCGATGCTGCAGATTCTGCAGATGCTAGTTTCCAACCATGAAGCTAGTAGAGCAGAACGGCAAGCCAGCCTAGCCACCCTAAAACATATTGCTCAGATGGCCCACAACAATCAAGGCCATGGAAATCAGGATCACCAGGGATCCAAGCTTAAGAACTTCCAGAATACCAATCCCCCTATCTTCAGCCATTCGAAGAACCCACTAGATGCAGATGATTGGTTATAGACTATGGAGAATAACCTAGAAGTCGCTAGAGCTGATGCCAATGAGGAAGTAATGTTTGCCACCCACTATCTGGTATGATATGCAGAGCCTGGTGGAACAACACCCGTACTATGAACCACGAGAAAGTGATGACGTGGGAGGATTTCAAGACCAAGTTTAGCTGCACCCATGTGCCGCAAGGTTTAGTCACCGGAATGAGAGATGAGTTCAGAGAGCTGAAGCAGGGCAGGATGACTGTAGTAGAGTACCATGACAGATTTCTATCTCTCGCTAAGTATGCACCAGATGAGATCAACACTGAAGTCAAGAAGAAGGAGAGATTCTTGAATGGATTGCATGATGAGATGCAAACGGTGTTGATCAACATCCATTTTGACGATCTCGAAGAACTAGTTGAAGGGAATATGCCCGAGAGGCAATAATAAAGTGGTTATTATCTTATTCCATGTTTATGATAAATGTTTATTTTGCATGCTATAATTGTATTAATTGGAAACGTTAATACATGTGTGTTTAATAAACAAAATACAAAGTTCCTAGTAATGCCTCTCATATAAACTAGCTCGTTGATTAACAAGATGATCAAGGTTTCCTAATCATGGACATTGGATGTTGTTAATAACGAGGTCACAACATTAGTTGAATGATGTGATGAACATTCATCTGAAGTATAGCATTACGATCAGAGTCATTATATTTATATTGCTATAACATCATACGAAGTAATCTTAGTCCTTAGACCATGAGATCATGTTAATTGCTAACACCGGAAGAGTATCTTGATAACATCAAACGTCACACCGTAACAGGGTGACTATAAAGGTGGGTTCAGTGCTACGAAGGTGTTATGTTGAGGCTCATGGATAAAGAGTGGGATTTGTCCATCCCGATGATGGATAGATATACTTTGGTCCCTCTCGGTGATATCACATTGAAATAGCTTGCAAGCAAGTGATGTGATCACTAGAATGTTATATCATGGGAACGAGAAAAGAGTACATGTCGGTACCGAGATCAAACTAGGTATGGAGATACCGATGATCGAATCTCGGACATGTAATATATCGTGAGACAAAGGGATTTAGTTACTAGCGTTAAAGGTTCTCACAATCACAGAAGTCATCGTTGAATGTGTAGGAGTCAGTATGGATCTCCAGATCCCGCTTTTGATTATTGATCTGAGAGGGGTCTCGATCATGTCTGCATTATTCGCGAACCGTAGGGTGACACACTTAAGGGATACCGACACCATTTGGAGCAAATATGTTTCAGATAAAGATTTAAGAAAGTGCTAGAATTATTTCAATAGACACCGAAACTGTTCCGGGTGAAATTGCTGAAATTGGTTCTGCATGTAATATTGAAATGTTGAAGGGGGTTTTATGTGAATGTTTGCTAATTAAAGTAATTAACAAAATTCTGAATAAAATTAATAAAAGAGTTTTATTAAATGAGAGAGCATTAAATTTGGAGAAATTTAATGCATTTAAAGTGGAGACTTTAAAAGAGAATGTGAAGGGGCATTTTAATGTGGGGGGGGGGGGTTACCACCACATGAATGGGGGAGGTGAAGGGACACCCTCCCCTCCTCCTATAAAAGTCCCCCTCTCACTCCTTCTTCCTCACACCTCCTCGTGAAGGATCTCTCTCCCCCTCTAGTATTATTTCCCCATGGTCTCGGATTAGCGAGATACATGTTCCCGGTGGCTTTATCTAGAAAGGAGTTGCTGCTTCCGCTACTTTGCTGGAGCGAGGGACGGAGGTTGTCGGGGTACCGGACGTGTGTGCGATCACGGATGCACCGCTGCTTTGCGGTGCTGGACTTGGTGGTGCTGGACTTGCTGGAGCTGGATCTGAAGGACATGCTGGAGCCGGACCTGCTGGACTTCATCACGATCTTGAGATCGGCAAGTGTACGACTACATCATCCACGAGTTCCAACTCGTTAACAAAGATTTGTTGTCTTCGAGGGTAAGTTCTCTATGTATGTATATCCACATGTTGCTTGTATCTAGTAGATAGATCTTGGCGTATAGTTCCCATCGTAGGAATTTTTTTGTTTTCTATGCTGCGAACCCAACAGTGGTATCAGAGCCTGATCTATGCATAGGTGCTTTGCACGGGTAGAACATATGTGTTTATATGTGGGCGATGATGATCATGTTATTGCATCTTCTATGTATTTTGGATATTGGTGGCATAGTAGGATGCAGCGGTCTGGACCAACCTTACATGTCATCGTACATGAGACCGGTTCCACGACTGACATGCAACTAGTTTTGCATAAGTGGCTGACGGGTGTCTGTCTCTCCTACTATAGTCAATATCTGATTTACAACGAGTTGCTAATAACTTGGTTATCCTCGTTGTGGTTCCATGTTCGTAGGTAAGAACGGTTCTATCTCCGAAAGCCCTAAGCCACGTAAAACTTGCAATGGATAAATTAGAGGCGTCTAGTTTAGATCGTTGCTGGGCTAGTGTCATGATATGGTAATGTTGTAAGTAGATGTATGATATATACTCTTACAACACACCTAACGTGTAAGTTCCATAGACCTTGGTCTTACACACAAAGGAATGATAGAAATCAGACCACGATGCATATGATGGTGATCAAATGCATGGACCATATCATACCACTTTACACATATGATGTTTGCATCTTATATTGCTTGTTTGGCATTTTAGTAGCATTATAAGATGATCCCTCATTTAACTATCAAGATAAAAATTTGTTCTTCCTTAAGTATGCACCGTTGTATGGATCGTGTTTCGAGACATCACGTGATGATCGGGTGTACTCGACTCCACGCTTTCATACAACGGGTGTAAGACAGTTTTACACACGCGAGTACTAAGGTTCTTACTTGGCGAGCCTAGCATGTACAGACATGGCCTCAGAACATAGACCGAAAGGTTAAGCATGAGTCATATGGTTGATATGATGCCCATATTGATGCTCGCCTTTGAAGCTACACCCACTCACGTGATGATCGGACTTGGTGTAGTGGATTTGGTTCATGTAATCACCAAAAAGGCATGAGGGATGTCGCTTTTGAGTGGGAGTTCATTCCTAATTTGGATTAGTCGAACTAAATTTGTCATAAAGTAAATCAAAGTGATTTTGCATAATTTGTTGTAGTCATTGGCGTCTATTCACTACCTTATGCATAGTTTTAATTGAGATAATAGAACTATAGAATTCTGGATATTTACTTTACGAACTGGTATCGTATTGTTTTGAATGTCAATTTAAAGTTTATAAGTCCTATTGCAAACTTTCAGCAAACTCTATTTACTCCATGAAGTTTAATAAGTAGTATTAAATCAAGAGTAAGAATTCCAATGTTAGTATCTAAATTATCATGTTTGCCTCCATGATTATTGATATTCAAAAGTTGTTTTAATATCAAGATTATATAGGAGCTGAAAATTGTTTCAGAAACCATCATGTGTGAAAGATATTGTGATATTTGAAACAATGTTTTTGGTTGCATTATGATAGAGTATAATTTAGCAAAATACATGTTATCATATTGTATGAGAATTTGTGAAGGATGGAGATGCTAAGCATCCGGATCTCCCAAAAAGGTTTTGGGAACTAACATTATACTCACGATTCTTCCTTACAGGCTATAGTAGCTTGATCATGAAAGTTGTCATGATAAGGATGAATAGAATATGTAAGTAAAATGTTTACTATACTAATAGATTACTAGAGAATGGATTTTTGAAAGAACACCAAACATTTGATGATGGTGATCCACTTCAAAGTGCAAGTCCAAAGGTATTAGTATTTGAGTATAAACGCTTTGTACTATGTGTCATGTGAATGGCACCACTATTGATGTTGATAGATTCTTTTAAAAGGAAAAGGAATTGCTGAAAGAGAATCTATAAGATATTTGGCAGAAAAGAAAAAGTTGGAAATGTCCAGCTTAGGTATATAGAAGATATACATGTTATGGTTGTATTCCTTGCTTGTTAAACAGTGTGGTTCTTAGGTATTGGATACCGAATTGGTTGGTACGAAGTGTCATACAGGACAGCGCAATTCATGAACTGCAATGGCCTAAGTAACTAGCAAGAGAATAAGTGATGATGTTCATCGAAAACAAATAAAGTGTTATTGTGTTTTTCGTTGTCATCAAACCTATCCTTCAAGATTTGTTTTAATAATTGTTATTTTGTTCCGGTATTATGAGAACAATGGTTGTTCAAACAATTACCGTATTCCATAAAGGATAGATGAACTTTTACAAGTTTGGTGGGATAAATCACATCCATAAACACTATTGCTAAAATGTCGCAAGACAAATGATTGAAAGATCACTTATGAAGTGACATCGCTGTTTAAATTATATTGGAAAGAAAACATGAAGAAACTCCATGTTGATGGATTTTTGGAGTCTTTGATTTTGATAAATTGACGCTTGTGAAACTTTCCTCGAGATAATTGAAACTCCGTCCATAGGCCAAAGAGGAACGGATGACTAACTTATTGGATATTATACATATTGATGTATATAGTCCATTATATGTAGCCATATGCGGTGGATCTTTTTTTTCTTCATATACTTTCTCCAAAAATTTGAGTGAATATATCTATATATTTACTTAATAAGGAAGAAGTATGAAACATTTGAAAATTGTTCAAAGACTTTCAAGAAGAAGTGAAAAATCATTGTACCAAGAAAATAAAAGAGTTTATGATTTGATCATAAAGGAAGATATTTGAGTTACATGTTTAGCAAAACACTTAAGATTTGAGGAATTCTTCCATGATTTGTGTTTTCCGGTAAACCATAGGAGTATGGCATATTCGAGAGATGAAATCAAACCATGTTTGAGATGGTAAGATCAAAGGTTTTATTTATAAAACTACCATTATGTTTTAAGGATTGAAGCTTTAGATACTACCGCTTTTTCACTGAAAAGAGCACCATTGTGATCCGTTGAAATGACACCATATAAGTTATGGTTTGGGATAAAACCCGAATTGTGTTTTCTTAAATTTTGGTATGCTATGCATAAGTAAAATGTTTACCACCAAAGTCGGATAACCATGTCTTTGTAGGTTATCCTAAAGAATTTGTTGGGAATTTCTCCATAACACCAAGGACAAAAGAGTTTGTGACTTGGAACGTCAAGTTTCTTGAGAAGGAATTTTTCGCGAAAAGTTAAGTGGGAGGACAATAGAACTTTAATAAGGTTGTTGAACCTTAGCTATATGTGCTAAGTAGCACGGTGCTGGAAAGTGTCCTGGTGGCGGCCACAATGTGCATGGCTCCCGTGATTACAAAGGTTGTGATCTCGGAGATTAGTTCCTATTGAACCGTGTGGGTCGGTAAGAATCAAATAGTGTGATTTGATAGGCAAGTCGTTATTGTTTTGACAATGATGAACCGACTACATGCAAAGAAGCGATGATGGGCCCTGACTCCATAAAATGACTAGAAGTCATAGAATCCGTGATAGTATCCATACACGAGAAATCAAGTTTCTGAACTTGGAAGACCCTCCAGAAAGGCGTGAAGCCTATCGGTCGTGTCTGTATCTATAAAGAAATAGACATGGATGTTTAACATCTATGAAATAGTCGACATGTCGGAAAGAAGTTTACGACAATGTTCAAGGAGTTGACTATGACAATATTTGATCTTTCATAGCGATATTTAGTCTTGACGGATTAATGTAGCAACCAATGAGTTGACTATGTAGATAAGTCTCAGATTACTTGTTTTGAGTGTGGAGTGAAGGGTCACTACTCCAATGAGTGTCCCAAGAATATTGCTGCCACAACCACTGTGAATGCCCCAGCTCAGCAGCAACGCCGTGTTCAGCCCGGAAGGAGATTCGCCCCAGGGAATTCGCTCAACCGCAATGGCCGTCTCTTCCGGAGAAGCCTAGGAAGCACCAGATGTCATGCTGGGTATGTTTTCTGTTAACTCGGTATTAGCAAGAGTGTTGTTTGATTTTGGATCATCGCACTCGTTTGTTACAGAAGAATTTGCATGCACTAGTAAGATTAACCCAACCAATTTGAAGCATGTCATGATAGTTCAAATTCCTGGTTCAACCACCAAAGCTAGAAAAATTTGAAAGGCTGTACCTATCAGAATTCATGGGATAGATTTTTATGCTCATCTAATAGTACTTGGAATCAAAGGTTTGGAACTAGTACTAGGAATGGATTGGATGTCGAAACATAAAGGATTGATCGACTGTGCCAAGAAAGCCATCACCATGACCAATAGCTCTAGAGTAACAGTAGAGCATATATCTGAAACCTTGCCCCGTCAATTCAAATGCAACAAGAGCCTAGCCCTACCAACTGTTGGCCAAGTCAGAGTAGTCTGTGAATACCCCGACGTATTCCCAGATGAACTGCCCGGTATGCCCCAGATCGGGATATTGAGTTCATTATTGAACTAATCCCTGGAACTGGACCCATAGCTCAGAGACCCTATAGGATGAACCCATTAGAGTTAGTGGAGCTGAAGAAATAGCCCAGCTGCTCCACCCTCTCCACCAAGTAGCCATCACAACGGCTCTCAAGGAGGCCAGGGAGGGTGTCGCGGTGGAGGAGGTGGTGGCAGAATCCGAAGTCCGGCTCCAAGGCACCGCAGCCACAGCCGACACTCGGGACGATCTCTATCCCCGAATGATGCAAGGCACGGGATCAACTCCAATATAGAGGCGCGGCGCTACGAACATGATCATATATACGTGGGCCCAAAGTGCTTCGGACCACACATTAGAGCTACAAAATTCTCGGAAAGATTTCCTATCTCACGACATATCCAAGCCTACGACGGCATTGCTCGGCCAGATACCTGGTTACAGGATTTCTTCCAAGCTTGCTGCATTGCCAAAGGCGGAAACAACCTGGTCGCAACCCGATATCTCCCACTCATGTTGCGGAAGACGGCGCGATCGTGGCTTAATGAACTTCCGGAGAACACCATCCACAACTGGTATGACATGCAAAGTGCATTCTTTCGGAATTTCAAAGGCACATACCGGAGGCCCTGTACGGTCGGAGGCCTACAGCGTTGCACCCAGAAGTCCGAAGAAACTTGCCGAGATTACCTCGAACGATGGATTGACACCAAGAATTCCTATGAAGGAGTAAATGACCAAACTGCGATTGAAGCTTTCATTGTAGGTCTCCCAATTAGTCTACTGCATCATCGCTTGAAGTGTGACAAGGTCACTGATTTGGGAGAGATGATAGAAACAGCGAGCAAGTATGCAGATGCTGATGACGATGCAGAGGGATTACTCAACGCCCTGGCTTTGCCACAGTCGGCAAAGCAACCAAAGCAACAAGCTCAAAAGCGCAAGGATACCTCGGAAGAGAAACTCAACGCGGAAACGGCAGGGGTCACTGCTACTTTCGGGTCTAGAGGATGAGGAGGACGCGGTGGAGGTCCTGGGCGTGGCCGAGGGACTTCGAGAGTTCCAGGTAGAGGAGACCAGCAACCAGGCAAAACCTACTCTTGGGCTGCCATTGCCAATAACCCATGTGTGCATCACTTAGATGCCAATGGGGGCTCGTCCCACACTAACACCGAGTGTCATTTCAATGACGACATCAAAAGAGATGACACCGCTGGCTAGAAAGCTAAGCGGAAGAAGGGAAAGAAGAATCCCGAAAAAGATAAAGAGACCAAGGAAGATTACGACATGGAGGAAGTTGATGCTTCAAAACCCAAGCCGGAAGGGAAGAAAAAATTTCTGACCAAGAAAGACACTTACGTCACCTTCCTCGGATCTCAACCAGCAAAGGTCAAGAAAGCAGTCCTACATGAGCTCAATGCAACAGTTCCGGCTGTCCCCCAATTCTTGGACTGGTTGGAAGTGGCAATCACATTTGACCGCGCTAATCATCCGCCTAAGTTGCACAGGAAGGAAAATACGCCTTAATCATCAATCCGCTTATTGACGGTTATGGTTTATCCAAGACCCTCATGGACGGCGGCAGCAGTATCAATATTCTGTATGTCGAAACGCTACGCCGGATGAAGACCTCGGAGACCCAGCTGAACCATAGCTCTGTGATCTTTCACGGAGTTGTCCCAGGAAGACAAGCCAATTCCCTAGGAGAAATCACTTTGGATGTTACCTTCGGAACTCCAAAGAACTATCGGACGAAGGCACTTTCCTTTGAAGTGGTCCTGTTCAAGAGCGCATACCACGCTATATTCGAATGTCTGGCTTACTGGGCTTTTATGGCTCGTCCGTGTTACATTTACAATATGATGAAAATTCTAGGTCCCAACGGCGTAATCACCATCAGGGGAGACCCGAAGAAAGCACGAGAGTGCGAGGACGGAAATGCCGCCTTTGCTGAAGCCATGCTGCACGCCCAGGAGTACTAGGAGATCAAGAAGAGCATAGATCCGTCCGAGATGCCCGCAACGAAGAAGGAGGTGACAAAGCCGAATCCGGAGTTCAAGGCATCAGAAGAGACGAAGAAAATGTGATTGAAGGATGATGACCCCTCCAAGGTGACCCAGATAGGTGTAGGCCTAGATAGCGCATAGGAAAGTGCGCTCGTCAAGTTCCTCAAAGCAAATCAAGACATCTTCGCATGGCAGACATCTGACATGACCGAAGTACCAAGGGAACTTGCCGAGCACTCTTTAAATGTAAACCCGAACACTAAACCCGTCAAACAGTCCTTACGATGTTTCAGCGATGAAAAGCGTAAGGCAATAGCTAAGGAACTAGCATGGCTCGAGTTAGCCGGATTCATAGAAGAGGTCATCCACACTCAATGGTCAGCCAATCCTGTAATGGTCCCTAAAAAGGACACCACTGATTTAAGGATGTGTGTTGATTATACTGCCTTGAACAAGGCTTGTCCAAAAGATCCGTTTGCTCTGCCCAGGATTGATCAAGTTATCGATTCTACGGCAGGCTCGGAACTCCTCTGTTTTCTCGACGCATATTCCGGTTATCATCAAATCCGGATGAAGGAATCTGACAAAGTCAAAACTTCATTCATAACCCCCTTCGGAACCTTCTGTTTTGTTACGATGCCCTTTGGGCTGAAGAACGCTGGAGCTATGTACCAGCGCATGATGCAACGTTGCCTCCACGACCAACTCGAATGCAATATACATGCATACGTGGATGATATTGTGGTGATGTCCAAAAAGAAGGAAACATTGATTTCCGACTTGGAGGAAACGTTCGCCAATCTACGAAAATACAACATCATGCTTAATCCGAAGAAAGGCTTCTTTGGAATTCCAGCCAGAAAATTGTTAGGTTTCATCGTGTCTCAAAGAGGCATAGAGGTGAACCGGGACAAAATCAAGGCTATACTCAATATTTCCAGGCCAACTCGCCTGAAGGATGTACAAAGACTAACTGGTTCCATTGCTGCAGTCAGTCGATTTGTAAGCTGGCTTGGTGAAAGAGCCGC
Organism: Avena eriantha; assembly: GCA_910589775.1. Classification (NCBI taxonomy): domain Eukaryota; kingdom Viridiplantae; phylum Streptophyta; class Magnoliopsida; order Poales; family Poaceae; genus Avena; species Avena eriantha. Next base: position 50,681,733 of record OU342746.1, on the reverse strand, counting down.
ACCATTATACAAACTCCTGAAAAAGACCAAGGATTTTGTATGGACCGACGAAGCTGAAGCTGCGTTACAGGACCTTAAGAAAGTACTCTCATTTGCTCCTATCCTTGCTGCACCGGAACCATAGGAACCGATGTTGCTTTATCTTGCTGCGACAAACAAAGTCGTTAGTATCGTCATGGTGGTGGAGAGACCAGAGGAAAATCAGGAACACCTGGTGCAGCGTCCGACTTACTTTGTCAGCGAGGTCCTGACAGAATCAAAACAGCGGTATCCGCACTATCAAAAGTTGGCTTACGGTGTTTTCCTAGCATCTCATAAGTTACGACACTATTTCCAGGAGCATCCAATTACCGTGGTGGGCACAGCTCCCATGAGAGACATAATTAACAACAGTGACACCACAGGACGCGTCGCCAAATGGGGCATAGAGCTTTCAGCTTTTGATATTGAGTACAAACCTCGGACAACAATCAAATCCAAAATCCTTGACGACTTTGTTGCTGATTGGACAGAAACGAAGAAGAATATGACCCTCCTTTAGTCAGAATATTGGACCCTATATTTTGATGGGTCTAAGGCTCGTGGGGGCTCGGGGGCTGGCGTGGTGCTCAAATCACCCCAAGGAGATAAACTTCTATACGTGTTGCAGATCCACTTCACAGCGACAAATAATATTGCCGAGTATGAAGCACTGCTGCATGGAATCCGGATTGCTAAGGATATCGGCATCCGGCGTTTGATGTGTTATAGAGATTCGGATCTTGTTGCTCAGCAAGTGTTGGATATTTGTAATACAAATAAACACATGGCAACATATAAAGCTGTCGTGGATGATTTATCTAAATCGTTCGAAGGGTTTGAGGTTCAACACATCCCTCGAGCAGAAAACGAGGAAGCAGATGCACTATCTCGGAAGGCTCTACACGAAAAGAGGTCTCGGATGACGCTTTTTTAGAGCACCTCAAAGTTCCCTCAATAAAGGGAGTGGATGAGGAATATCCGACCAAATCCGACTCACCTCTAATAGCAGTTTTGGCTGTAATTCCCAGCTGGACCCAACCCTACCTTGATTATTTTGTAGATGGCAAATTACCCGAAGACGAGGTTCTCAGCCGGTAGATAATCCGACGAGCGAAAGCCTATACTATAGTTAAATGTGAGCTCTATAAGCGTAGTGTTTTTGGGGGTTTTTAGCGCTGCGTATCTTCGGAAGAAGGAGTGGAAATCTTAAGAGAAATCCACGAAGGCGAGTGTGGTCACCACGCTGCAACCAAATATTTAGTGGCAAAAGCTTTCAGACACGGTTTTTCTAGCTTACAGCCAAGGTAGATGCCGAACGGCTGGTCAAGACGTGCAAGGGCTGCCAAAAGTACGCCAAACAAGCTCATGTTTTGGCTGATCAACTACGAATAATAACTATAACATGGCCTTTTGCGGTCTGGGGCCTTGACATGGTAGGACCATTTAGACAGGCTCCAAGTGGATTTACTCACATCTTAGTGATGGTGGATAAGTTCACAAAATGGATTGAGGCCAAACCCGTCACTAGTTGTGATGGAGCAACAACCAAAAGATTTGTTGAGGATGTTATAATCCGGTATGGTTATCTGCATAGCATTATCACGGACAATGGGAGTAATTTCTCTATGGGAGAATTGGCTGAATTCTGCAACTAACAAAATACACGGCTTGACATTGCGTCAGTTGCACATCCACAGCCTAATGGACAAGTGGAAAGAGAAAATGGTTTAATCTTACAAAGCCTAAAACCAAGACTCGAAGCACCATTACGACGTGCTGCGGGGGCTTGGGCAGAGGAATTACCCTCTATAATATGGAGTTTACGAACAACTCCGAACAGGTAAATAGGATAGACACCTTTCTTCTTGGTCTATGGCGCAAAAGTTGTTCTTTCTAGTGATTTGATTCACACTTCTCCTAGAGTGGCCGCATATATCGAAGAGGATGCCAAGATTTCTCAACAAAATGATCTCGACTTAGTCGAAGAAGACTGCATCGTTGCTGAAATGAGATCAACAGCCTATTAGCAGAAGTTATGCAAGTATCATAGCTAGAGAGTCAAAAATAGATCTTTCAATAAAGGCGATTTGGTTCTTCGGCTTGTGCAACAAAGAAAGCACAAACTTTCCCCAGTATGGGAAGGGCCCTTTTTAGTTAGTCGAGTATTGTACAATGGTTCGTACTACTTAACTGACATGAGGCCAGTCAAAGAAAGATCTGCTACTAAGAAGAGAAAGAGAGCTGGAGGCAGTACAAATCCGGATGAGTTAGACAGACCATGGAATATTGCTCACATACGTCCCTTTTATTCTTATTTTATCCTTCTTTGTAATCATACATATGTACATGTTCTGTGAGAAATAAAAGTCTTGGTTGCCTCAAGTTTTTCTGAGAAGTTTTTACCATCTTATTTCCGAATGATCATGTCATAGTCGAAAATCCCAGAATACTTGAAAGTAGTTTATGCTCATGCTTGTTCTGGTTTAGATTTCCAATTTTAAAAATGCTACCTTCGGGTATAACTCTAAAGTTTCTAGTCTACAATTTGGTTATTTCTCTGATTGCCGGATGCGGGTATTTTCCGAGTAGTGAATTGTTGGTACTGGAAGCCGGCTTTGTTTTCGAGTTTAAACTGGTTTAGCAATTGAGCTCCATTGCTCGGCAAAGTTTCCGTGTAGAAGGTTTAGCCGGCTCATGAAAGGGACGAGGCAGAAAGCCAGATAAACGATAAGTATAGAAAAAAAAGTATAAGTGCTTATGTCAACATTTCAGGCACACAAAAATTTAAAGCCAAAAGTGCTGAATAGATCAAAAGCTTAGCACTAGCAAAATTATACTACTGCATATTTACAGACCGATAAATGTTTCTCGAAATAATACATTTGCTTCTGATAATTTATGATGCAGGAGAGGATGCAGGAGCTTCCGGCTCGCTGGATGCATCGGCCTCGGTTTGATAATGTTCCGAGATGTTCAGATCCGATATGGTTTGTTCATCGTCGGAAGCTTCAGCTGCTTCTTCCGGAGGCGGAGGCGGTGTGTCCATGCGAGTGAAGAAGGGAGTGTCGTAGCTGGTTAAGTCAGCTATGTGACATCTATATCCAGCACAGGAGTCCATAATGGCCTTGATATCTTGCTCATGTCCGTCTTCATCCACTGTAGAATACCCTCTAGTCACTTGCTATATCTCCATGCTTCCATGGTGGCTCATGACCATGGTGAGAGCGTTCTGCACCGCGGATCGCGCGTAGGACATGTTCTAGTCCTGGACAAGTTGCGGCATCTCCTTCACCTTGTCCAGCACCTGAAAATCCGACATGCTATGCATGTCCGGAATCTTGAGAGCTTCACCAATATCCTCACGGGATTGGCGGAAGTCATGAAGTAGATCACCGACTTGGGTAAGCCGGTGGGTGCGAGGCTCGGCAGAGGTGGAGTCCGTCAAATTCAAAGGACCTATACACAAAATAGTTAAGAAAAATCCAACATTGAAAGAGTCAAAGCATAAAGACAAGTCAGAAAGATGGAAACTTATCGAAGATGACATCGTCAACTTTGGTCTTCTCTTCTCGAAGACTCCAGAGTTCAGCCCGGAGCACCTCGGAAAGATCCTTCTCTCTGCAAAGTTCATTATTGAGATCCGAGATTCTCTGATCTTGGGCCACAATCTTACGTTCACGCTCGTTAGTAGCCATGGAGGAGGATTTGAGAACTTGAGCGATGTTTTTCTCATGATCCACCTTGAGTTTATCCAGCTCTTGGCGAAGTTCTTTGTTCTCCACCACCAAGGTTTTGAGGTTCTCGGCCTCTTCAATCATAGCGCGGGATTGTTTTACCAGTGCTGTAAGTCAAAAAGAACAATAGTTCAATGAAAAATATTCGACTATGAAAACACAAAAGACAAGGTTTGAGTCTCAGAATGTTTACCTTCGGCCTCATCCTTGGAGACCTTCAGCTCAGCATTTTCAAGTCGGAGAGCTCGGATCTCTCTCCGCTTGTTGCAGATGTTCTTCAGAAAATCCTGGTTATATGAATTAACTTTCTATAAGTCAGAATACCCAGAGTTAGAAGTCTACTGAAGACTCGGGCTAATATTGTTACTAATATCAGCACGAGCCTTGGGGGCTACACTAGTTCATTCTTTGGCATCCTAAGGAAGCATAAACCCGGATTGTATATCCTACTTCATGCTTGGGGCTAGAGGATATGATATGAAATGCAATAAAGAAAATCGTGAGTTGGAATAACCTCGGTGGTAACCTTCTCGGCGAGGGTCAGTGGAATAACCGGAGGTGGTGGAAGAATACCAGCTCTAAGTCCCTCATTGCGAAGGCGAACCTATTCAAGAAGGTCGGAGTACTTGATGTCTTCTGCCTCTTGCGCTTCTTCTTTGGCAGAGAGATTTCTTTTCTCCAGGCATTGCCGGGCCAGCCGTTGGATCTCCTCCGCAGATTTCTGGGACAAGCCAAACTTGGCAAGCCCCGGATTGTTAAGGAGGTTTTCGGCAAAGATCTCTGCCGAGGGATCATTACCCGAGGAGGGTTCACCCTTATCTAAACTTGAGCCACCCGTGATGGCATCAGTCTGTGATCCGAGGATCACTCGCCCCGTTGAAGGAGCCGAATCTTCTGCGACAACCGGCGATGGAGTAATCACCGGCGTTGCAGAGGATTGTGGGGCAGGAGTCGGAGGAGCCACGGCACGAGAAGCCATGGCCAACTTCGTATGCCGCATGGGCTTCGAAGAAGTTCCCTTCCCCTTACCCTTGATGAGCTGCTTAGCTTTGAGAATGTAATAAGAATGGAAAGCATTACATCTCGGAAACAAAATTTGAGTAAGGAACAAAGCCGGAAGTTGTGTTGAAAGTTATCTCTTCACGACTGGCACCTCATTTGTGCCGACGACCACTTTCGGAGCCTTGCACTTCTTAGGCACAATGTCCAGCAGTGGAACCAGTTCTGCCTCCTGAGAAAACTCTAGAGGATATCCCTCGAGGGGAGCTAGCTCCGACTCAGGGAGGTCGTCAAGCTGAAAAGAAAAAAATATCTCAGTATTGTGAAATAAAAGATGAAACACGTAAAAGGATTTATTACTGAAGCTTACCGGAACCACAGGGTCGTTCGCTGTATGCATATCCAGAGACAAGTCTGGAATCTTCCTTTCGATCCGCTCCTTGATCAGCCATTTAATCTGGCTTATGTAATCTTGTGGCTTTAAAGCCTTAGGACTGATGCGGAGGGAATCATTCTTCGACGCCGTGATGGACTGCATCAGACGGTCGCCGTGGTATTGGAGAGGCTGGATCCGGCGTGTGACCCAGCATTGGACTAGGTCGGATCCTTTCAAGCCTTTGTGTTTTATCAGATATTCGATCCGCCTCTTAGCGAGGATCAGATCATCACTGAGAGCCGGAGGGGCCTCGTCCCAAGACGGTTGGGCCGTGGCGGCTCTGTCGATGAAAGCCGGAAAAGTTGTGGCTTTGCCGGGAGCAGGAATATCCTTATGATAGAAGAAAGTGGCCAACCATTGTTTGACCGACTCACTGGTAGAAATGCGAGTATAGCTACGCTCACGTCTAAGAGAAAAGCTAATAGTGCTGGTAATGTAGGGATTACCGGCAGTAATGGAGTTTCTATGAACATGGAAGTAGAAATGAAACAAAGTGAGACTCAGCCTAATGCCGAGATACCCCTCGCACAAAGCTGCGTAAGAACTCATCTCTAAGATGGAGTTCGGGGGAAGATGGTGGAGTTGTACACCGTAGTGATCAATCACCTCGGAAAAGGATTCCGAGGGAGGAAAGGACAAACCTCTGTCGATGTGGGTGCCAAAGTGGACCCGCTCACCGGCGTGCGAGTGGGGGCTGGTTTCCCTGAAACCGCTCCGCCAGTTACCGGCGCAGATGACACCTTCATTCTCCACACCTTGAAGTTTCTCATCGTCGAGGAGGCACAGGATCCAGACTCCCTGGTTGCTCTCCTTCTCTGCCGCAGCCGTCGCCTCTGCCGCTGCCAAGCCGGAAGAGGAAGAAGAAGCCATTTCTCTGGTGCGCCGGTGACCTTAGATGGGCGGTGCTAGGGAATCTGGGAGGCAGGAGAGCTCTGTGCGCTAGGGAGATGTGGAGGAGAAGAAACGGCAAAGGGAAAAGGTAAAGAGAGGAGAAGGAAAATCCTCACCACTTATAACCACCTACCTGCGCCAAGATTCGTGCAAATCGCACTGTGTAAATGCCACACATCGTGGAAGGAACTGGGAAGGACCCACGCGATGATTACGTCGCCTCAATCTCCGCGTGCGCATTGAAACGGCGCCTCGGTTCCGCGAACGGCGGACCCACCAATGGTCGTGCTGATAGGATGTTTGTCAGATGACGTGACTTGACCATGACCAGTGTCAGGTGACGTTAGAGACCAAGTTCCAGCTTAGTTTGAAAATAAAGCTAGGAAATCCGAGTAACATATTGATAGGTCTGACTTATTTTAATACCTAGATCGTATTTTTTGTTGTGAAGTTTCAGGAACCCTTCAAGATTCTGCAAGCCAAAGATCAAGCTAGACGATGACGAATCCGACTTTGGATCTTGGAGACTTCCGGGGGCTGCTGTTGGGGATATACTTTCCGGGTATCCTTAGTGTCCCTCACTGACCAGGGTGGCCCAGTTCGGGTTAGAGCTTTGCTTCACGGACGGCCCAGTCAGGGAGAAGAGACGGAGTCTAGTCTGGCTACGGGAAGGCCCAGAAGACTTACCGACTTAGGCCCATAATGTTACTTGTAGTTCAAGATGTACTCTGTAACCGAATCTTAGTCATAGCCAGATAGATCTCTCCTATAAACCCTAGGCCGGATATCTATATAAGCCATCCTAGGGAGAGCCTTTAGGGAACCCTCAATAGTCTACAATCTCAACTCACACAAGCGAACCCTTGTAACCCATATTCCGGCTCTGCCGTATTACTGGATTGCTAACAGGACTAGGATCCGTCCAAAGCCGGCAGATTCAAACCTGGGTAAACTTGTGTGCTCACCATCCCGGAACACCATACGTCTCACACCCCTCTCTTCCGCACGCCTCGAGGACCCCCTGATGGCGTACTTGTCATTAATCCGATGACATCCATTGGTCAAAGCAAGAAATCACATTCAGCAGAGCCGATCATCCACTTCGGGTCCTGTGACTGGGTCACTCGGCTCTGATAGTCGAAGCACAAATTGGCGGGTTCGATATGAGCAAGGTCTTCATGGATGTAGGAAGCACTATCAATCTGATCTACGCGAAAACATTGAGAACAATAGGCTACCCCCTGGATAATCTTGCTCCAACAGACACATCTTTCCACGGAATAGTACCAGGTAAAGCTGAAATCCCTTTAGGCAAAGTTTTTCTTGACGTTGTTTTTGGTTCCAAAATAAATATCATGCAATCCCGGGATGACCCCCTGGATAATCCCTTTAGGTGAGATAAACTCGAATTCGATGTCATGGATGGGCCATCACAATATCATGCAATCCCGGGACGACCAGCCTTGGGACGGTTCATGGCGGTGCCGCATTATGCATATTTAGTAATGAAAATGTCAGCACCAAAGGGAGTTATCACGGTACAAGGAAGCTTCACCCGTGCCGACAACTGTGATCGGGAGTTCAACAAAATTTCTTAATCTTTCGGGATGGGAACTGAATTTGAGCAACTCAAAAGTTCAGCAAACGCACAACCTTTGGAAGTAACACGTGTCAATCCTGATCGGGCTTTTGACATAGCAAAAGACACAAAAGAAGTAAAAATCCACCCCGTCGACCTGATGAAAACGACGTTTGTGGCTTCTAACCTTGATCCCACATAGGAAAGCATGCTCATCGATTTTCTCCGTGAGCACTGGGATATTTTCGCATGGCTACCTTCTGACATGCCAGGTATCCAAAGGGAACTCGCTGAGCACACATTAAATCTCGACCCAAAGGCAAAGCCGGTAAAGGAAAATGCAAGGCCATTGGAAAAGAGCTCCATCGCCTAACTGATGCCAATTTTATCAAAGAATTAACAAAATCAGAATGGCTCGCAAACCCAGTATGTGTTCCATAGAAAAACACTATAGAACTTCGGATGTGTATCGACTTTACTGCACTCAACAAACATTGCCCAAAAGATCACTTCCCATTGCCGCGAATTGACCAAATTATCGATGCCACCGCGGGATGCGAATGTCTTTCTTTCTTGGATGCATATTCAGGATACCACCGGATCAGAATGAAGGAAGAAGATCAGGAGAAAACAGCGTTTATCATGCCTTATGGCATATTCTGCTACACAACAATGTCGTTTGGCCTCAAGAACGCTGGAGCAACATATCAGCGGATGATGCAGAAGTGCCTAGGAAGCCAAATAGGTACAAACGTGCAAGTGTATATTGATGATGTCATAGTTACCATAGGTCACAGATCTGTGCTGATCAAGGATCTAGAAGAAACATTCAGAAATCTTGACAGGTTTAGCATCAAACTAAACCCGAAGAAATGTTCCTTTGGAGTTCCGGCAGGACAACTCCTCGGGTATTTGGTATCATCTAGAGGGATCGAGGCTAATCCCGAAAAAAATACAAGTACCTCTTAATGAAAAAGCCAACAAATCTACATGGTGTACAACAATTGACGGGACGAGTGGTGGCACTAAGTCATTTTATTGCAAGATTAGGAGAAAAAGCGCTGTCAGTCTACGCCCTCGTGAGGAAATCAGAAAAATTCAAATGGACAGAAGAAGCTCAGCATGCCTTTGAAGATCTTAAAAGAACACTTTTGACATCCCCTATCGTCGTGTCGCCAAAAGTGAAAGTACCTTTACTCCTTTATATTGCTGCCACACATCAGGTGGTCACCACAGTCCTGGTCATAGAACGACCTGAAGAAGGGAAGACACATGGCGTGCAAAGGCCAGTATACTTCCTGAGCGAGGTTTTATCGCCATCTAAACAAATGTACCCACACTACCAGAAGCAAGAATATGGAGTATTTATGATAGCACGAAAACTACGCCACTATTTTTCAGAGCATCCGATCATAGTGGTCAACTAAGCGCCTTTGTCAAGCATCCTCAACAATCCAGAAGCAACTGGGCGTGTTTCTCTATGGGGCATCAAACTATCTCCTAGGGATATCACTTATGAGAAGTGCAAAGCAATTAAGTCACAAGTTCTGCCAGATTTCATCACAGAGTGGATGGAGTTGCAATGTGCGGGTCCACTAGACCTTTCTAGTGCCTGGACAATGTATTTTGATGGATCAAAAAGAGCGGAGGGATCGCGAGCAGGAGTCGTACTAATATCACCTCAAGGAGACAAAATGCGTTACATTCTTCGGATGAGCTTTACAAATGCATCCAATAATGAAGCAGAATACGAGGCCCTGTTGCACGGCATGCGGATGGCCAAAGTTTGCGAGGCAACTCGCCTCAAAATCTTCGGAGATTCCAACCTTGTAATGCAGCAGGCAATGAACAAGTGTGATGCTGTTAGCGAAAATATGATTGCTTATCGCGACCTATATAGCATCATGGAGGATCAATTTGATGGGTGTGAAGTATCACATATAGGAAGAGCAAGCAATGAGGAAGCCGACAAACGTAGCAAACATCGGATCATTATGTTTGCGAATACCACCAGGAGTTTTTTGGGAAGAAATAATGGAGCGATCAATCAAAGAGAAAAGAGTCTACAAGGTCGTAGCACCAAAAATAGGGAAAAAGAAACATCCGCAACCTTCAGAAACCAAAAGTATAGAGGAAGCCATCAAAGAAGAAGAACGAGAAATCAGAGAGGTCATGATAATCGAACCAACCTGGATGCAACCGTATATAGCATACATGACTAAAGGGGAACTACCAGAGGATGTAGTAGAGGCCCGACAAATCACCCGACGATCAAAGGCCTTCAGGATAATCAAAGGAGAACTATACAAAAGAAGTATTTCGGGTGTGTTGCAACGGCGCGTAACACCCGAAGAAGGAAAAATTATACTTAAAGATATACATGAAGGAGTCTGCAGCCACCGAGCCAGTAGCCGAGCAATTGCTGCAAAAGTATTTAGGGTAGGATTCTATTGGCTCAAAATACATCATCAGAACATGTGGAGCATGCCAACGATTCACAACAAAACCTAGAGCACCCGCCGCTGAGCTGAATCCCATACCCTTGGCTTGGCCTTTCGCTCAGTGGGGACTCGACATGGTGGGAAAACATCACAAATTATCACTAGGAGGACACGTTTTTCTGCTATTAGTAGTCGACAAATTTACCAAATGGATTGAAGCAATGCCCATCACAACCCAAGATGGAACTTCGGTTGTGAATTTTATCAAATCCATAGTATTTCGTTTTGGTGTACCAAACAGCATTATCATGGATAATGGGACCAACTTCACTTCAAATGAGTTCAAGGAGTACTGCCAGGAGATGGGCATCAAGATAAGCTACGCCTCGGTAGCTCACCCGCAAACAAATCGACAAGTAGAAAAAGGCAATGGACTAGTCACCGCTAGACTCAAAAAGAAATTACTAGCACCACTTGATAGAGCAAAAGGAGCATGGGTGGACGAATTACCATCTGTGTTATGGAGTTTATGTACAACTCCAAATAAATCAACACAAGAGATTCCTTTCTTTTTGGTCCATGGTGTGGAAGCCGTGCTTCCAGTTGAGATATCACATGAATCGCCAAGGGTAGCTGCATATGATGAAGAATAATCAAGAGAAGCACTCGAAGATGATGTGGATGTGCTTGATGAAGCTCGAGATGAAGCCCTCCAAAGAGCAACTATGTACCAGCAAAACTTGCGCAATTACCATAGCAGGAGATTCTGACCTAGGTTCTTCGCAGTGGGGGACCTAGTTCTTCGACTCAAGCAAGATGGTCATAAGAAGCTTCAATCACCATGGGAAGGACCATACATCGTCACAAAAGTTATTCCCGGAGGAGCATATCGACTACAAGACAAGAAGACAGGAGTTAATTACTCAAATCCATGGAACGTAGCAGAGCTACGATGCTTTTACGCATAAAATTGTATGCAAAGGTGATAATAGTTATAGTTCAGCTTATTAGGCCTGATGTCCAGGACAAAGGCTACACATCCATCCGATCAAAAAAGAATAATGTACCATCGATTTTTGCCTTATATATAAAGAGATAAGTTATTTATACCTTAATATTTTTTCCCCAAAGATTGATGCTTTCCATCAAGCTAACAACAATTATGAGCCTATGTCCACATACATGCATCCGAACATAGCCTGGGGGCTACTCCTATCGGGAGCGCTATTGCGTACCCGATAAAAAAATTCAGATATGTATGAAGTATATTGATAATAGCTAAAACCTTTTTTTGAGTTTTACACATGTGTATCCTCAAGAAAGTGTTACTCCTATCAGGAGATTGTATAAAAAATCTGATATAATCAAAAAGAGTGGCGACCTAGTAGGGAACCCAACAAAAAATCCAAAAAAAACTCGGATCTCGCTCAGACGCGACAAAAATTCCGAATGCCGTGTTCAGAAACATGAAGGTAAGACCCCTGGATTCGTCCTGTGTGGCCTGGTAATCACACAAGAATGTGCTCTGCCATTAAATATCCATATCAACGAGACGATGAAAAATCCCGATGGACGCATTGGGTACCCAATAAAAATAGAAACTGGAATTCAGTATTCGATAAGACTTCAACGGCTTGAACTGAATGACACCAGTTACAAATTCTGGATTCAAGCCAGGGGACTTGAGTCTAATGTAGGTCAACCTTGTTTTTGCCCAGGAGCAATTAACTGATTCCCGATCCATCGGAAGCATCAGACTCGTTGTACCAAAATCCCTACAAAAAGTAAAATCAAACAGAATGAGAGAAAGAAGAAATAAAACTTTGAGACTCAACCTGAAAACTGCGGATTCAGGTAGAGTCTCAGGGGCTACTGACATGGGTATAATTACTCGGATGCTCATTATTCGCTACCCTACATTGGGCAACTGGCATACACTTGTTATTGTGTTAGGAAAGAAACCATGAACAAACATTATGTTGGTATTGTAATAAACGCGTGTATGAAACCTATCCGCATAAAGCTTTGAGAGCCGACCTATTATATATAGGGAGGGAGAATCCCAGGCGAGGGTACCGAAAATCTAGAGGACAACTTGTAATAGTGTGTTTTCCCAATATTCAGGCGACTCTATTTCCATTGTTTCCTGACATCCGACGAAATCCCTAGCGTTCTCTTTTCTGTGAAACCCAAAGTCCATCACCATGGGCATTGTTGAGGTGACCCCTCATCACCGTGCCATGAGATAACGCAGGAAATGACATCACACAACACAAGATTGATAGATCCAGGGAGGAGCGCAGCAGAAGATACTACAACAGGGAAAGTGAGGACGAGCATGAACTATGTGGGGCCAGCTGCTTTACCCAACGGGTTCACAAAACACCGGTGCCCAAAGTTTTCAAACTTCCTCACGATCGCCAAAAATACGACGACCTACAGGAACCCGAAGCTTGGCTAGCAGACTATCTAGCAACCGTCAAATTACAGGGTGGCTATAAGGCTACCGCAATGCAAAGCCTACAACTACACCTAAGCAGCATGGCACGGTCATGGCTTAGGCAGTTGCCCGAAGAATCCATCAGTAGTTTAAATGACCTCGAATACAAGTTCATCCAAAACTTCACATCCATGTTCAAGCGACCCACATCATTGGAGCAGTTACGGGCATGCAAGCAAAAAGCTGGAGAGTCGATATAAGCATTTATCCTGCGATGGACCATCATCAAGAGTTCAGCCGACACTATATCTATGAGAGGGCAATTGACACAATCAACAATGGCCTCCGCCGAAGAGAATTTCTCGAGGAACTAGGGCAAGTAAAGCCAAAAACAATATCACAGCAAGTGGATATGGCTAACCGCTGGGCAGATGGCAAAGATGCGGTAAACATAAGCGAGGGGCTCACCCGAGTAATATCAGGACAAGAGCAATAACGACAGGAGGAGACGTAGCATTGGCGTATTTGGCGGGCCGAGCTATGTCATGGCTAGTTTTTCAGAGGAGAGCAGTCGAAGAAACGACGATCGTGTCAGCGGATACCTCATCAGCAAAGAGGATGCCTGATGAGTGCATATTTGCATCATGTTTTATATTATTATTTTGCATTGTAGATGTAGTATCTTCGTATTTTACGGCGCTCGCGCGCACATTTTATGTCTGTTTTCACCAGGATCGGGACAGATGATGGACACAATTCTTAAAACAGTTGTACTAAGGAGAAAAGGAGTCAAAAACAAAGTAAATCGCTTATTTGGGAAATATCAATAATACCAGAAGAAAACCCGAAGTGAACAAAGCACACAGACGGTTTAACGACTAACTATATAGCGGGAATAAATTTTCCGGCCATATAGTTCTTGTCGTATAGTTGGCGCCGCTACCACCTCCTCAAATAGTTTCACCCCATGCAACTGGAACAGGGAGACGATATACAGAACAACCAGAAATCACCGAAACCTCACCTCCGGAAGGCATCTGGAGGAGGAACTCGTCCACCGGGGATCCATCTTCGCCTTGCGCAGATCCGGGAGGCTAAGGCATCAATCTTTATCATCAACCGCTGCATCGCCACCATCTCCATCCATCCCATCTACATCTTGTCTAGATCTTGTTGTAACTTCTGTACTCGTTGTGGATTTATACAAGTACTATTCATTTATGATAGATTCCATTTTATTGCCATGATGTTGATTGCCTCCATGTCTGAGTAGATCTCTAGTTCTTGGGGAGATGGAGAAACCCTAGTATGAGACTGAAATAAGATAAAGTTTATTATGATATTCATCATTGTGACCATGTGTTAGATTGTCTTCATCTTGATGTTGGGAGAAGTCGACCTCTCAATATTTGCCTCTTATGGGGACTTGATGGAGGGAACTACTTGTTGGTAGACAGAGGTGTGTTAGCACTTACAGTGACTATAAAGCTATTGGCACTCCTGACGTATCAACTTGGGAACCGAGGAAACTCACGGAACACTATCCATGCCATGGGATACGTCCTACGGGATTAAGTCCCTTAATAGCGCAGTAATTCGATTGACGTCGATTGCTAACTACTGTGGTTATGAGGATGATGTGAGCCGTGGTTGCTGCCTATTTTCCCAAATACGGAGTTCCTCCCACATATACACAGTTGAGAATGTTCATGATAATAATCTTTACCTTAGCTCTTTATAATGCTAGTGGTGTATCTGCTACTCCCTGAGAACGCCTTTTCCCTATTGCAGTTCCAATCTCTCTTACATACACGATACTTATTTTCTGTGTTCAGCTATTTTACTTTACTTATTGTTGCTCTTATACCAAAAACCCAAAAACACATTTTTACGGAATACTCACATTTTATCTTGTCACTTACAACTTTATTTAGCATTTCATTGTAGTATTTAATTCAAGAGTTATTAGACTTCAGTATCTTGCTCCCTGTGGGATCGATATCTTTATTTCGAAACTAGCTACAAACGATCTGTGCACTTGTAGTCATCAAGCTATTTTCTGGCGCTGTTGCCGGGGAGCTAAGCACTATAGGTCTTTAAGTTTTTGCTTATTTATTTTTGTCTTGCTAAGTTTTGTTTTGAGTTACAGGTTTCCACCAACATGATGGAGTTTGAGCATATGACTAGTGCTAACCCACTCAGCCACTTTGGGAAGCCCTATGATATTTATAAAAGAGACAACTCCAACAAGAAGACAAGGGGGTTTCAAATAAATCCTCTATTACTTTGTATTCTACACAAGAAGCAATTTACTAGGGATGAAGAAGATCCTGATCCATATGAGCATATTGCATGTTTCAAAGATAAATGTGGCACTTTTCAATTGACGGGATATACCGCTAATGAGGTAAGGGTTAAACTTTTTAGTCAGACTTTGACTAGTTCAACTCTCTCATGTATAGATCTCTACCCCCAGAAGCCACTACTACTTGGGATAATGTAGCCTATGAATTTCTAGCAAACTATTACCCATTATCAAAATCTTTTGGAATCAGGCGTCTTATAATGACTTGGAGGAACCGTCCTAATGAAGGACTAGTAAGAGCTTATATTAGATTTAAAGATTTACTTAATCTATGTCCTCATCATGATTTGCCTCAATAGTATTTATTTCTTATTATGGCGGTCTAATTGAACCTAATAAAATTGAACTAGACTCTTTCACGGAAGGAGCCTTTATGAATCTTCCTATAACTAAAGCTTTGGCTTTACTTAATAGAATTCACGATCATAGAGTTTCATGAAATTTTGGTCTAGGAAGCGAAGGAGGTGTAGAAATAGATCATGTTAAAGAATTATCTAAGGAACTTTATTTAGACTCAGATCTTGTGTTACAAGTTGTTAAAGCTTTTAAGAACACATCAAAGCTCCAAAAGAGGGCTTGGTCAAGTACGATCCACTACCCGAATCTGAAAAGAAGAAAGAAGTTAAAGCAAGATTGGCCTCCTAGAACTAGCATATGAGATACCTTTCCCTAAAACTGCACGGAAGCATATTTTTGAATATGAGTAGGTTAAAGCAGTACAGGAGAAGAAGGAAGAGGAAAGTATGCAAGAAGTTTTGGAACATCTGGAAGAAACCAAAGATGAATAGGTAACCAAGGAAGCAATTATGGCTATGTATGCACATTGTAACATAGTTGAACTTGATAAAGAGACTTTCGTATTGGTTGAAGGTCAGACAAAGGTTAAAGATGTGGGTAAGCCTATTCTTCCATGTATATTTAAACAAACCTCGCATTATGGTTTATCTAGTCTTGGCACCGAAGTTAATGTTATAACTTATGATTTCGATTTATAAATAAAAGAAGAAATAGAACCAGCTACAATTGAAAATACTGATATGAAAATCATGTTAGCTAATAAAACTCTTAGAATTCCAATGGGAGTAGTTGAAGATGCAACTGTCACAATTGGCAATAAAAACTTTCCTATAGATTTTGTAGTTGTTGATATGTCAGCTGACACTCTTTGCCCTATTATATTTAGAAGAAACTTTTTGAGTGATGTAGGTGCCAATGTTGATTTCAAAAAGGAGATTGTGTCTCTTAAGCTTGGGGAAGCGGAAAAAGAATTCCACTTTTCGAAATCTAAAGACAGGCCTCCACAAATACAAGGAGAAGAGAAAGAGAAAAATATTGAGGAAATGGCAGCTCTCTTCTTTAGTGATCAAAAAGAAGAAATAAATGAAGACTTAAATTATGAAGAAATAGTGATGGAGGACATGTCCCTAGAAGAACTAGAAGATGAACTTGATTCACTTCCCATTATAGGACCTCCAACTAATGAGGCTTTTGAAGAGCCAGAAAAGAGAGGGGATGAGGAATTACCACCCCCTGAATTGAAGACTCTAGCAGATAATCTTAAATACAGATTTTTAGATAATACATATAAATTTCCTGTTATTATTAGTGCTAAACTTTCAGGAGAAGAAGAAGAGCTCATGAAAATACTTAAGGAGCATCGCAAGGCCTTTGGTTACTCAATGGATGATTTGAAGGGCATTAGTCCCATGATAACTGTCCATCGAATATTCATGGAAGAAGGTGCTAAACCAGTTGCGGAATTTAATAGAAGGCTAAAGCCCGAAATGAAGGAAGTGGTAAGAAAGGAAATTTTACGCCCGTTGGATGCAGGTATAATCTATCCTGTAAAAGAAAGTGAATGGGTAAGTCATGTTCATTGTGTCCCTAAGAAGGGCGGTATTACGGTTGTTCGTAATGAAAATAATGAATTGATACCTACTAGAACTATTGTTGGACATAGGAAGTGCATAGATTTCAGGAAATTGAATAAAGAAACTAGGAAAGATCAATATCCTTTACCGTTCATAGATCAAACTTTAGAAAGGTTTGCAAACCACACTCATTTTTTCTACTTGGACAGATACTCTGGTTTTTCTCAAATAGTTGTTCATCCTGATGACCAACTTAATACAACTTTCATTAGTCCTTATGGTTTACATGCTTACCGACGTATGCCTTTTGGTTTATGTAATGCCCTAGCTATTTTTCAAAGATGCATGACGGCTATTTTTACGGATTTTATAGAACTGATAATGGAAGTATTTATGGATGACTTTTTTGTCTATGGAACTTCGTTTACTAGTTTCTTGGATAATCTCAAAAGAGTTTTGCAGCGTTGTGAATAAACCAATCTTGTTCTAAACTGGGAGAAGTGTCATTTTATGGTTAGAGAAGGTATAGTCCTTGGACATAAGGTATCGGGTAAGGGAATTGAAGTGGATAGAGATAAGGTTAAGTCCATAGAGAGAATGCCACAACCTAGGGATATAAAAGGTATACGAAGTTTTCTTGGTCATGTTGGTTTTTGTAGAAGGTTTAGAAATTTCTCCAGAATATCTAAACCTTTGACTAACCTCCTGCAAAAGGGGGTAAGATTTAATTTTGATGATAAATGTGTTATAGCCTTTGATGAACTTATAAATGCTTTATCCCATGCTCCTATCATTAAACCACCTATCTAGGATATGACTTTTGACTTAATATGTGAAGCTAGTGATCATGTTGTAGGAGTAACTCTGGGACAACACATAGGTCGCAGATTTAATATTATACATCATGCTAGTAGAACTCTCAATAGTGCTCAAAAGAATTATCCTAAGGAGGAGAGGGAACTCTTTGCTGTATTTTTCTCTTGTGATAAATTTCGTTCTTATATAGTTGATGCAAAACTAAGAGTTCATAGGGATCTTGATGGTTTAAAAGAACTCCTTGAGAGGAAGAACCATAAGCCAAGACTGATCTGTTGGATTCTTTTACTTCAAGAATTTGAGTTACAGATCATGCAGAGGCAAGAAATAAAGATGTTGGATGTAGTATCCATATTTGCCAAGAAAGACACCAATCTTATTGATGAGGACATCCCTACAATTACACCTACCCCAATGACTACTGAAGATGCTACAACTGTTGCAAGAAAGGATCAGTCCAATGAGATTAGAATTGGACCTATTACAAGAGCTCGTGCTAAGCTACTAGAACAACAGGTGAATTTACTCCAAAACGAATCTGGTACTTTGATTGATGAGAACTTTATACTGCCTAAGTTTATGCATTTATGTATGATTAGGTTCGTTGGAGAAACAAGCATGGTGCGAGGAGGAGAAGGGTTAGAAGAGAAGCCCAACATGATGATCGCCCAAGGATGCGTGGGGGAGGAGCGGGAGGAAGGCGCAAGAGAAGATCATCGAGACAGAGGCAAAAAGATCTGCCACGACCGGAGTGTCCGACCAGATCCACCCGGACTATTCGGCCTGGTCGAGAGGCAAATTAGCGTGGACATTCTGTCTGCCAGTTCGGACACTACCCGGACAGAAACTTCAGAGTTTCCGGCCAGACCGGACTGTCCGGCATACTTCACCCAGAGTGTCCGGCCTGACCGGACT
This sequence comes from Avena eriantha, assembly GCA_910589775.1. NCBI lineage: Eukaryota > Viridiplantae > Streptophyta > Magnoliopsida > Poales > Poaceae > Avena > Avena eriantha. The sequence goes on along the minus strand of OU342746.1, from coordinate 50,663,225 downwards.
GTCCGGCCGATTTCGACCGGAGTGTCCGCCCGCCGACCGAATCTGGTCCGAGTCGGTTTGTATTAGTTTGAGTCATTTGCGATTAGTTTTGGTTTGTGGTTGCCTAGCCGCCCTTATAAGCCTTGAGACGACCTCTAGTTAGGGTTTAGACCATGTTAAAATATTTTGGAGTTGTCTCTTTGATAGAACCTCTGGAATTACCCTATGTTCGAATCTACCAACTATAATTGAGTGTGATCTGTTGTTCCATTGGGAATTAGTAGATTGCATACTACCGTTCGTGGTCACGGCTGCGTGCGCAAGAGTGTGGTGTTGTGAATATCCTACAAGGTTCGAGATCTGTTGCACTGGCATCAGGGATCGAGCGGGAGAGATCATAGCTACGCACTAGTTATCTACCATCCACCATCATCATCGCCATCCGCTTACTGAGAAGATCGGGCCACCCCATATTATCTTGGTATCAGAGATCTGTTGTGATATTCACTTCATCACATCAAGTGCATCAGTCTTTGATTTCGTTTGGTAGAGCATCTCTATTCACTTTGGAATGGTAAGATCTCCTTTCTTATTAGTTGTGAGTGAGTTGTGAAAGTTTCCACCATACAGATTTTGATTTTTGCACTAACCTACTAATCATGTCTACTAGTGATGATGATGTTGTGTTGCAAAAAAAGAAGGATGAGGAGCTCGTAAATTGGCGTGAATATGAGGCTTTGAAATCCCACTTGACACGTGTGTTTACTAACACGACAGATGCCATTGACAAGAATCTCCAAGATATGAATATGAGATTGGATCAGCATGTTGGGACGGTTGATACGATTCAAACGCAAGTGGCTACACTCAATGTCAATGTTACCACTTTGCAGCGGTCCATTGAGGGTTTGACAACCACTTTACATAGAAGGGAAGATCCTCAACATGATGATGCCTTTGATTATTTAGATGAGGGTTGCGTTGTTGATGCTGCTCCACATGTTGGCAGGGGACGTGCTATTCCCCCTGTCCATGCACCTGCTCATGGTCGTGGGTTTGCCCATCTTGGGCGTGGTCAACGTGTACCCAACCAAGCTGCTGATGATGGTTTGGGCAAGCCAAAATTCTCAATTCCTAAGTTTGATGGTTCCATTGATCCTGAAGACTACCTCACATGGGAGTTGAAGATTGAGAAACTCTGGCGCTTATTTGACTATCCAGAAGATAAGAAGGTCAAACTTGCAGCATCTGAATTTGATGGTTATGCTTTACGTTAGTGGTATGCTCTTGTGCAACATAGGAGGGAGGATAATGAACTTCCTGTGATGGATTGGCGTGAGATAAAGCAAATCATGAAGGCTCGTTTCGTTCCAACCAATTTCTTGCGATCAGTTTTTGATAAATTGACGCAATTGAAGCAAGGCACAATGATAGTAGGTGAGTACTGCATGGAGATGGAGCTACTTATGCAGCATGCTCGAGTTCACGAGTCCATTGAGATGACCATGCAGCGATTCCTAAACAATCTGAAGTTGCCAATCAAGATCATTATGCGTCATCACAAGTATGAGACCATGAATGAGCTATTGCACCATGCTAGAGAGGCCGAATCCCAGTTGGCAGAAGAGACGAAGTCCCGCGCTCGTTTTCCATCCTCTAGCAGATTTTCGGCCAGATCTATTCCTCCTACAGTCACGCCACCAGCTGATGTTCCATTTACACCATCGGCCAAACCAGCAAACACACCTTTGTTTGGTTCTAATGCTCGGAAACCCGCTGCTTCTGCTGCTAGCTCGGGTTCCAACATGTCTACGGCACGTACTCGTGATGTGGTGTGCCATACTTGTGGAGGTAGAGGTCACTACAAGAAGGATTGTCCAAACAGCAAGGTTATGTTTGTTAATGAACAAGGCGAAGTAGAAAGTGGAGATGAAGCTTTTGATGATGATATTGATGACGGCGAGGTTGGTGCTGATGCATATGCTGAGCGTGCACCCACTATTGTCGTATCTTCACGTGTACTTAGTGTGCAACCGGTTGAGGAATCCCAGCGTTGCAACCTGTTCCAAACAAAAGCTCTCGTTGGACCAAACAATGCTTGCAAGGTCATTATTGATGGAGGTAGCTACAAAAATCTTGCAAGTAAGGAACTATGTGCCAAACTGAATTTGACATACTTACCTCATCCCAAGCCATATTACATACAATGGTTGAGCAACAATGGTGAGATGAAGGTAAATCATATGGTACGAGTGAACTTTCAAACAGGGCCATACAAAGATTCTATTGATTTTGATGTGGTTCCTATGACTGTTTGTCACCTACTATTGGGTCGGCCTTGGCTCTATGATCGCCATGTGCAACACAATGGCCGAGCTAATACATATCACTTGGAATTCAAAGGAAAGAAGATTACTATGCAGCCAATGACACCGCAAGAAATTGTGAATGATTCTCGCCAGAAGATAGAGGTGAACTTGAAGGACGATACTACCACTCGGCGAGATTGCGTGACAGCTGTTCCAGATGTAATTGAGCCTAAATTGAGTGATATAACGAAAAGTGAGAGAGTGCCTGGTTTATTGATATTAGCCACTAAGGAAGATATGAGAGAATTTCGTGAGGATCCTACAGCCATGCCACTTGTGCTCATGTATAAGGGCGAGGTATTGGTTTCTAACTACATGACCCCTATTTCTCTTGGTGTCTCGTCTGTTTTGCAGGACTTTGGGGATGTGTTCCCAGAAGATGTACCCGCAGGCTTACCTCCATTGTGTGGTATAAAACATCAAGTGGACTTGATTCCTGGCGCCACACTTCCTAACCGTGCACCTTACAGGACTAATCCCGAAGAAACTAAGGAAATTTAGAAGCAAGTACAAGCATTGCTGGATAAAGGGTACATTCGTGTCTCTCTTAGCCCTTGTGATGTTCCTGTTATTTTAGTTCCTAAGAAAGATGGTACATGGCGCATGTGTGTTGATTGTAGAGCAATTAATAACATCACTATTCGATATCGTCATCATATTCCACGCTTAGAGGATATGCTAGATGAATTGAGTGGTGCTGCTGTTTTCTCTAAAATTGACTTGCGTAGTGGTTATCATCAAATTAGGATGAAAGATGGGGATGAATGGAAAACTGCTTTCAAAACTAAATTTGGTTTGTATGAGTGGTTAGTTATGCCGTTTGGTCTTACTGATGCACCTAGTACTTTCATGTGTTTGATGAATCATGTTTTGAGGGAGTTTATTGGTCGTTTTGTGGTTGTTTACTTTGAAGATATACTCATATACAGCCACACCGAATCTGAACATTGCACTCATATTAGACAAGTTTTGCAAGTGTTACGTGATAATAAACGGTATGCTAATCTTGAGAAGTGTACATTTGCAAAAGATAAGGTCATATTCCTAGGATTTGTTGTTTCTAAGCATGGAGTAGAGGTACTAAAATTGAATCAATTCAGAATTGGCCTACTCCAATGAATGTTAATCAAGTGCGTAGTTTCCACAGTCTCGCTGGTTTCTATAGGTTCTTTGTGAAAGATTTTAGCACCATTGCTGCACCATTAAATGATTTGACAAACAAAGGTGTTCCTTTTGTATGGGGCGTGGCCCAAGACATGGCTTTTGATACATTAAAACGTTTGCTTACTTCTGCACCATTACTTGCATTACCTAATTTTTCGAAGCAATTTGAAGTTGAATGTGATGCTAGTGGTATAGGCATAGGGGGCGTTTTGATGCAAGAGGGTCGGCCTATAGCTTATTTTTCTGAGAAATTGACTGGTGCTCGTTTGAATTATTCTATCTATGATAAGGAATTGTATGCACTTGTTAGAGTACTTGAGGTTTGGCAACATTATTTGTGGCCAAAGGAATTCATCATACATTCTGATCATGAAGCTTTGAAATACTTGAAAGCTCAATCAAACTTGCATAGAAGATTAGCTAAATGGGTTGAGTTCATTGAGTATTTTCCTTACATCATTAACTATAAGAAGGGAAAAGAGAACATTGTTGTTGATGCTCTATCTAGGAAGAACATGTTATTAACCAATCTTGATGTTAAAATTCCTGGATTAGAAGCTATTTGTGCACTTTAGGCAACTGACCATGATTTTGCTGAACCATATCGTGTGTGTGCTCTTAGAAACGCATGGGATAAGTATCATATACATGATGGATATTTGTTTCGAGCTAACAAACTATGTATTCCAGAATCGTCATTGCATTTGTTCTTAGTGCAGGAGTCACATGCTGGTGGTTTGATGGGTCACTTTGGGCGTGAGAAGACGTTGCTCATGCTTGTTGATCACTTTTATTGCCCCAAGATGAGGCGTGATGTGTACAGATTTGTGAGCCGATGTATTACATGCCACAAGTCGAAATCTAAGCTGAAGCCTCACGGTTTGTATACACCTCTCTCTGCACCGACTACTCCATAAGAAGACATTAGTATGGATTTTGTGCTAGGTCTACCTAAAACTCAGAGAGGTCATGATTCTATATTTGTGGTAGTGGATAGGTTCTCTAAAATGGCTCATTTTATTGCCTGCCACAAAAGCGATGACGCGTCGCATGTTGCTAACCTGTTTTTCAGGGACATCGTGAGATTACATGGAGTACCAAAGACGATTGTTTCTGACCGTGATGTGAAGTTCATGAGCTACTTTTGGAAGACCTTATGGGGAAAGCTAGGAACAAAGTTGCTGTTCAGTACTACATGTCATCCCAAACAGATGGTCAAACGGAGGTGGTGAATCGAACATTGTCACAACTGCTAAGGACCATGATTAAAAAGAATCTGCGGGAGTGGGAAGAGTGTTTGCCACATGTTGAGTTTGCTTACAATAGGGCTGTGCATTCAACTACTCAGCTTTGTCCTTTTGAGGTGGTGTATGGTTTCAAGCCATTGACGCCACTTGATATGTTGCCTCTGCCATTACATGAGAGAGTTGCTATGGAGGCATCAAAACGTGCTGATTATGTGAAGAAAATACATGAGAAGACTCGAGAGGCTATTGAGAAGAAAGGAAAGAACATTGCTACTGCAAGGAATCAAGCAAGGAAAGAAGTGTTGTTCGAGCCTGGAGATATGGTTTGGGTGCATCTACGCAAGGATAGGTTCCCACTACTTCGAAATTCAAAATTGAAGCCATGTGGTGCTGGTCCTTACAAGGTGTTAGCCAAGATTAATGATAACGCCTACTCGGTTGATATACCTATTGAGGAGTTTGGTGGAGTTAGCAACAGCTTCAACGTTGCTGATTTGTCACCATATGCTGGAGAAGACCTTGGATCGTCGAGGTCGACGCCTTTTGAAGGGGGGAGATGATGAGGACATCCCTACAATTACACCTACCCCAATGACTACTGAAGATGCTACAACTATTGCAAGAAAGGATCAGTCCAATGAGATTAGAATTGGACCTATTACAAGAGCTCGTGCTAAGCTACTGGAACAACAGGTGAATTTACTCCTAAACGAATCTGGTACTTTGATTGATGAGAACTTTATACTGCCTAAGTCTATGCATTTATGTATGATCAGGTTCATTGGAGAAACAAGCATGGCGCGAGGAGGAGAAGGGTTACAAGACAAGCCCAACATGATGATCGCCCAAGGATGCGCGAGGGACGAGCGGGAGGAAGGCGCAAGAGAAGATCATCGAGACATAGGCAAAAAGATCTGCCAAGACCGGAGTGTCCGGCCAGATCCACCCGGACTGTCCGGCCTGGCCGAGAGGCAAATTGGCGTGGACATTCTGTTTGCCAGTTCGGACACTACCCGGACACCACCCGGAAACTTCAGATTTTCTGGCCAGACCGGACTGTCCGGCACACTTCACCCGGAGTGTCCGGCCTGACCGCACTGTCCGGCCGATTTCGACCGGAGTGTCCGCCCGCCGACCGAATCTGGTCCGAGTCGGTTTGTATTAGTTTGAGTCATTTGCGATTAGTTTCGGTTTCTGGTCGCCCTAGCCGCCCTTATAAGCCTTGGGATGACCTCTAGTTAGGGTTTAGACCACATTAAAGTATTTTGGAGTTGTTTCTTTCATAGAACCTCTGGAATTACCCTATGTTCGAATCTACCAACTATAATTGAGTGTGATCTGTTGTTCCATTGGGAATTAGTAGATTGCATACTACCGTTCGTGGTCACGGCTGCGTGCGCAAGAGTGTGGTGTTGTGAATATCCTACAAGGTTCGAGATCTGTTGCACTGGCATCAGGGATCGAGCGGGAGAGATCATAGCTACGCACTAGTTATCTACCATCCACCATCATCATCGCCATCCGCTTACTAAGAAGATCGGGCCACCCCATATCACTTATTGAGAGGAACTTTAGTCCTGTTGATTTTTGCTTGCAAGAATTATTCAATGAACTCAGGTCAACTCCTCCAAAAGAGAAGAAGTCTTTGTTGTTGGAGGACCTTGTCATCCCTGAATAAGAAAACGGTAAGTGCAAGGTAGGTGTTCTTACTCAAATAAGTGATTTATTTTCACAGATTTTACTCCTAATTTTTTTGACTTTGAATTCCTTGTGTTTTTCTGAAGTTTTGGAGGGTTTTACCAACTATATGGGCGGAACTATACGACGGGACAGAAATCTCCCGCCGTATAGTTGGTCGTTAAACCCTCTGTATCTTTTCTACGAAATTGTTTTCGATGTATGGATCTATAAGGGCACAACTATACGACCGGGGGAAATAATTCAAGCCATATAGTTGGTTGTTGAACTCTCAGGCACTTTCGGTTTTTGATGTCTGTATATATACGGTCGCAACTATAAGACCGGATGAGATATTCTGGCTGTATAGTTGGTAGTTAAACTCTCAGACATCTTCGTTTATTTTTTCTTTTTTCCGATTATAATCTCAAAAAAGGGGCGGTATTGTCGGTTCCAAGTCGGTAACTTAACCGACCTGGACTCGAGATATTTGGAAATATCTGACCGGAACCAACTATACGGCTAGACCTATCCATGCCGTGCCCGTATAGTTGGTCATTACGTGGCATGACTCCTCCTAATCCGTAATTTCTTTTCCTATTCCGTTAAGATTCTTTTCTCGGGCATGAATTTGGTGTTTCTCGCGATTTTTACCGACCCCCCTTTTATACTATCATCATCTCTCGCTCTAATCATAATCTCCAGGAACCAATCTAGCAATGCACTATCCCGCCCCAGGCCGTGGAAAACCCCTGGGTCTCATTGCTCCTTCCAGGGACCGCTCTAGTAGCCCATCCATGGAGGACGATGACGAGGAGGTGGAGAGGTTTATCCCGAGGTACAAGGAGTACATCGAGCCAAGCTACTACAACAATGATTCCAATGAAGTGAGCGACATCTACATCTATCGCGATGTTTATGGTCCACCGGAGATCAACTGGGCGGCAATGAAGAGAGCTCAAGAAGAGAGAGAAGGTCACAAGCCGCATGGAAAAGGGCGTGTGGAGATAGTCAAGTTCATCAGTACAAACCCCAGACCTCACAAGCGTAAGGAATTACCTAATCTTGGTGCAGGTGCTAGGAATGGAGCGATGGCGCCACTCTTGAAGCCTACTATTTGTGCTCGTATAAGGGTGAAGCCTCAAGAAGAGTGGAGGAACGGTTTCCACTTCCCGATCCATCAATCATGGATGAGGAAGAGGAAGCTGCCCCTAGGACCAAGGACCGCGTGCAAGCACTCGAGATATATTAGAAGCAAGAGCTACTCCATCACATTGAAGTCCACCACCGTCTCAAGGAGATGGAGAGAAGGATGATCTTATCCCATTGGTGACTAAACTCGCGGATAAACTGGACACTTTGCAACCTGAATTGCGCAGGTGCTATAGCTGCATCACCGCTCGGGAGGATACCAGCAAGAAGCTACGCACTGCGGTGTTAAGTGCCATGGCACCAGAGTGATCTACAATAATCACGGTATGAAATAATCGCAAGGGATTATTTGATCATGCCTGGCTTGATTCCAAGCTTGGGGAGATCTTTAAGACCTTGTAATCTATCTTATAAGTTTTACATTACTATTTTAGATTTGCATTAGTTCAAACTAGAAATAAAGTTTGCATCATTAGAATTCCCTTCAGGAATAGTCAATCCCTTTTATGAAATTCCAAGTTTGTTATCATATATGGAGCAATATTGAGTTTGTGTTTATCCGATTGGATATATGAATGGCTTGAGTATAATTTTACTTGCACTTGATGATATCAATAGGAGTCTTCCATGCCATTGGTATTAATGGAACATACAAAGATAATTTGGTCAATATGTTGTAGGTACATGGTTTGATTTGCAAAGAGAGAAAAATTATCTAATCAGTTAGAGTTGAAAAAGAAACCCTGAACAAAGGAAAATAAAAAAATCCTATCAAAATAGAGTGAGATCAAGACGAGGTAGAATATTCAAGCTATAAAGATTGCTTCATATACATTTGGAATTTGGTAACTGAGATTGTTAAACTTTGAATTCCTACATGAAGTGGAATGTATGACTAGCTCCTTTACACAGCACTTAAACAAAAGTGTGAGCATATAAAAAAAGAGGAGAAGAAAAGAAAGAATAAAAAGAGCGAATGTGCAAAAAGTAAATAGGCATACAACACTATATTGTACTATGAAAAAGAGACGGTTTGAGATTTTGAATCCCAAGTGAATATGTTAATCCTAAAACACTTGGGACTACCTCGCTAACTCATTCGGTTGAACTGAATACTTTTACATCATATTGAGAGTGATCTTTTGTGAACTGTTAAATGCTAAGGTGTGGAAGCCTGCTAATATTATTCGGATGGTTCGATTAAGGTACTATTCATGAACTTATTACTATGTATCATGTATGATAAACACATGTTGCAACTGTCTCATTTATTTTATTGACTCGGCTTCATGAATATGAGGATCACATCCATTAAGCTAACTTGCTCAGGACGAGCAAGAGTCTAAGCTTGGGGAAGTTGATGAGTGCATATTTGCATCATGTTTTATATTATTATTTTGCATTGTAGATGTAGGATCTTGGTATTTTACAGCGCTCGCGTGCACATTTTATGTCTGTTTTCACCAAGATCAGGACAGATGATGGATACAATGGACACGATTCTTGGAGCAGTTGTACCGAGGAGAAAAGGAGTAAAAACAACGTAAATCGCTTATTTGGGAAATATCAATAATACCAGAAGAAAACCCGAAGCGAACAAAGCACACGGACGGTTTAACGACTAACTATACGGCGGGAATAAATTTTCCGACCGTATAGTTCCCGCCATGTAGTTGGTGCCGCCTCCTAAAATAGTTTCACCCCGTGCAACTGGATCAGGGAGACGCCATATAGAACAACCAGAAAACACCAAAACCTCACCTTTGGAAGGCATCTGGAGGGGGAACTCGTCCACCGGAAATCCATCTTCGACCTGCGCAGATCCAGGAGGCTAAGGCATCGATCTTCATCATCAATCGATGCATCAACACCATTTCCATCCATCCCATATACATCTTCCCTAGATCTTGTTGTAATTTTTGTACTCGTTGTGGATTTATACAAGTACTATTCATCTATGATAAATTCCATTGTTATTTCCATGATGTTGATTGCCTCCATGTCTGAGTAGATCTGTAGTTCTTGGAGAGATGGAGAAACCCTAGTATGAGATTCAAATAAGATAAAGTTTATTATGATATTCATCGTTGTGACCATGTGTTAGATTGTCTTCATCTTGATGCTGGGAGAAGTCGACCTCTCAATATTTTCCTCTTCTGGGGACTTGATGGAGGGAACTACTTGTTGGTAGATAGAGGTGTGTTAGCACTTACAGTGACTATAAATCTGTTGGCACTCCTTAAGTATCAACTTGGGAACCGAGGAAACTCACGGAACACTATCCATGCCATGAGATACGTCCTACGGGATTAAGTCCCTTAATAGCACAGTAATTCGATTGACGTTGATTGCTGACTACTATGGTTATGTGGATGATGTGAGCAGTGGTTAATTAAAGAGTTATTAGACTTCAGTCTCCTGCTCCATGTGGGATCGATATCTTTATTTTGAAACTAACTACAAATGATCTGTGCACTTGCAGTCATCAACGCCGGCGGAAGCAATTCTGCATAGCGGTCCCAACCAAGGGCGCGGGAGACGCCAATGTCCCCACTAAAGATGTTGGAGGTACCCTACAATATGCACTTCTACATCGACTCCAGAGGAAGGAGTCGATCGAACCACCTAATGAAGGATTGTCGCACTTTCGTGGAGAAGCAGAAAGTATGCAACGCAAAGGCAGTCGAAGCAGCAAATCAAGGATACGCCACCGCACTAGGGACCTTAGCCCTCGGCGCACTACCGCCACCTCTAGTACACCCGCCAGTAGGTGAAATGGATCGTATGGGCACCTAGAGGGGGGGTGCATAGGTGCTACACCAAATTTTTAGTTCTTTTTCAATTTTAGCCTTAATATAAAGGTAAATTCTCTAGATATGCAACTACGAGAAATTTCCCTATATGTAACCCTAACTACTTCTGAATTAAGAATAAGAAAAAATGGAAAAATGGTGCAAGTTTGTTGCTAAGAGCAACCGGCTGAGTCACAGGTTACTCCCCAGAGGCTCGGGGATTGGAGGATATATGTACAATTACTTGTGCATATGTAAAAAGGATGGCCGAAAGGTTTGCCTCCATCATCTTACCGGCATAAGAAATGGCTTTGCTAGCAGTATTCATCTGTGCACCAATCTCCGCAGGGCCGAACTTCGCGGGATTACCGGAGCTGACTTCGACATACATAGCATTATTCCAAATTTTCGGCGTATTCCGCAAGCGAGTCGAGGCTCCCACCGCTAAGTGTCCGAGTCAGGACTAAGCCTTTCTCATGAGCAGCTTGCCGGGAGATGTTCGTAGCGGCCGGACTGGTATGAAGCGTACGCTATTTGTCTGAAGTAGGGCCAGAAGTGGGTGTTGCCTTGTTGCATCATGGAAGCAATCTTACGTTGCCCTGACCTAGCCGTTGGTCCCTTGGAAGCATCTTTGGGAACCTTGGTAGATTGCTTGGCCTTAGCAGCTGGCTTGGCCTACTAAGAGGCTAAAGGATGAGCTTTAGCTGCCAAAGATGGCGCGAATGACTTGGCCTCGGGCTCTGCTGAGGTTGGCCATCTCGCCGAGTCTAGGTAAACTCGGACGAGGATGGTGGGGCTTGCTAGAGAGAACTTGAAGCTGAAGTTTGTTGAGGCAGAGGCGAAGTTTGAGTTTGAACTGGTGCCGGGGTTTTCGGCACCTTGGTAGAAACATTTTGGTGCCTATGTTGCTGGCGCCACGATCTTCTAGCTTGGCGGTGGAGAAGGAAACCCGTTTATTCGACATAGCCATCTCTTTAGGGACGGCCCCTCCACCTATGTCGACATTGTGCTCCTCCCGCCGAGGTGGACTGTTGTTGGGCGCTGCGGGAGAGTTCTAAGGACGGGAGAATCACTGTGAGGAGAAGGTGGTCCCTCACGGATAGGAGAGGCAATGCTATAGGCACTTTGGGAGATATCCTTGGGGGCCCTATCGAGTCAAACAAAAATAGACGTCAAGATAGATCAAAAAGAGAGAAACAAGAAATAGAGATAAAAAGAACTATAATACTTGAAGAGAGAGAAAAGAAAGAAGGGATTACTTGGATGCAGCAGGTGGGGATTTGGAGCTCTCTGGGTTATGACCTTAACGCTGGATTGTATCTCTTCCTAGACCTAGATGGTTTGGCAGATGGAGCGGAGGTAGCAGCTCGCTTCTTAACTGTGCCTTGGTCACCCACCGCCACTAGAGGAACCTCGTGCACCTGACCAGCCGTATTAGCTAGAGGGGAAGCAACGAGATAGGCATCTGAGAGAGGAACTGGGTTAAATACCTCTAGGATATCACACTCATCATCGTCATCATCATCGTCCGTCCAATCCCTTAAGACAGAAGTCTTACTGGAGGATCAGCCACAGCTGGAGTCTGGGATAGGCATAAATTCTTCGGAGTCTGGGATAGGCATAAATTCTTCGGAGTCAGGTTCCTCGAAATCTGAGGTTTCCTGATCCTTGCCCCAAGTAAGGGACGGGGTCTAGGTGTCCTCAATTGTTTGCTGCAGAAATTTCTGTACAAAGAGATAAAGGAAAATCAAATGGCTAAAACAGGCTGACTTATGGCAGAGCTCGGTAAGGAGTAATTTAAAAAAGGTACCTTGGGGACCAACTTAGCTCGGCTGAAGGGTCCATCCCCCACACCCATTCCTCGGTCATGTCCGTCTTAAAGATGTACTTAACTCGGCGGAATATTTGAGCGTTGGTGATCTCGATCGAGGAAACTTATTTAGGGTCACGAGGACCGCTCATGTAGCGGATCTTGTGGCTTCTCTCTTGCAGTGGGAAAACTCGGATGTAGATGAAGGTGGCCATCAGATCCTCACCGGTTAACCCAGCATCCGTCAGCTCGAGGATGCGTTTCAACACCAAATTGACAAGATGATTGTTTCTTTTGGGGTCGAGGTCCTACTTCTTCTTAGCAGGCACGCCAACTTTGAAGGCAGGAAGCCAAATCAAATCAGCCGAGGTATCGTTCTTCACATAGAACAACGTCATCGCCCATCCCTTGCAAGACTCTACGCCGGTAATCCGAGGAAAGCTGGAGTTCTTCTGAGGAGAGATGGACGCCGCCCCGCACTGAGTTAAGGAATTCTCGCCGGGTCGGAGGTTTTGTTGGGGACAATGTTGGCTTTGAATTGGAAGAACTTGGCCCAAATATTAACATCAGGCAAAAGTCCGAGGTATCCATCAACCCCAGAGGCAAAAGCGGAAAGAGAAGCAAGAGCATTTGCTGGCAGATGGTGGAGTTGCAGGCCGAAGGTTTCAAGGAAATCTATGAAGAACTTGCTAATAGGAAGGCTGAAGCCACGAGCGAAATGGGAGAGGAAAACAACAAACTCACCGGCCTCTAGGGCAGGAACAAGCTCGTCGTCGGGGATGCGACAGCTAACCCCCACGGGGACAAGCCGCATGCCGATGAGCCAATCTATGTCTCGATGTGTCACTTTGGAACTAGCCCAGGCACTGCTCTCATGGGCGGAGCCGCTCTCCTCGTGCTCTTCCACGGAGGAGACCTCGCGGGGCATCTCCAGATCTAACTCCTCAAAGGAGGAACTGGAGGAGAAAGAGAGGGGCTTCGACTATCGCAACCCCGTAGCGGCAGCAACCAGCGGTGCTACTATGGAGCAAGCGAGAGCAGAGAGGAAATGCAGCGGTGCTATCACTAAGCACAAAGCGGTGGTAGTGGCCGTGCTAGGAATAAGAAGAAGAGGTGAACGGGGGAAAGTAACTAAGGACCTCCCCCTGCTCCCCTATTTAACCAAGCCCACGTCATGGGTAGTGGGATCACAGATTGCGGCGAACCGCATGGTGCGGGCGTGTATTTCCCGAGCGAGCGCACCAGCAGTGAGCCACACCGAGGGTCACACGGCGCAAAAGGTCAAGCGACACGACGTGGCTCTATGGTTATCAAAGAGGCACCCCACGATGTGATGGGGGTGCAGTAATCCCTAACAATGTGCACAGTAACTGACATCATGACCCTTAATATGGGGCAAAAGTAATGATTACCTTCCATGTAGGATACGGGGAAGTGTACATGAGAATATAGGCATCTAAGAGGGATAACCCAGATGCAACACTATGACTCGGCCAATGAGAAGTAACTCGGAAAGAGCCAAAGGAAATCAACGTGAGAACTGAATCACCAAGAGGTAGTGCCGGATTAAAATTGGTATAAGCCGAAGTATGAGTATACCAGCATGGTGGAATATGATCCAAATAAAACTGAACCTGTTGTGGCCTTACCATCTAACGGCTGATGAGATTGCCCCAGCTTCGGGGACTAATGTTGGGGGATGACCCTAGGTAGGGTAAAGCCGAGGTTAAAGGACAAGGTCCGTTGAGGTAAAAACAGGTCAAAGCATGAGCTAGCCGAATCATAGAAGGGCTGGCAGGGTTACGGTCGGGTTACCCCAAGCCAGGAAGCACTAACAAGACTCGGCTGACATATACTGTATGTTGGCATGAGGAGAGAATCATTTTCCCTTTGCAGGTTAACTATGCCTAGGCCGAGTCAGGAGATTGCTTGCTCAAGAAGGAGCTCAAGGTCAGTGCTTTCCTCTCTCCTAAGGAATATTGGGAGAGACAAGCGCTAGTGACAAGAGTCAGAGAGTTAGGGATAGAAGAGATCGTCACGGACATGACAGTCACTGGAGGCAACGGTCATAGCGCTTGGGCATTGTGCCATTGCCGAACTGAGGTTGTGGACATGGGAAAGGAGCGCGCCGAGTTACCTCTTTGGGACATGCATATTCCAAGCATATACCAGGCCACGTAAGCCCTAGATGTACCTTGGCCACCCCTTTATAACGTGAGCCAGGGCCTCCAAGGGAGGGGTCGATATTTTTGCCTAAGGGAAGAACCCTAGAGAGAGTAGAGAGCAGGAGCACTTCATCTCCTACCTCTCTACGATATAGCTCAAGGAGCATCTGTATTAGCTTTTAGATCATAATATAAGATCTATGAGCAATTCATCATGTGTGTGTTGTTCTATCTTTCGTGTGTACAATCACTACACTATCCCTCCCCGGATACCACTAGTACACATTGCCCCATCTTTAGTCTACCCATGACATCTGTCGTGACACCACCATGAAAACCGGCATCTTCCGCCCCTCTCCTGGACCACCATGCCGTGTTGCTCCTCCTCCGCTACCTTCTTGTCACTGGTGAAGCCCCCAGGTATACTCCCGTCGCCTACCGAACCTAGCTAGGATTTCCCTTCGTCATGTTCAAACGGGGATAGATGACGACTGGGCACCATCGGATCTCACTTGATCCGATGGCCCAGATTTTCTCATATCGCTTCAGCCCTCCAGGGAGCTGACAACTGGGCCCCGTGGCCGGGTTTTGAACCCTCGGTTCCTGCGCACTCTACGAACCCCAAGAGGGTCAGCCCAGATTGCCTTGGCCCGATCTGCTGCTTGTGTGACCCACACCCTCCCTTTTTCTTTTTTGTTTTAAAAATAGTTCTTCGAGATCTGTTTACAAGCCGATAGGCTTAAATCAAAAAATATATAAATGGAAGCCAATTGCCTGGATCCAATTTTCCCTACGTAGTCGCATGTCTTCTACAACCTACAGATCCAAAATTTGCCCAAACTCATGCCTAGATTGTTCCTAGAAAAAGAAACCCTAGATGTACCTTTTTCACTAAATAAATGCCATAGTGAGATATACATATCCAAATGGAGTGAAGCCATTTTGTACTATAAGGTATACCAGATGCCTTGCATGACACTTTGGCCTCACCCTATTTTCTTCATTTTCTTCATGTAGTAAAATAACAAAATTAGCCCTAATCTGCCTTTGAGAAATTCTCCTGGTCAAAGCAAAAGTCGTTTTAACCTAATTCCATATCTCAAAACTCATAAACCATCAAGTCCAACAAACCCTAGAAGCCCAATATTCACTTAGCTCTGGTTCAATTTTAAGGAATTAAAACCTTCTAATAATAGTTGTTTCACTAAGAAAATCCTTGTAGTAGTTGTACAACTCCAAAATTAGTGATTCCAACTTCTACAGAAAGAGGCTCAAAACACCTACCATGTGACTTTGGATTCATCTCAAAAGTTCCTGTAGTTTAAATCTAGTGAAAAAGGCAAACTACCTGCAGAACTGACTTTGGGATTTTTCCAAGGGAATTCTGTTAATTATTTTGAGATGGTTCCAACTCTCATAAATCACAAACTCAAATATATACAAAACCTTTTGAGGACAAATTTTGTTGAGCTCTAGATCTTTTCTGGTGATTTATTCCCTAAAACTAGGGTTTATTTCACTAGAAACTCCTTATCCAATTAAAGAAAAGTGCTAAAATCATGAAACCACTTTTGTTGGCCTTGTTTTTTAATACCTAGCTAATGATATTATTTTTGTACATTGATATCATGCAGACCCAAACCTTGGTTCCAAACCCCTTCTTTAGGTGGTATTTGGCCTTTAAATAATTAAAGAAGTTCCACAATTGCAAACAAAGCTTTTCCAAATTTCCACAAACCCAATCTATCAAAACCTAATGAAGTGAATAAGTGTTGTACGTTTGTTTGATATATTGTATTGGTCCTTGTATGCTTTATATTGATTGTGGCCTTTGTTTGCTTGCATGTGATCCATATCAACGATAGATGCGATTATATCAGCGACCAGAAGAAGATGGTTAGTATGGTATTCTAAGAAGTCTAGAGACATATATTGCTAGATTGCTGATCTTAGGCAAGACACCTTCTTGCTCATAAGCCTTGTCCAACTATTTTACTTATGCATGTTTTACCTACTGTTTATGAAACCGTATTGCTTTAATATATGATGAACTATATCTGGTAGTGGCTTGGCTCCTCCCAGACATTACACATTTGTGCTACTAAGTACAACCCCCTTGATGACACCTACTTGTCCCTAGTATGGTAGATAGTATAATACACCATACCCCTTTGGAGACCCTGTTTTCGCCGAAGTAGAATCATAGGATGGGAAGACCCCGGAAAAGTTTTACAGATTTTTTTATGATGTAACCTTGGTGAGGTTTGAACACCAAGAGAAGTTTGAGAAAGGAAAAAGGTTTTGTTTTACAAACTGCTGAAAGAAAGAGGAGGAAAAATGTTTACAAAAATGCACCCGGTTCTTTCCAGCTTTAGCTATAACAACTTGACCCGTGCAACCACATTACTCCTATATGGGAAGGGGGAAGACTCGAAGTTTGTTTGCTCCGGTATGAGTTGCCTCGCAACTATTATAGGGGATGTTGATCTCCAGAGGCTGGGTGTTCTCCTATAATGGTCCACGTGAAGCGTCCACCAGGTGAAGAAACGAACTGTTTGCGGGCAGCCAGGCATTACTATGAGCCTCTCATTGAAAGGCGCTCCAATTGGTCCTCGGTACGTGACGTCCTGGTGTTGAGAGGAACGACTCATAGGGTAGGCGCTTGTACTAGAGTGGGCATTCCAAAGGTCTTCACTGGGTACTCGAGCCACGATCTGTGTGGGATCAGGGCAGGGTACCCAGATGGTGTGGGTAAAGTGTACAACCTCTACAGAGTGTAAATCTATTCGAATAGTCGTGTTCGCGGTTATGGACGGGTTGGACAAACTACTGTAGAGCGGTGTTGGTTTTGATTCAAAAAGGATTTTGGAAAAAGAAAGGCTTTGGAAATGTTTTGACCATGGGATTGTCGGAAAGGAAGGAAAGGAGTTTGGTCATGGGATGACTGGAAGGAAGTAACAAATGGGTGACCCAATCCTAGTCTTTCCAAAAACCTCTCAAATGTTTTCATAATGTTTTACAAAATTTTTTAACAAAGATATGGAGATGCTATATCAGTAAAGAACCTCTCCGAGAGCCCTCCTACTACCACAACTATATTGCATATCCACTTATTGTTGTTATGTTAAGGTGGTTTGCGAGTACATTCAAAGTACACAGTGGCATTGTCCTTGGCTATTAACTTGGTTAGATATCAAGAAGAAGGTGACGTTGGCGACTATGCGAGCTAGGACGTTCTCCTAGTCAGCTACCTATAGATTAAGGGATGGCTCGAGCTCTACGCTTGATGAAGTTCCGTTGATGATGATTTATGTAGTCAAAACGGCATTTAAGGTATGACTTGTATCCACTTAAGTACTTGATGTTTACTTTGATACTTGTCAGTTATGTGCCATGACAAACTAATCATGGGATCGTGGTGTATCCATAACATAGATTCTCGGATGATTAATCGGGGGCCCCACACTCACCCTGTTCTTCGATGGATCTCACCACCAAAGGCCTGATCCACTTTCCACTATTTGACACCCTTCTAGGTGGGAGTCGGCGCCTTTACAACTCTAACGGGGCACACATCCACAACTGAATTGGAGGCTCCCGTGATGACAACAAGCTGCCACAAGAACAAGTTAATCAATAACCAAAATTGAGATCTAGAGATTTGCAAGAAACACTAGATCAAGAATCCTCCAAGTGAATGGAGGGGAAGTGAAGATCTTGATGGATGCCGATGTAGATCAAAGGCTCCTCCTTCGATTCCCCAAAGCCCAGAGCCTTTGAGTGGTTGAAGATGGAGATCGTGCTTGAATCGATATAAGTTGGATAGAGATTTTTTGTAGGATCCAAGAGATCTGAAATGGGGATCTGAGGGGCTATTTATAGCCCCACTCGAAAAGCTATCGTTAGAAATTTTGGGGGCTGGATTATCCGGCCTAAGTGGGGGCGGATTAACAGTCCGGGGAAAACATCCAGCCCTAGCACGGCCAATCCGGACTAAAAGTCTGGCCCCTCCCTGCATGACGCGCCTTAGTTGCCTTTGCCAAAAATCCTGGAGGGATGGAATATCAGGCCCCTTGGTGGGGCGGATTCTCTGGCCTGGGCGAATGCTCCAACCCTAGCCAATTAATCTTGGAGGAAATTCCGCCACCTTTCTGTGTGACGTGCCTTGGTGGCATTGGCAACTCCCTGATGGGGGGATTATCCAACCCCCTAGAAGGGCGGATTATCCAGCATGGGCGGATGCTTCAGCCCAGGCCGGTTATTCTAGAGAGAAACTCTACCCCCTAACCACATGACACGCCTTGTTGGATTTGGCGAACATGGTGGGGCGGATAATCCGGCACTTGGAAGGGGTGTATAATCTGCCCCCCCCCCCAAACTCTAGTTTAGCAGTATTTGGGTGGACACATTGTTCTTCACACTAAACACACAATTAAATAATCCTTGGCATTATTATCTACCACACAAAATACTAGGGATCATAAAATGTTATTTCAATCTCCCCTTTTTGGTGTTAGATGACAATACTAGGATTTGCAATATAGCCCTACTAACACATCATTCCAAGGATGAAAAAGGACTCCCCTACATGTGTGCATATACTTAAGTTTGCATTTGAATACAAATACACACACATAGGCTCAGTACATTTTCATGAATTGGAAGCTAAGGAACAAATGATGAGTTAGGGAGAGAGATGTACCATACCACCATAATGAAGTCCTCAATAAGATAATGACAGATACTTTTGAAGAAACCCCATATTGAGATTTCTAAGGATAAAGATATAACAATACATCCACATAGATAATTCCAGAAACCCATAGTGATAAATCCATAAAGATGAACCCATAGTATCATGACACAATATGGACCAACATAGTCTCACACAAACATACAAAATAGAAAATAGGAGAGTTCAATGCTAAATAGGCATAAGCAAGAATGAAAGAAAATGAAAAAAATGCCAAATGTGCTTATGCCCGACCCATGCAAATCCCCTCGACACATATTACAACTACTTCTCCCCCTTTGCCATTGGAATGCCAAAAAGGGAAAAGAGCGATGCTAGCGTCCCTGGAGATCACTCCTTGCCCTCATCCTTGCCCTCGTTCTCGTCCTCTTCCTCATCATAGGAACCCTCATCATCATCATCATACTCCTCATCGTCATCCTCATCATCGGCGGTTGGCATAGTAGGCTCACTCAAAAACAAGTGATGCTCGAGCACACCATAGTTGGTGTCGGAAGTATTCCAGTGAGCATACGGATTAGGAGCTGCCTTGGTAGGAGGAGGGCATGATGCCCCAGAGACATGGTGGAGAATAAGATGCTGAGTGTGAGCCATGTCATGATGCTACAGGTACGCCTCATACTTTCCCTTGTGGGTGCCAACTCACATGCAAAGAATGTTGCTCTATAACTGTTTTAGTTTCTTCACTTCCCTGGCAATAGATGGCACTGGGGGCCTCCTCCCACTCGCCCTAGCATCTCCCATAAAGGACTCGGGGGGTATAGAGGAGTGAGAGGTCTTCCTAGTTTTGTAGATATTCTAAACTTTGTGTACACCATCAAGACTGTCACCGAAATCCTCATGTGGGAGCATATGCTTGATGAGAATCACGATATAGGGAGCATATGGAATAGAGAGACTTTGTACATAGCATCCGTCATCTCGTGGAAGATGAGATCCATCACATCCAGCTGGTAACTTACAAGAGGGTCTTCAGAAGATGCAACCTCATAAGCAAAGCCCAGCAGCTGATCAAGGTGACCACAAATGCTATCATTATTGCCCACACTCAGAGTGATGCAACCAGGGAACATACCAACCAGCTGAGCATATAGTGGAGAGAGACTGGCAACCTTACCAACAACACCATTGGGACCACAACATGGTGAAAGAAGTGTGTCTTTGTTGGGCTTGATAGCAGAGATGATGCGATACCCACAAGATTAATCCTGTCCAGCAAAAGAGTAACCAAGAACCTCAACAAACTTGTAGAAATTAGACTCTAGATAGTTCTCGCCTGTCATCCACTTCATGGTGTGACGCTCATCCCCACACACTAGGAGAGTGTAGAAAAACTGCTTGACCACGGAAGTATCATACGAACACTGGAGCTCCATGAGATAATGCAGCCCCATCCTCTCAGTCACAACCAAAGATTCAGCACATTGAGGCATACGGCATGCATTGGTCAGATCGATAGGATGCATGGGACGAATCTTCAGGCGGTCATAAACATCATCAAAGATAAACTTGTGGTGAGCACACCAAAAGTGGGGGTCCCCAAGCTCCCCATCAATATCAGCCTCCACATACAGGTCCCACTGATGAATAGCTAAATATGAAATGATGTCCATGTCCTTGTATCTGACCCTAGGTTGCTTACCCTTAACAAGCCCGAGACCTCTTGTCCTTCTTAGCCCTTTCTGCCATCCTAACAGCCTCTCGTTTCTGTATCCTCAACTCAACCTCGTCAACAAGAACACCTTCTTCGTTGGGCCTGAAATAGCGAGCACATGCACGATGCGTGTACGTCTAAGAGATCCCACGAGAGCCACCTGTGAAGTGAATGAGGTAGATAGCAAGTATATAAGAACACACACATGTCTGGGAGGAGTGTTAAAAACAGTAGAGGAACAACCACAAGTCAATCACATGTCAAACTATAGTCTAAGAGTAACCACAGTAGGTGCAAACCTTCCAAGTCGGATAATCCGTCCGAGTCAGCGGCGGATAATCCGGCAGGATGGATAGTCCGACCGAGCCAGGGGGAAGATAATCTGGCCCTGGAATTTTTTTGCAAATAATCATAGATGCATAGTTCAAACATAGATCGGGCAGCGTGGTTGCTAGCCTACAATTTCCAACAAGCAAAAGAGCACAAGAGTAATTTCTCGACCGAGTTCCAACAACAAGCAACAACATCTATACAAAATATGAGCACGGGGAATTTACCCTCACTCATTGGAGGAAGAATTCAAAGGAGAAGGTACCCGGAGGAGTTGCGAAAAAGATCTGGGGAGGCCTGGAGAATTCAATGGTCGGAGTGGCACCAGGGTGGGCCGGGGAGGCCGGCGGCGGCTGAGAGAAAGGTTGGGGGTCAGGGTGGACTAGCTGCTTTGTTTGATCCCTTCCACCCGATGCCCAACCCTAAGTAGAAGAAACCGCTCGGGCTGGATAATTCGACCACCTAGGGGGAGGGGCCGAATTATCCGGCCTTCACCAATTTTCTATTTACAAAGAAAGTGGGCCAACATAACCCCTGAAAACCCTAACAAGATAAATAGTGGACTTGTGTGCAAGATGGATGGTTCAAGGTGGGGGAAGGCTTAGGTTTAGATAACCAAACTGAGATGGTACTACACACCAAGAATTGCAAAAACCAAGAGAGTGAGATGCCAATTGTTGGTGTGTTTTCCATAAGAACAAAAGATGGGCAAATAAAAACAAATGAAAGAACCTCCAAGAACCAACTCTTCATAAAGAAGAGGGGCAGTGGCCAAAGCCACCATGTAGGAGTAGATGGCATGACACCGTGAAGATGTATGTTGGGTTCATAGCCAATACTCATCAATAAAATCACATATCACAAATGATATTAAGAGAAATGACTTATCTTGCTTTCGGCATTATGGGGGGAGGATTAGCCCAATAATTAGGACCACACTCCCCATATATCCATGCCCACACCTAAACCAAATAGAGGAAGAAATATAGGGGAGTATGCAAGGGAGATCAAGTCAAGCTCCTTGAATCAATGATATTTAGCTCATTCCTCAAATAACAAAACCTTGATTCATCAAGTGGCTTCGTGACAATATCCGCAAGTTGATTCTTCGTGCTCACAAAAGATATGTTAATATCTCCATGAGCAACATGGTCTCGAATAAAATGATTGCGGATATCAATATGTTTAGTCCTTGTGTGCTGCACTGGATTGTAATTAATTTTAATGAAAGTTTGATTGTCACATAAAAGACGCACTTTTTTTGAAAGCATAAAAGAGACACTTTGTCATAATTGACACTGTATTCCTTTAAAGTTTGCCCCATCCATAGTAATTGAGTACACTTACTTGCAACAGCTACATATTCCTCTTTGGCGGTGGAGAGAGATATGCAATTTTGCTTTTTAGAAGGCCAACATACCAAAGACCTTCCCAAAAATTGAAAATCTCTAGAAGTTGACTTCCTATCAACCTTGTCACCAGCCCAATCAGAATCCGTATAACCACATAAAGAGAAACTAGAGCCCTTGGGATACCATAGACCAAAATTACGGGAATGAACCAAATATCAGAAGATTCTCTTGACCGCCAGCAAGTGGCTTTCTTTAGGAGCTGCTTGATACCTTGCACAAACACCTACACTCAACACAATATCAGGTTTAGATGCTCAGAGGTAAAGAAGAGAGCCGATCTTTACCATTAGGATTTAATTCAAGGTGACACTCCATTTGCATCGGGGTATCAACACCATTAAGATAAGTCATCTTTAATCTCTTGATCATGTCTTGAATGTAGTTTGGTTGATTAATAAAAGTCCCTTCTCGTAGTTGCTTGATTTCGAAACCAAGAAAGAACCTCAACTCGCCCATCATAGACATCTGAAACCTGTCAGTCATAAGCTTTGAAAATTCATCGTTGAGAGCTTGGTTAGTTGAGCCAAAAATAATGTCATCAACATAGAGTTGGCATACAAAAAGCTCCCCATTAACCTTCTTAGTAAAAAGAGTGGGGTCTATCTGCCCAACTTTAAAACCCCGATCTAACAATAAATCTTTAAGATGAGCATACCACACACGTGGGGCTTGTTTAAGGCCATAGAGCGCCTTATCGAGTTTGTAGAAGTGGTTCAGAAAGTTGGGGTCCTCGATGTCCGGGGGTTGATTAACATAGACCAACTCATGTAATGGACCATTAAGAAAGGCACTTTTAACATCCACTTGCTATCATTTAAAGTTATGATGAGCTGCATAAGCAAGGAGGATGCAGATGGACTCAAGGCGATCCACTAGAGCATAAGTCTCACCGAAGTCAATGCCTTCCATTTGGGAAAACCCTTGTGCCACAAGAGTTGCCTTGTTCCTCACAACAATTACATTCTCATCTTGCTTATTCTTGAAGATCCACTTTGTGCCGATAACATTGCAGCACTCCTTAGGCTTCTCAACGAGCTTCTAGACTTTGTTGCGCTCAAAATTGTTGAGCTCTTCATGCATAGCCACAACCAAGGTCGGATCTTCAAGAGCTTCAAAAAACTTCTTGGGTTCAACCATAGATATATGTGCTTGATGGTCGCTGAATTTTGCAAGTTCACTCCTAGTGGACACTTGTCTCCTTATATCACCCACCACTTTATCAGACCTCTGAGTTCAAGATTCCCTTCAGCTCGAGCCTTGCAACGAATTTCAGTTTCTTCATTGTTCCTTGGAGGGGTAAATTGATCATATTTCTCATCATCCTTGCTATTAGCTTGTTCAACAGATTGTTCAGCGCTGGTAGTTGAAGATGAAGCATGCCCTTGATCTTGATCAGCACCCCTAATACTTTTCATCGTCCCTTGGTGTTGAAGGTGATGCAGGGCCAGATAATCTGGCCTCCCTAGCCGGATAATCCGTCCTAGGTCTTCCGTCTTGATGATCTTCAGAAGATTGTTGTGTCAGTGCACTAGTTGGTTTAGCAGGTGGGGTTTGTTTATCTTGTGTAAACGAGGGCTCTACTTGAGTAGAGCATTGTCCTTCCCAAAACTCCACAAGGGGTTCCTCAACGGGGTGGTAGAATCCGACACCCATTCTTCTTATGGCTTCTTGGGTATTTCAACATTTGTATCACAAACATCAAATTGCCACACATGGGAGCCATGATTCCACAATAATCCTAGTGGTCTTGTTGTAAACTCTATAATTGTAGGATTCGGCACCGTAACCAACAAAAATATCTTCTAAAGCCTTACACTCAAATTCAGATAAACGAACTTCTTTAATCAGAAAGAAACACTTACAACCAACTACTCGGAAGTATGAAATGTTTGGCTTGTTACCGGTAAGTATCTCATATGGGGTCTTGTCCAAGAGCTTGTGGAGGTAGAGCCGGTTTGACGAGTGACACATGGTGGATATGGTTTCAGCCCGAAAGTTCTACGGTGACTTGAATTCAGCCAACATAGATCTTGCCATATCCATCAAGGTTCGGTTCTTCCTCTTAGCTACACCATTTTGTTGAGGGGTATATGCAGCGGAATATTGATGTCTTATCCCCTCTTTAGTCAAGAATTCATTCGGGGTGTAGTTCTTGAAATTGGAGTCGTTGTCGCTTCTTATTGCCAAGATAGGGACATTGTGTTTCTGTTGAACCTCATTGGCGAAGTCGATGGCGGTATGTTGGGTTTCACTTTTCTACTTGAAGAAATAAACCCATGTGTATCTTGAGTAGTCATTAACAATTACCAGGCAATACTTCTTCCCACCGAGACTGGCATGAGACAGAGGACTAAAGAGATCCACATGAATAAGCTCTAAGATCCTCTTTGACGATATGATAGTATTTCCTCGATGGGGAGAGTCGTGCATCTTTCCTTCAACACAAACCCTAGAAACATGATCTTTGGTAAAGGAAACATTATCTTTTAGTCCAAGGATGTGGCCACCCTTCTTAAGACTTTACAAAGTTATCATGTTGACGTGGGCTAGGTGGATATGCCACAACCAGACCTATCGGCCTTTCCGGATAAGCCCATCGTACCTGTAGTGGTTTTCCCCGAAAAGTCCACATAGAAGTCATTTTCGACGTACCCAACGAAAGCGACCTTGAGAGACTTGCTCCACAATAGTACCACAATATCATCATCAATTAAAACTTCAAAACCATCTTACCAAGGGCACGAACAAAAGGTAAATTGTAACCAAGGGTCTCAACAAGCATGACGTCCACGAGAGAGATATCATGGGCACCTAGAACTTTGGCAAGACCCAATACCTTTGATTTGAACTTGTCACCATAGGAGACGATTATTTGATCATGATTAGGCCTCCTATCCATGATGATCTCCTTGCTTCCTGTCATATTACTTGTGCATCCACTATCAAGCACCCATTTTGACCCACTAGAAGCATAACCCAGCAAGAAAATTACTTCTTGGTTTTAGGTACCCATTTTTCAATGGGTCCTCTCATGTTAGTAACAAGGGCCTTTGGAACCCAAATAGACCAAGCAATGTAATTATCATAAGGACCTACATAACTAGCATAAACATCACCATAATAATCACGAAATAACTCATAATGAGGATTATTAGACCCTGCGAAAACCAACATAATCAGTTTTGTCCTTTGTGATGTTCTTTTCAATGGTGCTTGTCTTTGCTTGAGTATTCTTGGTATTCCTTTTCTTGTTATTCTTCTTCTTGGTATTGGTAACATAACCAAGTCCCTCCTTTCCATTGTTTGACCTTTGCTTGCTCAAGATCTCATCAAGGACTTCCTTACCTTTGGGCTGAGATGACTTGGCAAGATAAACATTCAAACTTGCATTTTCTTGAAGAATGGCTTCATGATTGCTCATTGGTTGTGAGGTGCTAGGGACATCATACTTGGTTAGTTGAGTTTGTAGATGGTCATGAGACTCACTGAGAATAGAGAATTCACTCTCCAGAGCCTTGTGAGCAATGACAAGTGCCTCATACTTCTCGGAAAGCCTAGCATGAGCAGCCCCAAATTCAACCTTCTCTCTTTTTAGATTCTTTACCTTAGCAATAGCATGATCCCGTTCCTTCACAAATTTGGCCAGCAGTTTGTCATTGGACTCCTCAATAGATTCAATTCTCTCTTCAAGAGAGGCCCTAATTTCTTCTTCTTCTAGAGCATTTTTCAAAGATGTAATTTCCATTGCATCATCCCTTTCAATTCTTCCCTTTTCTTAAGGAGTTCTTCCGAGTGAGCAGGTTGACTCATGAGAGCCTCAAAATGCATTTTCCATTCACCTTGCAAGTTATGTATAAAACAATCCAATGCAATAACTTCTTCCTCAACCTTAAGAATAGTGGCATCATCCATATTGGTATTCATGGTAGTTTTAGGAAAGGAAGTGATGGTAGGTGATACGTCGGAACCTCTTGCCATGAGGCAAGTGACATTATTGTTGTAGATATTCTCATTTGGAGAATCAAAGAGTGAAGTGGTTGGTGTAGACGCAGTGGCTATTGCAGCCACCTCTATTGAACTATCATCACCTTCTTCATCTTTTCTTGCGGATGAGTATTCCTCTTGGGCTACCAACACAATCTTTGGTTGTTTATTGTAAGAGCCATTCTTCTAGACAAATGGCTTCTTTCAAGGAGCCTTTGACTCTTCTTTGAGAATTAGTCTTCCCCATGGTCTTCTCTACTTTGATAGGGGCATTCGGCTATGAAGTGCATACGGTCGCCGCAATTGTAGCAATACCTCATTTTGGACCATTTTCTTTCCTTACACTTGACCCATTCTTATGCTCAAGTTCATATTTTGCTTTGGTCGGGTCCTTCCAAAAATTTCTTGTGTATTATGCCATGTACTCACCATGAGCACGCTTGACCTCCTTGGGACAGCTCATGGAGACTATGTCAAATCTCCTATCGTCTTCATCTTGCTCAGTGACATTGGCCTTCAATGCAACATTCACACCTTGTTGCATTCAAATTGCTCGGGCATGAGCATTTTCGACGTTCTTTGCCACAACTTTGAAATGCAGCCATTTCATGCATGACTTCGTTGGAAGTCATTTAGTGATAGTTGTGTCTACCTTGTAAGATCTTCAAATCGGTGGGCTCAAATGGCATGAGAGCACTCACATATGTCCTCTTGACCCACGCATCATCAACATGTGTCGCACCATGCTTTCTAAAGGTTATGGCAATGCCCTTGAGCCTTCTATACATGTTTTTGTGGTCCTCACCTTCCAACATATAGAACCCTTCGGCTTCATTGCTAAGAGCATCTTACCTATTTCTTCTCATGCTCTCATTTCCAATAAATAGGTCGGTGAGGGCATCCCAAGCTTCCTTGGCGGTATTGAAGTGTTCAATGTGTGGCATGTCCTTGGGACTCACAACGAGTTGCATCATGTGTAGAGCAGTTGCGTTGAGTTGACTATCAATGACTTATCTTCTTGTCAAGTTGTTTGGATTCCCAAGGTGGAGACCACCTTCAATGATCCTCCATAGCTCGACGGACGAACTGCACACATGATATTTCATCAAGAATTGCCATTGATTAAAGGAAGATGCAATAAGCTTGGGTAGATAACCCCTATTATTTATATGAGGGTGAGGGATTGGTGGATTAGGTGAATATAAGTGAGAGACCTCACTATAGTCCTCCTTACCACTTCCCTTTCTAGAGGAGGAGCCATTATTTTTATCTTCACCTTCCAACTCCTTTTCTTCGGAGTTAGCCTTGGCTTTGTCCTTAGAAATAGGAGTTGAAGCCTCAGTAGCAGATGGAGGAATAGTCGTGGGTGGCGAGGGACACGCTATCATCTTACGCCTCTCTTGCATTTGGGTCTCCATGGTTTTCACCAAGGTTGTTTCCAATGACTGGAGATAATCCATGGTGGCCTTGTCCACGACCTTACTACCATCTTCCTTACTACCCATACTCTCTCTGGCGATAAAGCCCAAATAAAGAGCCGAGGCTCTGATACCAATTGAGATGGATAGTATGGGCACCAAATTTTTAGTTCATTTTCAATTTTAGGCTTAACACAAAGGTAAATTCTCTAGCTATGCAACTATGATAAATTTCACTATATGTAAACCTACATACTAAGCAAGTAAAGGCGGTGAGAGTGGAACGAGGTAACCGTAGTGAAGCACGCGGAGACATAGGATTTGTTTTACTACAGTTCCTTCCTTGTTAAGGGAAGTACGTCTGTGTTGGAGGGGTGGGCGGTACTAAGACCACCACACCACAATAGGACTCACCATGTTCTTCAATAGATCTCGCCAGCAAAGGCTTGATCCACCTTCCACTATTTGACACCCTTCTAGGTGGGAACCGGCGCCTTTACAACTCTAAGAGGGCATGCATCCACAACTGAATTGGAGGCTCCCGTGATGACAACAAGTTGCCATATGAACAAGTTAATCAATAACCGAAATTGAGATCTAAAGAATTCTAAGAAACACTATATCAAGAATCCTCCAAGTGAATGTTGGGGAAGTGAAGAACTTGATGGATGCCGATGTAGATCAAAGTCTCCTCCTTCGATTCCCCCGGAGCCTTTGAGTGGTTGAAGATGGAGATCATGCTTGAATCAAAATAAGCGGGACAAAGATTTTTCGTAGGATCCAAGAGATCAGAAATGGGGATCTGAGGGGCTATTTATAGCCCCACTCGAAAAGATGCCTTTGGATGTTCTAAGGATAAAAAGATATGGGAATGGGCGCTAGGGTTATGAACTTATAATCATGGAATCAACTTGATCATCGGATTCAAAGTGCATTCCATACCGGACTAGACCGTGCACATTCTTATTATGAGAAGGGGTCATTCGAGCCTATGGAAATAGGATACTCAGTTTACATAGAAATCCCTACGTCCTTACATTCTATTTAGGATTAGGAATAGGTGTAATCAGACCTGCTTTTGACATATCTATCCTATTCTTAGTTGGGTACCATATGCACCTCTTTGGCCTCCAAGTGCAGAGGTTTGTAGAACATCAGCAAGTTTCCCTTAAGTGGATTACCCAAGGTTTATCGAACTCAGGGAGGAAGTGGTCAAAGGTATCCCTCTCAAGCAACCCTACAATCAAGATACAAGAAGTCTCTTGTGTCCCCAACACACCCAATACACTTGTCTGGTGTATAGGTGAACTAGTTCGGCGAAGAGATAGTGAAATACAAGTGGTATGGATAATTATTAGTGGTAACGATGCTAGAAAAGATCTTGACGGGTAGGAAGAGACTAAAGGTAATCTGAAATAAAGATGGAAGCAAGTAAACATGTAACAGATCTAGTTGCAAATGGTGTTTCAATGCTTAGAAACAAGGCCTAGGGATCGTACTTTCACTAGTAAACCTCTCATATAAATATCATCTCTTTATGATGCTACTCTGAACTACTCTCCGATTGGATAACTCTAATCCACGGTAGGGTTATACCAGCACACCTCAAAGTTCGCTTTCCCCTTCTAGATAACCCCTCACTATCACCTTGAGCATTAGATGGTTCCAACAAACACCACAATCTCATAGAGACATCCAACTCAAATTATACTCATGATAAGTATTTATGTAACCTTAGCTAAAGGGCCGCACAGTGTGCACATTGTCAACTTCACACACGTGGGGATAAGTAGAGATTCATTAAAGCACTTGAGTAGAAGAATAGATCTATATATTACAAAGCTCATGACCTCATAAGATCACGCATAGAGAGAGAGATAAACACATAGCTACCGGTAGAACCCTTAGCCTCGAGAGAGAACTACTCCCTCCTCATCATGGGAGTCAGCAACGCCGGTGCAGATGGCGGTGGAGTCAATGGAGATTGCTCTAGGGGCACTTCCCTGTCCCGGCAGGGTGCCAGAACAGAGACTTTCTGTCCCTTGAAACTCCTCTTCGATGGCGGCGGCGCTGCGTAACTTTTCGTGGTTGGAGGCTGGATGATTTAGGGTTTTCTCATCGGGAGGCTTCTTATAGGAAAAGGGGCGATGTCAGAGGGTGGAACAGGGGCCCACACCACCTAGTGGCGTCACTAGGGGGACCCACACCACCACATGCTGTGGACACCCCTGGCCCCTCTCCGTCTCGTCTTCAGGCTCCGCGAGTCTTCTGGTAAAATATCGACTTTGGCTTTTGTCGGGTCCAATTCTAAGAATATTCATTTTCTAGCTTTTCTGGAACCAAAAATAGAAGAAAACTGGCAACTAGCACTTTGGAATCTTGTTAATAGGTTAGTTCCAGAAATTTTGCAAAAGTACTCCAAAGTGTGGACAAAACATAAGAAAGTAGATATAAAACAAGCATGGAACATCAAAAATTATAGATACATTTGCAACGTATCAGAATCTCGAGTTAAACACTTGACAGAAATGGGTCGCGTTGGGGCTAGCCAGCCTAAAAGGCACGGGATGCGGCAAATTTGAACGGGCGTGTGGTCCCTATCGTCAGTTGGCGAGGAGCATGAATGGGTATCATGGGACGACGGTCGTTGGATCGAGAAGGGATCCACAACTTGCGGTCTTTGTCCTCAACAAGGTAGGCACAACAGCGGTTGAAACCCTAGCGTGGTTTGGTTAGGTGATGTGAGTTAAGCAGAGGCTTGCCGGCCATTGATGAGCGGAAGAGGAGACATGGCGTCCTGCGGGGGGAATATCGAGGGGCTTTCTGATAGGATTTTCCACCCAAAGGGTGCTCGCGAGGTAGCAACCAAAACAACATCATCGGTGCTTGAACGAGACTTCCATAGAGGCAATCCTGGGCAGAGAGGGAGCTAGGGTTAGGTAGCCCTTGCTCGAAGGGTTCTAGAATGCAAGGAGAGAGACTAAAGAAGGAGGGGGGAAATAAAACCTTCCAAACCTAGAACATGGTCGAGGGAGGAGCTCCTTCCTCTCCCGAGAAATCCAGGGGGAGGTGCTCGATGAGGGAGCTACAGGGGAGCTAGAGTAGGGGTGAGGAGTGAAATGAGGGTGAGAGGGGAGGCTCGGGTGGCCTTTGCCCTATTTAACCTGATGGAGCTGGTCTAGAGTGGACCATATCAATGGAGAGCAAAGGAGAGGGTGCTAGCCGTGCATAGGTTGAGTGGTTCATGGTGGTGTCTAGGGTGCTGCAGAAAGGTAGAGAGGGAGTGGTGCAGCAGCAGCAAGAAATTTAATGGCAAGATATGACGTGGTCCTTGTCTCCTCCATATCCAAGCACAAAAGGACAAGAGGGAGGGTTGTGCTATACCTGCTACAATACCAAATCGAGGGTGCTAGCAGATAGATATATTCAAGACCAGTCTCCTTTTATTATACAATATTCAAAAGTGATAAAATAGTTTTAATGATTTCATTTGAAATTTTTGAATTGGACAAGGATGGTTTCTGGTGTGAGATGATCCTAAGCATCAGTTCACACATTGGAGAATTTTCCCAATATTTATTGAAGAGCAAAAGTATTTAAACATTTATTTTTGCATTTCTTCCATTCAAGAAAATAGGAAAAAAAGAAATACTAAAACTCTTGAAAAAATATCTATTCTTAAAATGGGGAGATAGGGAACATAATATAAGCCTCATATGTGCCTAGAGTTGAAAGAGTGTAGAAAAAGAAACTTTGTTTCATAAGAGGAGTTTTGAAGTTTTTAGTAAAAGAAAGGAATAAATGGTTTTGGTCAAAAAACAATTATGGAAACATTTATTAACTTTCTATTTCCATGGTAGATGGTGCCACAGTGTAGCTATCAAAATCACACCTTGGATTTTCAATGTCAACACTTGTTTTAAAGAAAACAATAACTAAAGTAGAAAAGAGGATCTTGGTCAAGAATATTTTATACCATAAAAACCATGTGAGATTAAGGGGCTCAAATCTCCCCTTGGCTCATGGGCTAGATGGATTGATAGACCAACTTATGTGGATCAACCTGGTACAATGGTATGACATTTATCAAGGTTGGGGACTTCTAGGATTGATGCCAAACTTTGTTGAAAATAAGGGTGTCAAAACAGATTATTATTTAACCTCCAAAACCAAGTGGGTTTAGAAAGCACAAGGCTCCCCTTGGAACAAGGAAAGTATGTATGGATATAAAAAGATATGTAAAGCACAATCATGCAAGGAGTTGGCCAAAAGAAGATGGCATTGATATGGGAGCTTCTGCCAAATTAGGCATGTTGATAAGATTGGCAGAGACAGATTATTTTCTTGCCTGCAAAACCATCAAGAACAAGTGGGTCAAGGGAAGATATAGCCAAGGTAAAGGGTGGAATTTGGTAGTACTCATGATGGTTTAGAAGATGGTTCAAGTGCATTTCCAAAAATACAAAAGGGTTGATAAAGGCAAGGACTCAAAGAGGGGTTCAAAATAATAATTTTAGATTTACCCATATTTTGGCAGGTTTGGGGGTTTTATACTAGGGAACAAGGGTTAATGTTTTTGAGGGGAGGCAAGGTTCTAAAATCAACACCAAAAATGATGATATTGCGTAGTGGGTTAATTATAGGTGATCCATGGCTTGAATTGGTCTTTTCCACTTTGGGAACTACAAAAGGGAGATGACTCAAAATGGAGTCTGATAAGGAAAAACATATGTTCACTTGAGTGACTAAGGGTCAATACAAGCTTGGTAGAGTTGGTGAAGGGATTCGTTGATATGTCCTATCATATGGACGTCCCTACATCTACACCACCAAGTCCCCCATGTGGACCAATGACTCGTGCTAGAGCCAAGCTCCTTCAAGCCAAGATGAATTCGCCCCAATTAACTTCAAGATTCTACAAATCATCACATACCGTGCTCCTCGAAACCGCGATGCCCGTATATCATCCCCAACACCGGTTGCAAGTTGTCGTCCATACCAAACTTATAACTTGCTCCACCTTGTTAACCCTTCTTTTGTATTTGTATCTATCCTAAGAGAGCAACTCATCTTGTGTTTGCGTAAGAATTGTGCACTTTCTCTTGGAAAGTGAGAGTGTGTAAGAAAATTCAAGAGTTGACATAGTAGTATAGAAAGGGAGAAAAATAATCAAAGAAAAGAGAAAAAGAAAAAGCAAAAGAAAAAATAGCAAGATACATAGTCTCCCAATACAAAGAGAGTCTCAAGCTTGTAAGCACAGAGAGATAGAGAACGACAAAGGCAAGTGCACAAATCTGTTGCTTATCCTCTTTTGGCGAATGGTATGTGGTATCTCCTTGTGTTGGCATGACAACCGAGGTTAGTCTTCATTAGGACATTTCGTGCTCATTTTCATAGTCGTGCTAACCACATCTATCTCCATGTGTGTGTATCTTTCTGTTTTGTAGATCGTACCCTTTTTGGTTTTGATATTTCGTTACCAATAACCTTTCTTTGGATCATTTTCTTTGGTTTTTCCACCACCCTAACCTTCCACCAAAAGCTTTTGAGAGTTTAGTTATTTCTTTAGTGTGAGATTTCTTTGCGTTTTCACTTTGCACACTTGTAGTTCTCACATATGGTTTATTGTTCGGTGCAATCCCCAAGGTGAGGTAAAAGGCTAACACCCACCATATTACACTTCCATATACAAAGCTTGTGTATTTTGCATGATAGATAGGCATGGTGAGTCAAGCCAACCACCTCCCCAAGAAGAAGAACAAGGCCCATACATGACGCGCGCAAGCCACGACTCTATTTTCGTCCTGACCATCACCGCCGGTGGTCCAGGAACCAGAGCTGGGTTGACCTTCATATGTGCGGTATGCGTCAGGTCAGTCTCGTGCGCCTGGCCCCTATACACGGTGCGCATATGGGCGAACACCCAGCCGTCGTCGTCCGATAGCATTCTTGTGCTAGCCGACGCGTCCAGCTGCCCGACGCTGTGGGAGGTGGAGTATGCAGACCTAAGGTCAATCCTATGTGTGCCATCTCAGTACCTTGTCGGTGCTGGACCGAACAGGCAGATGCATTTCTACATTTGTATCGAGAAGACCGACAGGGAAATGTAGTGCTTTTGCTTTCGTTACTGTTAGACTTAAGCGATGGTTCTCAGGTGCGTAGTGCATACGTGTTGTACGAATGTACCCCAGTTGTAGTTTTTTAGTACTCCTTAATAATTCGACGAGTTATTGGTCCAATCAGCTTGCTATTGCGACGTTGCAAAGTCCGCTTGCTCTGGACAGGATAGCAATACCGTGTGCTCCCGCCCCCGCATGTCAGTGTTGTTGGGTCTGCAGCATAGAAAACAAAAAAATTCCTATGATGAGAACTATACGCCAAGATCTATCTACTAGATACAGAGCAACGGGTGGACATACATCCATGGAGAACTTACCCTCTAAGACAACAAGTTTTGTTAATGAGTAGGAACTCGTGGTTGATGTTGTCGTACGCTTGCCGATCTCAAGATCGTGTGGAAGTCCGAGCGCCGCAAATCAGCAGCGCATCCATCCTCGCACACACGTTCAAACTACCGGACAACCTCCACCTCCTCGCTCCAGTGAATCAGCGGAAGCAGCAACTCCTTCCAGACACAAGGCCACCGAGAACATGTATCTCGCTAATCCGAGACCATGGGGGCATATCTAGAGGGGGAGAGAGATCCTTCACGAGGAGGTGTGTTTTGTGAGAGGGGAGAGGGGGGCTTTATATAGGAGGGAGGGATACCCCTCCCCTCCCATAGCCGGCGCATGAGGGGGGGACTCCTCCCCTCCTTCATTCATGTGGTGAACCTCCACTCACATAAACATGGCCTCCACCCAAAAACCCACTCACATGTATTTCATTTCCACCAAATTAAATGCAACTCTCAATTAATAAAACTCTTTTATTTATTTTATTCAGAATTTTGTTAATTACTTTAATTAACAAACATTCACATAAAACCCCTTGCAACATTTCAATATCACATGCATAATCACTTTCTGCAATTTCACCCGAAACAATTCCGGTTTCTATCGAAACATTTCCTGCGCTTTGCAAACCTTTTATCTGAAACATTTGTGCTCCTAAATGGTGTCCGGCAACCCTTAAGTGTGTCACCCTATGGTTCATGAATAATGCAGACATGATTGAGACTCCTCTCAGATCAATAATCAGAAGCGGGACCTGGAGATCCATACTGACTCCTGCACATTCAACGATGACTTCTGTGATCGTGAGAACCTTTAATGCTAGTAATTTAATCCCTTTGTCTCATGCTATAATACATGTCCGAGATTCGATCATCGGTATCCAAATACCTAGTTTGATCTTGTTACCGACATGCACTCTTTTCTCGTTCCCGTGATATAACATTCTAGTGATCACATCACTTGCTTGCAAGCTATCTTAATGTGATATCACCGAGAGGGCCTATAGTATATCTATCCGTCATCGGGATTGACAAATTCCACTCTTGATCCATGAGCCTCAACATAACACCTTCATAGCAGTGAACCCACCTTTATAGTTACCCTGTTACGGTGTGATGTTTGATGTTATCAAGATACTCTTCCGGTGTTAGCAATTAACATGATCTCATGGTCTAAGGACTAAGACTACATCGGATCATGTTATAGCAATATAAACATAATGAATTGATAGTAATGCTATACTTTGGATGAATGTTCATCACATCATTTCACAAATGCAGTGACCTTGTTATTAACAACATCCAATGTCCATGATCAGGAAACCTTGATCATCTTGTTAATCAACAAGCTAGTCTATAAGAGAGGCATAACTAGGAACCCTTTTTGTTTATTAAACACACATGTATTGAAGTTTACTATCAATACAATTATAGCATGCAAAATAAACATCTATCATATACAAGGAATACATAATAACAACTTTATTATTGCCTCTCAGGGCATATTTCCTTCAGTCTCCCACTTGCACTAGAGACAATAATCTAGTTTACATAGTGATAAATCTAACACCCATGGAGTTCTGGTGTTGATCATGTTTTGCCCTAGGGAGAACTTTAGTCAACGGATCTGCTACATTCAGGTCCGTGTGCACTTTACAAATCTTTATATCTCCATCCGTGACATGCTCGCGGATGGAGTGCAACCAGCGATTAATATGCGTGGAATTCTTGTGAGACCTTGGTTCCTTAGCGTTGGCCATGGCTCAATTGTTGTCACAATAGATCACCATTGGGTCCAACGCACTAGGAACCACACCTAGTTCCGTTATGAACTCCTTCATCCAAACCGCTTCCTGTGCCACTTCTAAAGCAGCAACATATTCCACCTCTATCGTTGATCCAGCCACCACAGGTTGTTTGGAACTCCGCCAACTAACTGCTGCTCCGTTCAAGAGAAATACGTATCTGGATTGGGACTTAGAGTCATCCGGATCAGTGTCAAAGCTAGCATCAACATAACACTTAGTGACTAGCTCTTCTTCACCTCCGTATACAAGAAACATATCCCTAGTTCTTCTCAAGTACTTAAGGATATTCTTGACCGCTATCCAGTGTTCCGAACCTAGATCAGATTGGTCTTGTACTAGTCAAACTAATAGCATGTGCCACATCTGGTCTTGTACATAGCATGGCATACATTATAGAGCCTATGGCTGAGGCATAGGGGATCTTATCCATTATATCTCTTTCTTCCGCCGTAGCCAGACTTTGAGTCTTACTCAATGTCTTGCCTTGCAACATAGGTAAGAACCCCTTCTTACTTCCGTCCATATTAAACTTCTTTAATATCTTATCAAGGTATGTACTCTTTGATAGCCCAATTAGGCGTCTTGATCTATCTCTATAGATTTTAATGCCCAATATATATGAAGCTTCACCAAGGTCCTTCATCAAAAATTTGTTGTTTAGATAACTTTTAACACTATTTAAAAGATCTATATCATTTCCAATCAATAATATGTCATCCACATATAATATTATAAATGCCATATAGCTCCCACTCACTTTCTGGTAAATACAAGCCTCTCCATAAGTTTGGACAAATCCAAACTCTTTGATCACCTCATCAAAGCGGAGATTCCAATTCCGGGATGCTTGCTTCAGTCCATAGATGGATCGCTGAAGCTTGCATACCTTATCAACATCCGTAGGATCGACAAAACCCTTAGGTTGTATCATATACAACTCTTCTTCAATATTACCATTGAGGGACGCCGTTTTGACATCCATCTGCCATATATCATAATCAAAATATGCAGCAATTGCTAACATAATCCTAACCGACTTAAGCATCGCTACGGGGGAGAATGTCTCATCGTAGTCAACTCCTTGAATTTGTCGAAACCCCTTCGTGACAAGTCGAGCCTTATAGATGGTCACAATACCATCAGCATCAGTTTTTCTTTTGAAAATCCATTTATTCTCAACGGCCTTTCGATCATGAGGTAAGTCCACCAAGGTCCAAACCTGGTTTTCGTACATGGATTCCATCTCGGATTTCATGGCTTCTAGCCATTTGTTGGAATCAGGGCTCATCATCGCTTGTTCATACGTCGCATGGTCATCTATTTCATCAATCATGAATTTCATAACAGGATTGCCGTACAGTTCAGGAGCTGCACGTGTCCTGCTTGACCTACGAGGTTCGATAGTGTCCTCTTTTGGAGTTT
Organism: Avena eriantha; assembly: GCA_910589775.1. NCBI lineage: Eukaryota > Viridiplantae > Streptophyta > Magnoliopsida > Poales > Poaceae > Avena > Avena eriantha. Next base: position 50,625,635 of record OU342746.1, on the reverse strand, counting down.
CATGATCAATATCATTAGCTCTCTCCTCATTAGGTGAAGTCAACTCCGAAACAACTTCCGGTGCTGCGCTACTTGCCATTTCATGAAGAGAAGGTTCAATAACCTCTTCGAGTTCTACCTTCCGACTAGTCACACCTTTCGCGAGAAACTCCTTCTCAAGAAAGGATCCATTCTTGGCAACAAAGACCTTGCCCTCAGATCTGTGATAGAAGGTGTACCCAATCGTTTCCTTAGGGTATCCTATGAAGACGCATTTTTCCGCTTTGGGTTCGAGTTTATCTGGTTGAAGTTTCTTCACATAAACATCGCATCCCCAAACTTTAAGAAATGACAGCTTAGGTTTGTTTCCAAACCATAATTCATACGGTGTCTTTTCAACGGATTTAGATGGTCCCCTATTTAAAGTGAATGCAGCGGTTTCTAGTGCATAACCCCAAAATGATAGTGGCAAGCCTGTCCAAGACATCATAGATCGAACCATATCCAATAAAGTAAGATTACGACGTTCTGACACACCATTACGTTGTGGTGTTCCGGTAGACGTGAGTTGTGAAACTATTCCACAGTCTTTCATACGTGTGCTAAAATCGTAACTAAGATACTCTCCTCCACGGTCGGACCGCAGAAATTTGATCTTTCTGTTACGATGATTTTCCACTTCATTCTGAAATTCCTTGAACTTTTCAAAGGTTTCAGACTTATGTTTCATCAAATAGATATACCCGTATCTACTCAAATCATCCGCGAAAGTAACAAAATAACGATATCCACCTCGTGCCGACACACTCATTGGTCCACACACATCAGTATGTATGATTTCCAATAAATCTGTCGCCCGTTCCATTGAACCGGAAAACGGCGTTCTAGTCATCTTGCCCATAAGGCATGGCTCACATGTATAAAATGATTCAAACTCAAGTGATTCCAAAAGTCCATCAGAATGGAGTTTCTTCATGCGTTTAACACCAATATGACCTAGATGGCAGTGCCACATATATGCAGATATATCATTATCAAGCTTAATCCTTTTAGCATCAACATTATGAATATGTGTCATACTACTATCGAGATCCAACATAAATAAATCATTCACCACAGGTGCATGACCATAAAAGATATCATTCATATAAATTGAACAACCATTGTTTTCAGACTTAAACGATTAACCACTTTGAATCAAACACGATCCAGATACAATGTTCATGCTCAGTGCAGGCACCAAATAACAATTACTTAGGTTTATAACTAATCCCGACGGCATATGGAGAGGCAGCGTCCCGACGGCGATCACATCAACTCTTGATCCATTGCCGACTCGCATCGTGACCTCATCCCTTGCTAGTTGTCGCTTGTTCTGTAGCCCCTGAACCGAGTTACATATATTAGCAACCGATCCCGTATCAAATACCCAGGTGCTACTGCGAGTACTAGTCAAGTACACATCAATAACATGTATATCACATATACCTTTGTTTGCCTTGCCGGCCTTCTTGTCTGCCAAATACTTGGGCCAGTTGCGCTTCCAATGGCCAGTACCCTTGCAATAGTAGCACTCGGTATCAGACTTAGGGCCAGCTCAGGGTTTCTTTTCAGGTGCGGCAACAGATTTGCCGCCCTTCTTTCCCTTCTGCTTGCCTTTCTTGTTCTTCTTGAAACCGGTGGTCTTATTGATCATCAACACTTGATGTTCTTTCCTAATCTCCACTTCTGCAGTCTTAAGCATTAACAGAAGCTCGGGAAGAGACTTCTTCATGCCCTGCATATTGTAGTTCATCACGAAGCTCTTGTAGCTAGGTGGCAGAGATTGGAGAACACGATGTATGCCTAAGTCAATGGGAATCGTTATTCCCAAGGACACAAGCTTATCGGCGTACCCAGACATTTTGAGTACGTGCTCACTAACGGAGCTGTTCTCCTCCATCATGCAGCTAAAGAACTTTTCAGAAGCATTATAACTCTCTACGGCAGCATGGGTATCGAAAATCATTTTCAATTCTCCCATGGTATCAAAGGCATTGCCATTTTTGAAACGCTTTCAAAGTTCTGGCTCTAGCCCATACAGTATGCCGCAATGAACTAAGTTGTGGTCCTCCTGACAAGTTATATAGATGTTCTTTTCCTCGTCAGGGGCATCAGGAGCTGGTGGGGGGCCTAGCGGCGCCTCTAGCACATATTGCTTTTGTGCAGTAGTGAGGAGAATCCTCAAATTCATAGCCCAGTTGGTGAAGTTGCTACCATTCGCAGCAAGCTTCTCTTTCTCCATGAACACATTGAAATTAAAAGCAGGTGGTGCCATCTACAACAGAATTTGTAAAGTATATTTAGACTAAGTTTATGATAGATTGAGTTCAACTAGTCCAAATTACTAATGAACTCCCACTCAAAAACAACATCCCTCATGTCCTTTTGGTGATTACATGAACCAAATCCACTACACCAAGTCCGATCATCCCGTGAGTCGGTGTAGCTTCAAAGGCGAGCATCTATATGGGAATCATATCAACTATATGACTCATGCTTAACCTTTCGGTCCGTGTTCCGAGGCCATGTCTGTACATGCTAGGCTCGCCAAGTAAGAACCTTAGTATTCCCGTGTGTAAAACTGTCTTACACCCGTTGTATGAAAGCGTAGAGTCTAAAACACCTGATCATCACGTGATGCCTCAAAAACACGATCCACAAAACGGTGCATACTTAAGGAAGAACACATTTTATCTTGATATCTAAATGAGGGATCATCTTATAATTCTACCAAAAGCGCCAAATTAGCAATATAAGATGCTAACATTTAATGTGTGAAGTGAGATGATATGGTCCATGCATTTGATCTCTATTTTTTGCATCGTGGTATGATCTCTATCATTCCTTTGTGTGTAAGGCCAAGGTCTATGGAACTTACACGTTAAGTGAGTTGTAAGAGTATCTATCATACATCTACTTACAACAATACCATATCAAGACACTAGCCCAGCAACGATCTAAACTAGACGCCTCTAATTTATCAATTGCAAGTTTTACGTGGCTTAGGGCTTTCAGAGATAGAACCGGTCTTACCTACGAACATGAACCACAACGAGGATAACCAAGTTATTAGCAACTCGTTGTAAATCACATATTGACTATAGTAGGAGAGACATACACCCGCTAGCCACTTATGCAAAACCAGTTGCATGTCAGTCGTGGAACCGGTCTCATGTACGATGACATGTAAGGTTGGTCCGGGCCGCTTCATCCCACTGTGCCACCAATATCCAAAGTACATAGAAGATGCAATAACATGATCATCATCGCCCACATATAAACATATGTGTACTACCCGTGCAAAGAACCATAGATCAGGCTCTAATACCACTGATGGGTCCGCAGCATAGAAAAACAAAAAAATTCCTACGATGAGAACTATACGCCAAGATCTATCTACTAGATACAGAGCAACAGGTGGACATACATCCATGGAGAACTTACCTTCGAAGACAACGAGTTTTGTTAACGAGTAGGAACTCGTGGTTGATGTAGTCGTACGCTTGCCGATCTCAAGATCGTGTGGAAGTCCGAGCGCCGCAAATCAGCAGTGCATCCATCCTCGCACACACGTTAAAGCTACCGGACAACCTCCACCTCATCGCTCCAGCGAATCAGTAGAAGCAGCAACTCCTTCCAGACACAAGGCCACCGGGAACATGTATCTCGCTAATCCGAGACCATTGGGGGAATATCTAGAGGGGGAGAGAGATCCTTCACGAGGAGGTGTGTTTTGTGAGAGGGGAGAGGGGGGCTTTATATAGGAGGGAGGGAGACCCCTCCCCTCCCATAGCTGGCGCGTGAGGGGGGGTACTCCTCCCCTCCTTCATTCATGTGGTGAACCTCCACTCACATAAACATGGGCTCCACCCAAAAACCCACTCACATGTATTTAATTTTCACCAAAATAAATGCAACTCTCAATTAATAAAACTCTTTTAATTATTTTATTCAGAATTTTGTTAAGTACTTAAATTAACAAAAAATCACATAAAACCCCTTGCAACATTTCAATATCACATGCATAACCACTTTCTGCAATTTCACCCGAAACAATTCCGGTTTCTATCGAAACAATTCCTATTTCTATCGAAACATTTCCTGTGCTTTTCAAACCTTTTGTCTGAAACATTTGTGCTCCTAAATGGTGTCTGGCAACCCTTAAGTGTGTCACCCTACGGTTCACGGATAATGCAGACATGATTGTGACTCCTCTCATATCAATAATCAGAAGCGGGACCTAGAGATCCATACTGACTCATGCACATTCAACGATGACTTATGTGATCATGAGAATATTTAATGCTGGTAATTTAATCCCTTTGTCTCATGATATAATACATGTCCGAGATTCGATCATCGGTATCCAAATACCTAGTTTGATCTTGTTACCGACATGCACTCTTTTCTCGTTCCCGTGATGTAACATTCTAGTGATCACATCACTTGCTTGCAAGCTATCTTAATGTGACACCGAGAGGGCCCAGAGTATATCTATCCGTCATCGGGATTGACAAATTCCACTCTTGATCCATGAGCCTCAACATAACACCTTCATAGCACTGAACCCACCTTTATAGTCACCCTGTTACGGCGTGACGTTTGATGTTATCAAGATACTCTCCCGGTGTTAGCAATTAACATGATTTCATGGTCTAAGGACTAAGACTGCTTCGTATGATGTTATAGCAATATAAACATAATGACTTGATCGTAATGCTATACTTCGGATGAATGTTCATCACATCATTTCACAAATGCTGTGACCTTGTTATTAACAACATCCAATGTCCATGAACAGGAAACCTTCATCATCTTGTTAATCAACAAGCTAGTATATAAGAGAGGCATAACTAGGAACCTTTTTTGTTTATTAAACACACATGTATTGACGTTTCCTATCAATACAATTATAGCATGCAAAATAAACATCTATCATATACAAGGAATACATAATAACAACTTTATTATTGCCTCTCAGGGCATATTTCCTTCAAGTGTCACGTGTTCCGTGGGCCCACCTGCCAGTGTTGCGCCCCCCTTCTCTTCCTTCCCCTCGAAGCCACTTTACCAACTTCTCTTCCATCCTGCCACTCCCGTCTGATGGTTGTAATCTATTTTTTGTTGGATTTTTTACATGTAATCTATGTTGATAATGCAACATGCAAATAGCACAGACACAATTTCTAAAGTGGAAGCACTCACACACTGCTATTGCACATATTTCTCAATATAGCTCGACAAACCCATTACAATAATTGTACTTGCACTAAACACAACCGAAATTGTAACCATCCTAAACAATATCTAAACCCACATCACAGTGTTGTCGTCGGAGTCCACCTCGATTGGTGACACCACCGTGCCCTTCCCAGCGACATTTACTCCCGCTTGTGTCTTACCCTTCGTGAAGTAGGCAACAATAGCGTTCTGCACAGCTTCGTCCCCGTCGTCCTCCACATCGGAATCGATAATGGCAAAGGTGACGGGGTTGGCGTGGACCGAGCGCCGTCGCACCTAGCTTCTCCTGCTCAAGCTCGATGCCGCATCAGTCCTTCTACAGGTAGGAGGGGCCGAGCTCGAAGACGTAGTGTCGTCGCTCCTCTCAAGAAACCATGGCCATTTGATACTGCGACGGTAGGATCTTGGGGTGGATCCGCTGCGGCGAGCCCTACCGGAAGCGGTGGAGCGGATAGATCTGCCAGCGCGAGCCATGACAAGTTCCTAGGAGGGAGTAAGATTGTGGGCCAGGTGTGTCTGGTTCCTGAGCAAGGCCTCCCAGTGATATGTACGCGGGCAAGGTGCCACAAAAATTGTCCAATGTGCGCGAGAGAGAATTTGAACCACGAAGGCGCGAGGTTTGGTTGAAAAGTCCGCATGCTAGGTCCCCCACCTGTCAGCCAAATGTGGACGGTAGGATTCTGCCCGAGTTATTAAGTGGGGATAAATCACGCTTCACTACTACCCTGACATCCAAATGATCCTCTTTCCTCGCCCTCGCTCCCCTCGCTCATGGCTCGCAACTCATGCAGTTCGTCTCGGGCGGAATCAGGGTCGACTCAACGCCGTCAGGTGGGTACCCCCATCAGGTATAGGAGGGCGCCCTACGATTACGACCCTGATATGCTATGTTTGTGCGGTGAGAAGATGCTGAGATGGATTTCGTGGACCGACGAAAATACTGCAGCATCAGAGCGGTAAGTTCCTACTGTAGGTACAATGGTAACCCGGATCCGGAAAGCATAATGTAATTCTTTTTTTTGTTTCCTTCGATCTACTTCGCAGGAAGGGAGGGGGACTGGCTGTGACAAGTTTGTGTGGATCGAAAAGCCACTAACCAGTTTTCACAAAGAGTTTGTTCAGGATCTATGTGATGCTGTGTGGGACAAGAAAGAGGAGATTCGTGCGATGGAGCGAGAGATCCAGGAGCTTCGCCAGGTGCAGGGGAAGCAGGATAGGGAGGTGGTGAGACAGACGGGCTCAATATTAGGCCAGATAGTGGAAACAATTTCCTCATTATCTGGGCATTATTTGTTGCATTTGCAGTTTATGTTGCCATGTCATTGTCCAGCAGCTGAAATAAGTTGCTGCTTCGTGGAGTGTAGCAGCCAGCTTAGAAATTGTTTTTCAGCCCAGAAACTTATCATAAGTGCAATGCGAATAGCAGGGATTTATTAAGCGCCTATAAATAATTCATGTATGTGCCACTAACACCGACCTATTTTGGAGACCCCTTAACCGCTCAGCTATCGCAATTGTTCAGATAGTAGTGGCACAATCACAATTTCGGATTCAACTAGTGGCCTCGGCCGTATCCGATCCTAATGTCGCGATATATTTTACTCCGAGTACGGGAGGCAGATTGTTTCGCCCGACAAGTTCCACGCACACAGCTCTAGAGTTTAACTGAACTACATATATAGGTTCAAGTTCAATACATCATTAGGCTTCTACACTGCTAGCCTTCTTTCTCTGCTTGGGTGCCAACTTTCTTCCTCTTGCCTTCACGTCCACTGGCTTCTTCATCTCCTGCCTTCTTCCTCTTCCTGGGTGCCAATTTTCTTACCTTCACGTACCCTGCATCTCCGGGTCGACGGAAGTCAGTCCAATCAGCACCAGAATCTTGTCTAGCATCATCACTCCACTCGTTTTGGTTTTCTTCCCGCGGCAAAATCATTGAGTCAGCTATCTTATTTCTTACCTTGCGCTTCCTGTAAAAAAACAGTACATGGATTACTACCTTATATCTACAGACTATAAATAATTTTTTGTGTGAATGTACCATCTCATACCTAGGTTTGGGAGCATTAAGGGGACAACCCGCTGCTCTATGGCCTATAAGATGGCAGGTCTTGCATCTGTTTTTGCCCTTCTTGGTAGCACAGAAAGTCAAACCCTTCTTCTCGAGAAAATTCTTAAACCTATTAACCTGAGGTCTTCCTCTGCCCCTTTTTGTAACTGCCTGGCAAAGCTCGAAAGATAGTTGGACTTGAGGCCACTGAGATGGGTCTGTACATGGCTCGACGGATCTAGCTTACATAGCTCTAAACTTATCCATAGAGTAGTAGTCTGACAAATACTGATCCAAATGTGGTCGCAAGGTTTCCCTGTATGCTGCCACTCTAAGAAGGTGGATTCTCGCAGCTGGATGTTCACAACATCCCTTTTGCCACTCTTGGACAGCTGCTGTTGGTTGACGGGAGAACCTTAAGATGAGTAAGTCCGCAGCTTCTCTTGTGTAGTTGTTGTACAACTAGTAGTAGCATATGTCCTCTAAGTCTCCTACCAATCTGTCTTCTTATATTAAATATCTTCATGATCATACCACGTATGCTGTCCATCAAGATATGAACAGGACGCACGTTTATGTCCTTCACCCAGTTATTCAGGTATTCTGCAACGTTGTTGTTTATGTAATCAACTTTGATGTCAGGGTTGAATTGACTCCTCTTCCATAGCTGCGACTGATGGATGGCTAAGTACTCTGGAAGTTCAGGGGCTTCCGCAAAAATATTGCTCATGAAATATTCGCTTCTACTAGGTTTGTAAACTGTAGCAGCAAGAAACATGTAACAAAATATGCAGCCTGTGTAGTGTGAGTACAAGTTGAGCATCATATGAGCATGGCATTCTCTACCTTGAGCTCGCGGGAACACCTCCTTCACTGCATTCGTCAGCCCTTTGCATACATCCGTGGATATAGCCAATGGATCCATGTGGCCTATTGATCTCCTGAGCTGCCTCATAAACCAGACCTAGTTTTCCTCTGTTTCTGTTTCAAACAGCCCGAATGCCACTGGGAACATCTAATGTGACCACCAAGTGTTGTGGCAGATGGCAGGCAACATTTCCATTTGCTAGTTAGGACAGTGATGTCTACACTCACATACGGCCTACATCCGTCCTTGAATCCCTGGATGCAAGGTTTAAGTGCCATGAAAAATCTTTTGAAATATATTTTACCATGTACTGATTTGGTGTCAATCTCCACAACACTCCCTGGACACCTAGCTTATACCTCCGCCTCGAAGTTGTACATCATCCTGAAGCTATTGGTCCAATCCCCGTGCAAGACCCCTAGAACTTTCTCTTTACCTTTCCAAACCGTGTAATAGGGTAGGACAATGTTGTATTTAGAACCGAGGCTAGTATGAATATTCTTCGCGGTCTCCTTAGGGTTATCCTTTAGTATGGACATAGATTGCATAGCCACCCACTCCGTATCAGCCATTGAGGATTTCAGTTTGCTGCCTATCGGACACATGTCTGGAGGGCCCATTTTGTTCACCTGCAACACAGATTCATTTAAAAGATAAGCGGAGTCGACTAGTTGCCAGAAAGATATCGCACATCAATTGTAGTTATAGAATGAAAAGAGAGAAAGTTCTAATGGTTTGCTGCATTCATTGCCCCAGTACCCAAATTGCCTTCGACGCAGGTAAGGCTCTTGCTGTGATCCTCCATGGACAATGTACCTCGGCCAGTCCATTCATCCACATTAACTTGCAAACGGCCTCATACCTCTGGGCAGTGTTCTTCAGTCGATAAACGTCGAACTCCCCCTTAATACAAAAATGCCGGAACGACATCCTGAACTCATGCATGCTCCTGAACTCAGTGCCGACCAAAATTATAGGATACTCGTGGTCATGTTTCATTTCTTCTACTTCAACACCCAAATCATCAACTGGAATACCAGCCTCATCGTTAAGTTCCTCGTCTATTTCATCATCACCAGATTCTTGATCCTCTATAGTGCCTTCTTCTTCATCTGATTCAGAAGCTTGGCCATCATCTCTAATGCCTAGTACTGCACACATCATATTGACTCCCATGGGTGGGGCTGCACCATCGTCTCCACCCGGATGGACAGGAACATTGCCCCAATCCACCTCACCGGCAACTCTGTTTTCTCCAAGACACTCGGTTGGTTCTGCTGCAGCCACATGGGGTGGTCTTATGTTTGCACGCATCCTAGGTACTTGTAGCATCCCAATTGTCTAACAATTGTAATGCTACTTGGGTTATTAAATATATTGCTACTTCGTACATGTAATTAGTAGCATCATAATAATATCATGCTCATGTCACCATGTCACCTTGCATTTGAGCATCATATAAAACCCCTTTTCATTTGGTTTTTCTTTCATTTGCATTTGCCTTATTAATTGTATTTGCTTCTTGATATATTGTATTTGGTTCTTGATATAATGCTTCATGCCCAATTTGATTTGGGGGCATATCTATTATAATTCCACCATATTTGCCACCTTCCTTCGTTTCCCTCCATCGTCACCACCATCTTAATTATTTATGAGCCCGTACTTTTCCTTTGGATATTAATTCAAGCACATAACTATTGGTATGGTTGTTTTCTTTTGATCTACTTGCTTCCATACATGTTTCTAATATTGTTTCCACAATATTTAGTATGAGAGCTTCATGGCTACCTTGGCATGGCCATCTTTTCTCCTTGTTTGGTTTCACTTGAATCTATGGTTTTGCTTGAATGTATATTTGCCCATGTGGTATTAATAGTGGGATACACACACTAAATTGGCCATGGTCATATTCATGCATGCCCTAAATTTTGTGAGGCCATATGAGTGAATAAGTGTCTTGCATATGAAGGGAAGCTTCAATAAATCTTTGAGAGGGTCTACTCAATTCACCAATGTTTGTTTCACTCAGAGTGCACCTAGTAAAATTCTAGTGTTTTCACAACTAGAAAACTAGTGCATTATGGCTGCATGGACCATGCACACATGCTCTCTTGCTCCTTCTTTATCTATTCGTTTTTCTTTGAATTTTGGAGGGTTTTGAATTCAAATCAAACTTGCTCTTTTGAATTGTTCCAAAGAAACCAACTAACCAGAATCATTCTCCTACACTACTTCTACACCTAATCCTACACCCACCTATGCACGTGCATGCTTTCACACACACACACACACCAAACCGAGGCCTCCCCATTGATCAATCTATCCGGACCCAAACCTTGCTCCCAGCTAAACCTAGCACTTGCATTGGCGTGTTCCGACTCTGCCTCTCCTCTCGAGCTGGTGCAGCCATGCCCCGGCCAGAGTGGACCACCAACCCGTGCCCTGTTTCTCTTCCCCCTCACGTGCCGACGCCAACAGAGCTTCACGCCGAAGACGTGTGCTTCCTTCTCCCATCCTCCACTTTTCCCTCCAGGCCATAAAGCAACAACCTTAGCTGCAGCAGAGAGAGAACCACCCGCATCTCGTCTGGATCGAGATCCAGATCGAGTGGTCTCTTCTTCCTCCTCTCCAACAAACCACCATGGCCGTGACTAGTTCTTGCTGCCGCGCCGCTGTCTTGCGACCATGGAGGAGCTCGGTAGCGCAGAGCCGTTGCACGTCTACTGCCTCTACTTCACGGAGCGTCTCGCAGGAAGGAGAGGGCCAGCGCACCTTCACCAACACGTCGTCGCTGCTTTCCCTGCGCGCCCACAAGCTTCACCGACTCTGTCTCCATCCTTGCGCCGTTGTCACCGAACCTCCGGCCTCGCCGCCTTGCAGAACGGCACCGTGGTGAGCTCCTCTCCCTCTAACCATCCTCCCCAGTACCTCTCGTTCATCCTAGCGCCGGCGACATCCTTGCCGTGCTGCTCACTGCTGGCCAGTAACCGCGCCGTGCATGCACGCACAAGCCGTGACGCAGACAGCAGCTCGCACCTGCCCGTTGTAGCACCCTCTGTTTTTCCCAGTTTTCTGGCGCACCTCGTCGACCTCCAGTGCCTCCCGTCACATCCTTGCAGAGAGGGGTCTCCCCTCTTTCTAACAAGCTAAACCAAGCCCCAATCCGACACCTACAGCTCTAGGAATCATCCGGAGAATATCCCCTGATCTCAGCCTTTTTCTGACAGTCTAACACCGACGGAACTCCCTCTGTTCTTCGTATTTTTCGGGCGTCCCTCGGTCCTCCTACGGCGTATTGGTGCTTACCATATTGTAGCTGGTTGATTATCCTTTCCAGCGCGTCTTGTCCCTTTCAGTTCCGTGCCCAGAGTCGCTCGATCTCATCATCACAAGATCGAGGAAACTCACAGTCGTCTGTTGCTGTTTTCAGTTAACGGTGTGTAGTTCTCTAGTTCAGAAAACGAGCCCCTGTTATTCTTTAGACAATGCAGCGCCTTGTGCCTTTCAAACATCTATGTGTGAGTATCTTGTCATCATCCACGTTTTATCAAAGTTGGTCTGCTTTCTTTGGTTCCTGATCCTTATCCTTGGAATAAACCCCACGGTCATACCAATTAGTCACCCTTTAGTTCAGTTTTCTCCATGTATAGATCCCGTCCCGAGCTGTTCAGAAATGTAACACGCTCCTTTTCTCTTTTATTTCCCTGCAGGTTCGTATTCATTCTTCATGCCTATACATGTCATTCCAAGAACGTTGCACCCCAATCTCAGTTTTAACATGTCTCAACTCCACCAGCTCCACTTGATTAAATCCTTGTTGTTTGTGTCTGTCGATCCATAGCTTAGCTGGTACAAAAAGTTTTTCCTTTCTTTTGAGTTATATTTTCAGAAAAATGTAAAAAGCGTATTGGAAAGAATAATGCAGATCTATAAAATGGCTAATGCATATATAACATATTATATATGTTTTTGGATCAGAAAAATGTGAGGAATATGTTTATGCTATTTACGATATCATTTGAGCATTTTAAAAATTTCGAATTAATAAATCATAATAAATGACCATTTCTTAAATATTGCATAACTTTAATTTCGTAATTCCGAATTCGGCAAATAATATGTCTAAATCGATCAGCGCGACGAGCCCGTTCTGATTATGCATTCCATGATATGAATTGAAGCATGAATCATATAAATATCAAGTATACAGCAATGTTAATGGGAGCAAAACATGAATAAGACCTAATAAAATGCTTTATTCTTGTACCCCACACCTCACCCATGCCATGCTATGCTATGCCATGTAAATTGTGCATCATGGCATACGTGTTTGCTTGTTGCATATTATTTATATGATTGTGCAATGTATTTATTTCAGCCCCTTGTGTGTTTGGTTTTTATCGGGATAAACACTGAGGAAGGAGAATACCAGGAGCCTCAGGAGTATTACCCGGATCCTTCCTATTCGGCAACAGAAGTACCAGGCAAGAAATTCCCCATGCTTGCATACATATAGTACCTATGCTTCTATCTTACTCTTGCATCATTGTGTCGCGATTGCATTAAATTGAATCCCAAGTATTGCATAGCCTTTAATTTTAAACCCCACCGAAGCTTGTTCCTCCACCCCATGAGCCATTACTACAGGAGTTGTTTGAGCCATGCGAGTCGTAGAATTGCATGTGTAGGGTTTGTGCGAGTCTTTGGACAATGAGGTACCTAAACAACTTAATATGAGTAGAGAACTAATGAAAGAGGCATCGGTGAGCATTATCTGTTATTTGGTTCTTTAAGCTCACTTGTGTCCCGTAGGACCCCCGAGTACTTGATTCCTGTTCCTTAAATATTCGCACTATCCACATCCGGGAGACCCTATGGATCCCCCTTTGCCTGAGCTTGATTCGCACTTTATTTCTTGGGGCCACAAACTAGTTCGGGGCTTTATTACTATCATGTACTTATGCCATGCTTTACCGCTTTATTTATGATTGTGCGTGGAGCACCTGTACTATTTAGGAATTGCGGAGTGTTTTCGCGGCATCGACAAGCCCAGTCACACTTTCGGGTTCCTAGTCGTTTACAGCCATTGGCGCAAACCTTAGGTCCGTCTCGGAGCCGGCCAACTTCATTGCGGGTAGCTTAATGGGGTGGCCCCCTGAAATAATTTGTGAATCATGTAAATGATTTGTCGTGAGGCCTCGTTGCATTTTATTTGGTTCTTTCCGAGGTTGATCGTGTGTGTGTTGCTATTTGTGCACCCCTGCAGGGTAAATCTTTCTGAAAGCCGTGTCCACGGTTATGGACGACTTGGAGCACAGTTTCTCGATCATAGACAAGCATAAATAAAGTACCGCCTTTAATCTAACTAAGACATGACTAGTAATCAGTACAACACTCATGGAATGGTTAATAAAATTTCTAACGGATGGGTTGTTCTTCCGCCTTCTCATTGGTAAGCGAGAAGGAGGGCGAGCGAGGTTAATTATGTTAATCATATAACTATTGCTATTAATTAACGAGCGTCCGTCCATCTCTGGTTGGGCGGATGTGTATCGTGTCTCTATAGAACTTTGTAGCTATTATCTTCCGCTGGAATTGCGTCACCCCAGGTTGTTCCCTTTAGATGCATTAAGACTTGCTGAGTACCCCTAGGGTCTCACACGATAAATATTTGGTTTAGGTGGACAGGTATACTCTCAGGAAGGCTACTGGGTCAAAGAGACCGATGATGGTGGCAACGACCGTCAGGTGTAGAGATTCCGGGGATGGAGATCCGTGAGATCTGTGGGCGGGATGTGATTATTTTCAGGGCATCTTATGCCTATTTGCTTCTTATCCGTACTCGGATCATGTTTCCCGCTTCCGCTTGATACTCTGTTGCATGATGTTTGAGGATGTATCCTAAAATATTATATCTATCAGGATATTTGGAACTTGCCTTATGGCGCTGCAATATTTCTATTTCTTTTAGATGGTGTGACTCTGATGTCTATTGTAAGTCGCAGGCATACATACTCATTTGTGTATGTCGTGGTCGCGTTACCTGTCGCTTACGCCGCTCGCTCTTGTCCCGATGTTCTTGAAAGTGGATAAGGTGGTAGGCTGGTATCGTGCCCTACTCCGCTTCAACGGGCCTACACGTGGGTGGCCTTGGGCCTCCACGGTAGAGTCACTTATCCACTTTTGGTTCGTCTAGGCTTGAACTTAGAGCATAATGTACGAGGTATTACAGTACTTCAGTAGACAAAAAGCTATCAGAATCAATTTCATCTTGACTGTACAGAACCCTCTTGCTCTTCCTGTGTACATCCTCCTTCTTGATGTAATATTTCCTGATGGTATCAGTAGGGCTTGACATCTGCGTTCCATTCCCCATCGAACTAGGCTTTTTGATGCCACTCTTGGGTGTGATCTCCTTACTACCTCCCCTCACGGGTGTTGGTTCCAAGGTGCTGGCATTATTGCCTGACCTCTGCAGCGTGTTCTTCTTCGAATTAGCCCTTTTGCTACTACTATTGGGCGTGTTCTCCTTCATGCTGGCATTATTGCCTAACCTCAGTGGTGTGTTCCACTCCAAATTAGCCCTTTTGCTTCTACTATTGGGCGTGTTCTCCATCGTACTGGCATTATTGCCTGACCTCAGCGGCGTGCTCCACTCCAAATTAGTATTTTTTTCTGCTCCCGTGCTGGCCATCTTCGCCTCTTTGTTACCACTCCTGGGAGTGTTCACCACCGTGCTAGCCCTCTTAGCATTTTTGCTGCTACCGTTCAGTGTGGCATTTTGACTGGATCTCAGGGGTGTACTCTACGGCGTGGTGCCTTTTTTCGTGTGACTCTTGGGCGTCCTCTTCTCTGGAGTGGTCTCCTTGGTGACGTTCTTCTTCGAGGTGCCCTATCTGGGGATGCTCTTCCTGCTCCTCTTTATGACGCTCCTCTGTAAGACTCTCCTCTGTTTGAAGCTACCCTAAGTCGCACCAACCCCAGTGATGCCATGGATCAGGTCAAGCATGCCTTCTAAAAGTCCATCATCTCTATTGTCGAGTTCCAATTCCTCTCCAACCATTTGCACTATAAAGTGGAAGTACACTTCGCCTCTATAATGTTTCCTTGTAAACGGTATGACTAAATCCTTGGTATCTTTAACTTCGATAGCCTTTTTGCTCCTGTAACCAAAATATAACAAATGTGCTTCCTAGGAGGACCCCCACAACACCTTCACACGTAACGATGCCATCAGGTCAGATAAATCTACACTTCAGGATTGCATCTGCCAAGGATTACATCAAACCTGTCATAGAATTTTTTTGTGCCATCATCTAATTTTGCAGTATAATCCGCGATATCGATACGAATGATTAATTTACCATCATCAGGTTCTTCAGGATAGAAACCTCCGAGAGGTTCAAGAGGGGGAGCGGCACCATCAGACCCAACCCCAATGCCACCGTCTCCATCACCAGCGTCATCGTTAGTTGGATCAACCTCGGTGGAAATACCAGGACCAGGAGCAAGGCGAGGGCCCTTAGCAGCGGAAGCTACATTACATGGTGGACAGGTAGGGCCCCTTCTAACGGCAGCCACAATAGGATCAGCTGCTGCCATGCCACATCGACGATCAAGAGCAGTTCCCACAACAGCAGTGTTTCGAGTGCTAGCAGAGTCCAGACCATGAGCTAGCTCCAGACCAACAGCTCGTTGAACTTGAGCATGGGTTCGAGGAGGACACAAGGCAGCAGTCTTTGCAACAACAGTGGGGCAGCCTCTGGAAGCCTTAGTTTGCTCAACAGCGGTAGGGATTGGGTCAACAGTGGCTAGATCAACAATAACACGAGGACGACCAGTACCAACAGATTCCAGAGCACGGGTTCGCACAACTTGAGAACGGTTTCGAGGAGGAGCAGCACACAAGGCAGCGGTCTTGGCAACAATAGTGGGGCAGCCTCCGAAAGCCTTAGTTTGCTCAACAGCAGTGTGGATTGGGTCAGTAGCAGCTGGAGAAAAACACCCGGGGACGACCAGTACCAGCAGATTCCAGAGCAGAGTTTTCCACAACGGCAATACGGGGACTCCTATGAGGAGGTTTCCTGATAGAAGCATGTCGTGGACGAGGAACCACATTTTTCTCAACAACAGTAGGGGTTCGAGTTAGACCATCCTGTCCAATAATAGCTGGGCGACTCCCAATAGTAGGAGCTTCCACATCCAGTATGTTACAAATCAGCACAACCACGCGAAGCCCAGCATACTGTTTCATCAACCCAATTAGCTGACTGTCACATGCTATAGGAACCATGAAGCCTCGTACATCAATGAAGCTGAACCGTGTAGTCTGCTCCGGCCCCATTTTAGCAAGTTCACACACAGCAGCAACCATACCAAGGATAGTGCAAGACTGCACAGGCGCTACTTCCATCTTCAGAGAGCTAGCTCGATTCCACTTGCTCTTCCCATCTGCTAATTTAATGTGGTAGCCGCAGACGGTGACCATAACCGTGTATTTGGGTTCAGCGGAGATCCTACTTGACAGAAAATTGGGGACAAAAGATAAGAATTGTTTGTCAGCGTCATGCTAGCAAACAATTCTATGTTCGATCTATCTCTGTAATGCCAATAGCCAGCTAGCAGTTATAGGTAGTGCGAATAGCAAAGAGAAGAGTAGCTCACCCACAATTAGCTAGAACTACTTCTTCCTCGGCATATGGATCTGCCATCCTTCGTGCTGCTTAGCTTGTCGGCGGTAGAGGCAGGCTAGATCGTCGCAACGGCTGGCACGACATTCAGCATTAGAGCTCGGTAGCAGCAAGTAGGCGCAGCAACTTGGCGCTGGAAGTCAAATGCCCGAAGTGATCATTTTGGTTGGAGAGGGGATTTTGACGCCGCCGGTGCTAGGGTTCATGCGAAAGGAGGGAGGGAATGGATTTGTGAATTTGGTCAATGCACCATGCTCCTTTAGTCCCTCGTTTCATCTATGTGGTTAGCGCGTTGGCGGTCACGTCACGGAAATATTACTGACATGAGGGTCCCGACCGTCTACTTCACGGGGAAGTTTCACGGAATGTTTAGATTTGGTAGGGGTGAGATGAGTTTGCCTCGAAATGACCCTCTCGGTAGTTGGCGGCCCAACATTTCGAAACACGGCAATTTTAGGCAACTTAGGTACCACGGTGCACTCGCCCGGGAACTTTGGTACCGCAAACGAACAGGCCCCTCACTAACACCATTTGTATGGTATCATAGACATGCATACACCCTCTAGGTTTCTGCTACCATTATTGTGATTTTTCTACTCTACAACTTTTTGAAATTTCCGTAGCTTACCTGCCGAACTCATGTTTTTGCATTTTTTTTGCTTCCCTCTCTCCCCTCCACCAAACTTTGGGAAACTAAAACTCGTGGATGTCCAGGATCGCAAGATACCTCTTCATTTACGAAGCCCATACGAACCCACCCGAAAGCCCATATGGCCTGCTTAGACATATACATACCGCACGTGCATATTGTGCCGACTTAATCACCGCAGATAGGGTATAGAAACCCTAGTGAAGAACCAAAGAAACCCTAGAGACTAAGATATCGACCCAAACGACATGATAACGTCAGAACACGAGTAGTAGCCATGGAAGAATAGATCTGAGTCGCTTTACCCCTTGCCTAGAACAGCGACTCGAACAACGTCATCGGCGAGGAGATACGATAGCAGCGGCAACCCAAATTCAAAACACGGCATGAAAGGATGTGGATCGTGATAAGGAGAGGTGGGATCAGGTGGTGGGGATGTGGAGTATACCCAGGTCTACTGAGTATACTGATATGATACGAGGTAATACAGGACTTGGATATGGGTTTCGGCAGTTAAAAAAATTGCCCCAGGGCAAACTTAAGTTTAGGAGGTGAGGGGGGACACTGAAGCACACCTTTGTAAAGTGGCAGGGAGGTGTGTGTTTATTGATATGCATCAATAATCTGGAAAGAGAACTTTTAGAAACAGCAAGATTTGGGGTAATCACACTCGAAGGGATGAGGCTTGCCTGCGCCCCGAGCGTGCGCCCATCTGTGCGTCGTGGCCGTGCGGCAGCCATCCAGCGGTTCCCTTTTGTTCTCCCTAGACCGTTTTTTGCGCTAGACAAATGAACAAAATACCGTGGATATACGATCGGCTCAAAGCACTTCTCTATTTGGATCCCTTGCTGGCATAGAACTTCCAAAACCTCGCCCTTCCATCCAAAAGTAAGCATGCAAGGTTGGCTCCCCTCGTCGGCTCCATGTCCGTGCTTGGCCACGCTGCCTCCGCGATCAACTCGGGTTCCATCGCCTTACTAATGAAAAGTCAACAACGGCAGCGGCCAGCGGTCCAAAGTCTCCTGTTGCACAACATCCTTGGCAGCGGTAAGGTAGCACTCAACAAGGAAGTTGACAACGACAGTGGCGAGCAGCACCATACGACAAAAGTGTAGGAGGAAACCTGATCATAGTCCATGGTGGCTTGGCTTCCTTGTCCATGCTAAAGGTGGCCAGCAACAGATAGGAGCCCCCCGCTAGAGGTATCCAATTTCACATTGCTCCCTCGTGGTCTAGTTAGTCTGGCGACTAGCGAGCTCCTGCTGTTGAGATCTAAGTTAATGGAGAGGCGCACACCCAAGCGGGAGGAGGAGAGCATCCTGAGTGCTCTGCAGTCTGCAGAGAGAAAATCACTGCCATCGTCGACTTCCCTATCGAGCGCTAGCTTGCCGCCATGGAGAATGTCATGCAGATAAAACAAGAGACGTTGGGCTGCTGGTCGCTCTGTCGCCGAGCACTAGCTTCCTGCCGTCGAGAGGCCGCGCAGGTGCGGGAGACGTTGGGCATGCATATACAGAGGAGTCAATGACGTATTTCAACATATTTCATGTAATATTTTGCAAAAATTAAGGAGCATAGCTGGAGAAAAAAGCAGAGCCAGTGGATGGCTGCCACGCACCCGCGGTGCACGGATGGCACACGCGGGTGGCGCATGCAAGCCTTGTCCCACTCGAAGAAGCATCACATAATGAATACTTCCCCTTAGGTGCATAGTCGCATATTAATACCTTTAGTACAACTGTTAGCGCTGAAGTATAATGGACCAAGTCAGTCAAATTGTCAAATTACACATGTTAGCATCTCAAACAAATTGTTTTACCTTGACTGAGCATTGACATTTGCACAACACAGGCAACATCGGGTGGAGTAGCTAGGATGAGAAAAAAATCCTCTTCAAAATCAGCTTTTCATAGAAGTATAATCCTATCACGCGAACTTTCATCCTCCTTTCTCTCCCCCTCCTCCTCTTCCTTATGAGCATTGACCAAGTCTGGGCAGGCTGAATCCGAGCCGTCTCTGGCGGCTTTTGCCGGTCGAAGATGGTAGAGGGGAGGCACCAGAGTAGTAATAGGAGTAGTGTTAGGGTTTTCGGCCTCGTGCCGGTAGTTTGGAGTAGGGAATTGGTCTTCTATGGATAGTTCCGATGCACCTTGGGGTGGTGCTTGCTCATGTATCAGCTCTGGTGGACGGAGCCGATGGTGGGTGCTGCCGCCATGGAATTTCCGCAAATAAGGCTGATGACCCACAAGTATAGGGGGTGTATCGCAGTATTTTCGATAAGTAAGAGTGTCGAACCCAACGAGGAGCAGAAGGTGCTGGCTAGTGGTATGGATCAGGAATTCTCTACAAATACTTAGCAAATGGATTTTTCGGGGTTTTCGATAAAGCAAGTAAATAAAGTACGAGTAAATAAAAGACTGTAGGAATAAATGCAGCAAGTGGCCCAATCCTTTATGCAACAAAGGACAAGCCGGTTGTATTACTTAAGATGACCAAACGTTCTCGAGGACATATGGGAAGATTGTCAAGTGCTTTCGCTTCATATAGTTTATTAATCTTCTTTAGCTTGCTAAGTGTTGTGTGGGTGAACCTGTGCTAATGTACCGACGTTCCTAGGACTAATACATACTTGTGATTATACCCCTTACTAACATCCGTAAGTACAAGAAAGTAATTAAGGTAGAAACCTAACCACAGCTTTAAACTCTAAGACCCTTACGTCCCTTATGCAATGGTTTCCTAACGGGGGTTCAGGTTTCTATCACTCCGGCAACCCCTACGATTAGTAGCCAAATACACAATGCATTCCCCTAGGCCCATATAGGTGAAGTGTCATGTAGTCGACGTTCACATGACACCACTAGAAGAAGTACACCACAACTTAAATAACAATCTATTGAATCTTTCTCAACACAACTCCACTACTAATAACATGACTTCTCCCATGTCCTAAAGAACAAAACGAACTACTCACAGGACATCATATGGATCATGATCAGAGATGGAATGATGATGTATAACAATTTGAACATAAACAATAATTCAATGGTTCACTCAATAACATCAACTACAAAGAGTAATCAACACTGGGAAAGTTTCCCCTATGAACTAATGCAAGATTCAACTCAATTGTTACAGCAATATGGAGATGGTGATGAGGGTGCTGATGGTGATGATGGTGGTGATGATGATGATCCCGATGAAGTCCAGCTTGATGGTGGTGTTGATGGTGACGATCTCCCCTCTCCGGGAAGGAATTCCCCTGGCAGAAATCTGTCTACCGGAGAGATCTTTCTCTCTTAGTGTTTTCCGCCCCGTAGAGGCGGCGGAATCTTTCTATGGTCGCTTCCCGAGTCTTAGGGTTTTGGGAGGATGATATACGCTAGAGGGGAGTGCCTGGAGTGGGCCAGGGTGGCCACACCACCTACTGGCATGGCCTAGGGCTGCCCGTGCCAGGGGGTGGTGTGGGCCCCCGGTGGCCCATCTCCAGCCCCCATTCTGGCTTCCTTCGTCTTCTGGAAAAATAGGATTTTCCGTATATTTTCCTGGATTTTCTAATCTTCGCGAATTTTGCCTCCAAACAGCACCTTTTCCATCAGAATCCTGACTGCAGCGGTCCATGCTCCAAAAGTCATCAACCATGCAAAAACAGATGAAATAACATAAGTATCACCTCTCAATACGAAATATATCAATGAATACAGTGAATTATGACATAGAATAGTGATGCAAAATGGACCTATCAACTCCCCCAAGCTTAGACTTCACTTGTCCCCAAGCGAAACTGAGCTCAATAAACATGGCCTCAGGTTTATGGAGTGAAGAGTCAATAAAAGAATACGGACAAGAAGCATCACATTCATCAATACATAGATGATAATAGAAGACAACTCACTATTATATAACTCAACCTGTAATAGGTAGAGGAAACACAATAAAGATACATAAAGTGAATCATAATTGGTAATGGCAAACTTAGCTCTTGGTCAAAGAATAGTTGATAATTTGCTGGAGTTCACAAATAACTGGTTTTCAAGGATAGCTTTCAAAATAGTAAACATCAAGATAAGAGCAATGTGCAAAACAAGGAACATAAGAAACATGATTGAATAAATCATCATATGAATTAATGAAACACATCAACTCAAAATACTTGCTGAGATAGAAGGGAGTAGGTTTACTAACTCAACTACAAAGTAAAAGAAGGGCCCTTCGCAGAGGGAAGCAGGGATTGCAAGTCTCATAAAGAGCTCCCAAAAATTATGATACTTACTAGCTTTTAGCTCTCATTGCCCCTATCAAAGGCATCTTTAGGTGATTAAGGTTAAAGTGATCAAAAATGAGGATATGCATTGACAAGTTGTAAGTTGAGAATCTCATGTCCCTGGAATACAAGGGCCGCTCCTCATGCTAATCAAGTTTAGTCACCGGTAAGTTCTCGTCATCGTAAGCATATGTGTATCATAGAGAACCGCCAACGGGGTACCCCTTACCCGATGATACGGAAGAATCCCCATATCAAAATGACAAGGCATGCAGACAACAAGCATCTCAGCAATCTTCTTATTTACCATGGGAATATGGTGCTTTTTTCTCTTTCCTCTTTTCATAATATCTCTTTTTTCTCAAACTCTATATCTTTTTTCATAAGAAGAATGCTTCATAGATACTCGTTATGGTTACGCTGCAGGTTTCCACCATGTCAGCACGGATTAGACCAGCGGCCCAGGCGTTTCTCTAACACACATGCATAACTCCATGGACTTACAAGCTCCCCTTTCATTTCACACCGACGACATCCATAGTCAAAAGAACATGATATCAACTTGGTACAAAAATACCAGTGCAATGTTGAAAGCGTTCCCCATGACAGCATGGTTCTGCTAATTCACAACTTACAAAGCGCAAGGATATACGCAACATAGGTGAGCACAATGGTTCAAGTTTACTAAGTGCAAGAAAGTAAAGTGTGCCATCAAGTTTGTGAGAGCTTTAATCACTAATTTTAACATAACAAGTTTAATTTGGAAGGTAGACAAAACAAGAATTTACTTGGAATAGCAATAATGCTAATAGGTAGGTATGGTGGACACAAATGGCAAAGGTTTTGGTTTAAAGGAGGTGGATGCACGAGAAGAATTCCCTCTCAGTACAGGTTTTTTTGGCTAGCAAGGCTGGGTAGCAAGTATAAGAGTTGAAGCAAACAAACAAACATACAAGTGATAAAGACAAACATGCAATCTTCCTCGGAAGCACAAAAGATCTTAACTAGAGAATACTAGACTTATGAGCAAATCAAGAAAGAAAGATGATGAAATTATATTTCTTTAGAGTACTTTTATCTTTTTCATTCAACTCTCAAAAATTGTGTTGCTACTGACCGAGCCAGGTTTGCCAAAACCAACTAAATTAACTCAATGATCCCAAAGTGATACCAATACTAACAACAAGATGAATCATACAACCACGAATTGAAAACTAATATAAGCTATGAAAAAGAGTGAATGATAGAACTTCTCATTAATATTCCATAACGGCAACTCACACCAAGGGATACATATCTAACGAGAGAGGGGACACTTCCATAATGCAAACCATCCTACATAATAACTTCTCTATTCATGATATGACTCTACTAATAAGGTAAAAAGATAGAAGATAGTTATGTGATACCGCGGCGCTCCCCCAAGCTTGGAACAAAGTAAGGGGATGCCAAACCTGATGACGAATTACTCCTTTGGTGGTGGTGGTAATATTTTCTTAGTTGATGTGAGGTAATCTTCCAGCATCTTGCGAAGCCTATTATTCTCCCATTGAAGCATGTCCACCTTCCTCCTCAAGTCTCGGTACTTATCGCAGAACTCCTTAGTGACTCGTAGGGCTTCCGTTGATGCATGGAAAGTGACTAAAGGTACCAGCCCCTACTTGGGGTCTTGGAGATCTTCCTCCATAGGTTCCTTCCCCTTATCCTTGGCGGACACAATTGTGCTTCTAAACCTTCAAAGATAGTTCCTGGCAGAAACAGATCGAAACGAAAACATGACGAAAACACGATATACGAACCTCGGGGAATCCGGGAGATTATATATTACGAAGTTTCATAACAAAAGGAATGTACTGGGCGAAAACGAGTCGGAGGGGGGTGGACTCACCAACTGGTGGCGCGGCCAGGGGTGGGCCCGCGCCACAGGGTGGTGTGAGCCACCCTGGCTCCGTTTCCGTCCCTTTTTCGCTTCGTAACTTCCCTTATTGCCTAAAAACTGCAAAAATATAGTTGGATAGTATTTTCGCGGAACTTTTCTTACCAGAACTGTTACCTATTTGAAGACAGACTATGCAGGTCTCTGAATTTGGTATCTAGTAGATTCTTCCGGAGTCATCACTTGAATAGCATCAATATCTTCTTCTTCATACACTTATTACTTGAGTCATAAAACCCTTATCTTCCTTATTACACCATTATCTCCATTTCCTGAAAATTTCTTTTACACAAAACTTCACATAGTTCTCATTAGCAACATTAGTGTAAGTGGAGTGGTAAAACCTTTTGAGCCCAACTTCAACTTAAAACCTTCAAAACATAAGCTACTGTAGCAACTCTTTTCGAAGACCCAAAAAGAATTCAAAAAGGAAATTGAATAAAGAAGCAAATGCAGGAGTGGCAAAATCTATCAAAACAGACCAGCAGGTAAAGATCAATTTTTTCGAAAATCTTCTGTTGCTCAAATCAAAAAGTGCAAAACTAACGAAAGTTAATTAACAACCTGGGTAGAAGCACAAACAATTACAGCTCAATCCGACATATAGAGATCTCTCACGAATTTTTACGGTGAAGCACAAAAATCTGTTTCGGGACAGCAACTTCTCCAAATCTTACTTCTCTCTCATTAGAGGTTGATCTTAACACAAAAATCAAACAAAAAGGATAAGGAGAGGTTATTACCAAACTAATAACTTCCAAGACTCAAAGAAACAAAAACAAACTGAAAGCATAAACAAATTGGGTTATCTCCCAAAAGCTCTTTCTTTATAGCCATTAAGATGGGCATGATAATTTTGAAGACGCTCTCATAGAAATATGAATTCAAGTGAAAGAGAGCATTAAGAAGCAAAAATACACACATTTAAGTCTAACCCACTTCCTATGCAAGGGAATTTTTTAAACAAACAAGTTGTTGAAACCAGAGGCTACTTGCATAAGAAGGCAAAAGAAGTGGAACATAAAAACTTTCAGCATAAAACGAGGAAACCTGATATTATTGAGATGCATAAGAACACTTTTCCCTCTTTCATAGTAACTTTCAGTATCATGCATAAACTCAACAATATAACTATCACAAGGACCATCATAGCAATGATCACTTATTCTAACAAAAAACACAGGAATACTAGCTCTCATAACACTACTTTGTGAAACAATATTAGGGATATCCTTACAAAGGATAGTGTGTCCCTCTTTTACAAATTTAGTGACAAAGTCTTTCACATTTGCTATTATAGGTTCATCATTTATTTGTTTATTAGGTTCAACAGCTTTACTTGTACTTTCATTGACCATACTAGCTATCATAGAATGTTCCTTTATCTTAACTGTGAAAGGCATTTTCTCAATGTAAGGTTTAGGTAAAACATGATTAGCAGTATAAACTTCAGTATTTCTTTAAGGAACACTCTTAGCAATATCTTTATAAGGTTCATGATACTTATTCCACTTCTTTTTAGGCACTTCAATGTAGGAAGCAAAAGCCTTAAAATAAGAAGCAATAGCTTGAGAGTCTAGACCATAAGCATTTTTTATATTTTGAAAGTCATCAGTTCCCATAAAAGATTCAATGCATTCATAATCATAATTTATACCTGACTTTCTACCTTTGCCATTCTCCCAAGCTTCAACATTGTCTTGAATATGGTCCAGAAGATCCCATTTAGCTTCTTCTTCCATGCGAGTGAATGATCCAGCACAAGAAGCATCCAATAAATCTTTATCATGTAGAGGGAGCCTTGCATAAAAGTTATTGATAATAATATTGTTGGGGAGCTCATGAATGGGACTTTTGAGCATTAGTAACTTTGATCTCCCCCAAGCTTGAGTTGTACTCTCTTCATCAAGAGGCCAAAAGTTGTATATTTGATTCCGATCTTTATGAATCTCACTAGGACGATAAAACTTTCAATAAAAGAGAGGTACTATTTCCTCCCATTCCAGAGCTTGACCATTCTTCAGCAGCTTATACCAGTCCTCAGCTCTTCCTTTTAGTGATAATGAGAATACATTCTTCTTAACTTGATCTGTAGTAATACCTGCACACTTCAACAACCCACATAATTCGTGTATAAAGAGTAAATGATCACCGGGATGGACAGTTCCATCCCCAACATAGTAGTTATCCATAACACGATCAATAATTCTTGTAGGTATTTTGAACGCATCATTCTTAGCAGGTGGTGGCTTATCTACTACCTTAGCAGTGGTAGTAGCATTACCAAATAAGAAACTCAGCGAATTATCCATAACGAAAATAAAGCAACTAACAGAAGTAAACAATACTCACAGTAGAAGTTTCCTTAACCAGTTCCATTCTCCAATATCGCTTCACTCCCAAGCAATGGTGCCAGAAAATAGTCTTGATGACCCACAAGTATAGGGGGTGTATCGCAGTATTTTCGATAAGTAAGAGTGTCGAACCCAACGAGGAGCAGAAGGTGCTGGCTAGTTGGATGGATCAAGAATTCTCTACAAATACTTAGCAAACGGATTTTTAGGGGTTTTCGATAAAGCAAGTAAACAAAGTACGAGTAAATAAAAGACAGTAGGAATAAATGCAGCAAGTGGCCCAACCCTTTATGCAGCAAAGGACAAGCCGGTTCTATTACTTAAGATGACCAAACGTTCTCGAGGACACATGGGAAGACTGTCAAGTGCTTTCGCTTCATATAGTTTATTAATCTTCTTTAGCTTGCTAAGTGTTGTGTGGGTGAACCTGTGCTAATGTACCGACCTTCCTAGGACTAATACATACTTGTGATTATACCCCTTGCAAACATCTGTAAGTACAAGAAAGTAATTAAGGTAGAAACCTAACCACAGCTTTAAACTATAAGACCCTTATGTCCCTTGTGCAATGGTTTCCTAACGGGGGTTCAGGTTTCTGTCACTCCGGCAACCCCTACGATTAGTAGCCAAATACACAATGCATTCCCCTAGGCCCATATAGGTGAAGTGTCATGTAGTCGACGTTCACATGACACCACTAGAAGAAGTACACCACAACTTAAATAACAATCTATTGAATCTTTCTCAACACAACTCCACTACTAACAACATGACTTATCCCATGTCCTCAAGAACAAAACGAACTACTCACAAGACATCATATGGATCATGATCAGAGATGGAATGATGATGTATAACAATCTGAACATAAACAATAATTCAATGGTTCACTCAATAGCATCAACTACAAAGAGTAATCAACACCGGGAAAGTTTCCCCTATGAACTAATACAAGATTCAACTCAATTGTTACAGCAATATGGAGATGGTGATGGGGGTGCTGATGGTGATGATGGTGGTGATGATGATGATGATGATCCCGATGAAGTCCAGCTTGATGGTGGTGTTGATGGCAACGATCTCCCCTCTTTGGGAAGGAATTCCCCTGGCAGAAATCTGTCTGCCAGAGAGATCTTTCTCTCTCGGTGTTTTCCGCCCCGTAGAGGCGGCGGAATCTTTCTGTGGTCGCTCCCTGAGTCTTAGGGTTTCGAGAGGATGATATATGCCAGAGGGGAGTGCCTGGAGTGGGCTAGGGCGGCCACACCACCTGCTAGCGCGGCCTAGGGCTGCCTACGCCAGGGTGTGGTGTGGGCCCCTTGTGGCCCATCTCTAGCCCCCTTCTGGTTTCCTTCATCTTATGGAAAAATAGGATTTTCCGTATATTTTCCCGGATTTTCTGATCTTCGCGAATTTTGCCTCCAAACAACACTTTTTCCATCAGAATCCTGATTGCAGCGGTCCATGCTCCAAAAGTCATCAACCATGCAAAAACAGATGAAATAACATAAGTATCACCTCTCAATACGAAATATATCAATGAATAATAGTGAATTATGACATAGAATAGTGATGCAAAATGGACGTATCAAAGGCTGCTTCTTTTCTCACTTTGATTTGGGGCTCTTCTTCATTGCATCCTATCTTGCTAGTATGCCATGGTAGAGAGGGGGGAGACTGCAGCTATAACACAGGCGGATTGGTGGTAAGGTGGGGGTCCATCTTCATTTTGGTGCACCGGCATGGCACGACATGGCACCGGTGGTTGATCCATGCTAAAGGTACCCACACTGATCCACCAATCCAAGGACTCATCTTTTTTCGTGTTATGCACTGCATCAACCATCATTGCATCAAAAACCAACTCCCTGAGAAGACGGTTGAGGCGCTGGTGATTCTCTTCAAGCTCAATGTTCGTAGCATGACAGACACAGATGAGGCTCTGATTACCATGGGAGGCCCTAGCGGCGCCAAGATTGACCCAACCGATCTGGAGGTGTGCGCCTAGCTTGTTTGCCGTTTGTAAGGTTGTCTCAAGTGTGTTTGCACCACGTTGCTTTGTGTTGATCTCCTTCAGTTGTCAGTCTTTGAGGGGCGGGCTTGTCACCCCCTTTTTTCTGTTCAGTCGCCTGGTCGTGTTTCACCTCATCTCCTTTCACTCCCAATGATTGGTCCAAACCTAAACATCGTGGACTGGAATGTCCGAGGCCTCAATGATCAATGATCAAGAATGCAAGGATACCGTCCCTGCCTTTATCGTCATCACCCCATGCCATATCGCCTGCATCCAAGAAACCAAACTGGATATCGTCAATCTTCAAACAATGGCTTACATTGGTGGCTTCAGGCTTAGATCCTTCGCCCATAGAACGGCCATTGACACTCGAGGAGGCATCCTCCACCTATGGGATGATGATAATGTCTCCATGGCTAATACACACTCCAGCAACTTTTTGATCTATGTTGAGGTCACCATCTGGGCTTGGGGCATTACCTTCCAACTCACCATGGTCTACGGTCCTATCACTGATGCTGACAAGGGAGCCTTCCTTGCGGAAGTCATCGCTGCTTCCCCGGTTGACGACCAGAAGTGGCTTACTAGTGGGGACTTTAATCTCATTTATCAAGCGGAAGACAAAAACAATGAAAACTTGAACTTTCTCCTTATGGGACAATTTAGGCGTGCCCTCACCACCTGCCAACTCAGAGAGATCAAGCTTCAAAATAGGAAGTTTACCTGGAGCAACGATAGAGTCTCTCCCATCCTTGTTAGCCTGGACCACTAATTCTGCAACTCGAGCTGGGATTTGGTGTTTGATAACCATGCCCTTCACACCCTCTCGTGCTCCCTCTCGAACCACTGCCCCTCCTACTGTCCAACCAAAGTGGTCATCGCAAGATGCCTTCATTCCGCTTCAAATCCTTCTGGACTAAGATGCCTGGTTTCCAAGATAAGGTCTCTCAGGCTTGGTCAGAGCTGTCCACTCACACTCAGCCGGTTCACGTGATCACCCACAAGCTAAAGTCCACAACACGTTTCTTCCGGTCCTGGATCAAAAGCCTCTTCTCGAATAAAAAATTACAACTCCTTATGGCTTTGGAGGTCATTCTGCATCTTGATATGGCCCAAAAAACCCGAACCCTCTCCGCGAATGAAAGGGATCTTCATGCCAGCCTCAAGCGCCAGGTACTAGGGTTAGCTGCTCTCAAACGCTCTAGGAAACATAAAGCTTCAAGAATTTATTACCTTCATGAAGGGGATGTCAACACCAAGTTCTTTCACTTGAGAATAAACTCTGGGAAACGCAAGAATCATATATAGAGGCTCAAACATAATGATGGTATGTCAGTGACCCACGAAGATAAGGAAAAGATCATTTCCGACCACTTCTCTCAAATGTTGGGTCGACCACCTCCCTACTAACTTGACCTCAACTGGACGGTCATAAACCCTACCCGCCATGCTCTGGATGATCTTGACCTTCCTTTCTCTGACCTTGAGATTAAGGAGGCGATTGATGACATGCATGCCGACAAGGCCCCTAGTCCGGATGGTTTTTCGATTACCTTCTTTCGTTCATGTTGGGATATCATTAAGGATGGCCTAATGAAAGCCATCCACGCCTTCTCCGAGTGCTCGGCCTCCAATTTCCACATCATCAACACTACAAACATTGTTTTCCTTCCTAAGAAAGATGTCGCGGAGTCCATCACTAAATTCAGACCCATAAACCTCATACACGTGATTCCAAACACTATCGCAAAAGCTATGGACTAACGGCTTAGCTCGAAGATGGATGATATAGTGTCCCGCAGACAAAGCGCCTTCATCAAAACCAGAACTATCCACGACAACTTCATGTATGTTAATAACACTTCTTGCAATCTCCACCATTCCAAGACCCCAGCCCTCCTTTTCAAGCTTGACATCTCTAAGGCTTTCGACACTGTTTGTTGGGGCTACATGTTATATCTCATGCAACGCCTCCGCTTTCCTCCAAGATGGCGGGACCTCCTCACTACTTTCTTCTCCTATGCCTCCTCACGGGTTATCCTTAATGGTTTTCCCGGGAAAGATATTGCTCACGGCCATGGACTTCTTCAAGGAGACCCTTCTTTTCGACATAGCCATCCACCCACTACAACAGATCTTGAACAGAGCGACTTCATCTAGGCTTCTTCATGAGATATGTGGCGAATCTCAGGAGCCGCGTACTTCCTTGTGCGCTAATGACGCTGCCTTCTTCTTGGCCCCTATCAAGAATGATGTGACAAATCTTTCCAACATCCTCCATAATTTCGGCGAGGCCACTAGGATGGTCACCAACGTGGCTAAAAGCCTCTTTCTGGTACTCCTCTTGGCTTAATGGCTCACCTCCAAAGGACTTGGCTCCCCTAATATTCAAAGCCTATATAAGAAATAATCGGAAGGTCTAGGATGCTCTCAACAACCATAGTTGGGTCACTGATATTGTGGTGAATTCTTTCACTATTGAACACATTGCTCAGTTCATTCACCTTTGGGGTCTTCTCTCTGATTTTCAACTATCCCTGGGCGTGGAAGACTCCACCACTTGGACCTTGTCACCTGATGGCTGCTACTCGGTTGGCTTCGCTTATAGGGCACAATTCATGGCATCGTTACCCTGCTCCTTTGGTTCCGTCGTCTAGAAGACCTGGGCTTCTCCCAAATGTCAATTTTCGCCTGACTCACTGTCCAAAACCGGCTGTGGACCACAGACCGCTTGGCAAAGTGTGGATGGCCACATCATCCTACATGTCAGCTTTGCTG
The DNA here is from genome assembly GCA_910589775.1 of Avena eriantha. Classification (NCBI taxonomy): domain Eukaryota; kingdom Viridiplantae; phylum Streptophyta; class Magnoliopsida; order Poales; family Poaceae; genus Avena; species Avena eriantha. Next base: position 50,594,770 of record OU342746.1, on the reverse strand, counting down.
ATGTATCTAGAGGTGGCATGTCACATCCTCTTCGAATGTTGGTTCTCCAAGAGGATTTGGACCGTTGTGGCCAACTGGATGTCTTGCCCAGATATGCCTTTCAACATGGGCTCTGGCCATGCCAAGGTGCTTGACTACTGGAATGCGATCGCCAGGACGCCCGCTTCCTCCCCCAAAGGACTAAAATCCGCAATCATGCTCATCACTTGCGAGATCTAGAGGGAGAGGAATGAGAGAGTCTTCAATGGAAAGTCATCCATGACTTCAGAAGTCGTGAGTAGGATAAAAGAAGAAGGAAAGGCATGGGCCCTTGCAGGCGCTAAAAACCTTGTGGAGATCATGGGTTGAGTTTTTGTTTTCGGGGCATTCTCCCTTTTTTGGGGAGTTCCATCCTCTTTTTTCTTTTAAGGTTTATGATGTCCCCTGTTTGTTCCTTATATATCAATATAAGGCAAAGCTTTTGCCTCAAAAAAAGAGTAATTAAAAACGTAAGTCAATACTAATGGGATTTTGTATTATAGTAGGTTCTCTTTGAGGTTGGAAAATGCTTCCAATTACCAATTGTAAAGGGTGATATTTAGGAATGTATAGCTGCATGTCGAAAGATTTTTTTTGACGAGGAAGGCCACAAAGGCCTAGAAGCTGCAGTAATCAACAAGTGGGTACAATATTACATCGAGGCCCATAACATCTCTTGCACAGAGAAGCCTGAAATTTAGAGACAAGGCCTCAAAAATTGCAAAAAACACTATAGGACAAAATCTAAAAAGCAATCGAGTCCGGGGTCTTCTCCACCGTAGGCGAGCCTGCAGCTCCAATAGTCGTTGCACCGCCGGGGACGAATCACTTGGTTGCGTGACAAAGGTGGTTCTGGTGAGAAGCTCAAGAAAGGCCCTCCATCTTAGAGGTTGAAGGTCGCTGCAGGGCTGCACTCGTGGCCAAAGATAACGGTTACCCACCGGCTCTGCTTGGGAGCTGCAACCGTGTTTGCAGCTTCCGTCGACCACCATGGCCGCCTCCCACCTTCAGAAGCAAGAGACCCACCACCCTCCTCTCCCTCATCGTCGAGGCCGACCGAGAGGAAGGGAAGAGGAACTAGGCTGCTAAGAAGGAAGCAACGGTGCTTTGTGAGAACAATTGGGGCCCGTCTCGAGTTCCACTCCATCGTTTCCCACTTTAGGAGCTTGTTGAAGCGCGAAAAATACCACCGCCCATCTTCGCGCTAGAGCGCCATGATGGAGAAGGCACCCTATCTCCCACCAAATATGATGACTACACCACCTCTCCTCTCCTTCTCCTCACCACCACTGCTGACTAGGTGAAGAAGAAGCAGTAGCATAGCAACAACGGTCAAGGGGAAGCCGCATGCCTTAGATTTATTAGAGGAGACGGTTTCTCTCTCAATCACTCCATGATTAAACCAGTGAAGCAGAGGAAGACGGAGAGAAAATCCTAACCCTTAGCTCTGGACCAGGCAGCCATGATCCCAAACTCCGCATCCACTACTAGGCATAAAGCCCTTTACCAGCAAGCTGCCGCAAACCCTACCTTAACAACGACCACCACCACCTCCCCTCTGCCCATCTCGATCGGCGGCACCAGCACCAGTGCCAGCGAGAGAGGCCTTGGGTCGGCATAGCTTTCCCAAAGGGATGCACAGATAGTGTAGCAAGGAGGGAGAAGGAAGGAGGAGAAAGGAAAGAGTAGCTGCAAATGTTTGGTGTCGCAATAATTTTTTCACTCACTTAAGGAAAAATAATGATGAAACAACAATATATAACTGATGTAAGTGTTTAATTTCACGTTGTTTTATTTGAATAAATGTGAATAGTCAATTTTATGTCATCCCGCTAACATTGTTTTTTTTGAAAATGGGCGCTTTATTACTCAATAGCAATGTTTACACCCGGCCTCTGCATAGCTAGGATGCACACAGCCAATCAACCACACAACACATACCAAAGTAAAATACGAGTATTACAATCCATAAGATAAAACAGCCTCGAACTATGACAGATCAATCCGCAGATCAAGCTGCCATCCATGCGGGAGAAAATATCCCTCGTCGGGTCCTCTAATCGCGTACACCCCTCCGCAAAAAAGTTGCAAAACTCCATATGTTGGAGGATAGTCCATGATCAGAGGATATCCATGGCCAGATAGATAACCTGCAAGGAAGAAGACCCAATGTTATTAAAAATCTTATCATTTCTACATAGCCAAAGCGATCTAATAATGGCAAGCGCTCCCACCCTAAACAAACTCCCGCATTTATCCTGTATCCCATGTAACCAGTTCCCAAATACATTGGCAACCGATCGTGGAGGAGATAAACCTGAAGCTACTTGAATGATTGACCATATAGCACGAGAAAATTTACACTCGAAAAATAAGTGTCGGATTGTCTCATTGTGATGACAAAAAACAACATTGTGTACTTCCATGCATATTCCTCTTAACAAGGTTGTCCTTTGTAAGAATTACGCCCTTACGGAGATACCAAGCGAATATCTTTGTTTTAAGGGGTATTTTCATATTCCAAATTTTACTATTATCATCGACAGTAAAATCAGGTTAGATCAAAGCTCTGTTGGATCAAAGCTCTATACATCGAGTCAACAAAAATTGACCACTCTCTAGTAAATTCCATTTGAACTCGTCCACCCCCTCTGATAGTTGTATCATGGATAATCGCATTAAAAGATTGTTCCAAGATACTAGTCTAGGACCGATGAGACTTCTTCTAAAAGACACATTAGGAGGATTAGATTCTAAAACAATGGAAAGTGTATCCCATTTATGTCTAACAATCGAATATAGAGCTGGATACTATTCCCTAAGGGAAGTTTGGTGAAGCCATTTATCTTCCTAGAACCTAATCTGCGATCCATCCTTAATATTGAAAAACACCAAACTGGAAGAAGTGCTTTTTGGACGCCATTAGGGAAGCCCAAAAGTGTGAATCACCAGATTTCCAAACCACTTGAGACACCACTTTAGAGCCAACATACTTCCTCCAAAGAATGGTTTGCCAGACACCATCTTCTGTTAGTAGTTTGAAAAGCCATTTACCCAAAAGCACGGTGTTTTTGACTTGAAAATCATGTATGCCAGTCCACCGTATTATTTTGGTTGGCAAACCACATTCCATCTTCCATCGATATTTCTTTTTTCACCATCCCCTTGCCAAAAGAATCTTGAACAGAAATAATCCACTTTCTTCAAGACACCTTTTGGAACTTGCAAGAAAAAGATCATATATAGTACCATATTGGTGAGTACTGAGTTTATGAGCAAAAGTCTTCCGCCAAGGGATAGCAATTTAACTTTCCAACTATTAAGTTGTTTTTGTAGTCTTTCCTCCACGAGTTTCCATTCCGCAATCATGAGACGCCCATAGTGGATAGGAATTCCCAGATAGTTGATTGGAAATTTCCCCAGGCTACAACTAAAAAGTTCAGCGTATAGGTGGGCCTTGTTTTGTGCATCACCAAAACAATACAAATCACTCTTACGGAAATTAATTTTCAATCCAGAGAGTTGCTCAAATGCTGATAAAATTAATTTCAGATTGTTAGCTTTCTCCAGATCATGTTCCATCAAAAATATTGTATCATCAGCATTTTGAAGAATGGAGATCCCACCCTCAACAAGATGGGGAACTAATCCTTCAATTTGGCCAGTAGCCTTGGCTCTCTCAATCAGGATAGCCAGCATATCAGCCACTATGTTAAATAGTATAGGTGATAGTGGATCCCCTTGTCTCAGCCCTTTTTTAGTCTAGAAGTATTTGCTAGTGTCATCATTGACATTGATAGAAACACTACCACCAGTCACAAAAGACTGTATGAGAGCACACTACCTCTCTAAAAAACCTTTCATACAGAGTGTTTGCTGAAGAATAGAACAATTAACTTTGTCATAAGCCTTCTCAAAGTCAATATTGAACAATACACCATTTAATTTCTTTGAGTATAGTTCATAGATTGTTTCGTGCGGGATTACTATGAAGGAGTTATGCCCTAGAGGCAAATAATAAAGTATATTATTTGATATATCTCCTATATGTTCATGATATGTTTCATACTATGCTAAAACTGTGTTAATACGAAATGTTAATACACGTGTGGTATGTAAACAAATCGTGTCTCTAGTTACCTCTAGCGAACTAGTTCATTGGTCATGAGGATGATCTGGGTTTCAAGATCATGGGCATTTATGACAATCGACAATGAGGTCATGTCATTAGTTGAATGACATGATAGACATACATCCGACCATTATATCTTAATGAGATCTAGTTACAAAGTTCACCATTGATGATACAACATAGAGGACCTCGCAACCTAATCCTTTGACTGTGAGGTAATGCAAATCACCATTCTGGAGGAAGCTTATCAAGTATCATCTCGTAATAGGGTGATCAAAAAGGTGACACTCGGGTTTTCCAAAGGGATGCATAGAGGAGTAAATATCAAGACTAGGATTTGTCTAATCCATGTAACAGATAGATACATGTGGCCATCTCGGTGACGTTGCATTAATGAAGCTTCCAAGCATGTGACTTGGTCATGGAATGCAACGACATGAGAACGAGTAAACACGTTCATTGGTAACGAGACCGAACTAAGGTATGGGGATACCGAAGATCAAGTATCGAATGAATTAGGTATCATATGACAAAGGGAATGGGAAACGACTATCTCACGGTTTGAGTGATTATATTCGTGAAACACACAGGGGTCACATGGCCATCCAGGTCCCTCTGTTGATCATTGATGTGAGAGTAGTCTCGATCAGGTCTAGAGTGTTTCTGAACCGAAGGATGTCACGCTTAAGGGTAGGGACGCTTAGGATAGATGAGGTATCTTAAGAGAAATAGAGAAAGAGAAACTGGAATAGTTCCGATGGAGATCGGAAGGGGTCCGGAAGGTGTTCCGGAGTGAAGGAATAATATAATATGTGTATTTGAATGTTAATTGGAGAATTAATATTAAATATATTTTTTATTTTATTATTAAAGGCATCCCAATGCTAATGGGCCTCACACGAAGGGAAGGCCCAAGAGGCAAGGTGCCTAGGGAGAGGGGGCCAGCCGGCCTGGGCTTGGTGGGCCACCCCAATGGGGCCCACCTAGGGTTGGCGGCTACCCCTAGGTGGCCGGCAGGTGTGGGGATTAGTCCCACACTGCCTGGCCTCTAGGTGGTGCGCCCCTCCTCCCACTATATATAGGGGTCTCCTCCCCTTTGGAATCATTCCATTCCCTCCCATTTTCTCTCTCTCTCTCATCCATTGAGGACTTCCTCGGAATATTGGGGAGGACTTCGTGGGTGAGTTCTCCACCTTCACACCACCGTCATGTGATCAACGATCTGGCATCTACTTCTTTCGTTGCTCGGCTGGATTGGAGTCCGGTTGACGTCTCATACACCAGATGTGTGGCGAACTTCGGAGGCACCACACTTGAGGTGCTGCTCGTCTTCATAAATATACGCCTTCCTACGTAAGGCATGACTCAGTCTTCAAATGTATGAATACCGTCTCTCTCTTCCATTACTTATGTTTACATGGTATAGATCATGGTATTAGTGTTTGGGTAGATAGAATTTTTTGTTTTCTATTACGGAACCCTTCAGTGGTATTAGAGCGGGTCTATGTGTAGACATGTCGTACGGATAGAACATATAGCAATATGTGGGGATTGATTCTCTAGTTGCTACCCTCTTTTAATGTTATTGTTCATATCCTGACACTGTTTGATGAAGCAGCCCCCAACCGACCTCACGTGGTGATTCATGAGACTGGTCCATGAATAAAGTGGCTTAGGGGGGTGTCTATCTCTCCGCAGTAGTTGATATGGCATCGAAAAGGGAAGAAGAACGACAATCATTGAATCCATGTTGTGGCTCCACGTTCATAGGTGGGAAGGGGTTCTACTGCAAACAAGGATTTGTAATAATTAGTGATATAGGATTTTAGGTGCTCCTATCCCTCAATCATACCTTCATCCTGAATTAAAGAGTGAATAAGTTTCTTCTTATGCTTGCCATTGGCCCAGCGCATGAAAGTATCTTGTATTCGTGTCTCTTTCAAGAAAGAATTTCGCTTTAGAGCGTTGATACCATTTGAGTTCTTCCTCACGAAGTAGTCTGGCAATTTCCGCATTCGATTGGTTTTTGAGCTCAATCTTTTGTGCAGTTAAAAGCCTGACTTCCGTAGAAGCCTCTAAATCATTAATAATAGTCGAAAGGCATAGTTTCTCCTTTTTAAGGATTCCAGCAGTATGTCTGGCCCAACCACGAAGAAACTTGTGTAAGGCACGCATTTTGTTATTACATCGTTGTATAGGCGTTTGACCACTAACCGATCTCTCCCAAATAGCCTTCACTAATTCATAGAAGCCATCAGGATCCATCCATCCAAGTTCACATTTGAAATTATGTTTGGATTTTCGTAATGGTGTTCCAACAAATAAAAGTAATGGAGTTTGATCCGATAAAGCCTCAATACGCTCAAGAGCGTGAACGGTTACCATAGGGAATTTTTCTTCTCATTTGGTATCCATAAGCACTCTATACAATTTTTCATATGTAGGCTCAGGAAGACTATTATCCCAGGTGAATTGTCTTCCTAACATGGTAACCTCTCTTAAATCCAAGTTGTCTATGACAACGTTAAACATGAAAGGCCAATGTTTATCGTAGCGACCCCGACTTTTCTCATGGGAGAATCTTAGCAAGTTAAAATCTCCACCTATGAGTATAGGATATAGATTGTCTTTAGCCAGATTAACCAACTCACGCAAAAAGTCAGCTTTGTAAACATCCTGGGCAGCCCCGTAGACAGCGACTAAAGACCATATGAAATCATCCCAGCCGAACTAGCTAAAACTTCTGTAGTCTAATCTCTGACGCCTAACAAGATTCTCCCGGATCTCCCTCTTGGTGGACGTGATACCCACGTAAAGTCCACTCCACTACAAAGACGATTGAGTAAGGCTTGTGAGAAATCACGTCTACCAGTCTCAGAAATACAAAAAAATTCAACTTATGATCTCTCACACAATCGGCAAAGAACAAATGTTTAGCCAAGTCATGAAGACCTCTGCTATTCGAGAACATGCTATTCATTGTAGGAGCTTTGGATACATGTGACCTCTTGCGAGATTTTTGGCTCTTTGATTTTCGACCAGAAGCTTTCAGCTCATATAATGAGCCCAACCCAATCTCATCAAAGGCCATCTCTGACATTTCACCAACTAAGTGAGACAGGAGTTGACCATCTAATGTGGCATGAAACTCCTCCTCCTCCATCGCTAAAGAGTCAGGTAAAAAAACTTAAGAGTAACCGTTAAACGGTCAACCTCCATATGTCGAGCAGAACTAGAAAAAATAACTTTCTTAATAGATCTACCCATGCTAATACCAACATTGGCTAGCCTATCAATAATAATAGGAGTAGAAAAGGTAAAGAAGGATTTCGAAGAACTCTTAGTACCTTGGGGATCGAGATTTAATTTTGCCTTCCTCCGCATAGCCTTCATCAGAGAGTCCTCGTCAGTGGCAGATGCGCCGAGGGCATCGACACCATGACGAAGACTAATTCTTGCCAGCGTTACTTCCAACTCCGTCATGCCACCAGAAGAAGCGACAACACCCGCTGATGAGCATGGGAGAGAACCCGACCCGACCTAGGCCAGGCTTCCCCCGAGGGTCCACCCCACCTGGGCAGCGACGTAGCCACCAGCTGGCCGCCCCACCTATTTATTTATGAAAGTCCATCTCTATTTGCAAGTTATCAATGTAATCTATTTTTCCCGTCCAATTATCTACATAATCAATTTCTAGCCGTCAAATATACATCAATTACACGTTTATTAGATTTATCCGCTCGGCTATTTTGACCGGTTGTATATTGCAAATTCCTATTGACAACTCCATGTTTCATGTCTTTTATACCATTAATAGAGTTCTTTAGAAGAATCCCGCTGCAAACGCGCGTGAAATCTTTTTAGTTACTATAACATGATAGCCTATGTTTTGGATATGACTGAACTTACTTAAGTTGATTTATGAGAATTGGGTAGAATTCTGCAAAACAAAACGAGTTGTCGAGTTGTTACTGTAATTTCCATGATAAAACCGTGTACAGAGAGAGCCAAGACCGGGTTATCCCATTGCCAACAGTACCTAAGGAAGCCGATGAACAAGCGAGTCGTTCCTCTCAGTGTCTGACCACTCAACATTCTGGCTGGCACACTATTCTGCACCGGACTACTGCACACACGATCTAGGCAGACACACTATTCTGCACCGGAACTATTGCACACACGATCTTTTCTACTATCTCCGTTTCAAAATTTAAGATTTATATTTTTATAAAAATAAAGCTACGCAAAGTTTAACCAATTTTTAGAAAAAACTATTAAGATTATAATGTTATATAAATAACATGTGAAAATATGTTTCACGAAATATCAAGGGTATGGATTTCGTATTGTAAATATTAATATTTATTTTTTTAAACTAAAGTTTGAACATAATTTTTTTAAATATAAGTCTTAAACTTTAAAAAGGGGGTAGTATTCCGATTCTTGTACGAGGCGTGATCAGATGATTTGCTGCTCGTGAATACGTGTTGGTGTTGTGTGAAAATCGTGTGGAAAACGTAGTGTGTGTAGCACTACGTGTTGAATTTCTCGAATCAAGCTTTCGTCCCGCTATATTAATATAGCAACCACCCGATACAATCAATAAAAGTCTCAATAACAAAAAAAAACTAGGGCAACAACAAACAACGCCTAAAAGAAAAAAGAAGAAACAACATGGAGGCAGAGACGGATCGACTAAGCGAAGGTGCCTCGCAACCCCTGCGCCCACTGAAGAAGTTCCACCATACTCCTAGCATCGAGATGTCAAGTGACAAGCAGCACCTTCAAGAAGGACAGGGAACGCTGCTGTCCGGACCAACTGGCCCTAGGGTTTCCCCCGGCACATAGGAGGAAGCGGACATCGGGTAGCCATGACGCCCTCCAGGAAGGAATGGTGCCACCCGAAGGCAAGCCGACAAGGTTTTCTCCCGAAGACCCTACCCACAAACCCCAGATGATCAGTTGCACAGGAGCCCTACGAGGTCGAGGCCTCGACACCACCAAACTCGCCGCCCACCCACGCGCCACTACGGTCACGAAGCCACCATCATCGTCTCACCGAAGCCACCGACACAAGGCCATCAAGATAAAGGCGAATGGTAGCTTGAATCGAGAGAAGCAGTACATCGATCATGCGAGAGGGAACTACCTCCACCGCCTCGGCGGTAGTCGACCGGACGCGGCTGCAAGACACACCAATCCCAGCTGGGTCGGGGTGGGCCTAGCGGGCCCGTAAAGCCCCCGCGGAGGCACACCAATCCTAAGAGGGTCCGGCCAGGCCAGGAAACGGCCTGTAAAGCCTGCCGCCACGCTGCAACAAGACGACCGTCGTTGCCGCTTCACCCCTGCACAGGCTTAACCACTACCGCCATCTACAGAACACCGCGGTGTCGCCACCACCCAGGCTGAGCCAAACCTCTGCCGCCCTGAGAGCACCAGGCTCACCCCAAGTCACTCCCCTCACTGCCCTGCAGCCAAACGGATGACCAAGAGCCAACCACACAGACCGCCTTCCCGAGACCGCCGCCCAGGCTTCCATGGTCTCACACCAATAGGACAACGATCGCACGGAGCAGACAATGGTGATTGGGCCAGATCCAGCCAACACGCAAGCAGCGGAGGGGATGACGAAGCAACCGACGACAGCGCGTATGGTGGAAACAGAGCTTCGCCCACAAGCCATCCAGTTGTACCAGAGAGCCCCGCTAGGCCCACCAGACCGCAGATCTAGGCCCGCCGACCAGCATCTGGGCATCGCCGCCAGCCAAATTGGCCACCTCCCCATGACCTCACCGCCGAAGGCCCGCCCAGCAGAGCGTCGCAGCCTGCCACCCAAGCATCGTGAACCACCATTATCCGCCACGGTCTTCGCCCCGAAGCCCCGATGCGAGCACCCCACACCCCTGCTCGTCGCTGAATCCCTCCACATCCACCCCACCACCACTCGCCAGATCGCGCCGCCGCGTGCCCAGACCCCCACCGCCGCGCCAGAGGCAGCCCACGCGTGTGTCGGCGCAACATCGAATCCCACTGGGGACCTCCGCCCAGGAGCTCAAGAGGGACGCGAGGAACTGCCCGCCGTCACCGTCGGCCACACAAGCTTCACCTGATGGCTTCCTCTGGCGGTGGCGCGAGGGAAGAGAGAGGCCGGTGGTGGAGCTAGGGTTTGGGCCAGGTCACCCCCGAGTCTCCGTGGGGCCAGAGCAACGGTTTTTTTCTTCCTCTCTTTTTCCTATGCGTTGAATTTAATGAAGTCAAAAGCTCCTGGGCCCCGCCACGATAACTGCCGTACCACTAAATACGCCACATCATCATCAAGATCATTTTCTGCGTCCTGCATAGGTCTGCAGGGTCCCACGTCCGCACAGACTAAGCAGATCACGGACAACTCCCTTGATTTAAGCTAATCACGGACAACTACACCCAGCCGCTACGTCCACTACAAATTCTACTCTGACGGAGTACAAATTGGATGTGCTTTTTTGAATTATTAGAGTTAAATACTTGTTGTGTTACATGTAGTAATATTTCTTCGATAAGAAGTGTGCTTCGGTGTACCTCTGCTCCCAAACTCAGAAAGCGTCCGAGTAGGCGATGATATCCATGTCCGCAGAGGCAAGCAGCTAGAGAAGGTCCAGAGTACCTTGGATGTAGCGGAGAATCCGCTTTACCGAAGTCCAATGAGCATCGGGTGGCATGCATATGAAGGCACACCTGCTAAATAGCATACTGTAGCTCCGGTCTGGTGAGAGTAAGGTACTGGAGCACAACAACGATGGACCGGTAGAGCGAGTCGTCAAGAGCCGGAGAACCATCCGTGGCGGAGAGCTTGGCCTTCGTGTCGACAGGCGTGGAGACGGGGCTGCAGTTAAGCATCCCAGCGCGGTCGAGGAGCTCGTGAGCATATTTCTTTTGATGAAGGAAGAATCCATCCGATCGGCGCACAACCTCAATGTCGAGGAAGTAGTGTAGGGGCCCCAAGTCCATGAGCACGAACTCGGTACGAAGACGGTCGGTGAGCTGCTGCAAGAGCGCAAAGGTGATGACTGTCAGGATGATGTCGTCGACATAGAGTGGAAGGTACGCCGTGGCGTCTCCCATATGGTAGACGAATAGCAAGGGATCGGAGCATGTGGAGCGGAAGTCAAGTTGGTGAAGAAACGCTTTGATGCGCTGGTACCACGCGCAGGGCGCCTGCTTGAGCCCATAAAATGAGCTCGAAAGCAGGCACACATGATCCGGATGAGCGGAGTCGACGAAGCCGGTGGGCTGCTGGCAGAACACTTGCTCCTCAAGATGATCATGGAGGAAGGCGTTGGAGACGTCCATCTGGTGAACGGGCCAACGGCGAGACACGGCAAGCTGGAGAACGGTGCGGATGGTGCCGAGCTTGACCACCGGGGTGAAGGTCTCGGCAAAGTAAACACCGGCGCGCTGACGAAAGCCGCGAACGACCCATTGTGCCTTGTGCCGATCGAGGGTTCCATCCGGATGGAACTTATGCTTGAAGACCCACTTGCCGGTGATGATGTTGGCATGGCACGGTCCAGGAACGAGCTGCCATGTCTGGTTGCGCTGCAGGGCGTCGAACTCGTCCTGCATTGCCGCGAGCCATAGCGGGTCGCGGAGAGCCGCATGAGCCGAGGCAGGCAGCGGACAAGGCGGCGACGAAGCTGTTGTGGCATTGCAGATGTATGCGTCCGCAAGGTACCGCGTCGACGGGTGGAAGACGCCAGCGTGTGCACGGGTGACCGAACCCAGAGGGGCAGGCGCGGCAGCACCCAGTGTCCACTCAAGGGTGATGCGATCGACGAAGCGGTGCCCGAGCTAGGGCTCAAGGGCGACGTGGGCGGTGTTGGCGGGGCGGCACCCGAGCTAGGGCTCGAGGGTGCGGTGGGCGGATTCGATAGGGTGGCGTCCGAGCTGGGGCTCGTGGGCGACGCATGTAGTGTCAGTAGGGCGACACCCAAGCTAGAGCTCGAGGGTGCGGCGGGCGGCATCGAAAGGGGTGGCAGACGGCGTCGGCAGGTCGGCGTCCGAGTGGGGGCTCAAGGGCGACGACGGCAGGGTCGACGATGCAGCGCCCGAGCTCGAGCTCGAGGGCGGGGTCAACACAGCCGGAGCGACGCCACGGGGTATCACACGGGGAAGGAGAAGAAGACGCCACATGTTCCTGTGCAAACGGGAAGCAAAAATCGTGGGGTTAGCCGGATAACCAAGGAATACACATGGGATGGAACGCGGAGCGAGTTTATGAGGGGCGGTGGCGGTGACGTTGTTGGGTCCGCAGCATAGAAAACAAAAATGTTCCTACGATGAGAACTATACGCGAAGATCTATCTACTAGATACAGAGCAACGGGTGGATATACATCCATGGAGAACTTACCCTCGAAGACAACAGAGTTTTGTTAACGAGTTGGAACTCATGGATGATGTAGTCGTACGCTTGCTGATCTCAAGATCGTGTGGAAGTCCGAGCGCCGCAAATCAGCAACGCATCTGTCCTCGCACACACGTTCAAGCCACCGGACAACCTCCACCTCCTCGCTCCAGCGAATCAGCGGAAGCAGCAACTCCTTCCAGACGCAAGGCCACCGAGAACATTTATCTCGCTAATCCGAGACCATAGGGGAATATCTAGAGGGGGAGAGAGATCCTTCACGAGGAGGTGTGCTTTGTGAGGGAGGATAGGGGGCCTTTTATAGGAGAGGGGGGCTCCTCCCCGGGAATGTTCGTTTGCGGTACCAAACTTGGTGGGTGAGCGCACCGCCGTACCCGAGTTGTCATAAATTGTGCGGAGGGGCCATAGTAGAATTGCCAATTGTCCAGAAGGGCCAAATGGGGGTGAATACAAATCTAATGGCCAAACGGTCGTTTGAACCAGATGAAAAACGGCTGAACTCAAATACCGCTGTTAGGTCAACTCTTCTTGGCCCGCCATGTCAGTATTCCCTGTTATCTTTTGCGATCGTGGACTAGCTTACCCCTGCGTGGACTAGATCCCTGAGTGGACCAGATTTCTTTGCTCTACTCTGGTCTTCTCCCCTGCTTCCCTCCCCATAACATTTGCTCAGCTTCGGCTGCTCGTCTTAGATTGGAGCTTGCACTTGCTCTAATTTTCGTCCCCCGCCATGTCCGGTCAACCTCCCACGCCTCTAATCGAAGCTCGCAGCCGTCGCCATTGCATCGTCCGCCGTATCGGAGCTTCGCGTCCCCAGACTAATATCTCGCCTCTGGCTAGTCCTTCTCGCATGGCGGAGCGCGTCCCGTCGGGCGATCCAAGCCGGCGACCGGCCTCGGGAAGTTGCATGCTGCCGCGCACCCCAGGCATGTTAGCCCTGGCACAGCAGTTCGACGACCACGCTCTCATGGCCACCATGCTGGGCGTCCATCCCGCCGTGTCGCCAGCAGAGTTGTTGTTGGCTTTCAAGTCTCGTTTTGGGATCAGACGAAATGAGGTCAACATTGAGGTATGCGCGTCGCCATTCGATTTTTTCGTTCGGTTCGAGCACAGCTCAGACATCGAGCGTGTTATGCATCCTTCCCGTTCTTTCGAGTGCTGTAGGGAGAAAATGAGCTTCATGCATTGGCATCGCACTTGTGGGTGGGACGATCGCTTGGGGCAACTTCGTTTCTTCTCCAAACTTTGCTTTGACGGCCTCCCATTGGATGCTTGGGATCTGGAGGCCCTCAAGAAGGTCGTCAGTAGCCTTGGCGGCGAGCTGGTGGAAATCGTGCCACCGAGCGACAGATGGGTCATCGAGGTAAAGGCGTGGCTGAAAGATCCTGCACCGTTCCTAAGATGTACGAGGTGCAGATTCCAAGCAGGGCAGGGCGACAACTTTGCTAGAAGCACCCGGTCATCATCCACCTGGAGGAGGTTCTGGAATCGGTACATGGCATTCAGGGCCCCGAAGAGGCTACCAGAAAGCGTCCTCATCGCCTGCAGTGTTGGCCTGGAAGGATCGATGGCTCAGGACCACCACCGTTTCGCGACTGCGCAGACAGTTTCGGTGGGGGAACCGGGCTTGGACGAGCTGGTGGTTCTGATTTCCCTCAAGTGAAGACAGAGCTCTAGTGAATTGCTGTGGTATGTGTGGCTAATGAATTTGTAGTATGGAGAGCGTAGCAGGAAGTTAGCATCGACTAAAAATGTGTAATAGTTTGAATCGATGTAGTACGTGTGTGTAATAGTTTGAAGTATGTGTGTGTAATAGTTTGAATTGATGTAGTATGTGTGGGTAATGAATTTGATGTAGTGTGTGTAATAGTTTGAATCGATGTAGTTGAACACCGTGCTTTATAATTTCTGTGAATAACCAAGGACAACCTCATGAAAAGAGGGTGGTCTGGCAATGAGCAATGTCAATTCTGTGGATGCCAGGAAAATGTAGTCCATCTCCTCTTCAAGTACAACGTAGCTACATTTGTAACACGTTGAACTGTAGGACCATTTTGCAAGCAACACAAGACAAAGGAAAAATGGTTTACAGCACACGCAAAATCTGTAGTTTGGGATAAAAAGATGCCAGTTAACTGGACTGAACCACGACTAGTAATTAAAGGAAATAGATACTTGATAGTATTTGCGTACAACAGTAGTTACTTCCATACAAAAGGGTCTTATACCTGCACAAAAGTGGTCTAAACTTCCTACTAGTTTATAGAACAATTCGTCAGCATTTCATCTACAAAAGCCACCCTTCAGTCTGAACTTAACTATTCTACACTAAAGAAACCACATATCTCCACCAGAAAAGTTGGCTGGACAATTGCCTTGAGAGGACATAAGTTCTTTTGATCATTTAACCCAAACTGATCTATTGCCTTCCGGCCAAACTACAAGAAATCTACATCGTTCATGCACGAGCGATTTGCGTGCGCCAGTCCTGGTTCAGTTGGACCAGTCGCGCCGCCGCAACGATTTCTTCGAAACTGAAATTCGGCATCTCCTCGGGATCGTAGGTCCGTGTGAACTCGAACCTGAATTTCGGGGCTAAGCTGATGCCCGCCGCCGGCTCCGGCTGTCGAACAATCCAGCATGCTGGGTGTAGATGCTTGATCGCCGCCATAGTATGGCCTCCGACGGTGCGTAGGATGGAGCGTCTTTGCCGCAGACGGCATGCTTCCAGCCTCCCCCACTGAGGTAAGGTAGTCCGTGCCGAAGCGTGGACGCGAGAGTTCCTAGACCTTGGCGCTGTCCTGTTCGAGGGTTTGTACCGTCGACGGCATGCTCTCATGAATGATTTGATACGTACCTTGTTTCCACTTCCTAGAGCATGCCGTAATGCCACCGCGCGATTTCTCCACATCGCTCTCTTGGCCCTGCTTGCCGCATCTGGCGCCGAAAACGCCGTAGTCGCCGCCGCGGCCGATTCGGCACATTCGGGAAAATCATCCGCTTGGCAGGGCAATGGGAGACCGGCCTTGAAGTAAAGCTTCATGGCATGCCTTAGAGGGGCTAAAGACCCTAGTTTCATCGGCGGCAGCTGCTTAGGCGGGGCCATGTTACCCTAGTTGGTGCGGCGCGGAGGAGCTGCGCAAGGTGAACTGTGGTTAGTCGGAGAAGGGGAGTGAAAGACTGACAGTAGGTTTGGACTATGGGCACGCGTAAAAATAACCATTTCCCATTTCCTTAGAGGGTAATAATTCGACACTCGTTGCATTAACAGATCAATCTTTATTTCCCTTCTCAGCATAAGAGTGCGAATGTATTAAAAAGATCGGTCATGGCTATCCACCTTATCGGGTAATGTACCAGGACAGGTAGGAGACGGGACCGGGTTTCATTTTAGAAATGTTGACGACTGTGCCCTTATGTTTATACGATATTATTTATATGTCACCATGTACCGTCGATTGTAGCAACACCATCAGAAATAGGGGATAACGACGTGGCGTGTTTTCTTTTTTTTAAATGCATCATAAACAGGGGATGC
Organism: Avena eriantha; assembly: GCA_910589775.1. NCBI lineage: Eukaryota > Viridiplantae > Streptophyta > Magnoliopsida > Poales > Poaceae > Avena > Avena eriantha. The sequence continues at coordinate 50,578,679 of OU342746.1, read as the reverse complement.
CGATGTGGCATGTTTTCTGACTGGCGGGCCCGCCCCCTCCACCTTCGACGGCGCGCATCCCAGGTTTGAGGGCTGGTGCCACCCACCAACATATTATTGTGCAATTTCCTATGTGGAACCTGAATTCCGGCGCTGAGCTGATGCCCATGTCGAACACAGAGTATTCTGAAAGAAGCTACTAAAAATAAATACTTTGAATTCTAAAAGTACTAAAATTAAGTACATTACAATTTTTTCTCAAAGGTAATACGCATACTACTGATCGAAATAATATAAATACAGTACAAATTTCTACTTCGAAAAATAGACCTGAAAATGCTAGCAAATAACCTAGGATGAATATAGGATTCATTCTCCCCTATATATTTCGTCATCGGCGGCTAACGCGTGCTGCAACACATGTTCAGAGAACTCTCTCCGTCTGCAATGTGCTGCCAGTATCTCGTCCAGAGGGTAAGGCCTTGGTGTATGTTCTAGACTTAAGCCATACATTACCATTGTTGGTTCCTCTTCCCAGGCTTGAACCTCATGATCGTACAATCTGATAAATTTCCTGTACTATATGCAACCGGGTTTGACTGTGGGGTGTAACCTGGTGTCGATGGAGATAGACCGATTGTAACCAACGAAGAGGGCACGACTTCCAATGTCACCGACGGCCTCGAGAGAGCGGTTCTCCGTGTCCACCCGGTACAACACCGGTTGCCCTTTGGCGAAATCCCCGTTCAACACAAGAAGCAGATCACCATCTGACTCCACAAGGTAAAATTTGTAGGTTCCGCGTACCTATTCAAAGACTGGGGCCGAAATTATTTTGGCCATCGTGATAGTGCTCGCATGCTGCTCTAACTAGATGTTGGTCGACAAGATGTCTCCATTCTCAAGTAAGTCATATACTTCCCCTCGGAATGCCGTCATGTAGACCAGAAGCGTATTAGGAGGTGGCGAATACAGTCCTTCTCCAAATGATCCATTGATTTTCCCCGTTGGGGTGCTCTCATGGGCCCATGTAATATGATCTGGATAATTAGTGCAAACGAACACCATCGTCGGGGACTTCATCATGACGACAGATTGCAAAAGATCGGATGGTATGTGTGCTTGAAACTCAGTGTTAGACTTATGAGTGATTGGGTTCAGAAGCCGAATCTGGTATGGCTCCACCCTCTGAGCAAGCACGATGACGCCACGAGAAACACCGACGAGGTAGAATCTTTTGGAAGAAGAGGTCATCATTTAGCACTAAGATGTTTACAATGGAAAATACCAATAAATATTGGATGTGAATGTGAACCTGCGATGGACGTCCATTAGATTTGTCCTGAAGCAACGACCAGTGGCGAGGTTGAGGAAGGTGAAATCGCCAACGTCTGGAAGTGTGTGATCTATCATGATCCAGTTGTTGAGATGGAATTCGGGCACCTTTAAAGTGCGGCGCCAATCGGTGCAGACTTCCGACAAGCAGCATAGGTGTCGACGTACTCCACTTTCTCCAGCAAGTAGTCGGCGATCTTGCGAAGTGGGTCGGCCGGGAGATCGGACAAGTTCCTCTTCATCCGACTACTGGCCATGGCTTATGTGCGGGAATGTTTTGATCGAGGAAAAAAGAAGAACTACCACTGCGAGGAGAAGAAGAAGAGGACAACAGACAAGGGAGACGAAGCGAAACTGCCACTGCGAGGAGACGAGGAGACGAGGGAGAAGAAGCGGAACTGCCAATTCAAGTTTGGATCAATGGGCTTTTTTTCGGAACTAGCGCGTGAACCTGCCACGCACTGCATGCAAGTTTTGATCAAACAGACTGACATGTGGGACCTGCTAAAAAATTCCGTGAAGTGCTCCCCGTGCATAGTGCGCTGACATGTGGCATGTTTTCTGACTGGCAGGCCCGCCTCCTCCACCTTCGACGGCGCGCGTCCCAGGTTCGAGGGCTGGTGCCGCCCACCAACACATTATTGTGCAATTTTCCATGCTTTGTTGCAACCAGCTCCGCTCCTCTGCTCCTGCCGCCGCCACTTCGCACAGTCATGCACCGCTCTCGTTGTCTCCTTGGGCCATCGTCCTCCCACCCTCCCCTTCCTGCCATCCCCTCATGTCCCCTCCCCTCCCCTCCCTGTCATGTCTCCTTGCCGCCGCCCACCGCCCAGGCGCGTCTGGAAACGAAAACCGAGAGTCGGTCGTTGGGTTAGGGGCCCAACGACGCTGGTGATCCGGATCCTGCTCGGAATGGATCCTGTGAGGCTTGAGAGCACGGATATGGGTCCTGCGCTGCTAGAGAGCACGGAATCTCCGTCAAGTCTGGAGAGCACAGAGGACAACGAAACAGGGGGAGAGGAAGCAGGGTGCAGAGCTTTGGAGGTATGGAGCCCGGAGAAGGTGTCGTGCGTCCACATTGAAGGGTAAAAACTGTGATTCCTTTTCTGCATACCCCAATTAGCGTTTCTAGTCCCGTGGTGATGGCAAGGATATGTGTTGGTAACCGCAGGACGTCTGTACAGCTTGTCCTTGAGCATGATGCTTTGTCAAGCGAGCATGAAGGCACTGAAATGTGTGGCGGTGCAGATGATGATGAGAAAGCATATCCAGACATGGCTGTTGACCCTGCTAGGATGGAGAGTACGGAATATTTGGTTGATTCGAACTTTGAGCCTGACTATGGGACTGATGAGGAAGAGGAATGTGAAGATGTGGAAATGGGATGTAGATACGACGTGGACAGGCCAGTGATACACTTTGATAGGGACAATCCTACAATTGATGAGGGGACTGTCACTACAACACGACAGAGCTTTGGTAACACAATAATGTAACACTTGAAAAACTGTGTTACGGGTAAAATTGCAGTAACTCATTGTTTGTGTTACACAGTTGGATAGTAACACATACATGGTAAGATCGAAGAATGTGTTACCGGCATATTAATGTAGTAACATATAAGTTTGTATTGCGCCAATTTTGTTACAAACAATGATTCAGTAACACAAACAACTATGTTACGTACTAGGTGTTACAGTCATCCGATGACTTGTCCACAGGCAAGTTCGGTCTCCACCAAGGAAGACGATGACACTGCTTTCGTTGCCATCACCTTCTTGGAGAGTCTCAATCAAGACCCTAATTTTTTGGCCCTCTATCGGACAACATGAGAAACTAGCGACAACACCATGATGTTGTCTCCTTCTTAGAGAGCGTTGTTCGGGTCGCTCTTGGAGTCCACAAACGACGTATGAAATCAGTGTTGGCCGCTACTTAAAATGTGGGCCTCCATGGGTGTAAAATACACTGTGTCGTTTCCTTGGCGACGCTTTCCCTAGGCCCGGTCAGATTCTACTGTCCACTTATTGACTTTCCTAGGCGTTATAGGTGGGTGTATGTAGACATGTCCTATCTTCTAGTCAGGGTGTGCTTCCGAGATGTCATGCATTGATTGTGATGAGATCTAGAGGCCTTGTGTCTGACCCCTCGCCATTCTTGGCCGAAGATTAGGCAAGGCGGGTCTTTGTTGTGTGCTAATATGATTGTGGTTCATAAGTCAAAATCTTCACATACGTTAGTGCGTATGAATTTTTAGTTAGGTTTTCCTCGTAAACCGGGTCAAGTATTATTTTTAATTAACCAATGGATTTAGCCGCTATCTTGCAAACATTCAGAAATTTTGGAACTATCAATTTTCTTTGATTCCTTTTTTTGTTATCTTTCTCTTTTCATTTCATCTAATTGTACCTAAAAGCAGAAAACCATCAAAACTTAATAAATACCGAACATTTTTAACTAATATATCGACTACTCATACTAATCACACATATTATATCGCATGGTGTCATCATAAAGTGAGTTCCACTAACAACTAGTCCCTTCGTTCGGAAATATAAGACGTTTTAATTCTGTAAATCGAATATATCTAGACATCTTTTAATGTATAGGTTCGTAGAGGTTTGAAGTGAACCTATACACTAGAAAGTGTCTAGATACACTCATTGCACAAAGCTCTTATATTTCTGAACAGAGGGAGTAGACGACATTGAAGTATATAATTATTTTAAACCGCAAAAAAAATAAGTATACAATTATTTTTTATAAAGAGCGCGACGTGATAATTTTTTGAGTCACGTAACAAAATCCTCAATTCACCCCGCACCGGCCGGTCTAATTTCTACCAAAATACTCAATTCACCCCGCTCCTATCGCCTCGCCTGGCACCGCCCCTAGGGCACCCCGCCGCTGACTGGTCGTCGCCGCCGACTGGACGCCGCTTCAGATCCTGATGCTCCACGTCGCCTGCAGATCCGTTGCTTTAGATGCACCGTCCTTCAACAGCATCCACGACCTTCGCGGCAAGCTGGAGGGAGGGCGTCAATGTCGCTGACGTGCTTCCAATTCCACGCGCTGAGGAAGAGGTGTTTGTCCCGTTGAACCAATTTTACCCTTTCTTCTCCATCCCTTTCCCTTGATTCGTGCAATCCATTCTTTAATTTCTAGCTCCCTTTGCAGTTCCGGTGGAATACCATCGTGTACACAAATGCATCAGGGGATGCGTCCGCGATTTGTACCTCCATCCCTACCGTTGAAAGCTATAGCTGCCTACTGACTCCGCCACGGTTTCTGTATATAATTGTCGGCGAGTTGTTGCCACACGGTGCCGGTCGTCAGGCTGCTGTTATTAACACCGTCAGGTACACCGTCAGGTACACGTTCTCCCTGGCTGTACAGAAGTACCATCGATTGGGTTGGGTTCTAGTAGGTTGGCCATCTATCAACTGATTAGTTCTCCATGAATAAGCTTCTGGTTGAAGTGTTCCGAGCTAGATTGATTCACTCTACCAATGATCGTTTATTGGAAAAGGCTGCATAGAACTAGTTTGTTATATGTAGTAAATCACCCGTTGCTTGGTGTAGACTGTACAACATGGATAACTTGGTTTAATGGACCTCTGAAAAACATTCAGTATGAAGGAAACTTTGGATAGTTGGGTCGAATACTATTATGGCACGAAACCTAGTTGACAAAATATAATGCAGTAGTTTAGATAGATTTGAGGTGGAGTCCATCAAATACATGCATACCTGATTTAGAGGTAGACTTGGGATTAATGCCACCTACGACGCTGAGGGCTAAAGGAAATTTTATGGCCCAAGTGTACCCAGCATTTCATAGCAGTGTACGTAACAGAGTACAACCCATGTTGAGCAGCGAGTATCCTGAGCTCACTCTTGCATTTTTGTCGTTGGGTTTATTTGATTTCAAGTATGCAGAGTTACAACATGGCATGGGCGTGAGTACTACACCTTCATCTGAGCACGCTGCAACGCATCACACACATTATTGGACAATAGTTATCAAGTAGCATTATTGTTTTCTGCAGAACTATATAATTTGTACTGCATTTTGACTTTTGCCAAATAATTTTCTTGTACTTATCTTCCTCTTATTTCAGTAGGAGAACAATTCGTGCTATGGATTTCCATCACTCTGGTGAGATTTATGTCCATCTTTTCTCATATATTAAGTTTTATAGACTCGACATAATCAGCTGTAGGAAAAAAATACTCCCCCCCCTTCACTAATTTAAGGCCTTCTAGCTTTTCTTCAAAATGCATGTACCTAGACACATTTTATTATTTAGATTCATCCATTTTAGTCCAAATCTAGTCTATTTTGAAATAACTAGGTCTTGAATTATTGAATGGAGGGAGTAGTATATGCTATAAACGAGATCAAAGGTTGCAAGTATTGTCAAACTACACGTATTTTCCTTCCTAATTCTGAGTAATGAAGTGAAACAGTGATGATGAAGTTCTCCGTCGCCTAGGCCCTCCTGCTGTTCTCCGCCGCCTAGGCCACCCCACCAGCTGCTCCCCATCGCGCCTACCAGTTGCCAGCTGCTCCCTGTCGCGCAGCCACCAGCTGCTACCGTAAAATTCAGGTATTTCTTCAGGCACGTGCACCAGTACACCACTAGGCAACCCTCTAGAGCACTTGCCCCTTTCTAATCAGTTTTGGGGATCGCATCTCTTTGTTCTTTACATTGCAATGAGTAATTAATTTCGTTGTAGTTGTTCCTTGTTATACAATAATAAAAGCTTCAGACTTTTTGATACACGAGTGCTCTGCTGATATAGCTCTGTAAATGATAGAGCAAACTGTAAGTGTGACTTGAGTCCCAGCAAATTCTAAGCATAATATCCCCATAGTGTGACAAATGGTACGGAGATTAGTACCACAATGTTAGTGGTGATAAAACCATATAGTGCATCTTGTTAATTCTAGTTTTCTTTTCTGGAACTCATCTCGCGTCAGCAATATTAATATGCCTTCTTGGCTCCCGATTGATTTTTTACTGGAATCACATTTGCTAGTGTTGTTACCAATTCTACATCTTATTTTACAGAGATATAAATTTTTTAATTTCTTGTTTAACTTGTAAGTCTTTGACAGAACCAAACATGTATATTGTTTAGAAAATAGACTAAACTAGATCTGACACTTCTATTGTAACAATAAAGTGATAGCTGGCTCTAGACTGAGAAATCTGTCTATCTATGATAGTAGTAGCTGAACACTACACTATTTTCGACAAGTTAATGCACCATGTAGTCTAAAGGAAGGTCTGATTGACATTTTTATTTATATGTAGGATGGTGATTGACTTGTTGACCATATACCTACACTATGAAGATGAAAATGAAGAGGCCCACATTCTACAAAGATCTATAATGAGGTGTCATGTCTCGTATTATGATTTAATCTTGATGATCGAGGAAGTTGGCTTCGATATAATTGACTTCCTATACTATGCAAAAAAAGACCCACAAGGCAACGCCTACTTTGTTCAGATTGAAGATGAAAGTGTTGTGATAAAAATGTTGTCTGATCCTGAGATTGAGAAAACTGTCCACCTATATGTGTCTAAGGCGAAGGCTACCAATGATATTGCTCCATGTGACCATCCAAATGAGAGCGTTCTCCTACAGGATGTCGGTGTCTCTACTGAACAGGCAGAGCAACTTATTGCATTCTCCTATAGGACGTCGGTGTCTCTTCTGATGATATAGTAAGTTTTCTTTTAATCAAAGTTTCATCGTTGGTCTAAGTGTACTGGAGTGCACAACTAGTAGGGAGATATGATAACTTATTGCATCAGAGCAAGTAACCGGGGTTTTAGCAAAGCCGAGGACCTTGAAAAATGTCAGATTTTGTAACATTTAGATAGTTTAGTTTTCTTTTTCTCGCTACTCTAAGGAATTGTTGAACAATATTAATGGAGGGGCATAAAGAATTATTTTAGGAACTTCTACAATTGTTGGTTTGCACAATATCTTGATTCGCCAAGTTATTTTCTCCCGCGATTAATTACAAGACAGGTCCTTTAGTGTTACAAATTTATACCGGTTGGTAGCTCCTTGAGATCATGTAAGCAACTTCATTAATTTTCTCGAGGGTAACTTTAGTTTGTAATCTATACTACTGTGTTAAAAAGTTTCTTTAATTCGTAATATGTACTACTCTGTTAAAAAGGAAATCTGTATACTGATCTAGGAATTATGTATACTATCTGGTACGTGTTTGTTAATATTCTAAGTGTGTACTTACTTTTCCTTGTATTGATTACTATTCATGATACAAATAGAATAAGATCTGGTAATAGCACTACTCAAATTAGCAAGTTGTTTTTGGTACTATTCAAAATATAAGTGGAACAAACTTGCACACATGTCGTACTTTAATAATGTGCTATCTAATAAATTAGGTGTACTAGTCTATTAGGATCCTGCAACTAAGGCCGGTGGCATCGAGTTAGGTGCCAAATTTGCACTTGTGCGCATAGATAAACCTATTTAAAAAAATGAGGAGTTGGTAAGGAAATTAGATGATTGCAAGACAATTGGCGATGCTTTTTCTGAAGGATTCTTAATTGCTTGGCTGGCGGTATTTGTAAGTTATTTTGTTCTTCCATATAGAATCATATACGTGTACAAGTTCTTAACCGTAAGTTTTCATTTTCTTTTATAGATTGGAAAGAAGGATAATTGAGTTGCAGCGGATAATAAAGAAGGATAATTGAGTTCCAGCTGAATTCTCCGGTTGGATCAAGAAGCAAATAAATTTCGAAGATTTTCCACAACAATAATTATAGTTTAAGCTAAAAAATGTATTATATTCTATATTGAAAAATGTAATATCATTCATGTGATATTAGTCTTTGGTCGAATTGATGCAAATGCTATGGTGTAGTCTTTTTGACAATTATATTTTCTCTATTCAAATTGATATGGATGTTGTGTTGTTGCACAATAATATTGTTATTTATTTATTTATTGTAATGAATATGTATTCTAAACTTGTATATTGGTAATCTTGATATATGTTAGATTTGTCGATGTGATGTGTGTCTGTTTGCTGTCTTTTTGATGGTGCATCATAATAGAAATAATTAACTAATTGTTCATGTGCTTTGATTTAATGTATATTCCTTAAATTTGTTACCTAATTTTTTGTTTATAATAATAAATGTACATTAATATTGATAAAATACTAACGTAGAAGTATACTTATGGTGTTACTATGAGTATGAGATGTGTTACTAGGGTAGTTGGCAACTATAAATTGTAGTGTTACGAGGTTGGAATATTATGTAACTAATTGTATCCTAAAGATTAAAAAGGTATTACTAATTATGTTACCGTAGTTGTAAAAATATGTTACCGACAATGTTTTACATCAAGGCAAATATGTTACTATCAGTGTTACTATAGTTACAAAAATGTGTTACCAACGCACAAAGTAACACATAATATGCATGTTACTACAATGTAAATTATAACACAATTTTACACATATGGTAACAATTATGATGTGTGACTTGGGAGACCACTTAGTAACACGGCCTAATGGAACACATCACAAAACATGTTACTATATGGCGCAGTAACACTGTTTTGGACATGTGGTAACACAAGTCTGTGTTACCAAAGCTCTGTCCTATTGTAGTGTGTCTTTGATAATGTGGAGGACTGCAGATATGCAGTTGCAAACTATGTAATCAGAGTTGGGTTCGAATTTATCATTGAAAAGAGCAACCAAAAGAGATTTAGGGTGCACTGTAGGGAAAGTAATGTGTGTAAATGGAGATTACATGCATCTCCAATGCGGAGTGGACACCCATTTTAGGTTGCAATAGCTACATTTAGTTTTAGTCTTTCTCATATTTATTCTGCTGATAACTAGCTCTAAATTATTTGGATTCTTATCGAATGCAGATCAAAGTAAAACACGAAGAAACAGAACTGCCCTAATATTTCTTTAAGTGGTAAAATTAGACCGGCAACTACCAAGTGGATTGCTGCTACTGTACTTGACTGGGTGAGGGAGGATCATAACATTCGACCTGCTGAATTTAGAGCAAAGATTAGCAAAAAGTTTAACTTTCCGATTCCTTACCACAGAGTCTTTGATGGGAAGGAGATGGCTCTAGACTTCATTCAAGGCAAGTGGAATGACAGTTTTCATATGTTGTATAGTTTCAAAGCTCAGGTAGAGAAAACATCACCTGGTAGTGTTGTTGACATCGATTACGAGGTTGTGAAAGGGAGAGAAAAGGTCTCGAGGGGGGTCAGGTATAAGCACGCAGATAAGATATGGTTTAGGAGATGTTTTGTCTGCCTGAAGGCATACTGGAAGGGGTTCCTAGACGGCTGCAGGCCATACTTGGCAATAGGTGCAACTTCTTTAACAGGGAAGTTCAGGGGACATGTTGCTTCTGCTTGTGCTTTGGACGCGCATAATTGGCTTCTACCCATAGCTTATGCTGTTCTTAAGGGTGAATCAAATGAAAAGCTAGACATGGTTCATGCAGAGACTATGGGAAGTAATTGGTCACCCTGAAGGCTTGGTGATACACACCGATGCATGCGAGGGTCTTGAGAATGTTGTTGATGCTGTGTTTCCTGGGGTTGAGCATAGGGAATGCATGCGGCACCTCGCTACTAACTTCACGAAGAAGTTCAAAGGAAAGATCTTTGAAGAGGACTTGGGGCGATCAACATACACGTACACCCCAAGCACGCATGCTACTTACTTGCAGAACATGTATGTAGTGCCAAAGGTGAAAAAATACCTTGAAGAACATCACACCAAGCTATGGGCCAGAAGCAAGTTTGGTGAGTTAAGCAAGGTGGATTTTGTTTGCAATAATTTGGCAGAGATTTTCAATGTTAAGATTCCAGGCATGAAGACACTTGGAATTGTTATTTTGTTGGATGCAATAAGACAGTGCATAATGGTGAAGATAGATTTAAGACAAAGAATTTGTACAAGAAGAATTTTAGGCCATAAAAGAGTTCCAAAGGTGGTTATGTTACTGAATGCAAGAACCAAGGCAATGAGAACAATAAAGATGAGGATGGTCAGAAGTTCCAGAATATTGGCTGAGGTTTATGCAGAATACAAGCTGTCAACACCCGGATTTTTAATCCCAGATGCCCGTTATGCCATACCTCGCAATCCCAGGATTACCATTTTTGCGAGACATAACGGATTGGATATCACAGTACATCATCCATTACAAACCATACATAAGGTTCTTACACAAATAAGGATCTCATGATCCAGTCTTAATAAAACAAGCAGCGGAAATAAAAGATAGCGTAGCGGTGGGGTCCATCTTTAGGGGCACAGGCAATGCTGACGAAGGCAGATAGTCCTAGTTATCATAGCCGTCCTGCTGACCATCCTCTTGATAGTCTCCTTCATAGTCTGGCCATGATAATAGCCAGGGACAAAAGCCATGAGTACTCTTTAAGTACTCGCAAACTACCACTAAAAGTATTATAAATCTAAGTTAAAGTGCTAACTCTACGTTTAACTATCAAGTTAAGTTTGAAACCTAAGCTGAGTTCTGAAGCAAAGAAAGATAAAGTAAAGTCCTAAAATCACTTAAGTTGGGAAGCTATTGTTATAAACCCAACCCTGTTGTGGTCAAGTCAAGATTCATCATTCTTTTCAAAGTAGTTAGAAAACATCTGACAACGAAACAGTATGGCCATTCCAACTGTCCATAACCGCGGACGCGGCTATTCGAATAGTTTGACACTCTGCAGAGGTGGTACACTTTCACCACAAGATTCGATACATATGTCAGGGATAACCCTGAATCATCATACTTAGTATGCAGATAATCAAACATAACCTTCCCTTTACACACCCTAGTATAAGCACCTCTCCTATGAGCATGGCCTCCCAACCATGACCATCAGTCATCTTGGGCACTGCATAGGTGGACAGTATTGAGAGGTAGCCTCAGCTCAAACCTCTCCCGTGAGGGAACTAATACTAATGCATATAAATTTCCAGCTAAGCCTTACCCAATTCAGGCAATGTGGTTGTACGGTAAATTTGGAATGGTATCGCATCCGAATCCAACCATCAGTTTTATAAAAGAGTTAAGGCTCATGCCTCAACATTTTCATCAACCTCAATCCTTTGTGTTTCTCAACACATGTCAAAACATCTCAATAGAATGACTCATCATTCCAAGGTTTTCATAATTCATTTTCACCGAGTGTTCCCATCTAAAGTGACTCAAGTTTTTGGATCTACTCTAAACTACTAAGTTAAGAGTGTTCACTAAGGTGGTAAAGATGGGTTCAATCTCATGCCATGGAATGACATCTAAAGGGTTCTAAATAAGTCAAGTTTTATACGTTTTATGCTACCTTCAAAACAAGTAAAGGACTTTGTACAAACTAAGAGGGTAAAACTTGTAACTAAGACTTGGAGTACCAATAGTCAAAGGGGTGTGATCAAGGCATACTTAGGGCATCTTTGCTAAACCATCTAGTTTGATCCTAGCTTGTTAAACACTAACCTTGCAAGTGCTAGCTTGCATTGTTAAAGGTGGCTGGCACTTAGATAGTGCTAGCTTGCTAATAGTAGCTTTCCTTGGTTGGTGTAGTGGTTGAAGTTTTCTTCTTCTTCTTCTTCTTCTTCTTCTTGGTAGAACTCCTCCTCCTCGAGATCTTGGTCGGTACTATCGTCTATAAATACATAGGGAGTGCACAATCAGCAAACAATACTTAACTAGGCTAAGTGGCATTCTAAAACACACCTTTGATGATCTATTATCATCACAACCATTACAAGTTTAATTCAATAGTTTCATCCTTTTTATTTTAGAAAAGTAATTTCTACTCATTGAAAAATTAACTAATATTTAATATTCACCACCAAAATATGGGATCATGTGGACACATGTCCTCACCACATATTCTAACATGTGGGAATGAAATTTAAAGGTTGGATCAACATTACTTTGGTTCAAGTTCATTAGTAAATGATTTAAAGTGACTAGAAATGCCTATATAGCATTGTTTTGGTACTAGTCCAAAGTCACTGCATGTAAACCTTAATATTATTACATATTTGGATAGATATGGTGAAATGTGATTTTTGAGAGTTGGAATCAACTCAAAAGCTAACTTGGTTGATTTTATAAAAATGTTGCAAGTTGCAAAAGCTTTTGTCTTCTTATTTTTATTAGGAGAGATCTAGAACCCAAAATGAATTAAATCCAACGGGCTTGGGTAGATTACTTCCATACCTTTCAGGAAAAATTAGTTTCATGCAATTTGGATTTGTCAAACTCACATAATTAAATTTTGAAATAGTGGACAGAAACTAGATTTAACTAAAAAGAAAAATCCAGATTTGAATGTGTGGGCTAGCGCGGGAAAAGGAATGGGCCGGCCCAGTGGCGCTCCGCGGCACGGGGCTTAGCTGACAGGGGGGTCCCGCTTGTCAGCGGCACTTAACACGCGAAACGGTACGCGCGCTGTGGGCCGTAGGATTACAAGCGAGATCTACGGCTGAGGGTCGTCGTCGACAACGAACAGGTCGCCGGCGAGCTCGAACCCTAGCGGCTCGGTGGGGGTCTAATGGGGGCATACCAGGGCTCCAGCAGGGTCGGCGAGGCAGGCAAATGACGTGGAAGACGACGGCGAGGCGAGGCGTGGTCGCGGCGGAGCTTGGGGTGGTCGCAATCAGCGGCGCCCTTCTCCTCCTGCCGCGGCTGCTCCGGGTCCAATTCCGGCGAGGCAGAGCTCGACTTGCTTCGGCTAGAGGTGGGGGAGGTTCAGAGAGGTGCGGGGAGTGGAATGGTGTGGAGTGGAGAGGATGGGGAGGGCTCCTTTTATAGGCCCGACGGTGAGACCGAGCGGGATGGGCGGTCGACGGTGGCGACATGGCTACGGCGAGGTAGAGGCATGGCTAGGGGTGGCGATCGATGGGCGGTTCCCTGGCGGTGCTCTAGAACTTAAAGGCGGTCGTAGGGGCAGTGGCACGCGGACGGGGCGAGGTGGCGCTCTGCGCGGAAGAGGCGGCGGTGTCTACGGCGAGCGGTGGCTGTGAGGCTTTGGGCGGCGAACGGGGATGTCTGGGGTGTTCGCCAGGTCGAGGCGGAGTGGTAGGCACGGGCTGGTGCCAAGGGGCGGTCTGTGCGAGCGGGGACAGGGCGTGCTCTGGGGGCGGCGTCGGCATGCTCGACCAGCTCCGGGCGCGGCAGTTCCTGGCCGCTCTGCCCTCTGTCTCTGTCCTGGGGCTGGTTGGGTGGTGGAGGTGGACCACAAACAAGTTGCTAGACATGAGGAGAGAGGCTGGAGAGGGCTGCTGCTGCGAGTGCACTGTCGGCCGGCGAGGTGGTGCTCGGCATGGCATGGCAGTGCAGCTAGGGGTAGGGGAGATGCTAGTTAGGCTCTGGTTAGATCAAGAGGGGACAAGGGGATTAAATGGGGATCAATTGGGGGCAAAACCCTGTAGTAAATAGTGATCTAGGATTAGAGGAGAGATTATGCATGCCAAGTGTTTGATTAAATGGCCGCATGAAAGAAAGTTTTGAATTTTGGTTTCAAATTTTTTGAGTGATCTCTGGTTGCAAGGGTTTTGAAAGTGGAGCTCAAAAAGATGGGTTTTGAAATAGGGGTGATCTATGCATATGCATTAGATTCAAATTTAAACTGTCCTTTAAAATAGTTAACAGAATGTGTTTAGCAGATCAAAAGGTGTGCCTTGGTACCTCATTATGTGTACTAGCATGGGGTACAAATATCAAGAATTGTTTCTGTTAAGTTTTGAGTACTAGGAATAGCCAAAGTAGGCATGAGAGTTAAATTTGCCAAAATGACCATTCCTCCTTTTTAATTCTTTTTGAATTGATTTTCTTTAGGCAAAGTTTGGGAATGATGTAGATGATGTTTAAATCACCTAAGAAACATTTTAGAAGCAAAGGATCACACAACCATGGCAATTCAAAACAACTCCTATTTTAAATGCACACATATATGAATGCTTTCATTTTAAATTTGAAAAAGTTTTTGTTAACCCCAATTTTGATTGATTTGATCTTGATAAGCTTGGATTGAAGTTTTGGGATGTTACAAACCTTCCCCCCTTAAACAAAATCTCATCCCGAGATTTACAAAGAAAACTAGGAACTAAAGAGACCTGGGAACTCTGTCCTAATGTAATCTTCTCGCTCCCAAGTAGCTTCCTCCTCGGTATGGTTGCTCCATTGAATCTTGAGAAACTTGATACTCCGGGTCCTGGTGGTTCTGTAGGCTTCTTCCAAGATACGAATGGGCACTTCCCGATAGGTCAGGTCCTGGTTGATTTCCACAGCTCTGTGATCGATGTTCTTGAAAACTTCTGTCTTCTCGGGAACTTCCAGACATTTGCGAAGTAACGAGATATGGAACACATTGTGGATGGCTGACATCGCTTCAGGCAGTTCCAACTGATACGATACTTCTCCTCGACGGTTCAGAATCTTGAAAGGTCCGATATATCTGGGGGCTAACTTTCCCTTCAGACTAAAGTGTTGAGTTCCTTACAAGGGTGAAACCTTGAGATATACAAAATCTCCGACATTGAAAGTTAGGTCTCTCCTTCTTTTGTCAGCATAGCTCTTCTGTCTGGATTGGGCAGTCTTGAGGTTCTCACGGACTTTGTGAACTTTCTCTTCTGCTTCTCGAAGAATGTCGGGTCCAAAGATCTGACTCTCTCCTACTTGTGACCAATTCAAAGGGGTACGACACTTTCTTCCGTATAGGAATTCAAATGGTGCCATCTGCAAACTAGCTTGATAACTGTTGTTATATGAGAATTCTGCGAAAGACAGGCCGTCTTCCCATTTTGATCCATATTCCAACACACAAGCTCTAAGCATATCTTCTAGGATTTGGTTGACTCTCTCATTACGTCCATCTGTTTGCAGGTGATACGCGGTACTGAAGTTCAACTTGGTTCCTAGTCCTTCTTGGACTTTCTGCCAAAATCTTGAGGTAAATTGGGTTCCTCAATCTGATACGATGGTCTTGGGGGTTCCATGTAGACTAACAATCCTAGCAATGTATAGTTCTGCTAACTTTGCACTCTGGTAAGTGGTCTTGACAGGTATAAAATGGGCTACCTTGGACAGTCTATCAACTATGACCCAGATTGAGTCATTTCCCTTACTAGAAGTAGGTAAACCGGTGATAAAGTCCATTCCGACGGAATCCCATTTCCATTCCGGAATCTGCAATGGTTGCAACAGTCCTGCGAGTCTCTGATGCTCTGCCTTGACTCTTTGACAGATGTCACATTTGGCGATGTAGCTTCCGATCTCTCTCTTCATCTTGTGCCACCAAAATTGCTCTTTCAAATCCTGATACGTCTTTGTTCCTCCGGGGTGGATAGAATAAAGAGTATCATGGGCTTCCTTCATGATAACTTCCTTCAGCTCCGAATTTGCACATAGATACGTCCTTTGTACCATAGTACTCCTTCTTCGTCTTCGGTGAATCCAGGTACCTTTCCTGTACCAATACGACGTTTGATTCTGTCGATACTTTCATTCCCCTTCTGGGCTTCCTTGATTTGGCTAATCAAAGTGGGTTGAAGTTCAATGTTTGCTAAGAATCCTCGGCTAACTAATTCAGTCCTGAACTGCTCCAACTCCTCATACAAACTAGGTTGCTTCTCCTTGATCATGGTGTTAAGCCTACACGGCAATCTGCTAAGAGCATCCGCTACCACATTGGCTTTGCCGGGGTGATAGTGAATGTCAAGGTCATAATCCTTGATTAACTCTATCCATCTTCTCTGCCTCATATTCAGCTCCTTCTGAGTGAAGATATACTTCAAGCTTTTATGATCTGAGTAAATCTCACAGCGATTACCCATCAAATAATGACGCCATGTCTTCAATGCTAGAACTACAGCTGCTAGCTCAAGATCATGGGTCGGATAATTCTGCTCATGCTGCTTCAGTTGTCGAGACAGATACGCGATGACTTTGCCTTCTTGCATCAATACACATCCTAGACCAATCTTGGATGCGTCGCAATACACATCAAAGGGCTTCTTGATGTCGGGCATGACCAATATTGGGGCTGATATCAATATCTTCTTCAGCTCCTGAAAACTGGCTTCACACTTGTTTGTCCATTCAAACTTCTTGTCCTTTTTCAACAATTGGGTCATTGGTCGGGCGATGCTCGAGAATCCTTCTATGAACTTGCGGTAATATCCCGCTAATCCGAGAAATGCACGGACTTGGGTTTGAGTGGTTGGGGCTTCCCATTCTTCGACATCTTTGATCTTGGCAGGGTCAACAGAGACTCCTCCGGCAGACACAATATGTCCTAGGAATCCTACTTCCTTTAGCCAAAACTCACATTTGCTGAACTTGGCATATAATTGATGCTCTCTCAAGGTTTCTAGGATAACTCTTAGATGTTGCTCATGCTCTACTTCTGACTTGGAGTAGATAAGGATGACGTTGATAAACACAACTACAAACTTATCTAGGAAATTCATGAAGATCTTATTCATGAGATTCATGAAATAAGCAGGGGCATTGGTTAATCCAAAAGACATAATCGTATACTCGTATAAACCATAGCGAGTAGTAAAGGCGGTCTTCGGAATATCCGTTGCACAAATCTTAAGTTGGTGATAACCAGTCCTAAGATCAATCTTTGAGAATACCTGGTCTCAAGTCAACTGATCAAATAGATCCTCTATCTTTGGCAAAGGGTACTTGTTCTTGATGGTAACATAGTTCAACTTTCGGTAATCTGTGCACAGACGGTTGCCTCCATCCTTCTTGTCGACGAATAACACTGGTGATCTCCATGGCGATGCACTTGGTTGAATTAAACCTTTGGCTAGCATAGCATCCAACTGCTTCTTCAGTTCCACTAACTCTGATGGGTTCATGCTATAGGGTCTCTAGGATATAGGTCCGGTTCCGGGGATTAGTTCGATAATGAACTCAATATCCCTATCCGGGGGCATACCTGGCAATTCATCTGGGAATACATCAGGGTATTCACAGACTACTCTGACTTGGTCTATGGTGGGCAAGGCTACACTCTGGTTGCACTTGAATTGACGGGGTAAGGTTTCAGAGATATGCTCTACTGTGACTCCCGAACTACTGGTCATAGCGATGGCTTTCTTAGCACAGTCTATCAACCCTTTATGCCTTGACATCCAGTCCATACCTAGTACTACTTCCAATCGTTTGGTTCCAAGTACAATTAGGTTGGCATAAAAATCTATCCCATGTATTCTGATAGGTACAACTTTGCAAATTTTTCTAGCTTTTGTTGTTGAACCAGGGATTTGAACTATCATGACATGCTTCAGGTTGGTTGGACCAATCTTACTAGTGCATGCAAATTCTTCGATGACAAATGAATGCGATGCTCCCGAATCAAACAATACTCTTGCTAAAACTGAGTTGACAGAAAACATACCCATCACTATGTCTAGCGCTTCCTGGGCTTCTTCTGCATTCATGTGGAAAAGACGGCCGTTGCAGTTGTGAGGGTTCCCTGGGGCAAATCTCCTTCCTGGCTGAACATGGCGCTGCTGCTGAGCTGGGGCATTCACATTCACATTGGCTGCAGTCTTCTTGGGACACTCATTGGAGTAGTGACCCTTCACTCCACACTCAAAACAAGTGATCTGGGACTTTTCCTTGACTATGACAGGCACAGCATTGCTGCCAGTTCTGGGTGTAGTGTTGTTGTTGTTGTGGTTGTTGTGGTTCTTGGGAGGTGCACAGTTGAAATTATTGGCATTACCGGAGTTGATATTGTTTCCTCCGGACTTCACATTGCTTCCGCTACGGTTGGGGTAGCTTGGGAGAGAATTTGGGGGTCGGTTGTTCCTTGGTGCATATCCTGGTGAAGGGTTGGGACGGTACTTCTGGTGACTGTTGGATCCAGACTGCTGCATCATACGACGCTTGCGATTGTCGTTTGCCTGGTTAATCTTCCCTTCCATCTGGATGGCAGAGTCGACTAGTTCTTCGAGATCCTAGAAACGGATATTGACGAGGACAGTCTACATCTCATCATGCAGTCCGCTCAAGAATCTCTCCTTCTTCTTGTCCTCCGTGTTGATCTCATCAGGTGCATATCTGGCAAGTGACAGGAATTTGTCACAGTACTCCACCACAGTCATTCTTCCTTGCTTCAATTCGCGGAACTCATCTCAGATCCGGTTGACTAGACCTTGTGGCACGTGGGTGCGGCTGAACTTGACTTTGCATGCTTCCCATGTCATCACTTGACCATGGTTCATATTGCGGATGCTATTCCACCAAGCTCTAGCATCTCCCGCCAGATAGTGGGTGGTGAAGAGAACTTTCTCATTGTCCTCAACTCCTGCAACTTCGAGATTGTTTTCCATGGTTTGCAACCAGTCATCAGCATCTAGTGGGTTCTCAGATTGGTTGAAGATTGGGGGATTAGTGTTCTGAAATTTTTTGAGTTTGGATCCATGGTGGTCCTGATTTCCATGTCCTTGGTTGTTGAGAGCCATCTGGGCGATCTGTTGAAGTGTTGCTAAGTTGGCTTGGCGCTCTGCCCTGCTTGCTTCACGGTCTGCGATGAGATTCTGCAAGATCTGCAGCATTGGGTCTTGCGACGAGCTGCTCCCTCCTTGGTTTCCACGAGTCATCTGAGGATTGAGATAGATATAAAGGTAAGAGGGGAATTCTAAGGTTCATGGGTTTGGGGTTTTCAAAGCTAAAACTTTGAGTTAAACTCAGGTTTTTCAACTAACTTCATTTTCATTCATGCAAGCAAGCACACGATACAACACACACCACAACAATCAAAGGGAAAACAGATGGTTTGAAGAACCATTCTGCAAGCTACGATACAACGAGATGATACATCTCAGGCTACGATAGTGCTCTAGTGCATCTACTCATCGTCGATGAAGTCGGAGTCCTCATCCTCAGTGTAGAAGTCCACGGCATCCTCCTCCAGAAAATCATCATCATTGCTGAGGTAAGAATCCATGTCTCCCTGGATGTCTTCACCCTCATCTTCTTCTTCTTTTGCTGCAAGCTGAGCTTCCTGTTCCTTGACGGTCTTCTCGAGGTCGGCCACCTTCTTGCGAAGACGGGCGATGGTACGATCCTTCTTGGCACGCTGGTAGCGAAGAGACTGACGGTCTTGGACAAGCAGTGGGAAAGTCTGGGCCTTCTGGTCAGCAATGGCACGGTTCTGGTTGGCTAACTCTCTGGCATTGTCTAGTTCCTGCTGTCTGTCGTGAAGCAAGAAGTCAAGGTTCTCCACTTGACGCATCAACTCAGGGTGGCCCGACATTTCCATTGGCAGTCCCATGAAGTCACGTCTTGCATAGTGAGCAAAACGGGTTCCTTGGGTCTTGTTGACGCTGAGGGCACATAGACGTGCGAGAGCTTCATGCATTGCCCTGGCTAATCCATCTAGCCAGTTGTTCTCTCTCACGGAGAACTGAATTCTTCCAGAAGTTGGTGCTTCAATGCTTCCTCTAAGATCTGTGGTGACTAGCCACTGTAGGTCTCCTCCTGGGGGTCCTAGAAGTTGAGCTCCAAGAAACTCCGGGTGCGGGCATCCCAGTAACTCCGACAGTGAATCCAGATCCCTCTCGAAGATCAGCTGACCTCCGTTTCCCAACTGGTAAAACTTGCTGAACTGAGTCTCCATCTACAAGAATTAAGGATGAGGAAGTTAGAGAAGTGATCAAGTGTGTCCAATTTTTAATTTGTAGTGGAAGAATTTTGAGGAACATGAATTTTTGAGAAACAATCCATAAGGTTAAGAGAGGAGATAGTTTTTCATAAATACTCACTTTGGTTTGGCAACTAAGTTTTGTTTGACGTCCATTCTAACTAGGGTCTCCTATGGTCAGGATGGCTCTGATACCAACTTGTCAACACCCGGATTTTTAATCCTAGATGCCCGTTATGCCATACCTCGCAATCCCAGGATTACCATTTTTGCGAGACATAACGGATTGGATATCACAGTACATCATCCATTACAAACCATACATAAGGTTCTTACACAAATAAGGATCTCATGATCCAGTCTTAATACAACAAGCAGCGGAAATAAAAGATAGCATAGCGGTGGGGTCCATCTTCAGGGGCACAGGCAATGCTGACGAAGGCAGATAGTCCTAGTTATCATAGCTGTCCTGCTGACCATCCTCTTGATAGTCTCCTTCATAGTCTGGCCATGATAATAGCCAGGGACAAAAGCCATGAGTACTCTTTAAGTACTCGCAAACTACCACTAAAAGTATTATAAATCTAAGTTAAAGTGCTAACTCTACGTTTAACTATCAAGTTAAGTTTGAAACCTAAGATGAGTTCTGAAGCAAAGAAAGATAAAGTAAAGTCCTAAAATCACTTAAGTTGGGAAGCTATTGTTATAAACCCAACCCTGTTGTGGTCAAGTCAAGATTCATCGTTCTTTTCAAAGTAGTTAGAAAACATCTGACAACAAAACAGTATGGCCATTCCAACTGCCCATAACCGCGGACGCGGCTATTCGAATAGTTTGACACTCTGCAGAGGTGGTACACTTTCACCACAAGATTCGATACATCTGTCAGGGATAACCCTGAATCATCATACTTAGTATGCAGATAATCAAACATAACCTTCCCTTTACACACCCTAGTATAAGCACCTCTCCTATGAGCATGGCCTCCCAACCATGACCATCAGTCATCTTGGGCACTGCATAGGTGGACAACATTGAGAGGTAGCCTCAGCTCAAACCTCTCCCATGAGGGAACTAATACTAGTGGATATAAATTTCCAGCTAAGCCTTACCCAATTCAGGCAATGCGGTTGTACGGTAAATTTGGAATGGTATCGCATCCGAATCCAACCATCAGTTTTATAAAAGAGTTAAGGCTCATGCCCTCAACATTTTCATCAACCTCAATCCTTTGTGTTTCTCAACACATGTCAAAACATCTCAATAGAATGACTCATCATTCAAGGTTTTCATAATTCATTTTCACCAAGTGTTCCCATCTAAAGTGACTTAAGTTTTTGGATCTACTCTAAACTACTAAGTTAAGAGTGTTCACTAAGGTGGTAAAGATGGGTTCAATCTCATGCCATGGAATGACATCTAAAGGGTTCTAAATAATTCAAGTTTTATACTTTTTATGCTACCTTCAAAACAAGTAAAGGACTTTGTAGAAACTAAGAGGGTAAAACTTGTAACTAAGACTTGGAGTACCAATAGTCAAAGGGGTGTGATCAAGGCATACTTAGGGCATCTTTGCTAAACCATCTAGTTTGATCCTAGCTTGTTAAACACTAAACTTGCAAGTGCTAGCTTGCATTTTTAAAGGTGGCTGGCACTTAGATAGTGCTATCTTGCTAATAGTAGCTTGCCTTGGTTGGTGAAGTGGTTGAAGTTTTCTTCTTCTTCTTCTTCTTCTTCTTCTTCTTGGTAGAACTCCTCCTCCTCGAGAGCTTGGTCGGTACTATCGTCTATAAATACATAGGGAGTACACAATCACCAAACAATACTTAACTAGGCTAAGTGGCATTCTAAAACACACCTTTGATGATCTATTTTCATCACAACCATTACAAGTTTAATTCAATAGTTTCATCCTTTTTATTTTAGAAAAGTAATTTCTACTCATTGAAAAATTAACTAATATTTAATATTCACCACCAAAATATGGGATCATGTGGACACATGTCCTCACCGCATATTCTAACATGTGGGAATGAAATTTAAAGGTTGGATCAACATTACTTTGGTTCAAGTTCATTAGTAAATGATTTAAAGTGACTAGAAATGCCTATATAGCATTGTTTTGGTACTAGTCCAAAGTCACTGCATGTAAACCTTAATTATATTACATATTTGGATAGATATGGTGAAATGTGATTTTTGAGAGTTGGAATCAACTCAAAAGCTAACTTGGTTGATTTTATAAAAATGTTGCAAGTTGCAAAAGCTTCTGTCTTCTTATTTTTATTAGGAGAGATCTATAACTCTAAATGAATTAAATCCAACGGGTTTGGGTAGATTACTTCCATAACTTTCAGGCAAAATTAGTTTCATGCAATTTGGATTTGTCAAACTCACAGAATTAAATTTTGAAATAGTGGACAGAAACTAGATTTAACTAAAAAGAAAAATCCAGATTTGAATGTGTGGGCTAGCGCGGGAAAAGGAATGGGCCGGCCCAGTGGCGCTCCGCGGCGCGGGGCTCAGCTGACAGGGGGGTCCCGCTTGTCAGCGGCACTTAACACGCGAAATGGTACGCGCGCTGTGGGCCGTAGGATTAGAAGCGAGATCTACAGCTGAGGGTCGTCGACGACGACAAACAGGTCGCCGGCGAGCTCGAACCCT
The DNA here is from genome assembly GCA_910589775.1 of Avena eriantha. Taxonomy (NCBI): domain Eukaryota; kingdom Viridiplantae; phylum Streptophyta; class Magnoliopsida; order Poales; family Poaceae; genus Avena; species Avena eriantha. The sequence goes on along the minus strand of OU342746.1, from coordinate 50,555,969 downwards.
AGCGGCTCGGTGGGGGTCTACTGGGGGCATACCAAGGCTCCAGCGGGGTCGGCGAGGCGGCCAAACGACGTGGAAGACGACGGCGAGGCGAGGCGTGGTCGCGGCGAAGCTTGGGGTGGTCGCAATCAGCGGCGCCCTTCTCCTACTGCCGCGGCTGCTCCGGCTCTAATTCCGGCGAGGCAGAGCTCGCCTTGCTCTGGCTAGAGGTGGGGGAGGTTCAGAGAGGTGCGGCGTGTGGAATGGTGTGGAGTGGAGAGGCTGGGGAGGGCTCCTTTTATAGGCCCGACGGTGAGACCGAGCGGGATGGGCGGTCGACGGTGGCGACATGGCTACGGCGAGGTAGAGGCTGGTGCCAAGGGGCAGTTTGTGCGAGCGGGGACAGGGCCTGCTCTGGGGGCGGCGTCGGCATGCTCGACCAGCTCTGGGCGCTGCGGTTCCTGGTCGCTCTGCCCTCTGTCTCTGTCCTAGGGCTGGTTGGGCGGTGGAGGTGGACCACAAACAAGTTGCTAGACATGAGGAGAGAGGCTAGAGAGGGCTGCTGCTACGAGTGCACTGTCGGCCGGCGAGGTGGTGCTCGGCATGGCATGGAAGTGCAGCTAGGGGGTAGGGGAGATGCTGGTTAGGCTCTGGTTAGATCAAGAGGGGACAAGGGGATTAAATGGGGATCAATTGGGGGCAAAACCCTGTAGTAAACTGTGATCTAGGATTAGAGGAGAGATTATGCATGCCAAGTGTTTGATTAAATGGCCGCATGAAAGAAAGTTTTGAATTTTGGTTTCAAAATGTTTGAGTGATCTCCACTAGTTCTAGGTAGTCTCTGGTTGCAAGGTTTTTGAAAGTGGAGCTCAAAAAGATGGATTTTGAAATAGGGGTGATCTATGCATATGCATTAGATTCAAATTTAAACTGTCCTTTAAAATAGTTAGCAGAATGTTTTTAGCAGATCAAAAGGTGGGCCTTGGTACCTCATTATGTGTACTAGCAAGGGGTACAAAGATCAATAATTGTTTATGTTAAGTTTTGAGTACTAGGAATAGCCAAAGTAGGCATGAGAGTTAAATTTGCCAAAATGACCATTCCTCCTTTTTAATTCTTTTTGAATTGATGTTCTTTAGGAAAAGTTGGGAATGATGTAGATGATGTTTAAATCACCTAAGAAACCTTTTAGAAGCAAAGGATCACACAACCATGGCAATTCAAAACAACTCCTATTTTAAATGCACACATATATGAATGCTTTCATTTTAAATTTGAAAAAGTTTTTGTTAACCCCAATTTTGATTGATTTGATCTTGATAAGCTTGGATTGAAGTTTTGGGATGTTACACAAGCGTGGAAGTGAACGGAGGTACCCTGTAGACATTGAAAACAAGACTTATTCATGCAGGCAGTGGCAGATTACTGGTATGCCAAGTCACCATGCAATTTACTTCATCTTAAAGCTTAGAGGTAACGGAGTTGAAATAGAGAACTATGTCGACAACTATTTCTCCGTGGACAAGTTTGCTGCAACTTATGCAGAAAACGTACCACCTATGGCTGATAAAAATGATTGGGAGATTGTCGATCCAGGGTTCAAACTTCAACCACCAGTTCTTAGGAGGCCACCTGGGAGGCCTAGAAAGCTAAGGATCGAAGCCTCCACCAATAAAGGTCCAATGCTAGGAGCTAGGAAAAGGAAATGCAAACGTTGTGGCGGATTCGGCCATATCAAGAGGTTGTGCAAAAACCCAGTTACACATGATATTGTCCCTGTTCACACCTTGGTGGCAGAAAATGAGGCTTCTCATCCAGAACTGGCGGAAGAGCAGCGCGAAGAAGGTGATGAGCACTCGGAGGAAAACGTAAGTAAGCAGCCAATTTATGAAGAGTGGAGGTGCCGGCGAGAAAAGGGTGTGAAAATAAACAAAAGGGTAAGCGGAACAGGGAGGAAAGGGCAAATAATGGAGGTGTATTAAAATATGACGAAGTTGCAGGGGTGATTGAGGATGTTCTTGAGGATCTTTCAGCTAACTGCAGGAGAAATAATAAATCCCTGCCAACTTCATCTTTGTACGATTCTCCGGATGAAAGGTAAGCTTAAAAATTGTTTTAATTACCATTTTATCATTTTTTATCCTCATCAACTGATGCTTAATGCAGCGTGGGCTAGCAGACTAATAAGAGGAGCAGAAAGATGCGGGCATAGTAACATCGTATGTTAAATTATATCATTGAAACTAAACTAGACGTGTCATCTTTATTTATATCTGGCGCGTGCAACGTGTCTGTGATGGGGTCATGTGGACCAGATTACAATTTTTTTAAATATTATTACATTAATTGTTTACCTGCGTTTGGACGCGGCTACTAGTTCCCATCTCCCTTGCATTCCCATCTCCTCTGGCGCACTCCAGAATTATGGCTGTGCCATCAAGTAGCAGAGTCAACGTATTGTCCCATCAGGTGTGAACGCAATGACTTTGTTCAGAATTTGACGACTTTTGATTAGTTTGGAAGACAGAGAAACCTAAAACATGTATCTAGACATGTTTTGGGTATAGACACATTTATTAAATATCTAAAAAAAACTAAGTCAGTTATATCTAGACAGAAGTAGTACACTATTACAACACGCTCGATCCCTTCTCCTCTGGCGCACTCCAAATTATGGTTGTGCCATCAAGTGCTGGGAGCAGAGTCAGCGTATTGTCCCATGAGATATGCCAGGAACACGCGAACTGTATTTTCAGGATCGGACGAGTTTCGATCGACTAGTTTCAAAGACAAAGACAACTAAAACATGGCTAACATATATAGATTATGGTGTGGATTGTAAAAAGAACACACATGCAATGACACTGGTGGATCCATATGTGGTATGTGAAAAGAACACACATGCAATGACTGGTTGTTGTGAGTAAAAAGAGCACACATGCAATGACACTGGTGGATCCATAGGTGGATTGTGAAAAGAACACACATGCAATGACACTGGTGGATCCATATGTGGTATGTGAAAGGAAAACACATGAAATGACTCTAGTTGTTGTTAGTAAAAAGAACACACATGCAATGACACTTGTGGATCCATAGGTGGATTGTGAAAAGAACACACATGCAATGACACTGGTGAATCCATATGTGGTATGTGAAAAGAACACACATCAATGACTCTGGTTGTTGTTAGTAAAAAAACACACATGCAATGACACTAGTGGATCCATGTGTGGTCTCTAAAGAGAACACACATTTCAATGACATGGGTGGATCCATATGTGGTATATGAAAATAACACACATGAAATGACTCTAGTTGTTCTTAGTAAAAAGAACACACATGCAATGACACTGGTGGATCCATATGTGGTATGTGAAAATAACACACATGCCATGACTCTGGTTGTTGTTAGTAAAAAGAACACACATGCAATGACACTAGTGGATCCATATGTGGTATGGGAAAAGAACACACATGCAATGACTCAAGTTGTTGTTAGTAAAAAGAACACACATGCAATGACACTTGTGGATCCATGTGTGGTCTCTGAAGAGAACATACATTTCAATGACACTTGTGGATCCATATGTGCTTTGTGAAAAGAACAGTCATGAAATGACTCCAGTTGTTGTTAGTAAAAAGAACACACATGTAATGACACTGGTGGATACATAGGTGGATTGTGAAAAGAACACACATGCAATGACACTGGTGGATCCATATGTGGTATGTGAAAAGAACACACATGCAATGACTGGTTGTTGTTAGTAAAAAGAGCACACATGCAATGACACTGGTGGATCCATAGGTGGATTATGAAAAGAACACACATGCAATGACACTGGTGGATCCATATGTGGTATGTGAAAAGAACACACATGCAATGACTCCAGTTGTTGTTAGTAAAAAGAACACACATGCAATGACACTGGTGGATCCATAGGTGGATTGTGAAAAGAACACACATGCAATGACACTGGTGGATCCATATATGGTATGTGAAAAGAACACACATCAATGACTCTGGTTGTTGTTAGTAAAAAGAACACACATGCAATGACACTAGTGGATCCATGTGTGGTCTCGAAAGAGAACACACATTTCAATGACACGGGTGGATCCATATGTGGTATATGAAAAGAACACACATGAAATGACTCTAGTTGTTCTTAGTAAAAAGAACACACATGCAATGACACTGGTGGATCCATATGTGGTATGTGAAAATAACACACATGCCATGACTCTGGTTGTTGTTAGTAAAAAGAACACACATGCAATGACACTAGTGGATCCATATGTGGTATGGGAAAAGAACACACATGCAATGACTCAAGTTGTTGTTAGTAAAAAGAACACACATGCAATGACACTTGTGGATCCATGTGTGGTCTCTGAAGAGAACATACATTTCAATGACACTTGTGGATCCATATGTGCTTTGTGAAAAGAACAGTCATGAAATGACTCCAGTTGTTGTTAGTAAAAAGAACACACATGTAATGACACTGGTGGATACATAGGTGGATTGTGAAAAGAACACACATGCAATGACACTGGTGGATCCATATGTGGTATGTGAAAAGAACACACATGCAATGACTGGTTGTTGTTAGTAAAAAGAGCACACATGCAATGACACTGGTGGATCCATAGGTGGATTATGAAAAGAACACACATGCAATGACACTGGTGGATCCATATGTGGTATGTGAAAAGAACACACATGCAATGACTCCAGTTGTTGTTAGTAAAAAGAACACACATGCAATGACACTGGTGGATCCATAGGTGGATTGTGAAAAGAACACACATGCAATGACACTGGTGGATCCATATATGGTATGTGAAACACGTGACACACGCACGCGGGATGTGCGCACTGATTCCCGTAATGACCACCCGGCTCGCACTCCCCTTATTATATACTGGATTTTGGGCGGCACCGAAGACCATTGAAGTGTCCATCGCAATAAAGACAAGTCCCATCGATTCCCTACCCCTGCCTCCCTGGCTTCTTTGAGAAGGTAGACCGTACATGGTGGTCTTGTATAATAGTACTAGTACTACTGGACCACGACCTGTACTTTTTGACTCTTCTCCCACACTAATCACTATCTCCTTCCTCCTGCCGCCGCCACACTCACCCTGCAAGCCATGGATCCACTGAGGAGGGGGAGAGGCCGGTCGACGATCCTCGCGGATAAAAGGGAGAGAAATCGCCGCGAGGCACTTCTTGCTCTACCAGCCGCTCAAGCCCACCCTCTCATCGAGGCCCAATCTCCCCTGACAATGGTGCTGAATGTTCTAGCAGGCGAGGGCTTCTCCCGGTACGGTCTTCTTGTTATACTTCTTCTCCATCTCCCTCTCCATCGTGATCTTAATCAGCTTCTTCTTGTTTTTCTTCTTCTTCTGGCTCTTCCTCTTCTACGTATTATAGGCCGGCCGTGGAGCCTGAATCCACCACAACGGAGGCATTGCAGGACACGTTCGGCCCCGTTCCATGTCTCAGCGAGGTAGCAAATCTCCACGCTGTTATTTCTCCGAGTTATGATGTGGATTTATTAGATGTTGTCCGCCCCGCATTGGTTTTTCTTCTTCTTTTGCGAGTTGTATTAGTTTTCATGAATATGACTGGATCTCTTAGTCTTTCCTTAATACCGATATTCATAGATTCACTATGGATTTTTTGTGATTAGGATTAGTTTATCGTGGTCATGAATAGATCTCTAGGTCCATTTTTTTAACACTTCGGCCAATGATTCAACGGGGATTTTTTTGATCTGTATTAGTATTCACCTGGGACCTGGAGTGTAATTGTAGAATTCCTATTTCAATTAACATGAACGATGCAGCGATCGAAGGCCGAGTACCGTGACAAGGTGGTCGCGATCAGTTCCAAGATTGCCAACCAACATGAGCTTGCACGCTCCCTCACCCAAGCTAATGAGAGCCTACGCAAGCAATTATCTGTGCAGAAGGAGATCTCGCTAGATTTTGCACGTGACGTCGTTAGGCTGCAGAAAGTGCTCGACCGTAACTTGAACAGGCAAGAACAGGCCATCAAGATAATCAACGAGCTCACGGAGGAGAAGAAGAATCTCGTGGAAAGGTGCATTCTCCTGCAGGACGAAGTCAACGAGGCACTCAGAGGACGCATCGAGGACACCAAGGCTACCATCCCAGCCTACCATGACAGGAACCGTTGCCTGGATGCAGTCAAGGAGATGAAGGTGGACATGAGCAGAGGGATCACCGTACTCGAGGGTGTTCAGAAAGAGAACGAGGAGCTAAGGGCATGTCTGGAGGCGTATCGGAGCAATGCCCAAGTCTGATTCCCGTTAGCGGTGACACGAATATCAATTCGTCCTCCTCTCCTTTTGTAATGTTTAGGGTTCAGGGAGCAATGCCCATGTCTGCTTCCCATTATAGGGTGCAATAAGAATCCTAGGGCGACTCCTTATCTATTTGAACATGTGTTGGTGTTCATGTTCATGAATGACACCATGTTCTCTTTCCATTATGTATCTGGACATGGGTTTCTGCATTATGAGTTTGCCACTCTCCCACTACTATTTGGAGATATTGGGAAAAACCCACATCACACTAAACTGCAGATAAATCTTATTTGTCTTTGAAATTGAAATTATGACAGTGCGACTAGTCGATTCATAAAATGTTGATTAGTCCTAGATTGCTTCTTCCTTGAAATTATGACAGTGCCACTAGTCGATTCAGTTATTTATGGAAACTAACCAGCTTGTCCTGGTGAACTGAACAAACCATACTATGTATTTTTGTTGCAGGGAAAGAGGCGAAAGATCGACCAGGACCTGGCGACCTGGCTAAATGACAAGATAGCAATCCAAAGGGAGAAGCAGAATTCCCAGAAACTGGCCTTTGACCAATTGCGCGCTTAACTCGCGGTCCTTTCTGACAAGTGCCAGAAACTGAAGGAGTTAAACGCCGGCTGGGCGAAGCTACACAGTGAAGGTCGCGCCTTGGCTAGGAAGCAGACGGAGATCATGAAAGGGATCTTGAAGGAAAATCGTATGGATACGGACAAAATTCTCCAATCCGTGACAGAGCACTAGAACCTACAGCTGAAGCACGACATAGTACTAAAGGAGCTGGCCAATCTTAGGAGGAAAACAGGCAGCTCCGGGCCAGGCTCGCTTGAACACAACATATGTCTATTTAGTACTGAACTGCCTGATTTATCCTCTATAGTGGTGATTTTGTAAGCGTGAACTTAACTCTATGCACGATATGTGTGTTCGTCTAAAATTAGTTTGCTCGAGGATTGAGTTTGGCTTAGTTCGGAAAGCGCAACTACAAGTCTTACAATTAACTAGTTTCAGGCATTGGCAACATAAATTATTCATCTTGAATTTCCTTTATCCTCTATAGTCTGTCCTTGTTCACCCTCACGCGCCTTCTTCAGTTCCTTCAACAGATACATAATGCAGTACTCTAGCTTCTTCTTGTCTTCCCTGAGCTGATCCCTCTCCTTTTCTGCATTATGAATCAGCAACATGTGACTATCCTGAAGCTTCTTTGCAGTTCCAACAACCAAGCTCCCATCGATTCCGTCAGTTAGCTCTGACTGCAAATTCTGGATTTTGTTCCAGCTCCTTATTTCGTACCAACAGCTTGTAATTTTTTTCAGTTGCATCACTTACATCAGTAAATCTCCCCGACCTTTCCAACTCATACATCTCCCATAACTGTGCCAAACATTTCTTAAGTGCATCTGGCCACTCAAGATCCACCCACTCTACTGCTTTACACACCGGGCCAACCTAAAAACACACACACTATAGTGTTATGAACATGGATGATATATTTTACTACATGTCACAGTTGCACATAATGTAAACAAACCTGATTTGTATAGCCCAAAAACCTTGTCCCAGTGTTACTGCCTTCGAATGCAACATATCTCCTCAGTTTTAGCCCATGGTCAATTGGCACTTCTCCATCGAGATCTAGGCCCTCCCATTCGGAGTCGTAGATCATCCGTGGTACCTATAGGTAAACGCAAAGCTGAAATCGAACACGATTGCATGCACATATGGAGCTCAGATCGAGAGATTTGCCATTGCCTAACCCTAGCCTGAGAAAATAGAGGAACTCACATCATGGAAGGAATACTCGATGTCGGAGAGAAGGTTGTAGCTGCTCGACTGGTCGTCCTCGCCGTTCAAGGACAGCATGGCAAATGCATCGTCGCAGGTGATGGCATCAGCGTCGGCGTCGGCATCGGCGAGAGAGAGAGAGAGAGAGAGAGAGAGAGAGAGAGAGAGAGCAGCCCTTCTATCGCTGCAACAATGACGAAATTGGCATGTTACAATAGTTTAATGGATGCCATGCCCTTTCCTTGGATTACTGTCTCCTGCCTAATATGGATTCTCTTCACACATTCTCATTTCAAATATTAAACCTGCACTCCCTCCATCCCAATTTCATTGCCTAACAAAAACATACCAGTATATTACATCATCTAAAGAAACAAAATCATGTCAACTACAAGGTACTTATGCATCACTTCTTCAGTCATGGTTTCACAAAACATTACATTACAATCTCTCAACAAACATAATCACAACATGGTTTCACAAAACATCACATTACAATCTCTCAACAAACGTAATCACAGAAACAAGTATATTATATCAACTCAAGAAACAAAATCATGTCGACTACAAGGTACTTACACATCACTTGTCCTGTCATGGTTTCGCAAAACATTAAATTATAGTCTCTCAACAAACAAAATAACAGAAACAAGTACAGTACATCATCTCAAGAAACATAGTCATGTCAACTACAATGTATTTATGCATCACTAGTCCAGTCATGGTTTCACAAAACATTACATTACAATGTCCCAACAAACATAATAACAGAAACAAGTACGGTACGTCATCTTAAGAAACATAATCATGTCAACTACAATGTACTTATGTCTTATTACAACAATGATGGTTTCAGTGAGTGACATGTCCGAAAATCTCAACAGCTCGCACAACATTATATCGCAATCTCTCAACAAAAATAATCACAGAAACACGCTCTAAATGCAACAGCAGTCAATATTACAAATACAGGCAGGGGAACCCTGCGGGCCATATGACAAGCCCAGGGTAGCAGCTATCAGATCTCATCAACGTCGACCACCTCATTCTGTTCAGCCACTACAAGGGCATCTACATCCACTATAACCTGTTCAACAACATCAGAAATGGTACCAAGGAAGAACACCTTCCTGGTTCGCTTCTTTCGCCGCATAATCTGCATAAGATCTTCAGTATCCAAAACATCTATGAATTGCTGCTTCTTATGATGCCACCACCGGATTTTTGCCATCTGCTTAGGGCCAACACTGATTTCCTTACCGATCATCTCTCTCATTTCATCAAGAGTTATGTTTTTGGAATCGAGAGTGATCTCCACAGTACATGACGAAACTGGCTTATTAACTCCCTCATCAAGTTTTTCCATGTATGAATCCACCTCTATGCGTATACTGAACTTATCTAGATCAGCATCTATTGGTCTATATTCTCTAGAAGCAGAAGCTCTGGTAGCAAGATCTCTAGCATCTGCATACATATCATCAATCATCGCTTCAACTTTTACCTTACGATCAGCTGCACAACACTCCCAAACCATCTGAAGCTCATGGGAGTGCTCAATTTGCTGATAGGTATCATTCATGTTGCGCCACACCAATTTTGTCCTCTGTATAGAACCCTAGGGAATTTAGCGGCAAGCATATCTACCAACTGCGAAACAGACACAACCTCTTTGCAATTCACAAGCAGATGCACATCTTGCACGAACACAACCCTCTCGCAACCAAAATCAAGTTTTGCAGTGTATTGCCGAACATGAACTGTGAACTCATATAGGTCCCTTGTATCAAAGCTATGCCTAATTTGATTATAAAAGGGAACATTTCAGTTCATTCGATTCTATTATGTCGTAACTAATCTACTTGCAAGATAAGGCACAGATAAGAAAAATTCACCTCTCGCTCTTCTCCCGGGTTTTTTTCTTCGAGATCTGGGTGCTGCATCTGCCCACCGGAGCTGAACAATCCGCCGCGGGCCTTGCTTTTCTCTTCAACCCGCTGCTCGTAGGTACCTTGGGAGCAGAATCCTTGTTGGCCTCCTCGAACCGGGGCTAAAGACCTCGCCGCTGCTATGCGTTGAGCCCCAGACTTGGGCCCCGACGGACCCGAATCAGTCGGCGACATAGCTACAACCTTCGCCTTGCAAGACATGTTGGGCCGCCGCCATCGGATTCAGTGTCGGGGGAGGGAGAAAAAAGGCCCTCCGTCGCCCGCAGATTTAGGGTCGGGGAAGGGAAGAAAAGGGACCGCCACCGTAGCAAGATTCAGTGTCGAGAGTTAGGAAAGTACAGTAATGGATTTGCCCCTACGACACATGCAGGGTGGCTAAGAAGAGTGACCGGCGAAGGAGGGGCACAGTAGGAACTAGTGTAACGAAATATCCTGACTTAACGGGCGCGATTTGAAAATATTGGGTTTGGCCATCATTCACTCGAAAGACCCCTCTCAGCAATTGGCGCCCCAACTTTTCGAATCGCGGTGATAAAAATTAACTTGGGTACCACGTTGCCTGGGCGACCCAACTTTCGGGCCGCAAAATGATATTCTCCTCCTCCCCTACCATGGCCGGCGACCAAGGAGGGTGCCCCTGATGTCTACGCACTTCTATTCTTGTAGACAGTTGTTGGGCCTCCAAGTGCAGAGGTTTGTAGAACAGCAGCAAGTTTTCCCTTAAGTGGATCACCCAAGGTTTATCGAACTCAAGGAGGAAGTGGTCAAAGGTATTCCCTCTCAAGCAACCCTGCAATCAAGATACAAGAAGTCTCTTGTGTCTCCAACACACCCAATACACTTGTCAGGCGTATAGGTGCACTAGTTTGGTGAAGAGATAGTGAAATACAAGTGGTATGGATATAAGATAACGATGATAGAAAATAGCTTGGTGGCGTGGAAAAGACTAAAGGCAAACTGAAATAAAGATAGAAGCAAGCAAACATGTAATAGATCTAGTAGAAACCGAAGTATCAATGCTTAGAAACAAGGCCTAGGGATCATACTTTTACTAGTGAACACTCTCATATAAATATCTTCTCTTTATGATACTACTCTTAACTACTCTCCGGTTGGACACTCTAATCCATGGTAGGGCTATAACAGCACACCTCAAAGTAAGCCTTTCCCATCTAGATAACCCCACACTATCACCTTCAGTACTAGATGAGTCCAACAAACACCAAAATTTCATAAAGACATCTAACTCCAAATATAACTCATAACAAGTATTTGTAATCTCTAGCCTAAGTGCCACCATGGTGTGCACGCTGTCACTTTCACACACATGGGGAGAGCAGAGATCTAATAAAGCACTTGAGTAGCAGAATAGATCTATAGATTACAAGCTCATGATCTCAATAATATCATGCATAGAGAGAGAGATGAACACATAGCTACTGGTAGAACCCTTAGCCTCGAGAGATAACTACTCCCTCCTCATCATTGGAATCAGCAATGGTGATGGAGATGGTGGTGGAGATCGATGGAGATGGCTCCGAGGGTAATTCCCCGTCCCGGCAGGGTGCCGGAATAGAGACTTTCTGTCCCCCGAATCTCCCCTTCGGTGGCGGCGGCGCAGCGGAACTTTTCGTGGCTGGAGGCTTGATGATTTAGGGTTTTGGTATCGGGAGGCTCTTATAGGCGAAGGAGGCAAGGTCGGTGGAGTGCTAGGGAGCCCACACCACCTGGTGGCGCGGCCAGGGCTAGCCCGCGCCACCATATGGTGTGGCCAGGCCCTGGCCCTCCTCCGTCTCTGCTCCGGGCTCCGTGAGTCTTCCGGTAAAATAGGAACTTTGGCATTTGTCCCGTCCAATTCCGAGAATATTGATTTTCTGACTTTCCTGGAACCAAAAATAGCAAAAAATAGGCAGCTGGCACTGTGGCTCTTGTTAATAGGTTAGTCCAAGAAATCATATAAAAAGTACTCCAAAGTTGGAACAAAACACAAGAAAGTGGATAAAACCAAGCATGGAACATCAAAAATTATAGATACATTTGTAATGTATCAACATCCCCAAGCTTAACTCCTGCTCGTCCTCGAGTAGGTAAGTGATAAAAAGAAAGAATAATTTTTTAGGTGACATGCACCATCATAAACTTTATCAAAGTATTTGCAAAACATTCAAGGTTGGGATCATAGTACTTCAATCATAACATGAAAGACAAAGTTCTAGCAATAAGACAAAGAAACTATGATGCAACATGAAAAGGCACAAACAAAAGATTCATCAATAACAGTGCTTTGCAAGACGTTTGTTTGTTTCACATAAAGAAAACATAGCATAATAGTATTCAGCTTGTCCCTCATAGAGTAGCAAATATAAATGCATAGGACACCTTCAAAGTTCATAAGAGTGACTAGATACAATAGTTTAAAACGAGCAATATCAAGTTATGCATCAATCAACTAGTCTTGGGACAATGCACATAGAACTAAGAATGGCCACTATGCTCTCAAAGTAAGTGCATAAAGATAGAAGGTGGAGACTCAATATATATAGTGGATGAAAGACCTTCATAGAAGGAAGTAGGGATTCAAGTCTCATAAAGAGCTTCCAAAAATTATGGTACTTATAGCTTTCAGCTCTCATTGCCCCTATCATAAGCATCTTGAAGGTGATTAAGCTTAAAGTGACACAACTAAGAGGATATGCTTGACAAGTTATAAACCGAAATCTCATGCCCCTTACTTACGAAGACCGAACCTCATGATACTCAACTTTAGTCACAAGTAAGCTCTTGGCATTGTAAGTACATATGTATCATAAAGAACCACCAACGGGGGACCCCTTGCACATGATACAGGAGCTATCCCATAATCAAAATGACAAGGCAAGCAGACAATGAGCATCTCAGCGATCTTTTTATTTGCTATTTGCATAGGTTTTTATTGATGATGCTTCATAGAGTCCTCATTATGGTGATGCTGCAAGTTTCCACCATGATTAGGCATGGCTTAGGCTAGCGGCCCAGGCGTTTCTCTAACACACATACAAACTCCATGATCTTACAAGTTCCACTTTTATTTCACCACCGCCGGGATCTGTAAGCAAAAGAACATGATATCAACGGGGTACAAAGTACAAGTGCAATGTTGAAAGCATTCCCCATGAAACATGGTTCTGCTAATTTCAACTTATACAGCGCAAGCATATACGCAACAAAGAAGGACCCAATGGTTCAAGTTTATTAGAGGCAAGTAAAGTAAAGTGTGCCATCAAGTTCGTGAGAGCTTTAATCACTAGTTTTCTCATAACAAGTTTAATTTGGAAGGTAAACAAAAGCATGAATATACTTGGAATAGCATAAGCTAGTAGGTAGGTATGGTGGAATCTTGGGAATAACTTGGTTTAGGGAGTTGGATGCATGAGTGGAACTCATACTTGGTTGTGGAGGCTCGCAAAAGACTGGGAGCGACAAACTAAGAGAGCAATAATGGCCATAATCATGCAAAGCGACAAAACATCATTGATCAAAGCATAAAGTGATACTACAAGTTGAAAACTAAAGGATCATAAAGGCTATGGTGACTTGAGATAGTCATAACATGGTGTGAGCATGCGCTAAGTCAACCCAAATAAAGCATCAAAGGAGAATACCACTATACTATGCTTTAATATGCTAAACAACGCATGATTCATCCAAGGCACATTAAGCAATCTCAATTGTTCATAACAAGTCATGCTACAGCAAATAATACTAAGCATAAATCCAAAACAATACCAAGCATGGCATGACAAAACATAGGCCACAGTCAAAAACAAACTCTCTTTACCACTTAAGCATGAGCTTTCCTACTCTTTTCCAATCCAAACCAAACCATTTGAAAACCAATGTATGAAAGAGGGGGTTCAACCAATTTATTCAGCAAACTAAGAAAACCAAAACAAACGAAAAACCAAAACGAAAACAAAAATAAGACGCTCCAAGAACAACACAAATGTGCATGAAACAATAAAAATGAAGCATTTGGAAGAAACCTGGGATTTTTATTCATGAAGAAGGGGATGCCTTGGGCATCCCCAAGCTTTGATGCTTGTACTTCTTGGATATTTCTTGGGGTGACACGCGTGGCATCCCCAAGCTTGAGCTTTAGTCCATCCTTCATCTCATTACTCATTTCTTCCATACACCTGAAATTTTTCTTTCATACAAAACTTCACACAATCTTTATTAGCAACATTAGTGCACTCAAGATAATAAGTCTTTAGGTTCAGTTCCAACACCAATAAAACTTCCATTAAAACACAAGCTACTGTAGCACTTCCCTCAAAAAGCTCAATTCCCCAAAAGAACTCAAAAAGGAACCAACAAGAAGCAAATGCAGAAAATGGCAGAAATCTGTCAGAACAGACCTGGGGCAGAATCACAAACATTCACGCCTCAAAAGGACGTATAGAGATTTTACACGAAACAAAAGGGGTGCCGACAAAGGGCAAAGGAAAAGAGGAGCGTCAGTACTGAGGCCAGTACACGGCGAGGCTAGAATTCGTCGGCTCTCGCCTACATAGATATGGTGGGCTGAAGCGGCAGCGCAGCGGCACTCAATAACCTATAGAGACTCGGTATCACTGGCGGCTATTAGAGAGGGGTAAGAAAGACCTATTCGGATCCAACCTGAAGCTAAGACCAAACAAACCCATCCTGGTATTTCCCCCTTGAGACAAACGAGGAAGTCGGACCAAGGAACTCACAGAGTTGGCAATTTTACTCATTCCATTATAATTGAAGCACTTACTAGTCAGATATAGATAGCTTTAGTCATCCTGATAGCATAAGTAGTGGCAGTTTTAGTTAACATTCCGTTGTAATTGGAACATTTACTAGTCAGATATAATTGTCTTGAGGAATCCCAAAACCCAGCAATTGTTGACACTTTTATCACATTCCATTGTAGTTGCAATACTTACTAGGCATGTACAGCATGTCGCAAAACAACCCCAGATCCACCAGTTGTTGGCATTTTAATATCCATTCCGTGATAGTTGAATCTGATTACTAGTCATATATTAAGTCAAGTTTATAGCACTACATTAGTTATGCTTGTCTATGATCGAGATACTGTGCTCCAAGTCGTCCATAACCGCGGACACGGCTTTCAGAAAGTTTTACCCTGCAGGGGTGCACAAATAGCAACACACACTCGATCAACCTCGGAAAAACCAACTCAAAACCCAACGAGGCATTCACGACAAAGCGAACACAGGATTCAGAAATATTTCAGGGGGCCACCCCATTAAGCTACCCGCAACGAAGTTGGCCGGCTCCGAGACGGACCCAAGGTTTGCGTCAATGGTTGTAAACGACTGGGAACCCGAAAGTGTGACTGGGCTTGTCGATACCGCGAAAACGCTCCGCATCCAAAACAGTACAGGTGCTCCTCGCACAATTTTAATTAAAGCAGTAAAGCATGGCATAGGTACAGGATAGTAATAAAGCCCCAAACTACTTTGTGGCCCCAAGAAATAGAAATGAATCAAGCTCTGGCTCAGGGGGGTCCATAAGGCCTCCCAGATGTGGATAGTGTGAATAGTCAAGGAACAGGTATCAAGTACTCGGGGTCCTAAGGGACACAAGTGAGCATGGAAGAACCAAATAACATCTATTGCCCACCGATGCCTCTGCATTAGTTATACCTAGCATTTTTTAATAGTTGTAATTAAAGTCATGATCATCTCCACCAATGAGCATCTCCACTATAAACATCTGCCAGCATACCAACAACTGTGGTACTCGACAACACAAGATCGCACCTGAGCAAGCAACTACGACTCGCAAGACCAACTATCTACCAAACACAGGTAATAGGAGGTGTCCAAGGCAATATAGAGGCTGCACGGGATATAACTGGTGCACGGAAACTAAAGCATCGCGACATGGGTAGCAATAGATCAACAGGAGGAAATAAAGACTATAAATGCAAAATAGGTAGAAAGGGGGAGAATGCTCGCCTGGGAAAACACTGCCGAAGGTTCATATCTAGAGAACTTGTCGGTACTCGCATCAACTCATCGGCCTAATCCGCGAAGGAGCAAACACTAGAAGAAACACCAGATGCAATATTTAATACTACGGCAGAAGATCCGGTATGATTATGATATGATGCAGTTGCAGTGCAATTAGGCAATATTAAGCGGAACCAGGGTCTCGACAATTAATTAGATGGTTCATGTTGTTCAGAACCCCCGCAATTTAAATGTTGTCTTAACAAGGCAAGACATGCCATCGGTTCGCTACTCAAATTTAATTGGGGCGGTATAATACAAGGATAGCCCGCATATTGACTCCATATTTAGTTATTAGATGAATTGACTAAATGCCCGAAACCCACATGATGAGATGCAAGCATGAACCATTTAATATGCAACAGTTATATAGATGGCACTTTATAAAATAGGGCTAGAAAATGGTCACACATGTCGGATCGACGATCTTGGGGTTCACCGGGGTCGTTGGGTTCGGTCTTCAGGGTCTCGGCCATCGGGTCCGAGGTCTTGGGGTAGACGGAATCTGGGAATCCGATAAGGAGGTCTTGGTTCGGGATCGGAGAACTTGGCATCCGTGAAGGGGACCTCGGCGTTCCACGGTCTTCGGGTCCGGGGTCTCGGTGTCCGAGGGAAGAACTTGGCGTCCTTGTCGGAGATCTTGCTGGTCGGTGTCGAAGGCCTTGGTGTTCCGTGACGGAGTACTTGGCAGGAGATCTTGTTGTTCCGGCTCCGGTGGACGTCTCCGATTTGGATTGGTGTCGAGAAGATCTTGACGAGGATGCATACCATTGTCGAAGGAATTCTCCCGAGGCTCGTACTTGTGGAGATCTTGTTGTCGACCTCACATCATCGGGGCAGATCTTGTGGAGCCATGGGCCACCTCCGATACAACAGATCATCAACAAGACGGCCCGGGGCAGCGGCACCGAAGGCAGAACAACCAAATGGGCATGTCCCATGCGGACTCTGTCTTGAACACCTTGTGGGCAGGGCGTCACAACAGAAGGCGCCATAGAGCGAGGGGACTGCCGGAGCAGGGACTTGTGGGCGTCGCACTGCAGCACAAGGGCGAGGTGGAGGCGGGGCCCCGACAAGGTGGAGGAGGGAGGGGGAAGACGATGTGGGGGAGGATGAGCATGCAGGTAGCGGCGGGGAGAGAGGAGGCGCTGCCGCGGCGCCTGCAGAGCTCCAGGCGGCTGGCGGGGTGAGGTCGCAGCGGCGAGCGGGCGCGCCCAGAGGAAGGCAGAGGCGGGCCGGCCATGGAGGAGGACGCGAGGGGGAGGGGCGCTCCTGGAGGCAGCCCTGGAAGCGAGGCATCGACTGGTGGTGGGGCACGAGGGAAGCCGCGGCGGCGGTTGGCGGAGGGGACGCGGGAGGACGCGGGGCGGCGCTGCAGAGGCAGAGGAGAGGGGCGTCAAGGACGGTGACGAGAAGGGAGCCGAGGCGGCGGCCGTAGGGGAAGCGATGGCAAGGATGAGCAGGGCAGCGCGGGGATCCGAGGCGGCCTTGAGGGGACGCGGTCGAGGAAGCGCTAGCCCGCTGGGCGGCGGCGCCAGAGGAGAGAGAGCCGAGAAGAAACGCGAGGGGATGAGGCTCGCGGTCACGATGGAGACGAGAGGTGGGAATCGAGGAAGGTGGGGTCGGGGTTGCGAGTGGTGTGAGGATCACGCGGGCTGTGGTTGTGTGTTGCATGCGTTTGTGTGCGTGCTTTGCGTGTGGGGCTGGCAGGCGGGGATGGGCGACCGCGTTGGTGGGGCCAGGCAGCGTGTGGGGGAACGGGTAGGTGGACCTGGGGACGGTCGGTGAGCGGGCTGCGTGTCTCCTTGTGGCGGCGGCAGCTTGGGGGTTGGGGTAGGGATAGGGTTTGGGTGGATAGGATTTAGTTTAGGGTTTTGGAGGTGGCCGGCCAGGCTTTCGGGCCTAGCGGGCTGCCTCCCAAAAATAAAATAATTATTTTATTATTTAAAACGGGGCTTTTGCAAACCGTTGGTAGACGAAACAAAATATTCCGGAGACCCGGGTTTTAATTTGAATAAAGACGGGAATATTTAGAAAACAAAACTAGGCGGTTCGAAAATAGTTTAGACAAAACCCATGCATGATGATGACGATGCTCAAATGCAATGTGGCATGATGACATGAGCATGCGGTCATGATTATGCAATGCACAAAAACAACGCGATTTTCTGGTAGTGGTTTTTGCGGGACACCACATCCTCAATAGTACGTGCACTGAAAATATCATATTCCTCATTGTAATCATCATATATTGGAGGTTTGGTATCATCATAAGCAATAGAATAGCTATCTTCCAAAGCTGGGGAACTAAAAATATCATTTTCATAAAAACAAGCTTCCCCGAGCTTAGACTTTTCCGTACCACTAGCAATAATGGTGTCCAAAGAATTCATACTAACAACATTGCTATTAGCATGCAAATAAAGTTCCATAGGTTCTTAAATTTTCTCTTCAAACACTTCATGTCCTAACTCAAGATAAATACTATAAAGCTCTGTAATTTTTTTGTTGTTTTCCATTAAGCCTAACTAGTGAAAACAAGAAACAAAAAGACGAAATTGCAGAATCTAAAGGAAATAACTTTGAGCACTCACACCGGAGGATGTGAGTACCTTTTACCTTACCTCCCCGGCAACGGCGCTAGAAAATAGTCGTTTGCCGTGGGAGGTTCTTCTTCTTTAATCCTCCGGTGTGAATACCTTTTACCTTACCACCCCGGCAACGGCGCCAGAAAATAGCGTGATGTCTACGCACTTCTATTCTTGTAGACAGTTGTTGGGCCTCCAAGTGCAGAGGTTTGTAGAACAGCAGCAAGTTTTCCCTTAAGTGGATCACCCAAGGTTTATCGAACTCAGGGAGGAAGTGGTCAAAGGTATTCCCTCTCAAGCAACCCTGCAATCAAGATACAAGAAGTCTCTTGTGTCCCCAACACACCCAATACACTTGTCAGGTGTATAGGTGCACTAGTTCGGTGAAGAGATAGTGAAATACAAGTGGTATGGATATAAGATAACGGTGATAGAAAATAGCTTGGTGGCATGGAAAAGACTAAAGGCAAACTGAAATAAAGATAGAAGCAAGCAAACATGTAACAGATCTAGTAGAAACCAAAGTATCAATGCTTAGAAACAAGGCCTAGGGATCATACTTTCACTACTGAACACTCTCATATAGATATCTACTCTTTATGATACTACTCTTAACTACTCTCTGGTTGGACACTCTAATCCATGGTAGGGCTATAATAGCACACCTCAAAGTAAGCCTTTCCCATCTAGATAACCCCACACTGTCACCTTGAGTACTAGATGAGTCCAACAAACACCACAATTTCATAAAGACATCCAACTCCAAATATAACTCATAACAAGTATTTGTAATCTCTAGCCTAAGTGCCACCATGGTGTGCACGCTGTCACTTTCACACACATGGGGAGAGTAGAGATCTAATAAAGCACTTGAGTAGCAGAATAGATCTATAGATTACAAGCTCATGATCACAATAAGGTCATGCATAGAGAGAGAGAGAGAGATGAACACATAGCTACCGGTAGAACCCTTAGCCTCGAGAGAGAACTACTCCCTCCTCATCATGGGAATCACCAATGGTGATGGAGATGGTGGTGGAGATCGATGGAGATGGCTCCAGGGGCAATTCCCCGTCCCGGCAGGGTGCCGGAACAGAGATTTTATGTCCCCCGAATCTCCCCTTTGGTGGCGGCGGCGCAGCGGACCTTTTCGTGGCTGGAGGCTTGATGATTTAGGGTTTTGATATTGGGAGGCTCTTATAGGTGAAGGAGGCAAGGTCGGTGGAGTGCCAGGGGGCCCACACCACATGGTTGCGCGGCCAGGGCTAGCCCGCGGCACCATATGGTGTGGCCAGGCCCTGGCCCTCCTCCGTCTCTGCTTCGGGCTCCGTGAGTCTTCCGGTAAAATAGGAACTTTGGCTTTTGTCCCATCCAATTCCGAGAATATTGATTTTCTGACTTTCCTGGAACCAAAAACAGGCAGCTGGCACTGTGGCTCTTGTTAATAGGTTAGTCCAAGAAATAATATAAAAAGTACTCCAAACTTGGAACAAAACACAAGAAAGTGGATAAAACCAAGCATGGAACATCAGATTGGTACCTACTAGTCAAACTAATAGCATGTGCCACATCTGGTCTTGTACATAGCATGGCGTACATTATAGAGCCTATGGCTGAGTCATAGGGGATCTTATCCATTATCTCTCTTTCTTCCGTCGTAGCCGGACTTTGAGTCTTACTCAATGTCTTTCCTTGCAACATAGGTAAGAACCCCTTCTTACTTCCGTCCATATTAAACTTCTTTAATATCTTATCAAGGTATGTACTCTGCGATAGCCCAATTAGGCGCCTTGATCTATCTCTATAGATTTTAATGCCTAATATATATGAAGCTTCACCAAGGTCCTTCATCGAAAATTTGCTGTTTAGATAACTTTTAACACTGTTTAAAAGATCTATATCATTTCCAATCAATAATATGTCATCCACATATAATATCAGAAATGCCACATTGCTCCCACTCACTTTCTTGTAAATACAAGCCTCTCCATAAGTTCGGACAAATCCAAACTCTTTCATCACCTCATCAAAGCGGAGATTCCAACTCCGGGATGCTTGCTTCAATCCATAGATGGATCGCTGAAGTTTACATACCTTATCAGCATCCTTAGGATCGACAAAACCCTTAGGTTGTATCATATACAACTCTTCTTCAATATTACCATTGAGGAACGCAGTTTTGACATCCATTTTCCATATTTCATAATCGAAATATGCAGCAATTGCTAACATAATCCCAACCGGCTTAAGCATCACTACGGGAGAGAATGTCTCATCGTAGTCAACTCCTTGAATTTGTTGAAACCACTTTGCGACAAGTCGAGATTTATAGATGGTCACATTACCATCAGCATCAGTTTTTCTTTTGAAAATCCATTTATTCTCAACGGCCTTTCGATCGTGAGGTAAGTCCACCAAGTTCCAAACCTGGTTTTCGTACATGGATTCCATCTCGGATTTCATGGCTTCTAGCCATTTGTTGGAATCAGGGCTCATCATCGCTTCTTCATACGTCGCAGGGTCATCTATTTCATTAATCATGAAATTCATAACAGGATTGCCGTACAGTTCAGGAGCTGCTCATGTCCTGCTTGACCTGCGAGGTTCGGAGTATCCTCTTTCGGAGTTTCATGATCATTATCATTAGCTCTCTCTTCATCAGGTGAAGTCAACTCCGAAACAACTTCCGGTGTTGTGCCACTTGCCAATTCATGAAGAGAAGGTTCAATAACCTCTTCGAGTTCTACCTTCCGACTACTCACACCTTTTGTGAGAAACTCCTTCTCAAGAAAGGATCCATTCTTGGCAACAAAAACCTTGCCTTCAGATCTGTGATAGAAGGTATACCCAATCGTTTCCTTAGGGTATCCTATGAAGACGCATTTTTCCGCTTTGGGTTTGAGTTTATGTGGCTGAAGTTTCTTCACATAAACATCGCATCCCCAAACTTTAAGAAATGACAGCTTAGGTTTGTTTCCAAACAATAATTCATACGGTGTCATTTCAACAGATTTAGATGGTGCTCGATTTAAAGTGAATGCAGAGGTTTCCAGTGCATAACCCCAAAATGACAGTGGCAAGTAAGTCAGAGACATCATAGATCGAACCATATCCAATAAAGTACGATTACGATGTTCTGACACACCATTACGTTGTGGTGTTCCGGCAGGCGTGAGTTGTGAAACTATTCCACAGTCTTTCATATGTGTGCTAAACTCGTAACTAAGATACTCTCCTCCACGGTCAGACCACAGAAATTTGATCTTTCTGGTACGATGATTTTCCACTTCATTCTGAAATTCCTTGAACTTTTCAAAGGTTTTAGATTTATGTTTCATCAAATAGATATACCCGTATCTACTCAAATCATCCATGAAAGTAACAAAATAACAATATCCACCTCGCGCCGACACACTCATTGGTCCACACACATCAGTATGTATGATTTCCAATAAATATGTCACCCGTTTCATTGAACCGAAAACGGCGTTCTAGTCATCTTGCCATAAGGCACGGCTCACATGTATCAAATGATTCAAAATCAAGTGATTCCAAAAGTCCATCCGAATGGAGTTTCTTCATGCGTTTAACGCCAATATGACCTAGACGGCAGTGGCACATAAATGCAGATATATCATTATCAAGTTTAATCCTTTTAGCATCAACATTATGAATATGCGTAATACTACTATCGAGATCCAACAGAAATAAACCATTCAACACAGGTGCATGACCATAAAAGATATCATTCATATAAATCGAACAACCATTGTTTTCAGATTTAAAGGAATAACCACTTTGCATCAAACACGATCCGGATACAATGTTCATGCTCAGTGCAGGCACCAAATAACAATTATTCAGATTTATCACTAATCCCGACGGCATATGGAGAGGCAGCGTTCCGATGGCGATCACATCAACTCTTGATCCATTGCCGACACGCATCGTGACATCATCCCTTGCTAGTTGTTGCTTATTCTGCAGCCCCTGAATCAAGTAACATATATTAGCAACCGATCCTGTATCAAATACCCAGGTGCTACTGCGAGTACTAGTCAAGTACACATCAATAACATGTATATCACATATACCTTTGTTTGACTTGCCGGCCTTCTTGTCCTCCAAATACTTGGGGCAGTTGCGCTTCCAATGGCCAGTCCCCTTGCAATAGTAGCACTCGGTATCAGACTTAGGGCCAGCTCGGGATTTCTTTTCGGGTGTGGCAATAGATTTGCCGCCCTTCTTTCCCTTCTGCTTTCCTTTCTTTTCCTTCTTGAAACCGGTGGTCTTATTGATCATCAACACTTGATGTTCTTTCCTAATATCCACTTCTGCAGTCTTAAGCATTGATAGAAGCTCGGGCAGAGACTTCTTCATGCCCTCTTGTAGCTAGGTGGCAGAGATTGGAGAACATGATGTATGCCTAAGTCAATGGGAATCATTATTCCCAAGGACACAAGCTTATTGGCGTACCCAGACATTTTGAGTACATGCTCACTAACAGAGTTGTTCTCCTCCATCATGCAGCTAAAGAACTTTTCAGAAGCATTATAACTCTCTACGGCAGCATGGGTATCGAAATCATTTTCAATTCTCCCATGGTATCAAAGGCATTGCCATTTTCGAAACGCTTTCGAAGTTCTGGCTCTAGCCCATATAGTATGCCGCAATGAACTAAGTTGTGGTCCTCCTAACGAGTTATATAGGCATTCTTTTCCTCGTCAGGGGCATCAGGAGCTGGTGGGGGGCCTAGCGGCGCCTCTAGCACATATTGCTTTTGTGCAGCAGTGAGGACAATCCTCAAATTCATAGCCCAGTTGGTGAAGTTGCTACCATTCGCAGCAAGTTTCTCTTTCTCCATGAACACATTGAAATTAAAAGCAGGTGGTGCCATCTACAATAGAATTTGTAAAGTTTATTTAGACTAAGTTTATGATAGATTGAGTTCAACTAATCCAAATTACTAATGAACTCCCACTCAAAAATGACATCCCTCGTGTCTTTTTGGTGATTACATGAACCAATCCACTACACCAAGTCTGATCATCGCGTGAGTCGGTGTAACTTCAAAGGCGAGCATCTATATGGGCATCATATCAACTATATGACTCATGCTTAACCTTTCGGTCCGTGTTCCGAGGCCATGTCTGTACATGCTAGGCTCGCCAAGTAAGAACCTTAGTATTTGCGTGTGTAAAACTGTCTTACACCCGTTGTATGAAAGCATAGAGTCGAGTACACCCGATCATCACGTGATGTCTTGAAACACGATCCATACAATGGTGCATACTTAAGGAAGAACACATTTTATCTTGATATCTAAATGAGGGATCATCTTACAATGTTACCAAAAGCGCCAAACAAGCAGTATAAGATGCTAACATCTAATGTGTAAAGTGAGATGATATGGTCCATGCATTTGATCTCTACCATTTGCATCATGGTATGATCTCTATCATTCCTTTGTGTGTAAGGCCAAGGTCTATGGAACTTACACGTTGAGTGTGTTGTAAGAGTATCTATCATACATCTACTTACAACAATACCATATCAAGACACTAGCCCAGCAACGATCTAAACTAGAAGCCTCTAATTTATCAATTGCAAGTTTTACGTGGCTTAGGGATTTCGGAGATAGAACCGGTCTTACCTACGAACATGAACCACAACGAGGATAACCAAGTTATTAGCAACTCGTTGTAAATCAGATATTGACTATACTAGGAGAGACAGACACCCGCTAGCCACTTATGCAAAACTAGTTGCATGTCAGTCGTGGAACCGGTCTCATGTACGATGACATGTAAGGTTTGTCCGGGCCGCTTCATCCCACTATGCCACCAATATCCAAAATACATAGAAGATGCAATAACATGATCATCATCGCCCACATATAAACATATGTGTACTACCCGTGCAAAGCACCTACGCATAGATCAGGCTCCGATACCACTGTTGGGTCCGCAGCATAGAAAACAAAAAAATTCCTACGATGAGAACTATACGCCAAGATCTATCTACTAGATACAGAGCAACGGGTAGATATACATCTATGGAGAACTTACCCTCGAAGACAACAGAGTTTTGTTAACGAGTTGGAACTCGTGGATGATGTAGTCGTACGCTTGCCGATCTCAAGATCGTGTGGAAGTCCGAGCACCGCAAATCAGCAGCGCATCCGTCCTCGCACACACGTTCGAGCCACCGGACAACCTCCACCTCCTCACTCCAGCGAATCAGCGGAAGCAGCAACTCCTTCCAGGCGCAAGGCCACCGGGAACATGTATCTCTCTAATCCAAGACCATGGGGGAATATCTAGAGGGGGAGAGAGATCCTTCACGAGGAGGTGTGCTTTGTGAGGGAGGAGAGGGGGCTCCTCCCTTACCATGGCCGGCAGCCAAGGAGGGTGCCCCCACCTCTTCCTCATTCATGTGGTGGAAGCTCCACTCACATCAATTTTGACTCCACCCAAAATTCCACTCACATGCATTAAATTTCCACCAAATTTAATGCAACTCTCAATTAATAAAACTCTTTAATTTATTTTATTCAGAATTTTGTTAATTAATTTAATTAACAAATATTCACATAAAACCCCTTGCAACATTTCAATATCACATGCAGAACCACTTTCTGCAATTTCACCTGAAACAATTCCGGTTTCTATCGAAACAATTCCTATTTCTATTGAAACAATTTCTGCGCTTTGCAATCCTTTTGTCTGAAACATATGTGATCCTAAATGGTGTCCGACAACCCTTAAGTGTGTCACCGTATGGTTCACGAATAATGCAGACATGATTGAGACTCCTCTCAGATCAATAATCAGAAGCGGGACCTGGAGATCCATACTGACTCCTGCACATTCAATGATGACTTCTGTGATCGTGAGAACCTTTAATTCTAGTAACTTAATCCCTTTGTCTCATGATATAATACATGTCTGAGATTCGATCATCGGTATCCAAATACCTAGTTTGATCTCATTACCGACATGCACTCTTTTCTCGTTCCCGTGATATAACATTCAAGTGATCATATCACTTGCTTGCAAGCTACCTTAATGTGATATCACCGAGAGGGCCCAGAGTATATCTATCTATCATCGGGATTGACAAATTCCACTCTTGATCCATGAGCCTCAACATAACACCTTCGTAGCACTGAACCGACCTTTATAGTCACCCTGTTACGGTGTGACGTTTGATGTTATCAAGATACTCTTTCGGTGTTAGCAATTAACATGATCTCATGATCTAAGGACTAAGATTACTTCATATGATGTTATAGCAATATAAACATAATGACTTTGATCATAACGCTATACTTCGGATGAATGTTCATCACATCATTTCACAAATGCTGTGACCTCATTATTAACAACATCCAATGTCCATGATCAGGAAACTTTGATCATATTGTTAATCAACGAGCTAGTCTATAAGAGAGGCATAACTAGGAACCCTTTTTGTTTATTAAACACACATGTATTGACGTTTGCTATCAATACAATTATCGCATGCAAACTTGTAACATCCCAAAACTCTAATCCAAGGTTGATCAAGATCTAATCTACCCAATTTAGGGTTAACAAAAAAAATCCATTTAAAATCATTAAGCATTCATATGTGTGTGCATTTAAAATAGGAGTTGTTTGAATTGCCATGTTTGAGTGATCCATTGATTGTAAAATGATTCTAAGGTGAATTAAACATCATGTAGATCATTCCCAAACAAATCCCAAAGAAAAATAAATCAAAATGAATAAATTAAGCAAATGGTCATTTGTGCCATTTTAATCACCATGCATACTTTGGCTATTCCTAGAACTCAAATCTTAACAGAAACAATTGTGGTTCTTTGCACTTCTTACTAGTACAAGTAATGATGTACCAAGGCCCACTTTGTTTCATCCCAAAAACTTTCAAACACTAAATTTAAATGACATTTGAAATTTGAATGTAGTTCATATGTAGAGATCACACTTATTCAAAAACCACTCAAATGAACTCCATTTTCAAATCCCAAGCAACCCTAGATGCTTAAGCATATGATACATCACTCCACCAAAAATCAGCCCAAAATTCAAAAACTTTCTTCATGCGGCCATTGTGTCGAACAGGTTGTAGATAGAAATTAAACTGCCTAACTATTACTGTTTCTAGTTAAGCCATTGTCCCCCATTGCACCCTCACTACTCTCCCCTGTCCCCCCTGAGTCCAACCAGACCCTCACTGGCCTACCCCTAAGCCTGGAGCAGTAGTGGAGCGCCGCCACTTTGTGGTCACCGCCGGCAGAACGTGGGCAAAGCTCCATAGACTGTGCCACGCCATTCCAGCAAGTCCCCTAGCTCCGCTCAACCCTACCGCACCTCCCTGTCCACCCCTCGATCACCCACAGCCCATGGACCACACCCCAGTAGCGTCGCCCTTTCTCTCTGCGAGCTCGCTAGAGCGCGATAGCCGCCAGCACGCCACAGACCGCGCCTCAACCGCAGACCGCGCACGCCGCTCCGCCTCGACCCCAGCACCCCGCCACACACGGTCGTGTACCGCCACGCGACCCATAGTCGCCGAGGGCCGCGTCGAGCAACGCCTATGTCTCCCAGTGCGCGCGACCCTCCCGACCATATGCCACCGCCCCTAGCTGCGCCATTAAGTCGTAGAGCACCACCAGGAGGCAATCCACCATTCGCCTACGCTGCCCATGCCCTGTATCATAGTCACCGACGAGCTCGTCGTCGCCCTCTCAGTCCCCTCGTCGATCCTATAAAAGGAGGCCACCCCAGCACAAACTCCTCACACCATTCCACTCCCCTCTCTTCCCTGAACATTTCCCCTCTCGCCGGAGCCGTTCGAGCCATAGTTCGCCAGAATTGCACCGGAGGAGCCCGCTGCAGAGGAGGAGGCCTTGTCGTCGATTCCGTCCACTGCAGCCCCTACCGTGACCTCGCCTGAGTCCGCCGTCGCTGTCCAGTTCGATCGCCCACCTTGCCGCCCTAGCTAGAGCCCTAGTACGTCCCCGATAGCCCCCACCGGCCGTTTAAGGTTCGGTCTCGCCGGCGACGAGTCCATCGTCGACGACGACTGTGAGCCGTTGATCCGCGTTATAATTGTGTGGCCTAGATTGCTAGATACCGTTTCAGGTTTTAAGTCTCGCTGACAAGTAGGACCAACATGTCAGCCGCCCTCTGCGCCGCTGAGCATCACTGTGCCGGCCCATTTCCTTTCCCACGCTAGCCCACGAATTCAAATATAGGTTTTTCTATTTTAGTTTAAACTCAATTCTCTCCCTTAGTTCAAAAATCAATTCAGGAAGATTTACTGAACCAAATTGAGTGATTCCAATTTTGTTGGAAAGCTTCTGAAAAGATCTATCCAAGCCCGTTGTATTTAATTCATTTAGAGTTAGAGATCTCTCCTAATAAAAATAACATGACAGAAGCATTTGCACATTCAAACATTCTTATAAAATCAACCATAATAGCTTTTGAGTTGATTCCAACTCTCAAAAATCAGATTTCACCATACCTATCTGAATATGTAATAATATTAAGGTTTGCATGCAGTGACTTTGGACTAGTACCAAAATAATGCTATATAGGCATTTCTAGTCACTTTAAATCATTAAATAATAAACTTAAACTTATTAAAATGTGATCCAACATTTAACTCACATTCCCATATGTTAGAATATGTGGTGATGACATGTGTCCACATGATCCCATATTTTAATTGGAGAATATTAAATCTTAGTTAATTTCAATGAGTAGAAATTACTTTTCTTAAATAAAAAGAATGAAACTAGTAAATAAAACCTTGTGATGCTTGTGATGATAATAGATCATCAAATGTGTACCTTAGAATGCTAAGTAGACTAGTTAAGTATTGTTTGGTGATTGTGTATACCGTATGTATTTATAGATGATAGGCCCGACCAAGCTTTCGAGGAGGAGGAGTTCTACCAAGAGGAGGAAGAAAACTTCAACCACTGCACTACCCAAGGCAAGCCTAGCACTTCAAGTAAACTGAGCAAGCTAACACTTGCAAGTATTATCCTAGCAATCCATCATTAACAATGCAAGCTATTGTTAGCAAGCTAGAATTAAGTTAGATAACCTAAGCAAGATGCACTATGCATGCTTTGGTTATAACACTTGGAATATTACCTACCCCCAAGTTTTACTTCAAGATTTTACTTTCTTTACTTTACCAAAGTCCCTTACTTGTTTGAAGGTAGCATAAAAAGTATAAAACTTGACCTATCTAGATAACCTTAGATGTCATTCTATGGCATGAGATTGAGATCAGCATCCCACCTTAGTGAACACTCTTAACTTAGTAGATTAGAGCTAAATCAAAACTTGAGTCACTTTAGATGGGAACACTTGGTGAAAATGAATTGTCAAAACCTTGGAATGATGAGTCATTCTATTGAGATGTTTTGACATGTGTTGAGAAACACAAATGGTTTATGATGATGAAAATGTTGAGGCATGAGCCTTGGCCCTTTTACAAAAACTGATGGTTGGATTCGGATGCGATACCATTCCAATTTTACCGTACAACCACAATACCTGAATTGGGTAAGCCTTAGCTAGAAGTTTATATGCATTAGTATTAGTTCCCTCATGGGAGAGGTTTGAGCTGAGGCTACCTCTCAATGTTGTCCACCTATGCAGTGCCCAAGATGACAGATGGTCATGGTTGGGAGGTCATGCTCATAGGAGAGGTGCTTATACTAGGGTGTGTAAAGGAAAGGTTATGTTTGATTATCTGCATACTAAGTATGATGATTCAGTGTTATCCCTAACAGATGTATCGAATCTTGTGGTGAAAGTGTACCACCTCTGCAGAGTGTCAAACTATTCGAATAGCCGCGTCCGCGGTTATGGACAGTTGGATTGGCCATACTGTTTTGTTGTCAGATGTTTTCAAAATGACTTATGAAATGAATGATGAATATTGACTTGACCACAACAGGGTTGTGACTATGACACTAGCTTCCCAACTTAAGTGATTCTAGAACTTTATTTTATCTTTCTTTGTTTCTAAACTCAGCTTAGGTTTCAAACATAACTTTACAAATAAACATAGAGTTAGTATTTCCCACTAGCACCATCTTACTTGTTAGTGGTAGTTTGCGAGTACTTAAAGAGTACTCAAGGCTTTTGTCCCTGGCTATTCCTATGGCCAGACTATGAAGGAGACTACCAAGATGACGGATAGCAGGACGGCTATGATAACTAGGACTATCTTCCATCGTCAGCATTGCATGTGCCACTGAAGATGGACCCCACCGCTACGCTTATTATTTATTCCGCTGCTTGTTGTATTAAGACTGGATCATGATGTGGCGCCCCGCAAAAACCACTACTAGAAAATCGAGGTGTTTTTGTGGGTTGCATCATCATGACCGCATGCTCATGTCATCATGCCACCTTGCATTTGAGCATCGTCATGTCATCTTGCATTTGTTTGCATAAAACTATTTTCAAAAAGTCTTTTTTTGATTTCTAAACGCCTCGTTATTATTTCAACTCAAAACCTGGGCTTGGCCGGAATATTTCGTTTCGTCAAAAATTGAATTCTATAAGCCTTGTTGCTAATAAATAAAATTTTCAGATATTTTTAGGAGGCAGCCCGCCAGGCCCGAAAGCCCGGCCGGCTACCTCCAAAAGCTAACCCTAAAACCCTACCCAGCCTCTCCACCCCACCCTCTGCCGCCGCTACCTACCACCCCACCTAACCTAAACGACACGCCTGCACGACCGCATGCAACGCAGCGCGCGGTACACGCGCACCCTAGCTGCTGAGCGGCAAAGACACGCACTACAGCGCACCCCACGCCGCATGTTCCCATGAGCCGCTACCCTACCAACCACCCTGGTCCCACCACATTCCCACAGCGACCGCTCCATCCCAGAACCCACCCCACCGATACGACCCTCGTATCCCATCGCGGGCCCAACACTGCATCTCCCCTGCCTCATTTCCGTCCCCATCCCTTAGTCTTCGCCTTCCTCCTCACCAACCCGCCACCGTTTCCCCGCAGCAGTCGGTGCCTCCGTCTCTCTCCCCTCCTCGCTTGAAGCCCATCACCGCTAGAGCTTAGCCCCGCATCTCCGCCGCCTGTAGGAGCTCGCCTTCCCCTGCTCTCTTGGTTGCAAGCCGTCCCACCGCCTTCCTCCTCCCGGTCGCCGCGACGCCCTTCCCCTCAGCCGCCGGCCTTCCTCCACCCCACCCCAAGTCCTGCGCTGCCCCGCCGCCAGGGACGCCGCTCCGGCCACCGTGTTCCTCGCCCCTCGCCGCCCGGCCCGCGCTCCCTCGCCGCCGGTCGTCATCCGCCGCCTCCACCTTCCCCTCTGGCGCCGCCGGCCTTGCCGAGATCTTCCCCGCTGCCTCGCGCCGCCGCCTCGACCCTCCGCTCCGGCCACCGCCTCCTCCATGCGCGGGAGCGGCGCCCCTCGTGTCTCCTGCGACCCCGTCGTCGAGCTTCCTCCGCCTCCTGCACGGCTCCCCGCCGGCCCGGCCGTCGACGCCCTCGTCTGTGCCTCCCTCTCCTCGCCGTCGCGCGTGCGCGACCTCGCTGACCGGACCCCGCCGCCAGGCACCGACGCCTCCACCGGTGAGCCGCCTTCTGCCGACCCCGCCACCTCGCTCCGTGGCCCTCTCCTCCCAGCGCCGCCCTCTTCGTCCGCGGGCCCGCGGGCACCCTGTCGCCTTGAGCCGAGCCTGCGAGCACTCCTCGTGATGTGCTAGTCCCTGTTGACCTTGCTTTGTGCTGGTGATGTTGCAGGGAACCGGCTGTTTTGTCTCCCTGACTTAGTGTCTCGCGAACATCTAGTACGTCTCCAGTTGGTTATGGACGACTTGGAGCACAGTATCTCGATCATAGACAAGCATAACTAAAGTAGTGCTATAAATTTGACTAATATGTGACTAGTAATCAGATGCAACTATAACGGAATGGATCTTAAAAATGCCAACAACTGGTGGATCGGGGTTGTTTCGTGACATGTTGTACCTGCCTAGTAAGTATTGCAACTCCAATGGGATGTGATAAAAGTGCCAACAATTGCTGGTTTCGGGATTCCTCAAGACAATTATATCTGACTAGTAAATGTCCCAACTACAATGGAATGGTTAGTTAAAACTGCCCACTACTTATGCTTCAGGATGACTCATGTTATCTATATCTGATTAGTAATTGCTGCAACTATAATGGAATGAGTAAAATTGCCAACTGTGTGAGTTCCTTGGTCCGACTTCCTCGTTTGGTCTCAAGGGGGAATACCAGGATGGGTTTGTTTGGTGTTAGCTTCAGGTTGGATCCGAATAGGTCTTTCTTACCCCTCTCTAATAGCCGCCAGTGATACCGAGTCTCTATAGGATGTTTAGTGCCATTGCGCCGCTGCTTCAGCCCACCATACCTATGTAGGCGAGAGCCGCCGAATTCTAGCCTCGCCGTGTACTGGCCTCGGTACTGACGCTCCTCTTTTTCCTTTGCCCTTTGTCGGCACCCCTTTTGTTTTAGCAGGTTTGAGATCGCCGTCGTTAGCA
Organism: Avena eriantha; assembly: GCA_910589775.1. Taxonomy (NCBI): domain Eukaryota; kingdom Viridiplantae; phylum Streptophyta; class Magnoliopsida; order Poales; family Poaceae; genus Avena; species Avena eriantha. The sequence continues at coordinate 50,523,702 of OU342746.1, read as the reverse complement.
AGGTTACCCTTCCGGCTTGGCCTGGGCAGGGTTATGGACACCATTGGTTATTCTTCAGGGCTCTTAGCCCCATTTGCATCTTGTCCGTAGTCGGACGCTCTATCGTTTTCAAGGTGATTTGGATGTTTGTATATTATATCTGTATTCTTGACTCATGGAGTCGTTGATGTATATATCTGTTCTATGGTTTCCGTCGTGGACTAATGTGTAATGGTATTACTTCATTTTCCACCCGCACGAAAGTGCTTGGTGGGCGTCGTTGAATCGTTTCTATGCGGGTTTGGCGGAAAGGGCTAAAAATTGCATAGGGCCGATTCGAGGGTGTTACAGAGTGGTATCAGAGCCCAGCAGTTGCGATACCGCACAAGTCCAGCCTGTAGGATAACCTAGCTAACGGCCGAAGTAGAGTGTCAAATCTATTTTTCAAAATCGGTTGGATAGATCTGATTAGGTCTGCTTTTACTCCTTATCCCTCTGCTGCTCTCCTCTTACCTCCGCGTGTTTTGAACTTGCTCGCTTACCTTTCTTCAAGTCTAGGATTTCTCGTGGTTGGGTTTCCGTCGTACCTTCAGGGTTTCGCTTCTTCTTTTGGTAACGGTGCTTCTACATCCGGACTTCATGCTATCTGAGTGATCCTTTATCTGTGGTACCATTCTTTGTTCCTTGTTGTGCCTTCCGGTGTTTCAACGCAACGACATCCTCTACGCCAGATCCGATGCAGAGTCCGCATAACTCCTTTGTTTCCTACCCCCGTTTGTCGAGATCTTCAGTCTAACTCCGAGAGTTGGTTGCATAAGTCATCTATTCGTGTGCAGAGTAATGGTTTGGGTGCGCGATGGACTGATCACCATCCGACTACTCATATCATTCGCTTTTGTATATTGAATCGGTGGATCTAGAAATTTTACTCCGTCGACGGAAGCTAGAGGTGGCTTTATTTGTGGATACCTCTACCTTCGCCTTTTGTTTCCAGAGTGTTCTCTCGACGATCACGGACAAGGACCTCTTGTTAGTGGTGTCGCGGGGATCTACACGAAGCGAGAAGATTCAGATTGCCGACCTTCTTTCCGGTACCATGAGGCGGATCTCGAGGGCGAGATCCATTGTTAGTGGTGTCGAATTTGTGGCGCCCCGCAAAAACCACTACTAGAAAATCGCGGTGTTTTTGTGGGTTGCATCATCATGACCGCATGCTCATGTCATCATGCCACCTTGCATTTGAGCATCGTCATGTCATCTTGCATTTGTTTGCATAAAACTATTTTCGAAAAGTCTATTTTGATTTCTAAAAACACCTCGTTATTATTTCAAATCAAAACCCGGGCTTGGCCGGAATATTTCGTTTCGTCTAAAAATGAATTCTATAAGCCTTGTTGCTAATAAATAAAAATTTCAGATATTTTTAGGAGGCAGCCCGCCAGGCCCGAAAGCCCGGCCGGCCACCTCCAAAAGCTAACCCTAAAACCCTACCCAGCCTCTCCACCCCACCCTCTGCCGCAGCTACCTACCACCCCACCTAACCTAAACGACACGCCTGCACGACCGCATGCAACGCAGCGCGTGGTACAAGCGCACCCTAGCTGCTGAGCGGCAAAGACATGCACTACAGCGCACCCCACGCCGCATGTTCCCATGAGCCGCTACCCTACCAACCACCCCGGTCCCACCACATTCCCACAGCGACCGCTCCATCCCAGAACCCACCCCACCGATACGACCCTCGTATCCCATCGCGGGCCCAACACCGCATCTCCCCTGCCTCGTTTCCATCCCCATCCCTTAGTCCTCGCATTCGTCCTCACCAACCCGCCACCGTTTCCCCGCAGCAGCCGGTGCCTCCGTCTCTCTCCCCTCCTCGCTTGAAGCCCACCACCGCTGGAGCTTAGCCCCGCATCTCCGCCGCCTGTAGGAGCTCGCCTGCCCCTGCTCTCCTGGTCGCAAGCCGTCCCACCGCCTTCCTCCTCCCGGTCACCGCGACGCCCTTCCCCTCAGCCGCCAGCCTTCCTCCACCCCACCCTAAGTCCCGCGCTGCCCCGCCGCCAGGGACGCCGCTCCGGCCGCCGCGTTCCTTGCCCCTCGCCACCCGGCCCATGCTCCCTCGCCGCCGGTCGTCGTCCGCCGCCTCCACCTTCCCCTCTGGCGCCACCGGCCTCGCCGAGATCTTCCCCGCTGCCTCGCACCGCCCCCTCGACCCTCCGCACCGGCCACCGCCTCCTCCATGCGCGGGAGCACCGCCCCTCGCGTCTCCTGCGACCCCGTCGCCGAGCTTCCTCCGCCTCCTGCACGGCTCCCCGCCGGCCCAGCCGTCGACACCCTCGTCTGTGGCTCCCTCTCCTCGTCGTCACGCGTGCGCAACCTCGCTGACCGGACCCCGCCGCCAGGCACCGACGCCTCCACCGGCGAGCCGCCTTCCGCCGGCCCCGCTGCCTCGCTCCGTGGCCCTCTCCTCCTGGCGTTGCCCTCTTTGTCCGCGGGCCCGCGGGCACCCTATCGCCTCGAGCCGAGCCTGCGAGCACTCCTCGTGATGTGCTAGTCCCTGTTGACCTTGCTTTGTGCTGGTGATGTTGCAGGGAACCGGCTGTTTTGTCTCCCTGACTCTGTCTCGCGAACATCTAGTACGTCTCCAGTTGGTGACATTCTTGTCTCGGCCAATCTGTTGGTGGGGTGATTTTTGATGAGTTATTGCCGTCAAGGACAAGGGAACCGAGTCTAACACCAAGATCTCCGCCGCGAACGACAAGGCCTATGGGGTGGAACTGACAAGATCTACTGCCGGACGCCATGACCGTCACGGATCCGATGCCGAATCAAGTCGTCCATGAACCCGAGGAACCATCGACAAGACCTTCAATGCGAACACCGAGCTCTTCTCCCCGAGTCCGAAGACCGAACCCTGGCGCGCCAAGTTCTTCGCCCCGAGGGCCGATCCATCAGATGCGACAAGTACTCCTTCCCGGATGCGAGGCCTGGATCCGAAGACCGCCAAGATCGCCACTAGAACGCCAAGTCCTTCTTCCCGGATGCGACAAGATCTACTTCCGTTGTCCGAGACCGATCATGTCGAACCGTTCCCCCGTCGAACCCCGGACCCCCCGGAACCCAAGACCTTCCGAACCCAGATGTGTGACCCCTTTATCCGAGACCCCTATTTTTATAATATGACATATATCTGTTGCATATTAAATTGTTCATGCATGGTTGTCTGTGGTTTGGGGGCATTATGCCGATTCACCTCATAATTAAATATGGAGTCCATATGCGGAATATTGTTGTCTTAATCCGGACTCCATTTAAATTGGTGTAGCGAACCGATGCCATGTTTTCCCTACTACGACAACATTTAAATTGCGGGGGTTCTAAACAACTTGAACCATTTAATTAATTGTCGGGACCCCGGTTCCGCTTAATACTGTCTAATTGCACCGCATCTGCATCATATCATAAGCATACCGGGTCTTCTACCGTAGTATTAAATATTGCATCCGGTGTTTCTTCTAGTGTGTGCTTCTTCGCGGATTAGGCTGATGAGTGGATGCGAGTATCGACAAGTTCTCTGGTTTTGATCCTTCGGCAGTGTTTCCCAGGCGAGCACCTCTCCCCCTTCTACCTATTTTGCATTTATAGTCTTTATTTCCTCCTGTTGATCTATTGCTATCCGTGTCGCGATGCTTTAGTTCCCGTGCACCAGTTATATCTCGTGCAACCTCTATATTGCCTTGGACACCTCCTATTACCTGTGTTTGGTAGATAGCTGGCCTTGCGAGTCGTAGTTGCTTGCTCAGGTGCGATCTTGTATTGTCGAGTACCACAGTTATTGTATTGATGGCAGATGTTTATTGGTGGAGATGCTTAATGGTGGAGTTGCTCATGACTTTAATTACAACCATTAAAATGCTAGATATAACTAATGCAGAGGCATCGGTGGGCAATAGATGTTATTTGGTTCTTCCACGCTCACTTGTGTCCGTAGGATACCGAGTACTTGATACCTGTTCCTTGATTTTTCGCACTATCCACATCCGAGAGGCCTTATGGACCCCCCTGAGCCAGAGCTTGATTCATTTCTATTTCTTGGCGCCACAAAGTAGTTTGGGGCTTTATTACTATCATGTACCTATGCCATGCATTACTGCTTTAGTTACGATTGTGCGTGGAGCACCTGTACTGTTTAGGATCGTGACACATTTTCGCTGTATCGACAAGCCCAGTCACATTTTCGGGTTCCTAGTCGTTTACAGCCGTCCACACAAACCCTGGGTCCGTTCCGGAGCCGGCCAACTTCGTTGCGGGTAGCTTAGTGGGGTGGCCCCCTAAAATATTTCTGAATCCTGTGATCGTTTTGTCGTGAATGCCTCGTTGGGTTTTGAGTTGGTTTTTCCGAGGTCGATCGAGCGTGTGTTGCTATTTGTGCACCCCTACAGGGTAAAACTTTCTGAAAGCCGTGTCCGCGGTTATGGACGACTTGGAGCACAGTATCTCGATCATAGACAAGCATAACTAAAGTAGTGCTATAAATTTGACTAATATGTGACTAGTAATCAGATGCAACTATAACGGAATGGATCTTAAAAATGCCAACAACTGGTGGATCGGGGTTGTTTCGTGACATGTTGTACCTGCCTAGTAAGTATTGCAACTCCAATGGGATGTGATAAAAGTGCCAACAATTGCTGGTTTCGGGATTCGTCAAGACAATTATATCTGACTAGTAAATGTCCCAACTACAATGGAATGGTTAGTTAAAACTGCCCACTAATTATGCTTCAGGATGACTCATGCTATCTATATCTGATTAGTAATTGCTGCAACTATAATGGAATGAGTAAAATTGCCAACTGTGTGAGTTCCTTGGTCCGACTTCCTCGTTTGGTCTCAAGGGGGAATACCAGGATGGGTTTGTTTGGTGTTAGCTTCAGGTTGGATCCGAATAGGTCTTTCTTACCCCTCTCTAATAGCCGCCAGTGATACCGAGTCTCTATAGGATGTTTAGTGCCGTTGCGCCGCCGCTTCAGCCCACCATACCTATGTAGGCGAGAGCCGCCGAATTCTAGCCTCGCCGTGTACTCGCCTCAGTACTACCGCTCCTCTTTTTCCTTTGCCCTTTGTCGACGCCCCTTTTGTTTTAGCAGGTTTGAGATCGTCGTCGTTAGCAGGGTTACCCTTCCAGCTTGGCCTGGGCAGGGTTATGGACGCCATTGGTTATTCTTCAGGGCTCTTAGCCCCATTTGCATCTTGTGCGTAGTCGAACGCTCTATCGTTTTCAAGGTGATTTGGATCTTTGTATATTATATCTGTATTCTTGACTCATGGAATCGTTGATGTATATATCTGTTCTGTGGGTTCCATCGTGGACTAATGTGTAATGGTATTACTTCGTTTTCCACCCGCACGAAAGTGCTTGGTGGGCGTCCTTGAATTGTTTCTATGCGGGTTTGGCAGAAAGGGCTAAAACTTGCATAGGGCCGATTCGAGGGTGTTACACATGAGATCCTTTATTCGTGTAAGACCTTATATTGGTTTGTAATGGATGATGTATTGTGATATCCAATCTATTATGTCTCGCAAAAATGGTAATCCTGGGATTGCGATGGATGACATAACAGGCATCTAGGATTAAAAATCCGGGTGTTGACAAGTTCGTATCAGAGCCATCCTGACCATAGGAGACCCTAGTTAGAATGGACGTCCGACCAAAAACTTAATTTCAAAACCAAAGTGAGTATTTTTGAAAAACTATTTCCTCTCTTACCCTTGGGAATCCATTCTTTCTCAAAAATTCATGTTCCTTAAATTCTTACATTACTACCTAAAATTTGACACACTTGATCACTTCACTAACTTCCTCATCCTTAATTCTTGTAGATGGAGACTCAGTTCAGCAAGTTCTCCCAGTTGGGCAACAGAGGCCAGCTGATCTTCGAGAGGGATCTAGATTCACTGTCTGAGTTATTGGGACGCCCACATCTGGAGTTTCTTGGAGCTCAACTTCCTGGACCCCCAGGAGGGGATTTACAATGGCTAGTCACCGCTGATCTTCGAGGAAGCATAGAAGCACCAACGTTTGGGAGAATCTAGTTCTCCGTAAGAGAGAACAACTGGCTAGATGGATTAGCCTGGGCAATGTATGAAGCTCTCGCACGTCTATGTGCCCTCAGTGTCAACCAAATCCAAGGAGCCCGCTTTGCGCACTATGCAAGGCGTGACTTCATGGCAATGCCAATGGAGATGCCAGGTCACCCGGAGTTGAAGCGTCAAGTGGAGAACCTTGACTTCCTGCATACGACTGCCAGAAGGAATTGGACAATGCTAGGGAGTTTTCCAACCACAATCGTGCCATTGCCGACCAGCAGGCCCAGACTTTCTCACTGATTGTCAAGGACCGTCAGTATATTCTGAAAAGAAGGATCGCACCATCGCCCGTGTTCGCAAGAAGGTGGCCGACCTCGAGAAGACCATCAAGGAGCAAGAAGCTCAGCTTGCAGCAAAGGAGGAAGAAGAGGAGGGTGAAGACATCCAGGGAGATATGGATTCTTACCTCAGCAATGATGATGACTTTCGGGAGGAGGATGTCGTGGACTTCCACACTGACGATGACGACTCCGACTTCATAGACGATGAGTATATGCACTAGAGCACTATCGTAGAATGAGATGTATCGGTCCCACTGTATCGTAGCTTACAGAATGGTTCTTACAACCATCTGTTTTCCCTTGTTGTTGTGGTGTGTGTGTGTTTGTATCTGTGTGCTTGTTTGAAGGAATGAAATAGAGTTAGTTGCAAAACCTGAGTCAAACTCAAAGTTCTAGCTTTGAAACCAAAACCATGAACCTTAGAACTTTCCCTCTTGCCCCTTTATCTATCTCAATCTTCAGATGACTCATGGAAACCCCGGAGGGAGCAGCTCATCACAAGACCCAATGCTGCAGATCATGCAGATGTTAGTTGCAGACCATGAAGCAAGCAGGGCAGAGCGCCAGGCCAACTTAGCAACACTGCAGTAGATAGCTCAAATGGCCCAAAACAACCAAGGGCATGGAAATCAGGATCATCAAGGATCCAAGCTGAAGAACTTCCAGAATACCAATCCCCCAATCTTTAGCACTTCAGAGAACCCATTAGATGCTGATGATTGGTTGCAGATGACAACGAGAAAGTTCTCTTTGCCACCCACTACTTGGCAGGAGACGCAAGAGCCTGGTGGAACAGCATCCGCCTGATGAACCATGGTCAAGTGTTGACATGGGAAGCCTTCAAAATCAAGTTCAGCCGCACCCACATGCCGCAGGGCCTAGTCACCCGAATGAGGGATGAATTCCGAGATTTGAAGCAAGGCAGAATGACTGTGGTGGAGTACCGTGAAAGATTCTTGTCCCTAGCCAGGTATGCACCTAATGAGATCAACACGGAGGCCAAGAAGAAGGAGAGATTCCTGAACGGACTGCATGATGAGATGCAGACTCTACTCGTCAACATCTGCTTCGAGGATCTCGAAGAGCTAGTCGACTCTGCCATTCAGATGGAAGGGAAGATTCACCAGGAAAACGACAACCGTAGACGTCGTATGATGCACCAAGCTGGATCCAACAGTCACCAAAAGTACCGTCCCAACCCGTTTTCCGGATTAGCACCGAGAAACAACCGACTCCCAATGTCTCGCCCAAGCTACCCCAACCGTAGCGGAGGAAATGTGAAGCCCGGAGGAAACAACAATCACTCCGGCAACACCAGCAATTTCAACCGCGCACCTCCCAAGAGTAGCAACAACAACAACAACAACACTGCACCCAGAACTGGAAGCAATGTTGTGCCGGTCGCAGCAAAAGACAAGACCCAGATAACTTGTTTCGAGTGTGGAGTGAAGGTTCACTATTCCAATGAGTGTCCCAAGAAGAATTCTGCCACTGCCAATGTGAATGCTCCAGCTCAACAGCAGCATCGTGTTCAACCAGGAAGAAGGTTTTCCCCAGGGAACCCTCCGCAGCGGCCGTCTCTTCCACATGAACGCCGAGGAAGCCCAAGAAGCGCCAGATGTAGTGTTGGGTATGTTTTCTGTCAACTCAGTTTTAGCAAGGGTGTTGTTTGATTCTGGAGCATCACATTCATTTGTCACCGAAGAATTATCATGCACTAGTAAGATTCACCCAACCAACTTGAAGCATGTCATGATAGTTCAAATCCCCGGTTCAACTACAAAAGCTAGAAAAATTTGCAAAGTTGTGCCTATCAGAATACATGGGATAGATTTTTATGCCAACCTAATAGTACTTGGAACCAAAGGATTGGAAGTAGTACTAGGTATGGATTGGATGTCAAGGCATAAAGGACTGATAGACTATGCTAAGAAAGCCATCACCATGACCAGTAGCTCTGGACTCATAGTAGAGCATATATCTGAAACCTTACCTCATCAATTCAAGTGCAACAAGAGTCTAGCCTTACCCACCATAGACTAAGTCAAAGTAGTCTGTGAATACCCCAACGTATTCCCAGATGAATTTCCAGGTATGACCTCGGATAGGGATATTGAGTTCATTATCGAACTAATCCCCAGAACCGGACCTATAGCCCAGAGACCCTATAGTATGAACCCCTCAGAGTTAGTGGAACTGAAGAAGCAGTTGGATGCTATGCTAGCCAAAGGTTTGATTCAACCAAACGCATCGCCATGGAGATCACCAGTGTTATTCGTCGACAAGAAAGATGGAGGCAACCATTTGTGCACCGACTACAAAAAGCTGAATGATGTCACCATCAAAAATAAGTACCCTTTGCCAAAGATAGAGGATCTATTTGATCAGTTGACTGGTGCCCAGGTATTCTCAAAGATTGATCTTAGGACTGGTTATCACCAACTTAAGATTCGTGCAATGGATATTCCGAAGACCGCCTTTACTACTCGTTATGGTTTATACGAGTATACGGTTATGTCTTTTGGATTAACCAATGCCCCTGCTTATTTCATGAATCTCATGAATAAGATCTTTATGAATTTCCTAGATAAGTTTGTTGTTGTGTTTATCGACGATATCCTTATCTACTCCAAGTCAGAAGAAGAGCATGAGCAACATCTGAGAATCATCCTAGAAACCCTGAGAGAGCATCAGTTGTATGCCAAGTTCAGCAAATGTGAGTTTTGGCTGAAAGAAGTAGGATTCCTAGGACATATTGTGTCTGCCGGAGGAGTCTCTGTTGATCCTGCCAAGATCAAAGATGTCGAATAATGGGAAGCCCCAACCACTCAAACCCAAGTCCGTGCATTTATCGGATTAGCGGGATATTACCGCAAGTTCGTAGAAGGATTCTTGAGCATCTCCAGACCCATGACCCAATTGTTGAAGAAGGACAAGAAGTTTGAATGGACCAACAAATGTGAAGCCAGTTTCCAAGAACTGAAGAAGAGATTGATTTCAGCCCCAATATTGATCATGCCAAATATCAAGAAGCCTTTTGATGTGTATTGTGATGCATCCAAGATTGGTCTTGGATGTGTATTGATGCAAGAAGGCAAAGTCATCGCGTATCTGTCTCGACAACTGAAGCAGCATGAGCAGAACTATCTGACCCATGATCTTTAGTTAGTAGCCGTAGTTTTGGCATTGAAGACATGGCGTCATTATCTTATGGGTAATCGTTGTGAGATTTACTCAGATCACAAGAGCTTGAAGTATATTTTCACTCAGAAGGAGCTGAATATTAGGCAGAGGAGATGGATAGAGTTAATCAAGGATTATGACCTTGACATTCACTATCACCACGGTAAAGCCAATGTGGTAGCGGATGCTCTTAGCAGATTGCAGTGTAAGCTAAACACCATGATCAAGGAAAAGCACCCCAGTTTATATGAAGAGTTGGAGCAGTTTAGAACTGAGATAGTTAGCAAAGGATTTTTAGCTAGCATTGAACTTCAACCCACTTTGATTAGCCAAATCAAGGAAGCCCAGAAGGGAAATGAAAGTATCGACGGAATCAAACGTCGTATTGGTACAGGAAAGGTACCTGGATTCACCGAAGACGAAGAAGGAGTTCTGTGGTACAAAGGTCATATCTGTGTGCCAGCAGATTCGGAGCTGAAGCAAGTTATCATGCAGGAAGCTCATGATACTCTTTATTCTATCCACCCCGGAGGAACAAAGATGTATCAAGATTTAAAAGAGCAATTTTGGTGGCACAAGATGAAGAGAGAAATCGGGAGCTACATCGCCAAGTGTGACATCTGTCAAAGAGTCAAAGCAGAGCATCAGAGGCCCGCAGGACTGTTGCAACCATTACAGATTCCGGAATGGAAATGGGATCCGCCGGAATGGACTTTATCACCGGATTGCCTACTTCTAATAGGGGAAATGACTCAATCGGGGTCATCGTTGATAGACTGTCCAAGGTAGCTCACTTTATACCTGTCAAGACAACCTACTAGAGTTCGAAGCTAGCAGAGCTATATATTGCTAGGATTGTTAGTCTGCATCGAACCCCCAAGACCATAGTATCAGATTGAGGAACCCAATTTACCTCGAGATTTGAGCAGAAAGTCCAAGAAGGATTGAGAACCAAGTTGAATTTCAGCATAGCTTATCACCCGCAGACCCATGGACAGACTGAAAGAGTCAACCAAATCTTAGAAGATATGTTGAGAGCTTGCGTGTTAGAGTATGGATCAAAATGGGAAGACTGACTGCCTTTCGCAGAATTCTCATATAACAATAGTTATCAAGCTAGCTTGCAGATGGCACCATTTGAGTTCCTATACGGAAGAAAGTGTCGCACCCCTTTGAATTGGTCGCAAGTAGGAGAGAGTCAGATCTTTGGACCCGACATTCTCCGAGAAGCCGAAGAGAAGGTTCACAAAGTCCGTGAACACCTCAAGACCGCCCAATCCAAACAGAAGAGTTATGCTGACAAGAGAAGGAGAGACCTGACTTTCAATATCGGAGATTTTGTATATCTCAAGGTTTCGCCATTGAAGGGAACACAACGCTTTAGTCTGAAAGGAAAGTTAGCCCCCATATATATTGGGCCCTTCAAGATTCTGAACCGTCGAGGAGAAGTATCGTATCAACTGGAACTACCTGAAGATATGTCAGACATCCACAATGTGTTCCATATCTCGTTACTTCCCAAATGCCTAGAAGTGCCGGAGAAGACTGAAGTTTTCAAGAACATCGATCACCGAGCTGTTGATATCAACAAGGACCTGACATATCGTGAAGTGCCCATCCGTATCTTGGAAGAAGCTTACAGAACCACCAGGACCAGAAGTATCAAATTTCTCAAGATTCAATGGAGGAACCATACCGAACAGGAAGCCACTTGGGAGCGAGAAGATTACATTAGGACAGAGTTCCCAGATCTCTTTAGTTCCTAGTTTTCTTTCGTAAATCTCGGAATGAGATTTTGTTTAAGGGGGGAAGGTTTGTAACATCCCAAAACTCTAATCCAAGGTTGATCAAGATCAAATCTACCCAATTTAGGGTTAACAAAAACTTTTCCATTTAAAATCATTAAGCATTCATATGTGCGTGCATTTAAAATAGGAGTTGTTTGAATTGCCATGTTTGAGTGATCCATTGATTGTAAAATGATTCTAAGGTGAATTAAACATCATGTAGATCATTCCCAAACAAATCCCAAAGAAAAATAAATCAAAATGAATAAATTAAGCAAATGGTCATTTGTGCCATTTTAATCACCATGCCTACTTTGGCTATTCCTAGAACTCAAATCTTAACAGAAACAACTGTGGTTCTTTGCACCCCTTGCTAGTAAAAGTAGTGATGTACCAAGGCCCACTTTGTTTCATCCAAAAACTTTCAAACACTAAATTTAAATGACATTTGAAATTTGAATGTAGTTCATATGTAGAGATCATACTTATTCAAAACCCACTCAAATGAACTCCCTTTTCAAATCCCAAGAAACCCTAGATGCTTAAGCATAAGATACATCACTCCACCAAAAATCAGCCCAAAATTCAAAAACTTTCTTCATGCGGCCATTGTGTCGAACAGGTTGCAGACAGAAATTAAACTGCCTAACTATTAATGTTTCTAGTTAAGCCATTGTCCCCCATTGCACCCTCACTACTCTCCCATGTCCCCCTGAGTCCAACCAGACCCTCACCGGCCTACCCCTAAGCCTGGAGCAGCAGTGGAGCGCCGCCACTTTGTGGTCACCGCCGGCCGAACGTGGGCAAAGTTCCACAGACCGCGTCGCGCCATTCCAGCAAGTCTTCTAGCTCCGCCCAACCCTACCGCACCTCCATGTCCACCCCTCGATCACCCAAAGTCCCTGGACCACACCCTAGCAGCGTCGCCCTTTCTCTCTACGAGCTCGCCAGGAGGCAAGCCACCGTCCGCCTACGCCGCCCATGCCGATAGCGCCATGTATCATCGTCACCAACGAGCTCACCGTCGCCCTCTCGGTCCCCTCGTCGAGCCTATAAAAGGAGGCCACCCCAGCACAAACTCCTCACACCATTCCACTCCCCTCTCTTCCCTGAGCATTTCCCCTCTCTCGCCGGAGCCACTCGAGCCATAGTTCGCCGGAATTGCACCGGAGGAGCCCGCTGCAGAGGAGGATAAGCTGTCGTCGATTCCGTCCACCGCAGCCCCTGCCGTGACCTCGCCTGAGTCCGTCGTCGCCGTCCAGTTCGATCGACCGCCTCGCCACACTAGCTAGAGCCCTGGTACGTCCCCGGTAGACCCCCACCAGTCGTTTAGGGTTCGGTCTCGCAGGTGATGAGTCCGTCGTTGACAACGATTGTGAGCCGTTGATCCGCGTTATAATCGTGTGGCCCAGATTGCTAGATACCATTTCGGGTTTTAAGTCTCGCTGACAAGTGGGACCAACCTGGCAGCCGCCCTCTGTGCTGCTGAGCGTCATTGGGCCGGCCCATTTCCTTTCCCGCGCTAGCCCATGAATTCAAATATAGGTTTTTCTATTTTAGTTTAAACTCAATTATGTCCCTTAGTTCAAAAATCAATTCAGGAAGATTTATTGAACCAAATTGAGTGATTCCAATTTTGTTGGAAAGCTTCTGAAAAGATCTATCCAAGCCCGTTGTATTTCATTTTAGAGTTAGAGATCTCTTCTAGTAAAAATAATAAGACAAAAGCATTTGCACATTCAAACATTTTTATAAAATCAACCATAATAGCTTTTGAGTTGATTCCAACTCTCAAAAATCACATTTAACCATACCTATCTGAATATGTAATAATATTAAGGTTTGCATGCAGTGACTTTGGACTAGTACCAAAATAATGCTATATAGGCATTTCTAGTCACTTTAAATCATTAAATAATAAACTTAAACTTATTAAAATGTGATCCAACATTTAAATCACATTCCCATATGTTAGAATATGTGGTGATGACATGTATCCACATGATCCCATATTTTAATTGGAGAATATTAAATCATAGTTAATTTCAATGAGTAGAAATTACTTTTCTTAAATAAAAAGAATGAAACTAGTTAATAAAACCTTGTGATGCTTGTGATGATAATAGATCATCAAATGTGTACCTTAGAATGCTAAGTAGACTAGTTAAGTATTGTTTGGTGATTGTGTATACCGTATGTATTTATAGACGATAGTCCCGACCAAGCTTTCGAGGAGGAGGACTTCTACCAAGAGGAGGAGGAAGAAAACTTCAACCACTGCACTACCCAAGGCAAGCCTAGCACTTCAAGTAAAGTGAGCAAGCTAACACTTGCAAGTATTATCCTAGCAAGCCATTATTAACAATGCAAGCTATTGTTAGCAAGCTAGAATTAAGTTAGATAACCTAAGCAAGATGCACTAGGCATGCTTTGGTTATACCACTTGGAATATTACCTACCCCCAAGTTTTACTTCAAGCTTTTACTTTCTTTACTTTACCAAAGTCCCTTACTTGTTTGAAGGTAGCATAAAAAGTATAAAACTTGACCTATCTAGATAACCTTAAATGTCATTCTATGGCATGAGATTGAGATTAGCATCCCACCTTAGTGAACACTCTTAACTTAGTAGATTAGAGCTAAATCAAAACTTTAGTCACTTTAGATGGGAACACTTGGTGAAAATGAATTGTCAAAACCTTGGAATGATCAGTCATTCTCTTGAGATGTTTTAACATGTGTTGAGAAACACAAATGGTTTATGATGATGAAAATGTTGAGGCATGAGCCTTAGCCCTTTTACAAAAACTGATGGTTGGATTCGGATGCGATACCATTCGAATTATACCGTACAACCACAATACCTGAATTGGGTAAGGCTTAGCCGGAAGTTTATATGCATTAGTATTAGTTCCCTCACGGGAGAGGTTTGAGCTGCGGCTACCTCTCAATGTTGTCCACCTATGTAGTGCCCAAGATGACAGATGGTCATGGTTGGGAGGCCATGCTCATAGGAGAGGTGCTTATACTAGGGTGTGTAAAGGAAAGGTTATGTTTGATTATCTGCATACTAAGTATGATGATTCAAGGTTATCCCTGACAGATGTATCGAACCTTGTGGTGAAAGTGTACCACCTCTGCAGAGTGTCAAACTATTCGAATAGCCGCGTCCGCGGTTATGGAAAGTTGGAGTGGCCATACTGTTTTGTTGTCAGATGTTTTCATAATGATTTCTGAAATGAATGATGAATATTGACTTGACCACAACAGGGTTGTCACTATGACACTAGCTTCCCAACTTAAGTGATTCTAGAACTTTATTTTATCTTTCTTTGTTTCTGAACTCAGCTTAGGTTTCAAACTTAACTTTACAAATAAATATAGAGTTAGCATTTCCCACTAGCACTATCTTACTTGTTAGTGGTAGTTTGCGAGTACTTAAAGAGTACTCATGGCTTTTGTCCCTAGCTATTCCTATGGCCAGACTATGAAGGAGACTACCAAGATGACGGACAGCAGGACGGCTATGATAACTAGGACTATCTTCCATCGTCAGCATTGCCTGTGCCACTAAAGATGGACCCCACCGCTACGCTTATTATTTATTCCGCTGCTTGTCGTATTAAGACTGGATCATGAGATCCTTTATTTGTGTAAGACCTTATATTGGTTTGTAATGGATGATGTACTGTGATATCCAATCTGTTATGTCTCGCAAAAATGGTAATCCTGGGATTGCGATGTACGACATAATAGGCTTCTGGGATTAAAAATCCAGGTGTTGACAAAAATAAACATCTATCATATACAAGGAATACATAATAACAACTTTATTATTGCCTCTCAGGGCATATTTCCTTTAGACGTTGGGGTAACAACAGCAACCATAGATCCAAAGACCGTCGTAAGAAGAAGGAGAACCAAAAAGGAGGTGGTGTGGCGCATAGTTCCAGCGAGTACGACACGGACAGAGGTTGACAAGGAGTGTGGCGGTGGCTAAGGCGTCGGGCCAGAAGGTGGGCGGGATGTGACCGTGAAAGAGGAGGGTGTGGACGTAGTTGTTGAGGGTGCGAATGACACGCTCGGCACGACCATTTTGCTACGAGGTATACAGACAGGTTAGACAGAAAATAGTGTCGTGAGAGGATAGGAGAGTGTGGACGGCAACATTGTCGAACTCTTTTCGGTTATCAGTTTGTAAGGCGTGTATGAGACGAACAAACTGGGTAGACACATAGACGTAAAAGGAAGTGAGAGTGGTGGCGACCTCGGACTTTTTTACGAAGAGTAAACATCCACACAAAGTAAGAAAAATCATCGAGAATGACTAAGTAGTAAACAAAACCAGAATTACTCAGAATAGGAGAGGTCCATACATCACTATGAATTAACTCAAACGAAAAGGACGCAACTGTGAAAGAATTGCTAAAAGGAAGACCAACATGTTTGCCAACACAACAGGCTTCACAACTATGCGTAGCCTTTTTATTACAAGAAAACAAAAATCCCCTCATTATTTGATGAAGCGTGTTCGCACTAGGATGTCCAAGACGAGCATGCCAAAGGTCGACGCCAGCGGAGAAAGCATGAGGACCGGCGCCGGGGCTGGAAGATGCCTGGACCGGATACAAGTCATCGGGGCTCTCACATCGGTGGAGTACCATCCGGGTACGGGTGTCCTTAACAGAAAAACTAGAAGCGTCAAATTCCACAGTTACAGAATTGTCACAAGAAAGAGTTTTAATAGAGACCAAATTCTGAATAAGATGGGAAGAGACAATGACATTATTTAGAGACAGTGGTTTGGAAGAGGAGGGAAAATTAGCAGAACCAATGTGAGAAATAGGAAGACCGGTGCCGTTACCGACAGTGATGCGAGACTCGGTGGAGGTTGGAAAAGAATGAGAGAGGTTACTTGGGTGAGCGGCCATGTGAGAGGATGCGCCCGTGTCCATGAACCAATCGCCACCACCGGCGTAGGAGCCAGGCGCAGGCGCCTGCTGGAGCGTGGCGTAGAGGGTCGGGTCCCATGTGAGCTGCTGAGGCGTGTAGGTCGATGGGCCACCGAAAGCCAGAGCATAGGTCGGTGGAGCGGTGTTGTAGGCCGGGCAGCGTTGTAGGCCGGGGCGACGTTGTAAGCCGAGGCGTAGGATGGTGTCGCAACGAAGAGGGCCTGGTGGGTCGGTGGGCGCGGTCCGAGGAGACCAGGGGCGGGAGGGCGTGGCACCGGCATGGTGTAGGCATGAACAACCCCCGTCCATGGGTTGTAGCCGCCACTCCATGGGGTGTCGGCTGCTAGTTTCCACCGCCACCATTCCCGCCGCCACCGTTGTTGCCACCACCACCTCCGTTCGCGCCGCCATTGCCTCCGCTGGTGTTGCGGCCACCACCGCGACGACGGTGGGCCCCGCCGTTGCGCTGCTGCTGCGGGGCGAGGAAGGGCACCGCGGGTGCCGAGGGGTGCGGCGGCTGCTGGAAGGGCGCGGGGGCCAGTGCACGAAACCCGGCAGTGAAGGCGATGTGGACGGTGCGGGTACGGAGGTTCTTCATGCGTCGGTGTTCGAGACGAAGATATGCGATGGTGCGCTCGAAGGTGGGCTCGGCCATGAGGGTGAGGATGGAGGCGGTGTTGTCGAGATCTTCACCGAGACCGGCGATGAGGGTGGAGAGGAGGAGATCGTCCCTAATTGTGAAGCCGAGGTCCTGGAGCTCGTCGGAGATCTCCTTGAGGCGCATGTAGTAGGCATCCAGGGTCTGGTCGTTATGCGGCGTGCCGAAAAGTTCCTGCTACAGGAATATGATCCGTTGGAGCTTGTTGTCGGTGAAGAGCCCGTTGATATTCATCCACACCGTGCGAGCGTCATCTCCCTCGCGGACGACGATCTTAAAGATGTCCGGCGAGATGGTGAGGAAGAGCCAACGGATGATGGTGGTGTCAATGGCAAGCCAGTCAGGGTCGTGGCTGTTGAAGAGATCGACGGAGCCGTCGACGTGATCACGCAAGTGGTACTCACGGAAGAGGAGGTAAAAGTACGTCCGCCAGGCGTGTTCATTCTTCTCGGTGACAGAGAGCTTGATGGGGACATGTTCGGTGATGTGGACCTCGTGGATGACCACGAGGTCGGTGGAGCGGAGCCGTCGGAGGTGTCGGTGGATCTGAAGGGGTTGGAGGAGGAGATGGATGACATGGCGACAGTGCACGAGAGAGGTGGCGCGGTAGCGTTAGGGTGTGGTGGATAGGGGATAGGGAGGGCGCGGCGACACGGCAGAGGCGACGGCGGCAGCGGCGCGCGGGGGAGGCGGTGTGGCGGCGGCTAGGGTTAGGCCCTAAAAGTATCTAATACCATGTAGAAGGGATTGTAACACGCGTTGTATTACTCTGGTGCAAAGCGCACACATATATAGGTACAATGGGAGGCCTCCATACTCTCAGGCATAAAATAGAGGAGGGGCCTAATCGCTAATGTACTATACACAAAATATCTACTCAACACCTCCGAACCAAAGAGGTATCGACAAACCCTAACTATCCTTGTGTTTTCAGTTTCATAAGTTTGGGAGGAGAGGGAGTACACTGAGGAGAGACCCCAAGACTATGAGTAGGAACCCAAACTCACATCAGCCATAGATCAAACTTTGGTAACGGGTTGTACATCCATTTCTGTGACTGAACGAGTTAAGCTCAATTCCTATATCTGATTCACGATTTTTTCCTATATCGGGTGGAGATGGGTCTCACGGTTGAAGCATATGAGTAGAGGGTCTAGAGAGAATACCAGGAGGAAGACGTAAGAATAGGAAAGCCAATGTTGGGGAATTAATTCCGTGAAGCATTGCTAAACAGGGATAAAAGGGTCCGCTTAATTCTGGTTTAGCCTCGACTACACAATGTGTATCGTAATTCAGGAATTCTGAGAAATATTTATACACATCTTAAACTAGGAGGGAGTAAGTATTGAGTGCGTGCATGTAAACTCTATATTAATTAGGTAATTGGTAGTTTGTCCACATAAAAATTGCACGCATAAGAGTATTACTAGCAAAATGCTCGCGTGTTGTGGCGGAAGATGTTAGTCGCTGTGACGTAGCCCGACCTTCGGTTGTTACCACATCATGGTCTCAAACTTATGCCAAGTCGTCATGGACTCCAAAGGTAAATCCGTTCCTCTATGCGAATCCACTTCCTACCCTCTTGAATGGTATACTACTTCATACTCTGTCCCATATCAATGATAGGTTCACACCAACAAGTACGACGGCATGGGAGGAAGCCTGGAGCACCAAGTCCAACAAGACGGAGGCTTGGAAGAGAAGACGGAAGAAGCAGCAGCTGGAGCACCGGAGTCTCTGGCCTACGTACACCGGAGTCTCCGGCCTGAAGACACCGGAGTCTCCGGACCATCTCCGGACCGACCCCCAGATCGAGCTCGAAGACAGTCTGTCTGCCTCTCCGGCCTAGACAGGAGTCTCCAGACCACCACACTGGAGTCTCTGGCCTGAACGTATGGGCCTGCGCGCCACCAGCTGGGCCTTCGGCCCATGTACCCCTTAGTCCGCCCAGACTTTCCCTTTTTATTCCTAAAGTACCCTTGAACTAGTGGCTAGCCTATATATAGTGCCCCCACCCCCTCATGTAACCCTAGGCATAGATGATAGACTAAAGAAAACCCCCTTTGTGGAATCTCTAGTTTTGCCTCATCCCTTTCTACCAAAGGGGATCGACTATCGTCACCACCTCGTTGGAGTTTGCATCATGCCTCCCTCGTTGTACAAGGCCTTGGCATTGGTGTCCCTTTGCCAAGACGTCAAGACCCTCTCCAAGGTGTCCTTCCCTCTCCGCGTGGGATCGAGGGAGCACGTTGACCGTTCTTTCCTTCCGAGGATTTTATCGGACCGGTGGCCACCGGTAAGAGCAATCGGCCTTGTATCGTGTGTGTTTTGCGTGTGTTCATCGTGTTCTTCACGAGGTGTGCGTCCGCTTCCGCTACCTTCTCCCTTTCCCCTCGCTTTCCCATCGATTTGACCACGAGATCCGTGAAGATCGGGCCACCCACGGGGTTACCCCATAACATCTGGTATCAGCAGCTTTTGGTTGCCACGGATTTCTCCTCGATTTGGTCTTTTTCACCATAAATTCGAAAATTCCACCAAAAACAGCCTCAATTCGTGTTTTGGTTCGATCTATGATTTGAGTGCGTTTTGGTAGGTATTGATCCGTGGATTACTTGCTAAACTTATTGATCTACCTTCCCCTGCGTTTCCATGGCCTAATTCCTTGATTTTCCCCACCAATTTGGTGTTTTGGTTCGAGTTTTCTGCCAAAATCGCGCCCCGTTCATGTTCTGGACGTGCAGAAATCAACCGGACCGGAGTCTACGGCCCCGGACCGGAGTTTCCGGTGTGAGTCACTCCAGACCGCAGTCTCCGCCCCCCTGCAGACAAAAAAACGGTTTCACCGTTTTGAGCATAACTTTTGCATACGGAATCGGATTTTCGTGTTCTTTAGCTCGTTTTGAAGAGGAGAAGGAACTCTACATCATCATACCCATGGTTGATGCTATCTACTGCATCCAAATTCCGTGAGTAAGGCGTAATCCACCAATAAAGGGTGAAGATCGGCGACGAAAGGTATAAAAATTTTCCGCGACTTCTCCCTACTTGTATCCCTTTGTGAGCTACATTATCTTTGCGTTCAACAAACACCTATTGAGACTAGTTCCTCCTATGATTGCTTGGGCTATGCACATTTGATACCTTGTAGAGTTCTGAGCAAAAGTTCTATCTTGTATAGTTGTTGACACAAGGAAGGGGCGAGTGAAAAAGAAAAGAAAAAGAGAAAAAAATAGAAAAATAAAAAGAAGAAAAAGAAAGAAAGAAACAAGTGCCTCATAGAATAGGAAGCGCAAGCTCGATGAACATCAAATAGGTGGTACTTATTGTGCATATCTTGTAGCCCACAAATTTATTGCAATCAAACTAGCGTCTCTCCTTGCACTTGTGTGACACGAGCTTATAGTATTCGCTAGGTAATCATTTGGTTCTTAGCTCACTTTCTTTGTCGCACAAGTCCCATTTATCCCACCGTGTGTGTTTCCTTGTACATAATTCCTATCTTGTGGATTGACTTGTTTTCCTTTGTGATCATCGTGGTTCTTTACTTGCCATTACAATATCTTGATTTCGGATTGGTTCTTGACATGCCACCTTCCATACCTATCCACCATAAGCTTTGTGTGTGTGTGTTTTTTAATGGTTAGTTGGTTTTGGTGTTCCGCATGAACTTCACTTTGCTTGGTTTTGATTGCTCTCAAGTGTTGCCACTTGCACGATACTATCTTCCAAGGTAAAGTAAGGTTTGGCGTTGCATCCCTAACCCCCTACCACTTCCATATACACCACTTGGTCTTATGAAACATGTCTAGGGACTCCAGAACCGAGGATGATTTCTATGAAGAATCCACGATGAGCCACCATGCATATGCCTCTACAAGGATGGATGACATGATGGAGCACTACACCGACAATGGCTCCACATGCTTGGGTGATATGGAGTTCTACAACAACAATAACTCCCTAAGCATGGACGACTTCAAGCACGACAGTGACAAGCTCCTCAAGTTGCATCGACCAAGAGGGAGCCCCCACCTCAAGAGCAACAAGGTCCACCATCAAATGAACAACTTCAAGCGCGACATGGACAACAACTTCACCAAAACCATAAGCATGATCGCCAAGACAAATGATGCTTTGCGCTCATTACAATGCCTCACCAAGAAGAGTTCCAAGGACAAGGAGCATCATCGCGAGCGTCATGTGGATGACCAAGTGCGCCATCTACATCAACCTTTGGCAAGGCACTCCAATGACCTCCGTCGACACCATCAAATGGCACCATCAACTACTTGTGCCACCACCACAATGACACCAAGAGCAAGCTCTCCTCCACGCCATCAAGCTTCAATGACCAAAATTGACGTCCTATATGACGCATGCAACTTCATGGATGAGGAAGACGAAGACCTCTACTTCGCCAAGTTGGACGAGTACGTCAAGAGGACTACACAAGCCAAGGTGCAAGATGGCAACGACAAGGTCAAGAATGGTGAGCATGGGACTTTCCCTTCACTAAAGGAGGCGCATGGAGTTGAGAGAACCGAGCATACCCCTACATGCTTGAGTGATGATGTGGTACCAATCCCATGTGAGTATGAGATCCACTTAGCCCACTTGAGTGAAAGCAAGAGTGAGATGAGTGACTCCACCATACGTGAGATTGAGTGCTTCCACTTGGAGGGCATGAGTGATACACCGAGTGAGTTGAGAGTGGTAGTTGATAGGTCATGTGAGACCACTTTGATTTCTAATGACTTACCCTCTACCTCTAGTGTGTTTCCTCATGATGTGCTAGGTTCTATGGATCAAGAAGCGCCAAGCTTTGAGATGATGATACCTCCAACCAAGAAGATGTACATGGTGGATGAAGATGATGCCATCCCCATATTGGATGAAGAAGTCGCCCACATGGAGGTCAATGCTACCACAACACCCACTTCATATGAGAGGTATGAACAAGGTAAGAATACAGGTGTTGATGATGCCATGATCCCACTAGTGGACATGATGACTTGTAATGATTGGCATGCTATGGATGATGTTTGTGATATCACATATGCTTCATTGATTTTTCCATGTGACACTTTGCATTTGCATAATGTTGAGCATGTGAAATTATTTGATTGTGATGATGTTGCCATAGACATGCCATGCTCTAAACGTTATGTTGATGATATAATTGCTTACACTTTGTTGAACAATTGCTCTTTCCAATGTTTTGCTTGCAATGATGTTACCAATGATAACCCTCGAACAATGCTTTGTCATGGATGTTTTACAATTTACCCCGTTGCTTGCAATAAGATGAACAATTGCTCTTTCACATGTTTTGCTTGCAACAATAATTCTAATATGGTTTATATTGAGATGGCCCCCATAGCTTTCTCAAATTTTGGACATTTTGGTAAATGCCATGATAAGCATGTTCCCCACTTGCATACTCACCATGCATATTTTTCATACTTGATTGACACTAATGGTGATGTGCACAAGAAGAGATACGTCATGATGGATGATGTGTTTCTCTACCATGCACACACGTTCTTCATTTTGTGTTTGATGTGTGTAGGTACCCGCATAAGAATGTCAACCTCGGTTGAGCACGAGTTGACAAAAAGAACTCTAGAGAGCATCCCCCAAGCGAGTTCAAGATCGAACCCAGCTATGATACCTTTTGCATGCTTTGCACCTTTCATGTTGACAAATTGCTCCTTCCTATTGTTTGATTGCAAGCATGTTGATGGTATTCTTTCACCTTGCGACAATCATGTCTCGTTGCTATTGTATATTTATGCTTTGTGTGTTGCCACAAAAATGTTGAACAATTTCTCTTTCCGATGTTTTGTGTCTAACCATAATGCCATTATGAGCATGTATTGTCATGAGAGCTTCCAAGTCTCTCGTATTGTTGTTGCAACAAACATAAGAACCACTTGCTCTTTCATATGGTTTGTTTGAAAACATGTTGTTTTTGCTTCCGCTTGCGATACTCATACCCCCATGATCTTGGCTTTTGATGATATGTGTATGACATCCAAGATATTGAACAATTGGTCTTTCCAATGGTTGGTTTGCACACATAATGATGTTGTTTTGGATATTCTTCCTCATGTGTTTTTGCCGAATTCTCCTAGCTTTGCATCAAAGATGTTGATCAAGATTTTAGTCAATTTCTTTGAGTGCCACACTAAGACGTTATATGGAGTTTTTCAGTTCCCACATTTGGATGATGTCCAAACGATTTCCATGCACTTTGACCTTGCATATGCATCCCATTTGCTATCCTTGAGTTGTGCTAATAGTGTTGTGAACAAGAATGGACATGCCATGAATGACATGCTCCTCTATCACACACAAACATATGTTGCTTGGTCTTTGTTGTGTGAAGGTACAATTGTGTACATGTCAACCTCTATGGATAAAGAGTTGACAAGACGAATCGAAGAGAGTTACCTATGGTTGCCCTTCAACGAGCCATCTCTACATCCTAAGGTGACTTCCTTCTACTTGAGGACTCATGCTATAATCTTCATGAAATGGCTATGCTTTGAGTGTTGCTTCGCTTTTGTGGTGAGCTTTGTAGGCTTCATAGAAGGTGAAGGAACATTGAAGTGTTGCCAATTCAATCTTCCCGAGGACGACTATATGGTGAACCCTAGGATCAAGAAGGTCTCTCGACATCTTCTACTTTGTGATAAGCATGTAGAGTCGAGGACGACTCTTTTTGAAGGGAGGGCAGATGATGTAGCCCGACCTTCGGTCGTTACCACATCATGGTCTCCAACTTATGCCAAGTCGTTATGGACTCCAAAGGTGAATCCGCTCCTCTATGCGAACCCACTTCCTACCCTCTTGAATGGTATACTACTTCATACTCTGTCCCATATCAATGATAGGTTCACACCAACAAGTACGGAGGCATGAGAGGAAACCTGGAGCACCAAGCCTGACAAGACGGATGCTTGGAAGAGCAGACGGAAGAAGCAGCAGCTGGAGCACCGGAGTCTCCGGCCTGCGTACACCGGAGTCTCCGGCCTGAAGACACCGGAGTCTCCGGCCTGCAGACCCCGGAGTCTCCGGACCCATCTCTGGACCGACCCCCAGATCGAGCTCGAGGACACTCTGTCTGCCTCTCCAGAGATGGACCGGAGACAGACCGGAGTCTCCGGAGCACCACACCGGAGTCTCCGCCCGAGCATATGGGCCTGCGCACCACCAGCTGGGCCTTCAGCCCATGTACCCCTTAGTCTGTCCAGACTTTCCCCTTTTATTCCTAAAGTACCCTTGAACTAGTGGCTAGCCTATATATAGTGCCCCCACCCCCTCATGTAACCCTAGGCATAGATGATAGACTAAAGAAAACCCCCTTTGTGGAATCTCTAGTTTTGCCTCATCCCCTTCTACCAAAGGGGATCGACTATCGTCACCACCTCGTTGGAGTTTGCATCGCGCCTCCCTCGTTCTACAAGGCCTTGGCATCGGTGTCCCTTTGTAGAGACGTCAAGACCCTCTCCAAGGTGTTCTTCCCTCTCCGCGTGGGATCGAGGGAGCACGTTGACCGATCTTTCCTTCCGAGAATTCTATCGGACCGGTAGCCACCGGTGAGAGCAATCGGCCTTGTATCTTGTGTGTTTTGCGTGTGTTCATCGTGTTCTTCGCGAGGTGTGCGTCCGCTTCCGCTACCTTCTTCCTTTCCCCTTGCTTTCCATCGATTTGACCATGAGATCCGTGAAGATCGGGCCACCCACGGGGTTACCCCATAACACGTTGTTATGTCGGTGGTGAGTTTTTTAGAATCAGTAGCACGTCACAGCATAGACAGTTTTTTTAACTTGCTCGGTGACATCCGTTTCTCGATCAATTGATTGTTTCAATTCGCAAGCAAAATATTTCATTTCTCCAAGAAAAACTATATAGCGGAAGGTACGACACGTATCTTTTTTGATTTTTTAGGACCCTAGAGAATTCACTACTCAAAATCAGTTTTTGAAGGGACCAAACAAGTTTCTCATTGAAATTCACCTAGTTAGGAGAGATCGATGTCAGCGAGAGGGTCTATCTCTCGGTCACAGTTGTTAAACGACTCCGCGACCATTTTAGAAAAAAGAAGTCATCGACTAACCCACCTCGACATATCTGTCTAACTATCGACTGCTTCCCACTCGATCCTGTATTACCCGACTCGCCTCCCACCACCGGGGTTCGCTGCACTCGTGCTTGCAATGGGAGAGAAAAATTGATAAACGCAAAGAAAAACATAAAATCATCTTCCTTGGACTTTGCTAGCTCCCTTCTTACTTGTATCGCGGCTTTTCAGTTGTGCCCCCACAAGAATTAGGCATATCTCTTTTATGATTCAGTGAACATGATTATTGAGAACTTTCATGTCACCATCGTTTGGAGAAAATAGATAAAGATCTGAAACCTATGTTACTCATAAAACTTCAAGATATACACATGATATGTTTTATAATGCTCTAAAATAAGAAAACTTTCGTCTAAATTTGAAACCAAAGCTTAGCTAGCTTCTAAGCTTGCAACTCTGGAAGAAAATATCTCGTGCCCTCCATGTCGTTGCACTAGGGTCAGGTGGTGGCGCCGGTCCTACTCTGCATGGTCTCCCTAGCAAACTGCAGGCTGCTTGGCTCTCTCCAATAGTTGCAGTTCAACAAAACTTTTTCTATCTGGTGCGTAAGCATAATGGGTCTATAAGCGAGATTATGTTTGCCATTACCTAGGTGCTCATGAAAGTTGGTATGGTCGTGTTGCAAGTGACTTATGTCTGAAGATTTAACATGTGTGGACGGGCTTGAGAATTTCAGATTGGTACTCTCCTAGAGACTAATTGTCTTAAACTGATACCCGTGCGTTGCGACGGCGCTCTAAGTTTTCTCTTCATTGCGAAAGCCTCAAAATAAAAACTTGTAACCGGAGTCACTCCACCATATGAAATATGGGATGCCCTTAGGGCTTAGGCTACTTAGGCAAAAAATGGTTCAAGCTCTTCCATGCACACATACAAAAACCTTGCACATGGTAACATGTTTTTGTACTACTGTAGGTCCTTTGATTTTGAGCAAATATGACTACCCAGATGCTTACTTGGTTGTTTTCAGAAGAAGAGACCCTCTTTGCTGATTTTCTGAAAATGAGAAGCAATGTGCTTTGTCATCTTCGTTTTTCAACATTTTCGATTTAAAATATATGCATCCATTAAATTTGAGTATTTGACTAACATTCACAGAACATAAAATCTAAAAGATCAATCAGTTGCAAACACCTGTTGGCAGCACAACCTGACTAAGCTAGATTGGAGCGCATGTTGAGGTTGTCGGTAGCCTGAGCTATGGTGGCAGCTCTAATAAGCTGCTGCCCATGAGCCCATGTAAGAGAAAAAATAAAGTAGTCCGTAAACATACTCCCGATGCATCGATCTAAGGCCACATTACACTGGGACCAAACCTGGCCAATGGGCCGGCCCGGCACGACACAGGCCCAGCATGGCCTTCACGTGCCTAGCTCGGCCCGTCTAGCTCACGTGCCGGGCCGTGCCGGCACGGAGGCCTGCCTCCCAGGCCGGGGCACGGCACCGGTGCTAGACGGGCCGGCCCGTGGCACGTCAAGCACGTCGGCCTGTTAGTCATTTTCGATGGCCCGTTGAATAATCCTTAACTAGGTGCCGAATCTCTAGCATATCACAAGCAATCAGGTGGTCAGTTGGTCAAGGGGATGCCGGGGGTTGAGGAGGTTGCGAGTTCGACTCCTCCACTTGACTTGTTTTGCCTAATATTAATAAAATTTCGGTATGCAGATGCTAAACGGGCCGTGCCAGGCTGACCCGTGTGCTTGAGACCGAGGCCCCAGCATGGCCCCGTCATTACACGGGCCTGTACAGGCACGACACACCACGGGCCGGGCTGGCCTCGTGCCGTGCTTTTTTCGCAGGTGGGGCATCCCGCAAAAACCACTACTAGAAAATCGCGTTGTTTTTGTGCATTGCATCATCCTGACCGCATGCTCACGTCATCATGCCACCTTGCATTTGAGCATCATCATGTCATCTTGCATTTGTTTGCATAAAACTATTTTCGAAAAGACTAGTTTGGGTTTTCTAAATGTCCCCTGTCTTTATTCAAATCAAAACTCCGGTCTTTCCCGGGTCTTTTTATTTGTCTAAAAACTATATACAAAAGTCTACTTTAAATTAAAATAAAAGTTATATTATTTTTGGGAGACCTCCAAACCCTAGTCTAAAATATCTGGTTCTATTCCTAAATCTACCCAAACCTAATCTACCCAGCGCCCTCCACCTCACCCCACCCTATCACATCGCGCCACATCACCCTGGCCCAATCCCCACCCACTCACCCGCTGCCACCTCACCCCCAACTCCCTCCACTTCCCTCACACAGCCACCTGGTCCACTCCCTAGACAACCACCATCGCCACCCACCCGCACACCTGTCGCCCCGACCGCCCCACCCCCGACAGCCCGGGATTCCTCGATCCCCTCCCCCCCCCCCCCCCGCAGGCCCACCAACTCCGCGCACCCGCTCGCCGCTGCGACCTCACCCCGCCACCGCGAGCCTCCGCCAGGGGCGTTCTCTCGCCTCCCTCTCTGGCTGTCGCCGGCCATAGTAGCGCGCCGCGTCTCTCCTCTCCCTTGTCTTCTCTAGCAACCCGACCCCAAACCAGTGTGGTATCCTGGGTCCTTTTTGTTGTGGTTATGTGTCGTGCATGAGAATATGTGGTGGTGATATGAAGCTACGACCGTGGAGATCTTCCTGGAATGAGAGCATCGGCTGTGTAGATACCTGTTGGTGGTGTACCGAGGTATCTGTGATGTGAGTGGTCTCTGCAATTTTCGCCCGATGGGTACTGTTTTGTGATCGAGGCCTTCCGTGAGACAAGTACGACAAGTTGGACAACGGCCACCACCAAGCTCTTCGGGCTAGCACTATCGACAAGAACTCCATCACGGACGACAAGACTCCAAC
The DNA here is from genome assembly GCA_910589775.1 of Avena eriantha. Classification (NCBI taxonomy): domain Eukaryota; kingdom Viridiplantae; phylum Streptophyta; class Magnoliopsida; order Poales; family Poaceae; genus Avena; species Avena eriantha. Next base: position 50,495,713 of record OU342746.1, on the reverse strand, counting down.
CGGAGATCGGAGGTGATGGTGCCAGAACGACAAGAACTACTTCACGGGCACGAGCGTCAAGATCGCCTTCACGGAAAACCACAAGACCTTCCGAAGACCGAACCCTGGCGCGCCAAGTTCTTTGACCCCGAAGACCGATCCATCTGAACGCCAAGACCTCCATCTGAATCCGAGTTCTTTGTCACAGGCGTCAAGATCTCCTACACAGACCCGAAGACCACGGTACCCGATCCATTCAAGTTCGCCATCGACGACAAGATCGACACCGACCAGGGCGAACCCGATGATCCTCCGACGCTAAACCAAGTCCGTCGTCCCGGAACGCCAAGATCTACTCCGTTGTCCGAGAACGTTCCCGCCGAGATCGATCCCCGTCGAACCCTGGATCCCTGAGACCAGACCCCGAACCACATCGAACCCCAAGATCGTCCGAACCCAGATGTGTGAACTTGTTGCTATCTATAAAACTTGTTGCATATTAAATTGTTCATTCATGCATATCATGTGGGTTGGGGGCATTATGCCGATTCACCGCATAATTAATATGGAGTCTAAATGCAGGATACTTTTGTCTTATTCCGGAATCCATTTAAATTGGTGTAGCGAACCGATGCCATGTTTCTCCCTGTTAATACAACATTTAAATTGCGGGGGTTCTAAATAACTTGAACCGTTTAATTAATTGTCGGGACCCCGGTTCCGCTTAATACTACCTAATTGCACCGCATCTGCATCATATCATAATCATGCTGGATCTTCTGCCGTAATATTAAATAGTGCATCCAGTGTTTCTTTTAGTGCTTTGCTTCTTCGCGGATTAGACCAATGAGTGGATGCGAGTATCAACAAGTTCTTCAGATATGAATCTCCGGCAGTGTTTCCCAGGCGAGCATCTCTTCCCCTTCTACCTATTTTGCATTTATAGTCTTTATTCCTCCTGTTGATCTATTGCTATCCGAGTCGCGATGCTTTAGTTTCCATGCACCAGTTATACCCCGTGCAGCCTCTATATTGCCTTGGACACTACCTATTACTTGTGTTTGGTAGATAGCAGGCCTTGCGAGTCGTAGTCGCTTGCTCAGGTGTGATCTCGTGTTGTCAAGTACCACAGTTGTTGGAATGCTGGAAGATGTTTGTGGTGGAGATGATCATGATTTTAAATACAACTATTAAAATGCTAGATATAACTAATGCAGAGGCATCGGTGGGCAATAGATGTTATTTGGTTCTTCCATGCTCACTTGTGTCCCGTAGGACCCCGAGTACTTGATACTTGTTCCTTGATTTTTCGCACTATCCACATCCGGGAGGCCGTGGACCCTCGTGAGCCAGAGCTTGATTCATTTCTATTTCTTGGGGCCATAAACTAGTTTGGGGTTTTATTTACTATCATGTGCTTATGCCATGTTACTGCTTTATTTACGATTGTGCGTGGAGCACCTGTAATGTTTAGGATCGCGGAGTGTTTTCGCGGTATTGACAAGCCCAGTCACACTTTCGGGTTCCTAGTCGTTTACAGCCATTGACGCAAACCCTGGGTCCGTTCCGGAGCCGGCCAACTTCGTTGCGGGTAGCTTAGTGGGGTGGCCCCCTGAAATATTTTATGAATCCTGTGATTGCTTTGTCGTGAAAGCCTCGTTGGGTTTTGAGTTGGTTTTTCCGAGGTTAATCGAGTGTGTGTTGCTATTTGTGCACCCCTGCAGGGTAAAACTTTCTGAAAGCCGTGTCCGCGGTTATGGACGACTTGGAGCACAGTATCTCGATCATAGACAAGCATAACTAAAGTAGTGCTATAAATTTGACTTAATATGTGATTAGTAATTCAGCTTCAACTATAATGGAATGGATAATAAAAATGCCAACAACTGGTGGATCTGTGGTGATTTGTGTCATACTATACATGCCTAGTAAGTATTGTAACTCCAATGGAATGTGATAAAAGTGCCAACAACTGCTGGGTTTTGGGATTCCTCAAGACAATTATATCTGACTAGTAAATGTTCCAACCACCACAGAATGGTTAATTAAAACTGCCCACTACTTGTGCTTCAGGATGACTCATGCTATCTATATCTGACTAGTAAGTGCTTCAAATATAATCGCATGAATAAAACTGCCAACTGTGTGAGTTCCTTGGTTCGACTTCCTTGTTTGGTCTCGAGAGGGAAATACCAGGATGGGTTTGTTTGGTGTTAGCTTCAGGTTGGATCCGAATAGGTCTTTCTTACCCCTCTCTAATAGCCGCCAGTGATATCGAGTCTCTATAGGTTGTTTAGTGCTGTTGCGCTGCCGCTTCAGCCCACCATACCTATGTAGGCGAGAGCCGCCGAATTCTAGCCTCGCCGTGTACTGGCCTCAGTACTGACGCTCCTCTTTTTCCTTTGCCCTTCGCCGGCACCCCTTTTGTTTTAGCAGGTTCGAGATCGACGTCGTTAGCAGGGTTACCCTTCCGGCTTGGCCTGGGCAGGGTTATAGACGCCATTGGTTATTCTTCAGGGCTCTTAGTCCCATTTGCATCTTGTCCGTAGTCGGACGCTCTATCGTTTTCAAGGTGATTTGGATCTTGTATAGTATATCTGTATTCTTGACTCATGGAGTCGCTGTTGTATATATATCTGTTCTATGGGCCCCATCGAGGACTGTTGTGTAATGGTATTACTTTGTTTTCCACCCGCACGAAAGTGCCTGGTGGGCGACCTTGAATCGTTTCTATGCGCGTTTGGCGGAAAGGGCTAAAACTTGCATAGAGCCAATTTGAGGGTGTTACAGCAGGCCACGGGTCGGCCCGCCAAAGCCCGGCCCGATGGCCAGGTTTGACTTGGACCCACAACATTTATACCTTATTCTCTAATGTTCATCCTCTTCCACAAAATCCCAAGTTCCTCTCTATTCTTTCCCAAATCCGTCTTCAAATTTGTCAGCGAATGGAGCTAATATTGAAATACGAAAATCAATTGGAAGAATCCATCCATATCCTTCCGTTTTTCTTGCATCTTTGTATTCCACCGACTTGGATTTGAAGGGAGTAGCACGTCTCAACATCACCCGTTGCCAAACTGCCACACCACCGGCAGGAATCACGACTGTGTGTAGAACATGTGAGAGAGCAGCAGCGCGCTCTCCATGATGCTTGGAGACCAGGCACCAACGAGCCACTCCCTTCTCGCCGGACTCCGGCCGTAGGGAAGGGTGGGGCGGACAGAGGAGAGTTGGTTGGGGAGGGGCGACGCGCGTCTTCCCTGGTGGTGGAGAGACGGCATAGGACGACCAAGGGGCACATCGGCGAAGGCAGTTCGGCCAGGCCCGACGGTAAGCAGGAGCCGACCCTTGTTGTCCCGTTCCACCGGACGGAGGAGGTGGACGTCCGGCGCCGGGGCCGTGGGAGGCCCTAGAGCTTGGGGATGGGTATTTTTTGGGACGCCGCTATCCCGTTTCACCAGACGGAGGAGATGGAGGTCACTGGTCGACGGAGATCGAGTGGACGGCGGCGGCCATGGTGGTTCTGTTCGGAAAATATTGGAAGCAGGATCGCTTCCCGTGGGGAGAAAAAATAACCGAACCGCTGCGCGGCAATATGCAGTATCTAAAGGTATAATTGGTGCCGCCTGAAGCGAGCTCATTGAGGAGGTCACGACGCCGGAAATGGCTGAAACGCTGGTTGTGCGCCGCGCTGTCTCCCTTGCCGGCGAGGAAGGATTCGACAAGTTGATGGTGGTCTCGGACTGCCTGTCCTTGATTCAGAGACTTAACTCGAAGGAAATGGATCGGAGTCCTATTGGTATTGTGGTGCAGGACGTGAAACTCTTGGCATCAAACTTCCATGCAGTTTATTTCTCTTATATTTTCCGTGAGTGTAATATTGCGGCACATACTCTAGCTCGGTCGGCTGAGCGTTTTATTTTTCTTTGCCTTAGAAACTCTACCCCGAATTGTATCCGGCAGACTATTTGTAATGATTTGATTTGATCAATAAAGTGCCGCAATTCCCTAAAAAGGGTATAATTGGTGCCTCCGTCAAGGAGCCACCATGTTCGTTTGGAATTGTGGCCGTAGAATCGCCCCTCCAAAGGGATTTAGGCCGTTATTTTTTCACAGCCTGAGATAAAAAGAGATGTGAAACCCTAGCCGCCAGTGGATCCTTCCTCTGTTTCTGCTCGTCTTCCTCCCCCGACGCCATGGCAGTGCCGTCGTCTTCCTCTCCCCTAGCCTCCCATGCCACGCCCCTTCTCCTCTAGGCCATACCCCATCCCCCCCCCCTCGTCCCCTCCACCCCCAATCCGCTGCCCGTGTCTCTCCCTAATCCCCTCCTCCATCTCTCCCCCAATCCCCTACATCTCCTCTTCGGCCCCTTCTCCTCCACTGATCTTCTCCATGTTTGGAGCAGGGAGAGGCAAAGGAACCATGGCTCCATGGATGAGGAGGAGGAGCTCGATGTGGAGGAGCAACCAGGTCAGGGAGTCCTAGCAGCGTCCTATGGAGGATTTCCTTGCTATTTTTGCGTCATCCCAAGGTGGAGCATTCATTCTTACCTTGCTTCCCATTCCATTCATTCTTATTTGCTCCCTGTTGTGAGGTTGCGGGTGTGCATGGAAGGTGTTTGTCTAAATGCCTAAGGGAAAAGACTGCTCTAGGAACATAGCAGTTTATGTACATCTGGATAAATATATGTTGTGGTGAGACGTGTGTGTGTTGATTTTACTCATATTTTCAGATTGTGTGCATGTTCTACAGAAATATTATCGGATCAGATCCATGTTCCTCCAAATTATGTATGTCATCAGCCCAATTAGTCACTTCTAAAAAGTTGGTATATATCTTTCTCTTCGCGTAAATTGTATTTTTCGGTTCGGCTTTTCTATTTCTTATTTGTTTTTACCCTCTATTTTTTGAATATGTCCATATCATAATGTTTGAGCAGGTAATGGTTGAGGGATCTTTCTGTTCATGGAAAACTATGCTTGCAAATATATCCACCGATATATTGTTGTTTTCGTGCATTGCATATCGAGGGTCAGATCCGATGCTATTGACCAAGATATTTAAATGTGAGTTTGAGTAAATTTCCACGTGAGACTCTTTCTTTTTGTTTTTCCGCATTATTTATATGTAGGTTGTTAGGTAGTCGTCGGCGATTCTCCAGCCTACAGCCCCCGTCCTTCTTCTATTATCTGCATTCTCTAATCATTTTCCCTATTAATAGCCTATCCTCCTACTCGGCGGTCGACATGAGGATCGCAGTTGCCGCGCTCCGAGGAAATCGCCGTAGATTCACTGTTCAGGACGTGATGCAGGATCGTGTTTTGCTCCAAGATGTCTCGTGGTCGACCTGAGGCACGAGCGGATGTTCACGGCGACATGGCTCACATTGGCCATCCAGATCATGATAGCCTGTGGGGTTGCATGTCCCTGGCCAGAGCAAAGCATCAACGCTAGCTCTGTGAAGTCCCAGGTGTATATATATATATACATGGATTTTAGTTCATATTAATTTAAAGTTATCATTCTGTAGCAAATCCCGACAACCCGTCGAGTGTGGAGAAGACACAAAGGCAAAAGGACAAGGTATATGCTTCGTATTACTTGTCGGAGCCATTTTCTTGCTATTATTTCACTAGGATTATCACTTCCCTTTTAGTTATAGTTGTTGGATGTTTCTGATCTAGAACTAGACCCAGAATAATGTTGTTTTGCATCTATCTAAACCGTTGGGTACCCATTTCGTGTTTGGTTTCCCAGAGGTTCTAGAATTCTAGGTGATTGTTGTTTGTGGATTGGCATTGGATAATAAAAAGTTGTTTTGTTATATATCTTTCTATGGTTTTAATGAATACTGATAATTGTTGTTTGTGGATTAGCATTGGACAAGAAAAAATTGTTTTGTTACATATCTTTCTATTGTTTTACTAAATACAGAATACATGGCTAATAATTGCGTGTTTGTTGATGAGGACTGCTCGATCCTTTGTTTAGTTTAAGATATTCTGAAGTGTCATTTAACAAGCTTCACGCAATACCTCAACAAAGCATTGTTTGCTAGCTATGTTACTTCTAGAAAAAAGTTTATTATCGTCTTAAATATGGTAGCAGAAAATCCCGTTTTGTAAATTTGATTTTGTCTTATCATGTGTTTTGAACCTGTGACCCCTCTTATTTCATGCCTCATTCTACCTATTTTTATCTTATGTACAGAGTATATTGTCCATGGGTCTTTTTCCAAGAACTATGCACTGGAGGACAAACAATTAGGTTCTCTCTCCCTTCAACTATACTTTGAGCTCTGCTTCCTCCTCCTTGGAAACGAACAAGAGAAGTGCAGGACGTCATAGGAGCCATGCTAACAAGGAAGGTCAGTGCAGTCGCAACCTCGACTACATTATGGCCTATCACATGTGCACAATCATCTTTTTCTCATGATTTGTCTTCTTAGCCACCGTCGTTACTACTTGCATCTTCTGATCCTTCATGCAGCCAACTAGCTGGTGAATCAACTCTGGTGTACTGATTAGTTTGAATCAAGATGCATGATGAACACTGAGCTTTCACTCATGTTGACAATCCAGCTCACTTACCTGCCTTCTCTGAAAGTAGTTTAGATGTAGTAAATTTATAATTTCAAGTGCTTCCGAAGAGCATAAAGGTAAAGGTGATAGATGGTTTTATCTATAATCTCAGTATAGGACGCAATGTAGTGGCTACTTAGGTATTCTGTTTTCTGTCTTTTACTTAGGTATAGCCACGAAAGCTTATATTTTCCAATTCTGAAATTGGTCGATACATGCATAATACATATATGCACTTTACCTTCTTACCTAATACTGATGTATGCCAAATGCTAGATTCTGTTTTAGCAATAAGTCGGCCTTTTGATTCTACTAGGTTCTGAATGTCTGTAAATATGGATAATAAATGAATGGGACAGTAGCTCATTTTGTTTTTGACACAATGAAGGGTCGAGCCTCACCATGATATTCTTCGGTGGACTATGCATCACACACAAATATTTAGGTTTTGTAAGCATATTCGTTGGTGCTTTTGCCTAGGTTATCTATTTCTTGAAAATTAATGTCTATTCAGAGTTTAGGATTAATATTCCAACAATAAAGAGAAAATAAGAGAGACTTGGTTTGTAATATGAGCTACTTATACGATTAACTGAAATTCATATATGTTCCTTTCTTCAGAGTGGTTCCTGGTTAGCTTTGTTTTAGTTATATGGCATTTTTTATTCATGAAGCACTAGGTTTCTTATTTACACAAGAATCATGCCATGTGAAAAGCATTTTGCTACCGAACGCTGAGAGGGAATTGTGTTACCCTAAAGTTATTCTCCGTTAGGTGGCTAGATAATGCACCTTTCTACTGGTGTTTGATGCCACTGGAAATCAGAAACCCACTCCAAACTAAAGTGTTTCAAGCCTGCACCGCCATGGATCTTCACAAGACACCGTCAGTCAGCAAAAGTTAGTATCCATCCTCTCATGGAGAGCACCAGAAAGTCCATAGTCCACACACAAAATTGTGAACTTCAGAGATCTTCACTCTCAGCCTTCCTTTTATTTGTGATTGTTCAGGGCTTCGTTTTTATAAAACCTAAAAAACGTATTATCATTTTTCCACCTGTTCTTTTCATCGTTATACGAAATGTAAATCAGCACGAGTTCCATGGGGTCGTGCGTGAATTCCATGGAATTTGTTTGCAATGCCTTGCGGAAATGGGAGAAAAATTATGTCTATTCTTGCTTGAGATGACCAATCAATTCTCCCTTATTGTCCTTTTATATTCTTAATTTTTTGTTTTTTTGTTTTTTCGTTCTTAAGTAGTTTAAATTCATTTAAAATAAATAAAATCGAACGTTCACCTTAACCATTTCATGAGCTAAGTCATTGATAAATCCAGCTCCTAAGCTCCTAAATATAAACCTCCTTACTATCAACACATCATTTTAAATTTGTTCATATCACCATTAAATTATAATCCCATTTAAACTCTCCTATTAAATTTGAGCTTTCACGCTATGGCAAAGTATCGCTTCCATTTGGTAAATAAAATATGTATAATTATTTTTTGCTCATTTATTATAACTAAATTGGCCTAAATTCAACGGGATCGTGCGCCAAGGCGCACCCCTAAATCTAGCAATGAGAATTAGTGGGAGGGCAAAACCGTCCAAAAAAAGAGCGGTTGACAGAAGCATTCCGTAAAGTAGTTTTAACATTAGCAATTCTGCATAAGTTTTCCCAGACATCTATAGTCTACGGTGCGATATGATTCTGAATCTGGTTTCTCAAGAGTACTACACAAGACAATGGATATTCATCATAGACTGCTTCGAGGAGTGCTGAATCTAGTTTCTAAACTGTACTACACAAGACGTGGATATTCTTCATACACTGGCATCGAGGTGGGCATGGCGCATCCGGGCATCTCTTGCTCATAATGCAATCATATATGCCTGTGGTGGATGGGGGAGAGGGAGGGCGTGGCGGCGCGGCGGCGTCTAGGGTTAGGACCTAAAAGTATCTGATACCATGTAGAAGGGATTATAACACGCGTTGTATTACTCTAGCGCAAAGCGCACACATATATAGGTAGAATGGGGGTCTCCGTACCCTCAGGCATAAAATAGAGGAGGGGTCTAATGGCTAATGACTATACACAACATATCTACTCAACACTTCCGAACCGAAGAGGTATCGACAAATCCTAACTATTCTTATGTTTTCAGTTTTGTAAGTTTAGGAGGAGGAGGTAAGACCCCAAAACTATAAGTAGGAACCCAAGCTCACATCAGCCATATATCAAACTTTGGTAACGGGCTGTACATCCACTTCTGTGACTAAACGAGTTAAGCTCAATTCCTATACGTATCAGATTCACAATTTGTTCCTATATTACGTGGAGATGGGTCTCACGGTTGAAGCATATGAGTAGAGGGTCTGGGAAGAATACCAGGAGAAAGACGTAAGAATAGGAAAGCCAACGTTGGGGAATTAATTCCGTGAAGCATTGCTGAACAGGGGTAAAAGGGTCAGTTTAATTCTGGTTTGGCCTTGACTACACAATGTGCATCCTAATTCAGGAATTCTGAGAATATTTATACACATCTTAAACTTGGAGGGAGGGAGTATTGAGTGTGTGCATGTAAACTCTATATTAATTAGGTAATTGGTAGTTGTCCACACAAAAATTGCACGCATAAGAGTATTACTAGCAAAATGCCCGCGGGTTGCGGCAGAAGAAGTTAGTCGATGTTGTGTTGGTGGTGAGTTTTTTAGAATCAGTGGCACATCGCAGCATAGACAATTTTTTTGCACTTGCTCGGTGACATCCGTTTCTCGATCAATTGATTGTTTCAATTCGCAAGCAGAATATTTCGTTTCTCCAAGAAAAAACTATATAGCGGAAGGTATGATATGTATCTTTTTTGATTTTTTAGGACCCTAAAGAATTCACTACTCAAAATCAGTTTTTGAAGGGACCAAACAAGTTTTTCATTTAAATTCACCTAGTTAGGAGAGATCGATGTCAGCGGGAGGGTCTATCTCTCGGTCACAGTTGTTAAACGACTCCGCGACCATTTTAGAAAAAAGAAGTCATCGACTAACCCACCTCGACATCTCTATCTAACTATCGACTGCTTCCCACTCGATCCTGTACTACCCGCCTCGCCTCCCACCACCGGGGGTTCGCTGCACCCGTGCTTGCAATGGGAGAGAAAAATTGATAAACGCAAAGAAAAACATAAAATCATCTTCCGTCGACTTTGCTAGCTCCCTTCTTACTTGTATCTCGGCTTTTCAGCTGTGCCCCCACGAGAATTAGGCATATGTCTTTCATGATTCAGTTAACATGATTATTGAGAACTTTCATGTCACCATCGCTTGGAGAAAATAGATAAAGATCTGAAACATATGTTACTCATAAAACTTCAAGATATACACATGATATGTTTTATAATGCTCTAAAATAAGCAAACTTTCATCTAAATTTGAAACCAAAGCTTAGCTAGCTTCTAAGCTTACAACTCTGGAAGAAAATATCTCGTACACATAATACTCCATGTACTACAAAGCTCATGGATCAATCAATTTCTTTTCCTTTGCTCATGATGGACCGCACGATACAGAGTACTAACACCTTTTATTCCTTTAACATATCTCAGGCACAATCAGTTCTGTTTGGCCTCTGCTCGTATTGCCGTATATGTTTCGGCGCTTAGGTTTCCGTATGCACGCGTTTGCCCCAGCACGGCAATACCGCGCGCCACCTTCATGGGCCTAGTCTTTGTGGTGCCGCTGCTAGCACTCCTCTTCTTGGCCGCTTCAGCCATGGGCTTCGCACGTGCTTTGTTTTTTTAGAGGGAAAGGGCACCAGCTCCGGTTTCATTAAACATGAAACCAACACTTACAGAATTCACGTCCACGGGAACGTCAGAAACAACGCCCCAGTACACATGATACCTAGACACCACATCTACCGCCCACAAAGCACTGCTAAACAAGCACAGACAGAAAATGCAGGTCACACCCAAGTTTTACACGACAAAAACAAGACAAGAGGGAAAGACGAAAGAACTAGCCAGCATCCTCCATTATAGCTCTGAAACCACTCTTAGCCAGTTCCCATCTTCAACCTACTCCAACTGGTTCTTCTTCAGTCTTTTTGCAACGGCATCCGTAGTAACCTTCCACTTCACCGCATCTGCATCCTCCATAGAGCAAGAGCGTTGAGCAAGTACAAGATCCGACCCAGTCAGCTTCTCAAGAGTCAACCAGGATCCGGCCAGAGCAGGGGTGGAGGGGCATTCGCTAAATGCGTTGTAGCTTCCACAAGGGCGCCTAGCTTTTCTTTTACATTCCCTGAAGACAAAATCATCCACTGGGATAACAAATAGCTCACTTTTCTCCAAATAGCCTGCACACCAGTCCAGGTAGAGCGATTAAACACTAAATCATTTCTATTGAGCCATATACTCCACAGAACAGCCTCATAAGCAACATTTTCAACACTGTTTTTGTTCTCACTGACCCAGAGCTTGGCAAGTGTATCAAAAGACATCACCCAACCAATTCTACCAGTAAAATTGCAAAAATCAGACCAAATCAACTTGTCTACTACACATTCAAAAAAAAGCATGACAACAAGATTCAGGCTCAGAACAATATACACATGTTAAATCATGCAATGTTTGTCTTTTAGCCAAATTACCTCTTGTCAGTAGCTTATTATGTGCCAGAAGCCAAAGAAAAAATGGATTTTAGGGGGAACCTTGATTTTCCAAACAGCATGGACATACACTGGGGTAATGCCCCTAAAGTTAACCACATCATAGAAGGATTTAATAGTGTATATCCCATTTGTTTCAAGTTTCCATAATATAGCATCATCTTCATCATTAAGATGAAGAGTTTGAGCAATCTCAAAAAGCTCATACCATCTATGTAAAAGCTCAGGAGTAAAACATCTCCTGAAAGTGATCTTTAACTGGTTAGATTCCCATGCTTCAGCAATGGTAATATTATGTTCATTAGATATCACATACAAGTCCCAGTACTGTACAGCTAGACTAGAATCACCAAACCATTGGTCTTTCCAGAATTTTATCTTCCTACCATCCCCTACTTTCCACTGATAACCTATCTTGGATGCATTAGCAGCCCAAAGCACCCCTTCCCAAAAAAGGGGAAATGTCATTACTAGAGGAGGCAAAAATATTTGGAACATCAACCTCATATTTATGATCAATGATCTTTCTCCAAAGTTTATTCTTATCCAGGTAATATCTCTTAACCCAAGAGGCCAAAAGGCACAAATTCATCTCAGCAATGTTTGGAACCCCTAAACCCCCAAAATCCTTTTTTTGAGAGACTAATCCCCAATTAGCTAAGTGATAGTTAATGTGTCCCTCATAGTTATCCCATAGACAATGTGCTAACTGAGTATTAATTAAGGAAATAGCCCATTTAGGAAACTTAATCACACTAAGCAAATATAAAGGAATACTAGCCAAGACACTCCTAACCAATTCCAACTTAGCTGCATGAGACAATAATTTACCCCCTCCAACCAACAGCTCTTTTAAAAAGCATATCAATGACAGGCTGTAAATCCTCCTTCTTTAACTTCTTGTAATGCAAGGGAACCCCTAGATATTTAATAGGGAAAGATATCAATGCTTTGTAGCACCGCATACCCCACCGCAGCACCGCCATTCATTGGCCCGATCTCGCCGAGTTCGAGAACACCTCTTCTTCCGTGTGTTGTTGCCTCTCCTGATTTTTCCCAGTCGCTACCCTGCATCAGCTTCCCTGTGCAAACACTCCAGCTAATAGCCTGCAGCGCATACCGAACTCGTCGATACCCTCCCATGAAGATCGCCCCCGGTGACTGCTCCATGTGATCCGACCTTGCTGTTTTCATGCATGTTACACAAATTCAATGACTTGGTGGCCGCGTCATGCCAAGATTGCGACGCCAGTTATCCGTTGTCGGACTGCCTCGTAGTGCGGTTTTGGTTGTTCCGGTGGTCGTTGCTGCCTCAGGTCTTGGTCCGGCATGGGTGTGGCACTGGCCAACAATCGGGGCCATGTTGCCGATGTCAGCGGGGAGACGCTCATGATGAAGTTCGTACAACCAATGATGACCATGGTGATCGCAGAGCTGCGGCACTGGCACGGTCCTCGTTTTGTTTCTTTTTCTCTCGCATCATGGAGACAAACCATAGCCAAGATCTATACGTGATGGCACAATGAGTCCTTGTACACGGCGACTCGACCAAGCCACAATTCGGAAGCCCGTGACGTGCACGACTCGTAGTCCGTTACTCCTCAGATGTACGAAGATCTTCGTTTGACGTACGGACAGAATAAGAGAACGTGTAGGTTTGAGACCATGGCCAGATCGATCGTAAGTTTACGGAGTAGATATAGATTGACCGGGAGCAATCAAGAGTTGCCTGTTGCGAGTCGTTCTGTACACAGATTGGTGGACGGATGGACGTACCATGAGCCAGGGCATATCAGAACCTGACCTGACGTGTGAAGAACGGACACACCCGATTGCGAACAAATCGGTGGATGTACAGAACGCGGACGCGGTGCTACCTCGGAAAGCGTCTTTAACGAACATATCAAAGCGTACTGTGATGGACGAAGAGAGAAACACTCCGTACTTTATTATTAGGTATAGGTGTAATTTACTTTCAGTACTCACATGGTTAATCATCCAACTAGGTTTTCAAATGGAAGTGAGATTTTAGATGGACTATTCTTTTAAGTTTTTAATAAATCGACCGCTGCTCTAGGCCCCATATATGCTCAACTGGTACCCAAGGAAAAAAATAGAGCGTTATAGCAAAGAGTGGCAACCCTCAAAATCTTCTACTTCCTCCGGTACAAATTTAATTGGCACAAATTAGGCAAAATATTTCCCACAAATTGTACAACTAATTTGGGTCAGGCGCGATATATTCCGTCACTGTTGCGTAGCTAAATCGAGGCAGCAGTTGGCGGGGTGCACATGGACACTATTTAGCATCACATTTTAACAAAAAACACTATAAGGCGCTATTTAAAACCATGACTGTCCCTCTCGGCATTTTGTCCGCTAGACTCTCGTCCGCTGAATTCAAAAATATATTTTGTGTTAGAGATGTAATTTTGTACGTATACCCAACTGTACAAGCCACGTCATGGGCTCTTTCCGGCCTATATTAACACGCAACTCGTACCGGATGAGGGCACGATTCCCACCATGAAATTCAACATGGTATCAGAGCGGCCTCTTCTGTGACCTAGCTGCTCCAAGCCCTAAACCTAAAAACCGCGGCCGCCGCCGCTGTTTCCAGCCGCCGCCGCCACCACGATCCAAGACCGCCGCCGCCGTCATAGCTCCACGCTGCCGCTGCCGCCTACACAAGTCCCACCTACGCCCCTACGACCTGCTGCCGCCGCCGCTTTCTAGCCGCCGCCTACAATTCTACGACCTAAAAATATCCACAACCTACGATCATCGCCGCCGGTACCTCAAGCCGCCGCCGCCATCCAAACCCTAGCCACGATGAGCTCCTCCATGACGACTGCTTCCCTGGACGCTGCCCTTGGTACGCCGCCGGCGCAACCCTTGATGAGGTCCAACTTCCTCCTATGGAAGGCCCTTATCCTTCCCGCTTTTCGTGGAGCCGATGTGATGGGTCTTCTCGACGGCACCGACAAGGCGCCGCCCAAGACTATGGAGACTGAAGACAAGGAAGGGAAGAAGATCTTGACGCCAAGCCCCGCCTATGCTGCATGGATGGCACGGGATTAGCAGGTCCTTCGATTTCTGCTGAACTCGCTGTCGCTGGACATCCTCTCTCATGTCTTCTTCATGAACTCCACCGCCGATGCCTGGGTGGGTATGAACGCCATGTTCGCCTCTGCGTCCAAGTCCAAGGTATAGCACCTTCAGGGGCAACTTCACGACACCAAGAAACCCTATATGTCTGCAGATGCCTACTTCACCAAGATGAAGGGTTTTGCCTCGGAGCTGACAGCTCTCGGCAAGATCATTGAAGATGACGAGATTGTCAGCTACATCATGATCGGCCTCGAAAAGAACCACTACAACTCGCTCATCACCTCCGTCAATGGCAACTCCGGCACCTCCCTTGACGATCTGTATGCCTACGACATGCGCAATGGCATGGAGGAGCCATCCGGCTCCTTCTCTTCATCAGCAAATGTCGCCAAGCGCGACACTCGTCCGCGCGGTCGCAGCCCTCCCCCACACACACGCTCTCTGCCACGTGATGGTGGTTATCGTGACTACCGTGATCGCCATGACGATGACCGCGACAACTGGCGCCGTGATGATTGCCCTGATGATGAACGCATCAACTGGAGCCGTGATGACCGCCGTGATGATGACCGCAGCAACTGGCGCCGTTAACGCCGTGACGACCGTCGTGATGACAGGCGGCGAGATGATCGCCGCGATGGTGGTAACCGCTACCGCCGTGATGGTGGTGGCCGCCGCCCCGACCATGCTCCCACACCCTATGTCAATACTGACTGCCAGATATGCAAGATTCATGGCCATCCCATGAGCAACTGTTGGTGGTGTTATGGTGATGACAGGAGAGAGATGGTGCTCGTGCTGAAAAAGGCGCTAATGTTGCTGCTTTCTATGGTGTCGACACCAACTGGTACCCCGATACGGGTGCCACAGATCATGTCACCAACGAACTGAGCAAGCTCTCCACACATGACAAGTATACTGGGAAAGATGGTGTCCGCACTGCAGAGGGCACAGGTATGAATATTAGTCATATTGGTCATTCAATATTGCGTACTCATGGTTCCTTTAATCTTAAAAATATTCTTCATGTTCCTAGTGCTACAAAAATCTTCTTTCTGTACATCGATTCACCCTTAATAATCATGTCTTTATTGAGTTTCGTCCTTTCTTCTTTTTAATCAAAGACCTAAAGACCCGAAGAACCCTGTTTAGAGGCCCCTGGCATGGTGGTCTCTATCCCTTGGTGCCCATGTCTCATGAGACCGCCAAGCATGCTTTCATCGCCATAAAGCCATCATCCTCCACCTGGCATCGCCGCTTAGGACATCCGTCTTCATTTATTATTTAACAAGTTCTTAGGAGAAATAAAATAACTTACACTCCAGATAGTACTCCCTATGTTTGTGACTCTTGTCAGTTGGCCAAGAGTCACCAGTTGCCATACCTTGTATCCACTAGTGTCTCTACTACTCTCTTGGAGCAAGTTTTTTCTGATGTATGGGGGTCCTGCTCCTCTATCGATTGGTAAACATGCATACTATGTAAGCTTTATTGATGATTTTAGCAAGTTTATTTGGATCTATTTGCTTAAAAAGCATTCTGATGTTTATCAAGCATTTCTTAATTATCAGCAGTATGTTGAACACAAGTTTGATAGGAAAATTATTACTATGCAAACTGATTGGGTGATGAATATGAGAAGCTTAATAGCTTTTTTCAAAGAGTTGGCATCACACATCATGTATCTTGTCCTCATGCTCATCAACAAAATGGGTTAGCTAAAAAAACACTGTCATATAGTTGAAGTTGGTCTTGCATTACTTGTCAATGCCTCTATGCCTCTTAAATTTTGGGACGAAGCCTTTTTTACAACAACTTTTCTCATAAATTTGCTTCCTAGCAAAGTCCTTGATTTTTCCACTCCCACTGATCGCCTCCTCAATATTTCACCAAATTATGATGCTCTTAGAACTTTTGTTTGTGCTTGTTGACCAAACCTCTGTCCCTATACAGCCAGCTTTCCGCTCTACACGGTGTGTTTTTCTTGGATATAGTCCCCTTCATAAGGGTGTTAAATGTCTTGATGTCTCTACAGGGCGTATCTATATCTCTCGTGATGTTGTGTTTGACGAGAACGTCTTTCCTTTCGCCTCTCTTCATCCCAATGCCGGTGCCCTTCTTAAACAGCAAATTCTACTTCTTCCATCATAAAATTCTTATGAGGGTGCACATATTATTGATGACCATATGCCTACTATTGTTCCTGTTACCGATGTGTTTCAAGTTGCAGCAACAGCCGAAGAAAATTTGGTTCCAAATAATACAGAAAACAGGTCCCAATTGCATGTTGAAAATCCACCAGAAGATGATGAAACTGATGCGGAAACCGATGCACCAGGCACTATTCCTGAGGAGGATCTCGACAGCGCTGCCGACAGCGCCTCCCCACGCGCCGCGTCACGCGCTCCCGCTCCTGGCTCACCGTGTGGCAGTCTCCCGCTCGGCAGCCGTGCACTCGCGCGGGCCCCGCTGGCCTCTCCGTCGCCCGACCCGGCGATCTCAATGTCGCCACGCGTCGCTACGCCACCGGTGCCAACGCTGCCTGCTTCTCCGCTGTCTGCCGCACCGGAGTCCCCTGGCGGATCCCCTGTGGCCAGCGCTGATGAGGCTGATTATACTGCAACGACGGACGCTGATTCTTCTGCTTCTCCGATGCCTCCACTCTCTCCTCCTGGTGTTCGCACCGGGCTTCAGAAAGGTATACGACATCCTAAGAAATACACAGATGGTACAGTTCGATACGGCATGATCTTCTACATGAGAACTGAACAAACTCTTTGAAGCTCTTAGTGATCCTTCTTGGCGACAAGCAATGGAGGAGGAGTACAAGGCTTTACTTGCAAACAAGACTTGGCACCTTGTTCCTTCAAGCAGCAATGAAAATATAATTGATTGTAAATGGGTATATCATATAAAGAGGAAAGCAGATGGCTCCATTGATCGATGTAAGACACGATTGGTTGCAAAAGGATTCAAACAAAGGTATGGCATTGATTATGAAGACACCTTCAGTCGTGAAAATTGCTACTATTAGAATTGATTTGGCTCTGTCTGTCTCTCGAGGATGGAGTCTTCGGCAGCTGGATGTCAAGAACGCGTTCCTTCATGGTGTTCTAGAAGAGGAAGTCTATATGAAACAGCTACTAGGTTTTGAGGATCCCCACTTTCTGCACTATGTTTGCAGACTTGACAAGGCTCTTTATGGTTTAAAACAGGCTCCGCGTGCATGGTATTCCAGGTTGAGTTCCAAGTTATGTCATCTTGGGTTTTCACCATCCAAGGCTGATACCTTACTATTCCTTTTTGATAAGTCAGGTATCACTATATTTGTTCTGATTTATGTTGATGACATCATTGGTACAAGCTCCTCTGATCATGCTATTTCTTCTCTTCTTCGAGATCTCAATAAAAAATTGCAATCAAAGATTTAGGTGATCTTCATTATTTTCTTAGCATGGAAGTTAAAAAGGTACACAATGGCTTACTCTTGACCCAGGAAAACTATGCCACAGATATACTTGATAGAGTCGGTATGCGTGATTGTAAGGCTGCACCAACCCCTCTGTCCTCTTCAGAGCAGTTGTCCCTCACAAATGGTACTTCTCTTGGCCCTGATGATATTACTCAGTATAGGAGCATCGTTGGAGCTTTACAATAGTTAACTCTCACACGACTAGATTTTGCATTTTCGGTTAACAAAGTCTGTCAGTATCTTCATGCTCCAACTTTAGAACATTGGACAGATGTCAAACGTATACTCAGATATGTGAAGGATACGTTGAAACTTGGAATCACATTCACCAAATCTTCATCCACTTTTTTGAGTGCCTTTTCAGATGCAGATTGGGCTGGTTCTCTTGATGATCGGCGGTCCACAAGCGGTTTTGCTATCTTTGTTGGATCAAATCTGGTTTTATGGAGTGCTAGAAAACAAGCTACGGTGTCTCGGTCTAGTACCGAGGCTGAATATAAGGCATTAGCTAATGCCACGGCTGAGCTCATCTGGGTTGAAGCTCTTCTTTTGAAACTTGGAGTAAAACTGAAGGAAAAACCAAGTCTTTGGTGTGATAACTTAGGTTCTACTTATCTGTCAGTAAATCCTGTGTTTCATGCTCATACTAAACATATTGAGATAGATTTTCATTTTGTTAGGAAAAGAGTTGCTAGTAATAGCTTAGTTATTCGTTTTGTTTCTAGTAAGGATCAAGTTGCAGATGGCTTGACAAAGTCTCTACCTGTAAAGTTGCTACATGAGTTCAAGCGTAATCTCAACTTTCTACAGGTTGAGATTAAGGGGGCTGTTAGAGATGTAATCATGTATGTATACGATAATCGTATACGTAATCTAACTGTACAAGCCACGTCAGGGGCTCTTCCTGGCCTATATTAACGCGCAACTCGTACCGGACGAGGGTACGATTCCCGCCACGAAATTCAACATTTTGAATATCATTTCAAATTTGTTTTATAGAGTTAACTAGAATCTAAAATAGCAGTATGTAAAATAAATGTATATGTGTATTTTTCAGTTTGGCATATGCACACGATATGTTTGTTTGTTGCACGCTTTCTGTGAACCGACCAGGAGAAACTTTGGTTATGCAGAGAACAATGGTGCCTACCATAGTACGACTACCAATTCTTCATAGGAAACTTTGGTTATGCAGAGAACAATGGTGCCTACCATAGTACGACTACCAATTCTTCATGGGAAAATGATACACATAACCCAGGGGATCGCACGACTCGCGTCCCCTGGCTCGTCTCTACGACGCGTGTCCACGTAGAGGACACATCGATGGGTATGAGTCCCACCACTACAACCCTTAATTCATCCGGACTCTCCTGCTCCACTCGTTTCACCTACCTAATCCCTTCGTCCTCCATCGAACGCGCCTCTGCTCCTCCATAGAAATTCTCCAAGAGCTTCTCTAGCCAACTAGCATCCCATCCAAGCGGCGCTGCCGGCCACTGTCCCTGTTGTCGTTATTCTTCCACCCATGCGCTACCACCGCAAATCCTCTCTCACCGTATGTCGTCCCTGTGACGGCACATCTCTATTTGGCGTCCTCCTCGACCCTCCCGGTGGTCCACCGCAGGATCCTTGCTACAACGGCGATGGGGCTTTGCTACAAAGCGCAGCCGGACTTGCTACAATAGGACCAGGCTTGCTACAACATCGGCTAAGCTTTGCTACCGGTGGCATCCGGCCTTGCTACAACAGCGGCCAAGCTTTGCTACCGGTGGATACCGGCCTTGCTACAATAGGACCAGGCTTGCTACAACATCGGCTAAGC
Source organism: Avena eriantha (assembly GCA_910589775.1). NCBI lineage: Eukaryota > Viridiplantae > Streptophyta > Magnoliopsida > Poales > Poaceae > Avena > Avena eriantha. Next base: position 50,476,078 of record OU342746.1, on the reverse strand, counting down.
TTTGCTACCGGTGGCATCCGGCCTTGCTACAACAGCGGCCAAGCTGCTTTGCTACCGGTGGATACCGGCCTTGCTACAATAGCGGCCCAGCTTTGCTACTACGGCGGCCAAGCTTTGCTACCGGTGGTTGTCGACCTTGCTACAGCGGACGTCCAGCCTCGCTATCGGTGGTGGGCGGCATCACTGCGAGCAGCAGATGGCGGTGTTGCTGCAAGGGGTGACCGTCGTTGCTACAAAGGCGATGCGACCTTGCTACATAGGTGAGGCGTCGTCTGCTGCAAAGCTTGACCACCAGCAATGACGTGTGTTGCTGTGGCGACTGCTTCGCCATTAGGCGCCACCACGGTGTTGTAGGCCGATCGTTGTGGGGGCGCCTGCAAGTCCGCCATCGAGGGCTTGCCATGGTGCTACAAGTCGGTCGTCGAGGCGCCGCCGTGTGCTGCCATTGTTGTGGTGCAAGCCAGCCATTGTGGACGTGTCGCGTTGCTTCAAGCCCGCCGTCGGGGCTCCTCCGCGGTGCTACAAGTCGGTGGTCAGGGGCTCCGCCGTGGTGCTGCAAGTCGGTGGTCAGGGGACGCCGCAGTGGTGCTGCAGTGTTGTGCTACTTCATGCAGGTTGGGATAGGGAAAGTGAGAGCAGTTAGATCGTAGGGTGGTGATTAGTCTAATCAAATGGTTGGGACCCAGGGGATCGGAGGTTTTTATCCCCGGGGGCGCATAGCGCTCTCCTTCTTGATAACTGCACTCTCACTCAAGCCCGACACAAAGTTTACGCGGCCAGTAGACTTCTAGGTGTCCTCAGAGGAGGAGGCGCTTCACCAGCTCCACCCTCTCCGAGCTCCCTTCTCCTCCCAAACTCCTCCTCCTCCTTGTCGTCGTTATCTATACAGCTCAGCAGGTCACTTCCATTTCCCACTCACACTCAATTCCATTCAAGAGAAGGAACTCATCCTCGTCAGAGTGGCGAAAGGCAACTAAAGAGAGATGGGAAGCGAAGGCAGCAGCACGAGCCCCAACGGCGGCACCGCAGCCTACGCGGTCCGCGGTGCCACGGAAACGGTGTACTGTCCGGCGGACGCGGCGGCCCTCTGCGCACCCTGTGACGCGGCTATCCACGCGGTGAACCCTCTGGTTTCCCGTCACGAGCGCGTGCCGCTGGCAGTCGCCACACAGCTCATCCAGCTTATTCGGTAACTGCAGCGGTGCCGAGACGAGCCCCATGGCCGCCGGTGGAAGCCTGTCTGATGGCGTGCCCATTCACGGTGCCTTTGCACCCTTGTGGCTGCAGCCCGGCCTCGCCGTGGATGCCTCTGCGTGGTCGTTGCCGTTGGAGTCGGTCGTGGTCACGGTGTCCGCAGTGGACAGACATGAGAGGGTCAGGCGGTACCGCGAGAAGCGCAAGTTCCACAAGACCATCCGGTGCACCTCCCGCAAGGCGTACGCCGAGGCGCGCCCAAGGATCAAGGGCCGCTTCGTCAAGCGCGCGGCCTCCTCGGGGGGGGGGGGTGCAATGGGAGGCATGCTCCGGTGCTCCCCCTTCCAAAACTTAAAAGGCTAATATGGTCATTTTCCCTAATCAGTTAATTATACGCATAAAACTTGTTGGCCTGCCAAAAGCGATCCCCATCCACGTTTGCCACAACGTATTCCGGCAGCGATCCCCATCCACGTTTGCCTCATGGGCGCACATCCCGATGGCTATCCCCTCATGGATTAGAGAGAGACCAAGAGGGAGAGAGATCATAGAGATAGCAATTACTCCATGTCTCATTGAGCTTCCCTGTGATCAACAAGGCGAAGCTCGAGACGGAGAAGAGGGCTCGGACATGGAAGTCATTTGTGACGCCTCCAAGACTTGAGGCTTCTTCAAGCTGCCACTCCCTCACACACGCACACATTGATATACTGAATGATTTGTGATCAAATCGTTCTAGCAAACATGCATTAGATTCTTTATTCACGTGATTAATTATGGGTGCATGTGTGTGTCTATGCACGCGGGGTGAGCAAGGCGCGCTACAAGTTCTGCAGAGGACGGGCTCGAGGAGCTTGCGGCACGGACGTGGATGGAGCCCAGCAAGAAAGATGCGGACTGGCAGAGCACCTTCGTCGTCCGCCACCTCTCCGCCTCCAACCTCGCCGACCGCTACAGGATGTATAGATTCAGTAGTTTATATTCAATATGTGTTTCCGCGGGCTGGGTACACTTTAATTATTTGTTAATGGTTAATTAAGAATTTAATAATGACTATCGTGCCCTTATTTATGAAGAGGTACCGAACGATCTCAGCCGTTGTTGTGTTTAAGTTTGGAGAGGGCGGAGCACCAAAGCAGAAGTGAGGGCAGATGCGATGCAGCCCATGCTGTGATCCTAGTGGTGCCAGCCAATGGCGGATTTTAACTGACGATGATGCGGGTTTTCGGTATTCATGGTGAACTAGGCAATTAGCTAATGTACTTCCACATGTAGCTTAACTTGCTGTTGATTTTCTATGTTAAGATGAATAAGTTTGGTAAATTCCATTCCTACGAACAAACCACACACGTTGTTCCAGCTGTCAAACTGTGTTTTCTTCAAAATGAGAGATGTGCCCCGGCCTCTGCATGAATCGATACATGCAGCCTCTCTTTATTAATTTATTGAAGAGTGTTGCAAATTACAACTTACGGATCACACAAGTTCGAAACAAAAATCAGCCACCTAAAAATCTTCCAAGGAAACATGAATGCTCGACTTATGAAAGCTCAATTCTAGGCACAAGCTGCCACCCTAACCGGTTGAAGAAAACCGATGCAACCGATTCTAATTGGTTGCATCCAAACTCCATAGCCAATCACTGGTCCATAGGTTGGAGCAGGGACCATATGCGAATCCAATGTATAGCTCTTGGGATTACCTGCAAAAAAGATGATTTTGATATTTTGTTAAAAATCAAGTCATTTCTTGTATTCCAAATCGCTCAAAGTAAAGCACAAGCACCCACTCAGCTTTGTACTTTCTCAGGTTTACTAACTCCATTTAGCCATGATCCAAACAAAATTTCAGTATTGGTTGGTGGTGAAATGCTGAATGTCATATGAACTAAACGCCACATCAATTTAGCCAAAAGGCATTCAAAGAATAAATGTTGTATTGTCTTCTCTTTGGTACAAAAACAACACTTAGTATTACCATCCCAATTCCTTTTCTTTAAACTATCTTTAGTGAGTATAACTCTGCGATGTAAGAACCACATAAAAACTCTTATTTGAAGTGGAACTTTTATCTTCCATATATACTTCTTAAGAAAAGGTGTATGCCCGTTTAAACTATCTAGATACATTGATTTCACAGTGAAAGTTCTTGTATCCGTTAAACCCCACCGAAACACATCCTGAGTGTCATGCAGATTCACATTCATAAGCCTTTCCACTAAATGTAACCAACTGATCCATCTAGTTTCGGTTGGAGCCCTCCTAAATTGAATATTTAGGGGATTACAAGTTAACACCTGTGCTACTATATCCTCCTGTCTTTGAGCAATGTTAAAAAGAAATGGGTATTGGTTTGCTAGTGATGTATTTCCCAGCCATACATCCTTCCAAAATCTAGTTCATTCCCCATTACCTATTTCAAAGTGACCTCTACTGAAGAAGTCCTCTTTGATTCGCATTAAACCTTTCTAGAAAGGGGAATCATGAGGTATCAATTTAACTTGTGTTAACGATTTAGAATGCAGGTATTTATTATGAATCAATTCATGCCAAACACCTTCACCATGCAAGATTTTATGAAACCATTTACTCAGGAGACATTTATTTTTTATATCTAATACCTCTATACCCAGTCCTCCTTGATCCCTTGGCCTACAAATAATGTTCCATTTAGTGAGCCTGTATTTTCTTTTGTGTTTATCACTATCCCAAAAGAAACGTGATGTAAAGTAATTCAATCTTTTCCGTACCCTTTTGGGTACCTGAAAGAAGGATAGCATAAACATGGGTAGGCTTGTGAGCACCGAATTAATTAGGATGGGCCTATCACCATATGATAAAAGTTTACCTAGCCAGCTTGCTAGCTTCCTTTCAAACCTATCCTCAATTGGTTTCCATTCCCCGTTTTTTAGTTTTCTAAAGTGGATAGGGATCCCTAAATACTTGAACGGGAATTGCCCTATTTCACAACAAAATAGGTTTGTGTACATGTCTTCCTCTACCTTTGCCTGACGGAAACAAAATAACTCACTCTTGTGAAAGTTAATCTTCAACCTAGATAGTTGTTCGAAAATGCTTAGGATTATTTTCTTGTTCATTGCTTTTTGTAGATCATGTTCCATAAAGATTATAGTGCCGTCCGCATATTGAAGAATGGAGACTCCCCTATCTACAAGATGTAGAATTAATCCCCCTACAAGTTGTCTGACATTATTTTATTTTATTTTTGCTAGTATTTTATGTCTCGATGGTGCCGGTTCTCGACAATAATATCATTCCATAAGCAAATTAATAAAGTTGGCTAGTACTAGTTCACATGTAGTTTTCATGTTTTGATTTCTTATGCTAAGATAATGTAACCCATGTAATTTTGTATGAACAGATAGCTAGCCATGATGAGACTGGATTTTTTTTAATTTGAGCTTGGCGATGTGACATGATCATTGCTGCTTACTTTAGTTGTCTGGTAATAATGATAAAGTATTTTCTGGGAATATTCTCCCCCTCTCTGGTTCTTTAGTTGAATGTTGAAGTGAAGGACGATGGCTCTTGCTTCTGTGACATGTTTGTTTATATATGGTGATTCACTGTAGTTTGCCTTCTTTAAAATTTTACTAGTAAAATGCCCGTGTGTTGCCACGGGCTCACAATACAATTGTTCGTCCTCACCTATCAGTGCTTGGAAGTCATCCTAATCCAATAATGTCGCCATTGTACTCGGTAGCCACATATTCCAACAAAGTGTATCAATGTTTTCTTGAACTTCGTCAAACTTCTCCTAACCTGCTCTAAGTATTGCCTCGATTTTCTCAACGGAGCGAGTAGTAAAAACTACTGCAAAAAAATATTACAGATTATGTTTAGCACACTCAAGAAAAACATCTCATAGTCTCTTCTCTTTTCTAATGCATCTTGATTTTACGAAGTTGCATAGTGAACCTGGTTTCATTTTACCATAACTCTCATAGGAATAGGTTAAACCTGAAGAAATTAATAAAAAGATTGCTCACTAATTTTCTTTTAAAACATGCATTAGGTATTGCAATGTTGAAGGCACAATGTTTTCTTTAAACCAAAGAAATTGCATTACATTCTCCTAATGTATTCTTAGGACATTATCCAGTAATCTAATTTTATTGGCGGATCCTTTCTACGCGACATAACAACAAAGTATAGTTCTTCAGCACAAGAAGATACACAATTTTTACTTGGTTCATGATATCAGAATACAAAAGTGTCCCGACAGACAACTCATTAATTGCACAGTACTATTTAGAAATAAAATACTCCCTCCGTCCATCCAAGGATGTCGGAGGGTCTTTTTTACAAAACAACCCTTTAATTTTTCCGACAAACTCATCGGCCCTTCCTCGTTGACGTCGCGGACAGAGCTCATCCATTCTCCACCGCGACCTTGCTCGTATCGACGCTGACAGATCGCCGGTCGCCCGCGCCGCTCCTCTCTGCCGCTTGCCGCACTTCCTAGGCGAAAGGGGGCTCCCTCCTTGTCGCTCCTCTCCATGCCGCTTGCCGCCGCTCCATTGCTACCTCTCCCTCGCCGCCGCTCTCGAACCGGTGGCAGAAAGGTCCAGCTTTTGTTCTCGATGACTGGCGGCGGCACGGAAGTCGGTGGTGCTGATGCGGCTCGGCGATTGCACGGATCCGGTGGCAGAAAGCTCCAAGCATGATTCCCTCCCCCTCTTCACGCGGCGCCGACGTCAACGACCTGGCTCGAGCTCGAGCTCGTCGGTAAGAATCGTCCGCCCCCTCTGTACCTTTAATTCTCCTTGGATTCTTGAATTTCTAGGGTTAGGAGTACAGTACAATAGAAGAATTCTACAGAACTGATTTGGGATTGAGCCTGGGGGTGGAATGAAAATTGCTTGCTTTATTACCTGAGAGCATACGCAAAGCAAGGAGACAGCAGATGATTGTTTTGTACGATGTAAAAAATAGATTATTTTGAGTGCACTGGTCTGGTATTACCTGGGAGCATTTGGACAAAAATAGCTCTCACGGACGTTCTCGGTTTAGCTGCAACGGATTTCAGTTGTAAATTAGTGAAAGTTAGAGTTTACTAACTGAATAATTGCGCATTGTTTCGTCAGTAGTCTCTGAAATCAAACCTTGAAGTAATTTCTCTCTGAATGCTCCTATTGGCATCACAATCATTTGCTTTCTTAAACTAGTGGCATTGACACTAATATTGAACAGTTATTAACCTATTTGTTTAACCACAGATCCTGCATTAAACATGACAATTTAATAAATGAAAAAGATACAGTCAGATCAATCTCTGAGATAGCAAGTACACACATGTACACACACAGAGATGACAAGAGAGGAGTAGCATGCTAGTGTTCATGGAGTAGTAGCAATGGAACTGTATGTTTGTTTAGGGAATTTCCAAACACTAGTCTGTCTTTTTTAGGAAGCATGTCCACTTCTTTTTTGTATCCATACATTTGAAGTGACAAGTGGATTTCTTCTTCTTCGGAGAAGGAGCAGTAGGCCAATATTCAGTACACACACAATATCACAGTAGTAAGTACAACAACAAATCATCTCTGCTCTTGATCATCATATTATACACAAGTACACACACAAGTAAGAACTAATTGCAGTTTGTTGATCATATTATACACAACTACACACACAAGTAAATTCTCCTCTTTGTTCTACCTCTCGTTTTATTTCTCTACCTCTCCTTCTATAAGGGCTTTGGTTTCTTTAAGTAGCTCTGCGGTGATAGATATAGCGATTGGTAGCCTGCCTTCTGCTTGGAGGTGTTCCTTCTTGACTGAAAGCAAAACGGTGAATATTTGAAAATTCAGTTATAATCTAGTCTTGATATTCTAGACAACTCTCTACTAGAGTATATGCATCAACACAATGAAGTAAGAGTATAGGTACTGATGGAGGAAAAAATAAGCTTTATGAGGTGACTAACATCAAGCTTTGCTACTCATTTGCATTGCATTCATGGAATTCAAACAGAATTTATTCATACTGAATTCACTGAAAAATGACAGAATACTCATGTGCATTTCCTGAAGCTACACTTTGTGCATTTCAAAGCTAGCCACTATTGCATTTACTGTAAATTCAGTTCTGGTTAATTCAACTGATGGAGTGTATGGTCATTTAAATGGCACTCTTTGTTTTTCTACTTAATGATTATCTCAGTTTAAAAGCTGAACCTATTTACCTACAGAATAGTGAGCAATGAGTAGCTAACCTCATAGATGCGGCTAAGCAAGTAGTGATGCTACATGTATATTGATGGAAGTGAAAAAGAAGAAGAAAAAGCATGGCAGCTCAAGAAATAAAGTCGTGTGTTCCATTGTCCTCTACTATTGAGCACCATAGTTTGATTCTCCCATTATAAACATGAACTACCAGATGTTTACCCATGCCATTGAACCTGCAGCAATGTTGCTAGGTGATTGATGTTTGTTCATGTTTTTAACTGTCTGTTGCTTATCGTGGTTTCTACAGTTGGAGTACAAGAAAGTATATTGCATTAGATTTCTACACGCATGGTGATTGAATCATGGCAAAGCAATTACTGTTTGCACATCTGAAACTGAAAATGTTTGCCCATCTGAAACTGAAACTGTTTCTGTAACCTGTACCTTCTTCTTCTTCAGAGAAGCATCAGCAGGGGCGCAGCAGCACGAGGTCCACCGGCGGCAGGGGAGAAGCAGGGGAGCACGCGCGAGCGTGTGCGACACTTGGGTGGCGCCGCCGCCGGTTTTCGATCACCGGAGGAGGCGCGACGACGTCGAGCTCGTGTGGGGAAGCAATGGCCGGAGTGGTCGGAGACGGACTCAATTTCGTCCACGGATTCCTGACAAGCGTGGCTCGAGGAGGGTGTATCTCTTGGCGAGGCAGACCTCCTGGTCGAGCGGAGGAGGGTGGAGGGTGCGGCGGCGGGCTGTTCCACTGAGCAGGGGCTTCGGCCGGCAGCGTCCGCGAGAGGGCGGTTGCGTACGCGAGAGGGTCTGCCGGTAGGCTCGGCCTGCAGAGGGTCTGCCGGTAGGCTCGGCCTGCGGAGGAGCTTGAGGCTGCAGCAGGAACGGGAGGTTCGCGGCCTTGCTCCCCCGCGGCGGAGCAGGGAATCGGCCACGGCGGAAGTTGAGGACGACGGAGACGGAGAAAAAAATCTGAGTTTGGAATTCAAGTTTGAAGGCCGAATTTGACAAGTTTTCAATGTATTAGGGACGTGTTTGCAAAATTTAGTTTGTACAGTGCCTCCGACATCCTTTGTTGGACGGAGGGAGTATGATATATCCCGTGTGACTTCCATATAATAAAAGAAAGTAGTCTTGTAGAAAACAAATTTCCGCCTCAAAGTAGGATAAGACTCATGAGTCTCTACTATATAAGATATAATCATCATCAGGCAACGGCTGGGCCATTATAGTGGCATGCTTCAGCACCATGCCCACAAAGAAAGAGGATGAAAAGGAACGTTCAATTTATTTGAATCTACAATCTAAACAAGGGTATATATGGAAACAATAAGACTAATGATAATACGCTATTACTAATCAGCCAAGTAGTAGTGCGTGTGTCTCGGTTCTCATAAAAAATAGCTTTACAATTTCTAACTCATGATTCCTACACCTCTAATAGTCTACTATACCGTCTTCAATATATCTCAGTGACCAATTTTCCGAATCTTCTGTCCTGACAACCCCACTGATAGACTTCAGATAATTCAGCTCAAGAGCATTGTACAGGACATCATCCACGGAGCACGAGCACACTGCAGTCACGCGCAATAGAACTTCGGGAGTCAAGAAGTGGTAATTAAGAGATGGGTTATTTCTCTTGTTCAGAGACGTCCAAACAAAATGGACATAAGAGAACATTTAACTGCTGCTGGAACTAATATATTGGTTTCGTTACTGCACTTCTATTTATCCATGGCTACAAAATAACGTCCTTGTAGGGCTACAGATCATGTGACTACTCAAACTAAGACAACTTTGGCTATCAAGGCTAATTCGAAGTAGAATACATGGCTGGTATGGATGTCTAGATGAAGTTAGTATTACCAACCATAACAGTAGATTCGTCCCCTCTCTCTGGTTACACAAAATGGAACTTATAAACTCTCCAGGAGCCAAGCATCATATATCATTGTATACGATGGTGCTTTTCTGGATAGTGGCACCATGGCAGTGGTTTATGCTCCCCATTTATGTCATATATAAGCTAGAAATCTAGAGAATTTAACTTAAACTTTGCACAAAAGGAACAATCACTGACTTTTGCTCAATTTGAAATGCAACAAACACCAAGATCTAGGGACGTGTACATGAATTCGTTGATATCACAAAAAAATTGTCAACGACCTAATTGGTGCATCAATTCCAAAACTGTGAAGTACCAGGATTGGTGTGAACTTTGATAATGAAACTCAATTGAAAAATATGAAATTTCTGAATGCATGTATAGCATAACCACACATTAATAGTTGATTTACAGCAACTATCTTGATTATGAGATCACATTCACTTCTACCATGCAATTCAGCAGCCAAGACACATTCATTTCTGACAAATAAATATAGCACGCGAATACGCGATGCTCAAATCTTTTACGTTGACATCAGATTCAGGCATAATTGCACTATAGTTGCAGGCTCAAACCTTAAAGGCTAAAAATACCTTGGACAAGAGCAGGGATAGGCGGGTGAAGGCATCTTACAAAGGTGGCAGTGCGAAGGCGAGGAAGGCCACGACGTCGGAGGCTGCGAAGCAGCGCCAGAGGGCGATGGTGAGGTGGACAACGCGGGAGATTCGATGCATCATAGAGGTTACAATCAGGAAAGAGTTATCCATAAGGCCATAACCATTAATCTATTATATGGACACTGACAAATTGAAAAGAAAACCGGTACTCGCAGGCTACAAACTTCAAAAAACATATATTTGTTCAGTGCATCATATCAAGTCCTAGAATTTCCAACGCTAAAAGGGAGGAAAAAAAAGATGATCCACACCACTTATTTCAGTGGTAAACATCATAAAAATGCATATTAGTAGCATATGCAATCACTAATTGTATACGGAAAATATTTCCAATAGCACAAGATCAGCCGTCCTGAGTTCCAAAGTTGTGTTCTTTATTTGAAAATATTAGATACGTTGGAATAGATTTTTCACTAAACATGAGCATTTGAAAATTTTATTTGCATTGTAGTGTAGTTAGAGAAACAAAAATTCATGAAGTAGCATGGGAATAAAGTTGAGGCAGGGATAATATTTTAACACCAATTTGTGTTTGTGTAAGAGAAATCTTGCCGCAATTATAGTAACTCTCTTCCTTTTCGTTTCTTGTGCACAATCAGATGAAATAGTTTAGTTAGCTAACATCTGATTGTATTTAGTATTTACAAATTCTTTCTAGTAGGCAGTATTTTCAAAGGAACAGGTCAATCTAGTGAAGATACCATTACCATTTTCAGCAGAAGAGTGGAAGAAAGGTACATATGGACAAATTTATGAAGTAGAAGAGAACCAAAATTAATTCTAAGCATCAGTATATTGAGAATATTGTTTGTTGTACCATCAGGATAAGATCATATTGACGCTTATGTGCTGCATGGACTGCCTCCACTCCGTTATTTACTATGTCGTATGCCACACTTTCCATAATCTTTTATCGACGTGAAACCATTGGAGAGCAGCTTATGATCCTCTAACATATCAGTAAGATAGTAGCACATAATATTGCTGCAAAAAAGCTTGGTGTTATTCATTATTGGTAGCTCACATGAAGGTCGTACTTTTGGCTTGAAAAGAAAAAAGAAACTTCTATAACCAGTAGCAAAATCATTATGAGAACTGGACACATCATCTGAATCGCTCCTCCTTTATAGAAATTTTGCAAGGCGTCATGAATGTAAATTTTGATCATTCTTCATTCTCATTGCGAACCACAATTAGAGTACCACCCATCATCTTCACGTAAATTATTACAGAAATTCAGTAAAATGGCTACATAATTTTATAAATTACTATGGACTTGTTTAGTTAATGCTAACATTGAAATGATTATTTTCATATTTCTATGTATTAGTATTTAATAATACAAATATAACTAATATTTTAACTATGTCTTCTGGATGAATCAGTAACTGGAACTGAAAGAAAACATGCAACTGCTTGCAAATCGCAACTCCAAATCCTGTCCCCACCATATTTTCTTGCATGATCAGTATTGGCTTGCAAATACCTCTTGAAAAAAAGGCAAGAACTTTTCTGCAGGTGAACATAAGTTGAAAGAACCTGCATCAGGAAAATGAAATAGAACACATTAATTTTGAGATACTCTCTAGCTATTCTCCTTATATCCTATAATTTTTCTTGGAGCTGTCAAACAATAGTACGAACTAACATGCTCCTAGAATGGCACCTTCTCTCTCTCTATCTCTCTCCTCGCTCCCAATGTTTCTCCTATTGGCCACGCCGTCCTTTGGCTTCGCCCGGCCTTAGCCCACAAGGCTTGTATGTTGTGGAGGAAGTCGTCGGGCACGTTCCGGAGGCAAGCAGAGGCATGCGGTGTCATCCTCGCAGAAGAGAGTGGCCGGGCAAGCGTAGCTGCCATAGGCAAGGGACGACCTCCTCCCTCAGGAGCGCCTCCTTCATACCATCCACGCGCTCAGTCTCCACCTTGTTAGCGACGGCGGATGCAGGTAATAGGGAGGAGGACTCAAATAGCTGTATAGTAGCCTGCAGCCTACATTACCAAACATAAAAACATGATACGTGAGAATTTCCATCCTTCAATGAAAGATCCTGTGAACGCCTAGTTTTAAAAACGTCACCTAATTAAACAAAAAGAGATGAGAACTTGCAGGCAATTGCACAATACATATGCTCTTAGAGATGAACAAATGACTTATTTTTGAAAGGATGGAGCTTATATTAATCAACCATTTAATTGCAATACAGATAACTGCAGAAAACAAAGCACAAGCCAAATACTACCAAAAATACAATCCCCGTTAAGACCTCTTCTAGCATACTGGCACAGTATATCGGCAACATTGTCGGCATCACGATAGATTTTGACAACCATATCGTAGTCCCATTTTCTAGTGGATCTTCCGCCTCTTGGATGTTGAAACAGTGATCAAAGTGAGTGTCTGACATAAACTTGGTTTCAACAAAAACTATTGCACAATCAGATCTTAAGATTGTTGTGTTACTGGGATAATGCTCTCTGAACACACAAAACCTAAGCAAGTAAGATATTCCACAATTTATAATGGAGATTCACCTAAAGTAATTTCATAAATAAAATCTAAATCAGCAGGGCATCCTGGTATATTTGAACTATGCTATCCGGAGGAACCACTTGCCCAGTTCAGCTGTACTATAAGTAGTTAAAACCTCACCTGATATAGCACATCCTCAGCCAACATAAAGGAGATATGTAGGATAACTAATTTGGAAAATTTAAGATTTTTTTTAAGCACAACCAACTTTAAATTCCCAACTGCCATTTTGGTTGAACGATGAACAGTAACGTTAAATGTGCATGATAGCAATGAAAATAAGGTCCCGGAAGAAATGAAATACACGAGGAACCATCTGGTTCAAAAACATAACTCATGTGTTCCACAAGATCTGCACATTTCTATATTGCTGAAGTGGTCAAACTTACCATAAGTATTTCCTATAACAGTTACTCACGGAGGCCAACTGTCATAGCTAAACAAAGTACCATGGGAATCCAATTTAACTCAGTCATATAAATGTTGCTATAGATCCACCTTGATGTATGCACAACCTTCACCCATGGAAAGCATCCAAAGAACGAAAGGCACTGCTTAACAATAGAGGAGGTTGCAGAGATATTGCACGGATCCCAGAATTGCAGCAAGTGATGCCAGGACAAACATGGGCCATAAAACAGTACCTGAAAAAATAAATGTGATATGATGTAGTACTATTTTCAGTAACAAGTGAATCGGGAATTCCCAAGCATACATTGGTCTTCTGAAACTTGCGTGAAATTGATAAGTAAAAATTGTCATATACAGCTAACATGTTTAGGAAAGAAACTCAGCCTGCACCATGTATTGCAACACATAACAGGGATAAATGACATCAACAAAAACCAACTAAAAAAGTAGGTGAAGAGCTGAATCAGTAAACATGAATGTTGTTTTATCAGTCAAGTCTGAATAACTCATATAAATTATGCACACCCTGATAAATGCAGCAGGTGAAGTGGCCAAGATCGGCAAACATCGCGTCAGTGCCTGCATGTCGTTGGACTCGAGTGAGCTGGCAGATGTGTTCGATCTGGTCGCCCGACTCGAGGGAGCTCGCAGATCCATCAAAAACTCATCCTCGCCGACGCAGAGACATCCACCTGTAGTGTCTTCTTATAGGTTCACCTTCCCACGCCACCTGTATTGTCTTCCCGTGAAGTAGTTTAGCACGAAAAAGATCAGGAAGCTGATGCAAGCGATCTCGACGGAGAGCGCGCAGAGGAGATCCCCTAGACGCCTTGGTGGGGCTAGGGATGCCTTAGCCACGTCCACAACAGAGGATTTTGACGGAATGGACTCAGCCGTCCGTCTAGAGGATGGCGGCGGCGGTGGTTATGGGAGAGGAAGGGGCGACGTGGTTAGGGATGGGAGAGGCGGCGCGGCAAACAGGGGACGTGCCGCGGAATCAGGGTGCCAAAGTGGTAGAGGATGGTGGGCTGGTGACAACGGTGTTGCGGTCGGCTCCGCGGCAGTAGCGGCTGTGGAAATGAGGGCGCAGTGGGAGGCGAGGGCCAGGGACGGCGCCGCGGAGGTGATCGTGCGAGCGAACATATCATCCTTTCCCAACTGGATAGGTAGTAGAGATTGGGCTTGGCAAGGGGAGGATGGACGAAACACGACGAGCGAAACGACGTAGTGGCGTGGTGGCAGAAAACAGAGCTTCCGTTTTCATTTTAGATAGTACAGATCTTAACCATAATGTTAGTTCCCCCTGTCAGTGACTTCTTCGATGTTTATGTAAGAACTAATTTACATAACTTAGAGCATCTCTAACCGATAGAGGACTTTTGGGCCGGACTAAAAGCTTAAAACTTAAGTCCTCTAACTGCGAGATTGAAAATCCAATAACTTAAAGGACTAAACATAGATTTCAACCAATTTCAACCGATTTCATACACAGTTTATACAATTTAACTAAAACATAGATGAAATTTAACCTAAACTTAAACTAAAGCTAATACTAGCATCCGTTCGGTGCCATTGCCGCCGAAGTCGCCGCCGTCAGCAGTCTCCTAGCCTAGCCACTTCTCGAACTCCTCGTCGGTGTCGAGTTCGTCCTCGTCGTCCTCGAGGTCGATGATGACCGGAGCCGATGAGGACGACGCTGGGCGGCCGCGAGCCGAAGATGAAGATGAGGCGGCCACTGCGGAAGACGTCACTACCGCCGAGGGTGCTTGTGCGCGAGGCATTCTTGGCGACGTACTTGGCGTACGCCGCAGCCTCCTCCGCCACGATCTCAGCGTTCAGCCGCCTGAGCTCGGCCATCTGCGCCTCGTCGTTGAGCTTGGGCTCAAGGTGCTCCCACACCTTGTTGTCCTTCCTCGCCATCTGGGTCGCGTGGCCGCAGTGGCTGTCGTGGAGGCAGACGTTCTCAACGTCGTGCCTCCACGCCGACTAGGCTGCTGACTGAAAGTTCCCTAGCCAAATGCGCCGAACAGTGTTCTAGTCAGTGATTTCGGTGACCTAGGTGCCCCACTCCCGCTGCCGGACGTTGTGGTTACGGTGGCGACGGAAGGCCTACGAGGATGGTAGATCGGCGCAACCCGCTGCCCCAGCGGCTGGCGCTGTGGATGGGAGGTGGGGAGCGGTGGTGTGAAGATCTGGCCATCTTCCGGCGCGGATGTGGTGTCGGTGGGCGATTTGTTGGCGGTCGGAGATCGGCTGTCATCGCTCGGCGGCCGACCAAATATAAGAGGAGGCGGGGATTTTTTGTCACCGATATCGTAAATATAGGTCGCTAAGCGGTTTTAGGGTTTTGATTCGAGCTCGCTATAGCCGTTAGAGGAGAAAAAGGGGCCTCTAAAGCCTTTTTCAGCTTTAGTTAGAAATCCTGTTATAGATTAACCTAAACACGAACACCTAAAATGAAAGTAAAAGAGAGGGTAACCACTGTTCTAGGAAGCCAATAGTGCTTGATCGCCCGAAGACGTTGTGGGACGGCAACAAGAGAGTGGTCCTTCGAGCAGCGGGCATGGGAAGCCTTCGGGGCACCACCGACACTGCCTAGGGTATGCACGGCGAGGAGGTAGACCTTCGGGTCCGAGAGCGCTCACTTAGGATCAGTAGTTTGGGATTATCGGGAGAGAGAGCATCGTATGAGACCGTGACCTCTTATAGGAGATGGATTCCCTAGGGACTCGGAACCCACTCCAAATAAACATTGGAGGCGCCTCCAATCGTGGCACAGTAGATTAGGGGGTCAAACCCCTTAATTCTCGTTTTGTTAGGCTTTTTTTACATGGTAATATATGTCTCATTCATATATCATAAAGAACATAGGACAAGCTACGTAAACACCGACCTGACAAAGCTAAAAAGACAGCAAAATGTAAGCATTTGCGCAAAGGACCACCAGCCAAGAAAGAAAACAATCTAGACCGAAAAAATCTTTGAGCTTGACGTCAACGCCCGTCACCTGCCTTTGGCACCACCACAATAGCCACCAAAGGAGAGAATGATGGATCACCTCCTCACCCGAGCTCGATGCGGCTCCATCGCTGACATGCAGCTTTCCAGACCTCAAAGGTGGCTCACCCAAGGTGAAACCATAGCCGTTGAATGAATCAGACCGAGACAACACCTCGAACACGCCATCGAGCTCCAGATCTAGCACCCCGCACGACTAAAACGTCGAAAGAGGAAGCTACACCTGCCATCCATGAACCACGCACCCAACACACGATCCACCATCTTCCAAATGCCGTCGATGCAGACCACAATCTGCATCCGCTCCTGGACTACCTCCCAGGTTCCACATCGATGCTGGAGCAAACGCCGATGTAGCGGCCAAGCCTGAGGACACAAATCCACCACGAGGATGCCGCCACTGCTACACCATCCTTGCTTGCATAGACCGATCTCCAAATCTATCGGGAAAGGATCTGAAGAAATTTATTCATTGTCGGCATCGTTGTCCCCGAAGCCAAGCGTGTGGATAGTTTTAGCCTAAAATCGAATCTACTTTAGACTAAAACTATCCACACGCGCGGATCCGGCGACCCCTCACCACCGACGACTTAGAGCCGCCGGAGGCCGGCGTCAGAAAGTGGGTGCCAAGATATTTGTTTCTCTCCCTGGCGGCGGCGTGAGGAGTTGATACGTCTATTTTGCATCACTATTATATATCCTAATTCACTATTATTCATTAATATATTTCGTATTTAGAGGTGATACTTATGTTATTTCATCTATTTTTGCATGGTTGATGACTTTTGGAGCATGGACCGCTGCAGTCAGGATTCTGATGGAAAAGGTGCTGTTTGGAGGCAAAATTCGCGAAGATCAGAAAAATATACGAAAAATCCTATTTTTCTAGAAGACTAAGGATGCCAGAAGATGAAGTGGAGGTGGGCCACAGGGGCCCCACACCACCCCAAGGTGCGGGCAGGCCTAGGCCACGCCTGGAGGTGGTGTGGCCGCCCTGGCCCACTCCAGCCTCTCTCCTCTGGCGTATATCATCCCCACGAAACCTTAAGACTCAGGGGCGACCACAGAAAGATTCCGCCGCCTCTGTGGGGCGGAAAACACCGAGAGAGAAAGATCTCTCCGGTAGACAGATTTCTGCCGGGGGAATTCCTTCCCGGAGAGGGAAGATCGTCGCCATCAACACCACCATCAAGCTGGGCTTCATCGGGATCATCATCATCATCATCACCATCATCATCACCATCAGCACCCTCATCATCATCTCCATATTGCTGTAACAATTGGTTGAATCTTGTTATAGTTCATAGGGGAAACTTTCCCGGTGTTGATTACTATTTGTAGTTGATGCTATTGACTGAACCATTGAATTATTGTTTATGTTCAGATTGTTATACATCATTATTCCATCTTTGATCATGATCCATATGATGTCTTGTGAGTAGTTCGTTTTGTTCTTGAGGACATGGGAGAAGTCTTGTTGTTAGTAGTGGAGTTGTGTTGAGAAAGATTCAATAGATTGTTATTTAAGTTGTGGTGTACTTCTTCTAGTGGTGTCATGTGAACGTCGACTACATGACACTTCACCTATAAGGACCTAGGGGAATGCATTGTGTATTTGGCTACTAATCGTAGGGGTTGCCGGAGTGACAGAAACCTGAACCCCCGTTAGGAAACCATTGCACAAGGACGTAAGGGTCTTAGAGTTTAAAGATGTGGTTAGGTTTCTACCTTAATTACTTTCTTGTACTTACGGATGTTTGCAAGGGGTATAATCACAAGTATGTATTAGTCTTGGATGGGCGGTACATTAGCACAGGTTCACCCACGAAACACTTAGCAAGCTAAAGAAGATTAATCGACTATATGAAGCGAAAGCACTTGACAGTCTTTCCATGTGTCCTCGAGAACGTTTGGTCATCTTAAGTGTAACTACCTCGGTGAATTACGCTCTTAGTTACATGCCTGGATGAACGAAAGTGGTTAAAATAGTACGGTGGGGCCCAGGGCCACTCACGGTAGACCTTTCGGCCGTCCTAACCACTTTCAGACAACGGGACAAGAACGAGCGGCGTAATCGGTAGGCGACGGGATCAACTACATACACAAATGAGTATGTATGCAAGCCACATACAACAGTCCTTAGAGCCATTCCATCTAAAAGAAATAGAAATATTGCAACGCCATACGGCAAGATCCAAATGTCCTAGATAGATATAATAATTTAAGATAGCTCCTCATACATCACACATCAGAGTATCAGGCGGAAGCGGAAAACAAGATCCGAGTACGGATAAGAAGCAAATTGGCATAAGATGCCCCATAAATAAACACATCCCGCCCACAGATCTCACGGATCCCCGTTCCCGGAATCTCTACACCGAATGATCATTGCCAACATCATCTGTCTCTTCCACCCAGTATCCATCTTGCGGATACACCTGTTCATCTGAATCAAACAATTTATCGTGTGAGACCCTAGGGGTGCTCAGCAAGTCTTTATGCCGCTAAAGGGGACACAACCTGGGGTGACGCAATTGCAGCAAAAGATAATACCTAACAATTCTACAGATACTCGCTAACCATCCGCCTAACCAATGATAGACGGATATCCGTGAATTAAGAACAACA
This sequence comes from Avena eriantha, assembly GCA_910589775.1. Lineage (NCBI taxonomy): Eukaryota > Viridiplantae > Streptophyta > Magnoliopsida > Poales > Poaceae > Avena > Avena eriantha. Next base: position 50,457,535 of record OU342746.1, on the reverse strand, counting down.
GTTATAACAGTATAATTAACAGATCCATCCTCCTCCTCGCTTACCAACGAGGAAGCGTACGAACAACCCCCATCATCCGTTGGCAGTTTTATTAACCATTCCATGAGTATTGCACTATTTACTAGTCAAGTACTTAGTCAATTAAAAGCGGTACTTTAGTTATACTTGTCTATGATCGAGAAAGTGTGCTCCAAGTCGTCCATAACCGCGGACACGACTTTCAGAAAGATTTACCCTGCAGGGGTGCACGAATAGCAACACACACTCGATCAACCTCGGAAAAACCAAATCAAAACCCAACGAGGCATTCCCGACAAAGCAATCACATGATTCAGAAATATTTCAGGGGGCCACCCCAATAAGCTACCCGCAACGAAGTTGGCCGGCTCCGAGACGGACCCAGGGTTTGCGACGACGGCTGTAAACGACAGGGGACCCAAAAATGTGACTAGGCTTGTCGATACCGCGAAAACGTGGCGCGATCCAAAACAGTATAGGTGCTCTTCGTACAATCTTAAATAAAGCAGTAACATGGCATAAGTACAGGATAGTAATAAAGCCCCAAACTAATTGTGGCCCCAAGAAGTAAGAATGAATCAAGCTCTGGCTCAGGAGGGTCCATAAGGCCTCCCGTATGTGGATAGTGCGAATAGTTAAGGAACAGGAATCAAGTACTCGGGGTCCTACGGGACACAAGTGAGCATGAAAAACCAAATAGCAGATATTGCTCACCGGTGCCTCTTTCATTAGTTATCCCATTACTACTCAGGTTAACTTGTTTAGGTACCTCGTTATTCATCAGACACTCACATACCCTACACATGCTTTTCTACGACTCGCATGGCTCAAACAACTCCTGTAGTAATGGCTCATGGGATGGAGGAACAAGCTTCGGTGGGGTTTAAAAGTAAAGGCTATGCAGTACTTGGGATTCAATTTGATGCAATCGCGACTCAATGATGCAAGAATGAGATAGAGGCAATAGGTACTGTATGTATACAAGCATGTGGTAGTGCTTGCCTGATAGCTCAGTTGAAGCGAGAGATGGATCTGGATAGTACTCTTGTGATTCCTGGTAATTCTCCTGCTGGGCGTCTATTCGAAGAAGAACCAAACAAACAAGGGCCAACATAAATAAAGTGCACAAGCATAGGAAATAAAATGCGACAAGCAAACAAGCATGCCATGATGAATGATGCACAATTTACATGGCATTAAAGTAGCATGGCAAAGGTGAGGTGTGGATACAAGAAATAAAGCATTTTGGCATTTATTTAACCAAGTTTTATTGTCATAAACAGTTCAGATTTCTAATAATGACATGATGCATGCTTCAATTCAGAACAAGGACTGCATAGATAGAACGGACTCGTCGCGCTGATCGATTTAGACATATTATTTGCCCAATTTGGAGTTGTAGAATTAAAGTTATTAATTAATTAAGGAAAAGGGCATTTTAGTGTAATTTTAATCATCTCGAAAAATTAATTGTCCAAATAATATTTTGAAGGGCATATTTGAATTCCTCACATTTTCCTGATTCCAAAACATATATTACTTGTATTATTTGGATTTGTATTTTAAAAATTATTTAAATCTGATTTGAATTTGAATTTAAATCAATTTTTGGAAAAAGTTTAATTAAAACAGTCACAGGAAAAACTTTTGTCACCCAGGCAATCCTAGCCACAGCCGCTGACGGTGGGCCAGCTGCTGACTGGGTGAGACCCGCGCGCGAAAACCTTTTTACACCGGGGCTCTACCTAGCCACAGATGGTGAAAGATGGGGCCGTCGGTTACGGGCCCACGCGGCAGTGGGGTTAGCCCCAGAGGCTGACAAGTGGAGCTGGGGCTGGAGCGCGGGTTACGGACGGAGAAACTAGAGGGACTTTTCTGCAAAGCGTTAGGGCGACTGACACGTGGGGTAGGTTGGATCACGGGTTTAGGAATAAAAAAGTTGGGGGGTTAAGTGCAAAGTGTCAACGCGCACTGTTTCTCTTCCTCTTTTCTCTGACGGCACTCGCGGAGACAGCGCGCGCGGCGTGGGGGATTCGATCCTGCGACCTGGGGTGTTCACGCAGGGGGGGCGAAGCCACTGCGGTGGGCTAGGGGAGCTGACAGGAGGGCGGCTAGGGCTTAGCTAAGGCTCGTTGCGGCGCGGGAAGGTTGCAGACAACAGCGAGCGGCGGCGCACTGACGGCGTTCGACGAAAAGAGCGGCGGCGCTAGACGGTGACGGAGAAGCGGAGGATGTCAGGGAGGGAGTACTGCTCACCGCAGAGGGGACGGTGGAGTTGGATCGGGCGGGAAGGCACCGAAGCGGCGAGGACGCAGGCGCTCCCCGGCGTTAGGGTTTCGAACGGCGAGGCGCAGGATCCGGCGGTGCTGGGGCTTCTCGTCCACGTTGGCGCGTACAGGGAGCAGCAGGGCGGTCTTCTCGGTCGCCCAGGCCACCTCCACGACGTGCCGGCCGGCTAGAACGAGGGGAAGCAGGGGTAGACGGCGGCGTCTGGCGGCAGAGCTGGGCGTCGGCGAGGAGGAAGGGGAAGAAGAGGGCAGGCTCCAGGGTGGATCTGGCTATGCTGGAGAGCCGTGGGGAGGAGGGAAAAGTGAGGAAGAGGGAGGCGATGCCGTGTGGGCGCGGGGCAGGTAAAGCAGCCTCGGCCTTTTCCTGCTTCTTCTCAGGCACGTGCTTGTCGTGAGGGGCTAGGGTAGGGAGAGGGCTGCAGGTGGGCCAGGTGTGAGGTAGCTGCAGGGTGGGGCTAGCACGCGGTCGAGAGAAGAGAGAGAGAAGAGGGGGTAGCTCGGGCTAGGTATATGGGTAGCCTCGGGTTAGGGTTTTGTGTAGGGTTAGAGAGAGGGGTGGCTGGGATGTGGGCCAGGGAGAGAGAGAGGGGGTCAGGTGGGGCCAGCATGTTAGAGAGAGAGGGGGTGTAAGAGAGAGAGGTGGGAGGAGGTTTAGGGTTTAGTAGAATTAGGTTAGGAGAAGAATAGAGAGAGGAGCTAGGTTTAGATTTTATTAGGAATTTAAGTTTTAAAATTTGTTTATGAGACCATACCAAGAGGAACATGGAGCTTGCTCTAGCTTGAGCTAAGGTGGAAGAGAAACAAGAAAGAAAGAGAGAGTAAAGAGATAGGTAAAATGAGCCTCATATGATCATGTATGAAGAGATTAGAATTGATAAAGATATAGATGGGTATAAGGGGGTGGTGGAATGGAAGGAGATGGTCCACCAAGAAAGATCCAATAAAACAAGAAAAACCAATGGAGTAAAAGGTGGTGGTGTGATTGCATGGCCCATGCAAAAAATAATAATGCCATGATTTATTTTGTGAAAACAATAATAATATTATGGCATTATTCTTATGCATTTCCAAGAAGTGGAACAAAAGCCAAGCAAAAGAATTTAAAGGAGTTGATCCACCCCAACCCACATGAGCTAGAATAAAATTAAAAGAAAAAGAATTGCAAGCTCATGGATAAAAGGATGGTGGAATTATAAGGTGGTGAAAGGAAGGTGGTGGAGTTGAAATAAAAGATATGCCCCCAACTCAACTTGGGCATTTAAACAATATATCAATAACCAAATACAATATCAAGATGCAAATACAATTAATAATGCATATGAGAGAAGAACCAAAAGAAGAAGGGTTTTATATGATGCTCAAATGCAAGGTGGCATGATGACATGAGCATGGTATAATTATGATGCAACAATTGTATATATGAAGTAGCCAATATATTACTAGACCAAGTAGCATTACAATTGTTAGACAATTGGGATGCTACAACTCTCCCCCACTAAACAGGAATCTCGCCCCGAGATTCTAGGAAGAAGAAGAAGACTCAAAGAGGGTAGGGTACTTGGCACGAAGCTCATCTTCGCGTTCCCAGGTGGCTTCATCAACGGAATGGTGCGACCACTGCACCTTGCAGAACTTGATGGACTTGTTGCGAGTCCTTCTTTCCGCGACTTCAAGAATTTTTGTGGGGTGTTCTTGATAAGACAGATCTTCTTGGAGATTGATGAGTTCATGGTCCACGGTCCTGCCAGGATCCTTGAAGCACTTCTTGAGTTGAGAGATGTGGAAAACATTGTGGACTTTGAGTTGTTCAGGGAGCTCAAGAGCATAAGCGACTTCTCCTCTTCTTCCACGAATTTTGAAAGGACCGATGTATCTAGGAGCCAGCTTTCCTTTGATACCAAAGCGGTGCGTGCCTCTCATGGGAGTGACACGAAGGTAAACGAGATCACCAAGGACATACTCCATGTCCGTGTGCTTTCTGTCATAATTGCTCTTCTGGCGACTTTGAGCAATCTTCAGATTTTCAAGAATGATGTGAACTTTCTCCTCCGCTTGAGTTACAATGTCAGGGCCAAACAATATTCTTTCACCTGCGCCCGACCAACCAATCGAAGTTTTGCATTTGCGACCATAGAGAGCCTCAAATGGTGCCATCTTTAGACTTTTCTGGAAACTGTTGTTGTAAGAGAATTCAGCATAAGGAAGACATTCTTCCCACTTCATGCCGAAAGAGATAACGCAAGCACGGAGCATATCTTCCAGAATCTGATTGATCCTTTCAACTTGTCCTTGCGACTGAGGGTGGTAAGCTGTGCTGAAGTTTAATTTTGTTCCCAAAGCATTTTGGAAACTTCCCCAGAACTTGGAAGTAAAGATGCTTCCACGGTCTGAACTGATCTCAAGAGGAACTCCATACAGAGAGACAATTCTGTTGATATAGAGCTCAGCCAACTGAATTGCAGAAATTGTTTCCTTGACTGGAAAGAAGTGAGCTACTTTGGAAAGCCTGTCAATGACAACAAAGATTGCATTGTTGCCCTTCTGCGACCTTGGAAAACCAGTGATGAAGTCCATCTCTACTTTCTCCCATTTCCATTCCGGAGACTTCAATGGCTGTAGAAGACCAGAAGGTTTCTGATGGACAACTTTAACTCTGCGACAAACATCACACTCCGAGACATACTTGGCACAATATCGTTTCAATCCAGGCCACCAATATTGTGTTTTCAAGTCCATGTACATCTTAGTGCTTCCAGGGTGGATAGAAAGAACAGAATCATGCGCCTCCTTGAGAACTTGCTCTCTTAACCCCGGGTAGTTCGGAACAAATATCCGGTGTTCAAAGAAAAGAGTGCCTTGGTCGTCTACGTGGAAAGACTCATACTTCGGAAGTTGTATGTTGGAGATGATCTTTTTAGTGTAAGGATCCCCAAGCTGAATGGAACGGACCTTTTCTTCCAAGAGAGGTGTTGCTAGAAGGTTCAGAAGATAGCCTTGATCCACAATTTCAAGGTTGAGCTTGCGGAATTCCTCGCACAAGAGAGGTTGTTGTTCTTCCACCATGAGATTGTTGACATAAGCTTTTCGGCTGAGAGCATCGGCCATGACATTGGCTTTGCCCGGAGTGTAGTTGATGGTCAAATCGAAATCATTAATTGTTTCAATCCACCTCCTCTGACGAAGGTTGAGATCAGGCTGTGTGAAGATATACTTCAGACTCTTGTGATCAGAAAAGATCTCACAACGGTTGCCAAGCAAGTAATGCCTCCATACTTTCAAAGCAAAGACAACTGCTGCGAGTTCGAGGTCATGTGTAGGATAGTTGATCTCATGTGTCTTCAACTGTCGAGAGGCATAAGCAACAACTTGCTTTTCTTGCATAAGGACCGCACCCAATCCTTGCAATGAAGCATCACAGAAAATCTGGAAAGGCTTTGATGTATCTGGAGGAACCAAGACTGGTGTGGAAGTGAGATTCTCTTTGAGTGTTTCAAAGCTTGCTTGACATGCATGAGTCCAAAGGTATTTCTTGCCTTTCTTGAGGAGATCGGTAAGAGGCTTCACAATCTTTGAGAAATTTTGAACGAATCACCGGCAGTAGCTGGCCAAACCAAGGAAACTTTAGACTTCTTTGACATTTATGGGTGGAAGCCAGTCCATAATTGTCTTAATAGTTTCTGGGTTGACGGCAATGCCCTTGGCAGAGATGACGTGACCAAGGTAGGTTACTTGAGGCAGCCAAAATTCACACTTGGAGAACTTTGCATACAGGCGGTTCTCACGAAGCTTGTTTAGGACACACCGAAGGTGTTCTTCATGTTCTTCCTTAGACTTAGAATAGACTAGAATGTCATCCAGATAGACCACAACGAACTTATCAAGATACTCCATGAAAATCGAGTTCATAAGCCTCGAGAAGGTGGCAGGTGCATTGGTGAGACCGAAAGACATGACCGTGTACTCATACAGGCCATAGCGGGTGGTGAAAGCTGTTTTAGGAACATCTTCCTTGCGAATCTTGATTTGATGATAACCACTTCTCAAATCAAGTTTAGAGAATACCACCGCTCCAGCTAGCTGATCGAAGAGATCATTAATCCGCGGAAGGGGATATTTATTCTTGATTGTTTTAGCATTGAGTGCCCGATAGTCAACACAAAGTCTATCAGTCTTGTCTCGCTTCTTCACAAAGATGGTTGGGCTACCCCAAGAAGAAGTACTGTGCTGAATGAAACCCAACTTCTCTTGTTCATCCAACTGACGTTTCAGTTCAGCCAACTCAGCAGGACCCATTTTATAAGGCCGCTTGGAGATAGGAGCGGTACAAGGTTCAAGTTCAATGACAAACTCAACCTCACGATCCGGAGGCATACTTGCGGGTTGTTCAAGTGTGCAGGTATTACTACAGATCAAGTTAAGAAGAAGTTATTCTCATTGTCGCTGAAAGGAAGAGTTGAGGAATGGTATAAGCTGCTGAAGAATGGTCAAGCTCTGGAATGGGAAGAAATAGTGCCTCTCTTTTATTCAAAGTTTTATCCTCCTAGTGAGATTCATAAAGATCGGAATCAAATATACAACTTTTGGCCTCTTGATGGAGAGAGTACAGCTTAAGCTTGGGGGAGATTGAAGTTACTAATGCTCAAATGTCCCATTCATGAGCTCCCCAACAATATTATTATCAATAACTTTTATGCAAGGCTCCCTCTACATGATAAAGATTTATTGGATGCTTCTTGTGCTGGATCATTCACTCGCATGGAAGAAGAAGCTAAATGGGATCTTTTAGACCATATTCAAAACAATGCTGAAGCTTGGGAGAATGACAAAGGTAGAAAGTCAGGTATAAATTATGATTATGAATGCATTGAATCTTTTATGGGAACTGATGACTTTCAAAATATTAAAAATGCTTATGGTCTAGACTCTCAAGCTATTGCTTCTTATTTTAAGGCTTTTGCTTCCTACATTGAAGTGCCTAAAAAGAAGTGGAATAAGTATCATGAACCTTATAAAGATATTGCTAAGAGTGTTTCTGCAAGAAATACTGAAGTTTATACTGCTAATCATGTTTTACCTAAACCTTATATTGAGAAAATGCCTTTTCTAGTTAAGGTAAAGGAATATTCTATGATGGCTAGTATGGTAGATGAAAGTATGAATAAAGCTGTTGAACCTGATAAACTAATGGTTGATGAACCTATTATAGCAAATGTGAAAGACTTTGTCACCAAGTACGAAGAAGAGGGACATACTATCCTTTGTAAGGATACCTCTAATATTGTTTCACATAGTAGTGTTATGAGAGCTAATATTCCCGTGTTTTCTGTTAGAATAAGTGATCATTGCTATGATGGTTCTTGTGATAGCTATATTGGTAAGTTTATGCATAATACTGAAAGCTACTATGAGAGAGGGAAAATGTTCTTATGTATCTCAATAATATCAAGTTTTCTCGTTTTATGCTGAAAGTTTTTATGTTGCACTTATTTTGCCTTCTTATGCAAGTTGCCTCTGGTTTCAACAACTTGTTTGTTTACAAAATCCCCTTGCATAGGAAGTGGGTTAGACTTAAATGTGTGTGTGTTTTTTCTTCTTAATGCTCTCTTTCACTTCAATCCATATCCCTATGAGAGCTTCTTCAAAATTATCATGCCCATCTTAATGGCTATAAAGAAAGAGCTTTATGGGAAACAACCTAATTTGTTTTTGCTTTTAGTTTGTTTTTGTTTTTATGAGTCTTGGAAGTTATTACTTCGGTAATAACCTCTTCTTATCCGTTTTGTTTGGTTTCTGTGTCAAGATCAACCTCTAATGAGAGAAAAGTAAGATTTGGAGAAGTTGCTGTCCTGAAACAGATTTTTTGTGCTTCACCGTAAAAATTCATGAGAGATCTATGTATGTCGGATTGAGCTGTAAGTTTTTGTGCTTCTTCCTCAGGTTGTTATTTAAATTTCTTTAGTTTTGCACTTTTTGATTTGAGCAACATAAGATTTTCTAAAAAAATGATCTTTACCTGCTGGTCTGTTTTGACAGATTTTGCCACTCTTGCATTTGCTTCTTTATTCGATTTCCTTTCTGAATTCTTTTTGGGTTTTCGGAAAGAGTTGCTTCAGTAGCTTATGTTTTGATGGTTTTCAGTTGAAGTTGGACTCAAAAGGTTTTATCACTTCACTTATACTAATGTTGCTAATGAGAACTGTGTGAAAGAAATTTTCAAGAAGTGGAGACAATGGTGTAATAAGGAAGAGAAAGGTTTTATGACTCCAATAATAAGTGTATGAAGATGAAGATATCGATGATTATTCAAGTGATGACTCCGGAAGAATCTACTAGATACCAAATTCAGAGACCTGCAGAGTCCGTGTCCAACTAGGTAACAGTTCTGGTAAGAAAAGTTCCGCGAAAACACAATCCAACTATATTTTTGCAGTTTTCAGTCAATAAGGAAACTTACGAAGCGAAAAAAGGACGGAAACGGAGCCAGGGTGGCCCCCACCACCCCATGGCGCGGGCCCACCCCTGGCCGCGCCACCAGGTGGTGAGTCCACCCCGGACTCCGCCTCCGACACGTTTTCTCCCAGTACCTTCCTTTTGATATGAAACTTCGTAATATATAACCCCCGGATCCCCTGAGGTTCGTATATCATGTTTTCGTCGTGTTTTTGTTTCGATCTGTTTCTGCCAGGACATACTCTTTGAAGGTTTAGAAGCACAATGGTGTCTGCCAGGGACAAAGGGAAGGAGCCCATGGAGGAAGACCTCCAAGACCCCAAGCAGGGGTTGGTACCTTTTGTTACTTGCCTTGCATCAACGGAAGCCCTACGAGTCACTAAGGAGTTCTGCGATAAGTACCGAGACTTGTAGAGGAAGGTGGACATGCTTCAATGGGAGAATAATAGGCTTCGCAAGATGCTGGAAGATTACCTCACGTCAACTAAGAAAATATTACCACCATCACCGAAGGAGTAACTCGTCATCAGGTTTGGCATCCCCTTGGTTTGTTCCAAGCTTGGGGGAGTGCCGCGGTATCACATCACTATATTCTATCTTTTTACCTTATTAGTAGAGTCATATCATGAATAGAGGAGTTATTATGTAGTATGGTTTGCATTATGGAAGTGTCCCCTCTCTCGTTAGATTTGTATCCCTTGGTGTGAGTTTCCGTTATGGAATATTAATGAGAAGTTCTATCATTCACTCTTTTTCATAGCTTATGTTAGTTTTCAATTCGTGGTTATATGATTGATCTTGTTGTTAGTATTGGTAGCACTTTGGGATCATTGAGTTAATTTAGTTGGTTTTGGAAAACCTGGCTCGGTCAGTAGCAACACCTTTTTGAGAGTTGAAAAGAAAAAGATAGAAGTACTCTAAAGAGAAAAATAATTTCATCATCTTTCTTTCTTTCTTGATTTGCTCATAAGTCTAGTATTCTCTAGTTAAGATCTTTTGTGCTTCCAAGGAAGATTGCATGTTTGTCTTTATCACTTGTATGTTTGCTTGTTTCCTTCAACTCTTATACTTGTTACCCAGCCTTGCTAGCCAAAAACTTGTAATGAGAGGGTATTCTTCTCGTGCATCCACTCCTTTAAACCAAAACCTTTGCCATTTGAGTCCACCATACCTACCTAGTAGCATTATTGCTATTCCAAGTAAATTCCTATTTTATCTACCTCCCAAATTAAACTTGTTATGTGAAAATTAGTGATTAAAGCTCTTACGAACTTGATGGCACACTTTACTTTCTCGCATTTAATAAACTTGAACCATTGGGTCCTTCTTTGTTGCTTATATGCTTGCGCTTTATGAGTTGAAGTTAGCCGAACCATGTATCATGGGGACCGCTTTCAACACTTCATTGGTACTTGTACCTAGTTGATATCATGTTCTTTTCCTTATGGATCCCGGCGGTGTGAAATAAAGGTGGAACTTGTAAGATCATGGAGTTTATATGTGTGTTAGAGAAACGCCTGGGCCTCTAGCCTAAGCCATGCCTAATCATGGTGGAAACTTGCAGCATAACTATAGTGAGCATTCTATGAAGCATCCTTAATAAAAACCTATGCAAATAGCAAAAAAGATCGCTGAGATGCTCACTGTCTGCTTGCCTTGTCATTTTGATTATGGGATAGCTCCTGTGTCATGTGCAAGGGGTACCCCGTTGGTGGTTCTCAATGATATGCATGTATTTACAATGACAAGAGCTTGCTCGTGACTGAAGTTGAGTAGCATGAGGATCGGTACTCATAAGTAAGGGGCATGAGATTTCAACTTATAACTTGTCAAGCATATCCTCTTAGTTGTGTCACTTTAACCTTAATCGCCTAAAAAGGCCTATGATAGGGGCAATGAGAGCTGAAAGCTAGTAAGTATCATAATTTTTGGGGAGCTCTTTATGAGACTTGCAATCCCTGCTTCCCTCTGCGAAGGGCCCTTTCTTTTACTTTGTAGTTGAGTCAGTAAACCTATTCCCTTCTATCTCAGTAAGTATTTTGAGTTGATGTGTTTCATTCATTCATATGATGATTTATTCAATCATGTTTCTTATGTTCCTTGTTTTGCACTTTGCTCTTATCTTGATGTTTACTACTTTGAAAGCTATCTTGAAAAACCAGCTATTTGTGAACTCCAGCAAATTATCAACTATTCTTCGACCAAGAGCTAAGTTTGCCATTACCAATTATGATTCACTTTATGTATCTTTATTGTGTTTCCTTTACTCATTACAAGATGAGTTATATAATAGTGAGTTGTCTTCTATTATGATCTATGTATTTGATGATTGTGATGCTTCTTGTCCGTATTCTTTTATCGACTCTTCACTCCATAAACCTGAGGTCATGTTTATTGAGCTCAGTTTCTCTTGGGGACAAGCAAAGTCTAAGCTTGGGGGGAGTTGATACGTCCATTTTGCATCACTATTCTATGTCTTAATTCACTATTATTCATTGATATATTTCGTATCGAGAGGTGATACTTATGTTATTTCATCTATTTTTGCATGGTTGATGACTTTTGGAGCATGGACCGCTGCAGTCAGGATTCTGATGGAAAAGGTGCTGTTTGGAGGCAAAATTCACGAAGATCAGAAAAATATACGAAAAATCCTATTTTTCTAGAAGACTAAGGATGCCAGAAGATGAAGTGGAGGTGGGCCACAGGGGGCCCACACCACCCCATGGCTTGGGCATGCCTAGGCCGCGCCTAGAGGTGGTGTGGCCGCCCTGGCCCACTCCAGCATCTCTCCTCTGGCGTATATCATCCCCACGAAACCCTAAGACTCAGGGGCGACCACAGAAAGATTCCGCCGCCTCCGTGGGGCGGAAAACACCAAGATAGAAAGATCTCTCCGGCAGACAGATTTCTGCCGGGGGAATTCCTTCCCGGAGAGGGAAGATCGTCGCCATCAACACCACCATCAAGCTGGGCTTCATCGTGATCATCATCATCATCACCATCAGCACCCTCATCATCATCTCCATATTGCCGTAACAATTGGTTGAATCTTGCTATAGTTCATAGGGGAAACTTTCCCGGTGTTGATTACTATTTGTAGTTGATGCTATTGAGTGAACCATTGAATTATTGTTTATGTTCAGATTGTTTACATAATTATTCCATCTTTGATCATGATCCATATGATGTCTTGTGAGTAGTTCGTTTTGTTCTTGAGGACATGGGAGAAGTCTTGTTGTTAGTAGTGGAGTTGTGTTGAGAAAGATTCAATAGATTGCTATTTAAGTTGTGGTGTACTTCTTCTAGTGGTGTCATGTGAACATCGACTACATGACACTTCACCTATAAGGGCCTAGGGGAATGCATTGTGTATTTGGCTACTAATCGTAGGGGTTGCCGGAGTGACAGAAACCTGAACCCCCGTTAGGAAACCATTGCACAAGGACGTAAGGGTCTTAGAGTTTAAAGCTGTGGTTAGGTTTCTACCTTAATTACTTTCTTGTACTTATGGATGTTTGCAAGGGGTATAATCACAAGTATGTATTAGTCTTGGATGGGGCGGTACATTAGCACAGGTTCACCCACACAACACTTAGCAAGGTAAAGAAGATTAATCGACTATATGAAGTGAAAGCACTTGACAGTCTTTTCATGTGTCCTCGAGAACGTTTGGTCATCTTAAGTAATACAACCGACTTGTCCTTTGCTACATAAAGGATTGGGCCACTTGCTGCATTTATTCCTACTGTGTTTTATTTACTCGTACTTTGTTTACTTGCTTTATCAAAAATCCCTAAAAATCCGTTTGCTAAGTATTTGCAGAGAATTCCTGATCCATACCACTAGCCAGCACCTTATGCTCCTCGTTGGATTCGACACTCTTACTTATCGAAAATACTGCGATACACCCCCTATACTTGTGGGTCATCAGGAGTCTCTTTTCAGATCTCGTTCTGTTAGGCTGACAAGATAAGATTGACTTATCTCTCCCGTTTTCTATACAGGTACGTATAAGTACGAGATTGAACTCCAACAATTTGCAGGTATTCACAGATTCAGACTTGAACTAATCCAACTTTGTATGCGCATTCCTACTCCGCTTGAACTAGTAAAGATGAGCCAGCATTCGATACATCTAAAAAATCTCCTTCCTACGTACTCACATGAATACTGTTATATGTTGATTCAAATTTTATAAAGTAGAGGTCAACTTCTGACGGAGCGGAGCGAGGCCCGTCACCGGAGGCTTGGGCCGATGCGGTATGCATAGATGTTTCTGGGTTGAAGCAGCCAACACAGCGTGCTACGTTATCAACAGGTCACCTTCTATTCCACTTGAGAAGAAAACTCCCATTGAGGTATGGTCAGGTTCCCCTGCTGATTACTCACAGTTGAGAGTTTTTGGTTGCACTGCTTATGCTCACATTGATAATGGAAAGTTAGAGCCTAGAGTTGTTAAGTGCATATTCCTTGGTTATGGTTCAGGAGTTAAGGCATATAAACTATAGAATCCTTAAACTAAAAAGATTTTGTTGAGTAGGAATGTTGTTTTCAATGAATCTGTTATGTATCATGGCAGCTTTCCATCAGATCCCTCTCCTATTGCTATTGGAGAGGAGGGAGTTCGTGTGCAGGTGGAGCACCTACAGAAAACTATTGATAATAATGCTGTTGTTGATGATACTCATGAGGAAAATATGATGATGATGTTGTTCAGCACTCACCTACTGTTTTGCAGCAGCCACAGGAATCTATTGTTGCTGATAGACCGAGGCGTAACATAGTTCCACCTCGTCGTTTAATTGAAGAGTGTAATCTTGCTCATTATGCTTTGAGTTGTGCTGAACGGGTGGAGCATGATACTGAACCTGCTACATACAATGAGGCTGTTGCATCCGTTGACCGCGAGAAGTGGGTTTCTGTTATGCAAGAAGATATGCAATCGCTTGATAAGAATGGCACATGGGAGGTTGTGCGCCTGCCTAAACAGAAGAAGGCCGTCCGCTGTAAGTGGATATACAAGAGAAAGGAAGGTTTGTCTCCTAATGAGCCTCCAAGGTTTAAGGCAAGGTTAGTAGCAAAAAGTTTCAGCCAGATTCCAGGTATTGATTATAATGATGTTTTCTCTCTGGTTGTGAAGCATAGTTCTATTCGTGCTTTCTTTGGTATTGTTGCTATGCATGATCTTGAGCTTGAGTAGTTAGATGTAAAGACTGCTTTTCTGCATGGTGAACTGGAGGAGGAGATTTACATGGACCAACCTGAAGGGTTCATAGTTCCTGGAAAAGAGGATTTTGTATGAAAATTGAAGAGGTCGCTTTATGGTTTGAAGCAATCTCCAAGACAGTGGTACAAAAGGTTTGATTCATTTATGATCTCACAAGGTTTTAAGAGGTCTCAGTTTGATAGATGTGTTTGCATAAAGTTTGTTAATGGATCACCTATTTACTTGCTGTTATATGTTGATGATATGTTAATTGATGCCAAGAGCATGAAAGAAATCACTACTTTGAAGGCACACCTAAGTAGTGAATTTGAGATGAAAGATCTTGGTGCTGCTAAGAAAATCCTAGGTATGCAAATTAAACGGGACAGAAAATCTAGGTTGTTGTTTCTTAGTCAGCAAAGTTACGTTGAGAAAGTTCTTCAACATTTTAATATGCATGATGCAAAGTCAGTTAGTACTCCTGTTGCTCCTCACTTTAAATTATCAGCATTGCAATGTCCTAGTTCTGATGAAGATATTGAGTACATGTCTCGAGTTCCTTATTCTAGTGTTGTTGGTTCCTTGATGTATGTCATGGTTTGCTCTCGCCCTGATTTATCATATGCTATGAGTTTGGTGAGTCGTTACATGGCTAATCCTGGTAAAGAACATTGGAAAGTTGTTCAGTGGATTTTCAGGTACCTCCGTGGCACATCCAACTCTTGCTTGAAGTTTGGCAAGTCTGATGAGGGACTCGCAGGCTATGTGGATTCAGATTTTGCTGCCGACTTGGATAAGAGGAGGTCCCTCACAGGTTATGTGTTCACGGTAGGTGGATGTGCCGTGAGTTGGAAGGCAACGCTGCAACCAGTTGTTGCTCTATCTACATCCGAAGCAGAATATATGGCTGTTGCTGAAGCTTGCAAAGGGTCTGTTTGGTTGAAAGGTTTGTATGCTGAGCTTTGTCAGGATGATTCTTGCATTAACCTATTTTGTGACAGTCAAAGTGCTATTTACCTTACTAAGGATCAGATGTTCCATGAGAGAACAATGCACATTGATATCAAGTACCATTATGTTCGTGATGTTGTTGCACAAGGTACACTGAAGGTATGTAAGATAAGCACTCATGATAATCCTGCTGATATGATGACAAAGCCTGTTGATACATTGCAAATGTATCTATAATTATTGATGTTCCATGCTTGGTTTATCCACTTTCTTGTGTTTTGTTCCAACTTTGGAGTACTTTTCATATGACTTCTTGGACTAACCTATTAACAAGAGCCACAGTGCCAGCTGCCCGTTTTCTGCTGTTTTTGGTTCCAGGAAAGTCAGAAAATGAATATTCTCGGAATTGGACGGGACAAAAGCCAAAGTGCCTATTTTTCTGGAAGTGATCAAGTGCCAGAATACGAGACGGAGAAGGGCCAGGGAGCCACCACACCACCTGGCCGCGTGGCCAGGCCTGGCCCGTGCCAGGGGGTGGTGTGGCCGCTCCCGGCACCCCCTCGGCCTCTCCTTCCGCCTATATATTGCCCTCGGGACGAAAACCCTAAGTACCCGATCAAAAATCCACGAAAGAGTCTGTAGCCGCCATCATCTCCATCCCTAGATCGGGAGGGATCTGAAGCTCTTCCTGGCACCCTGCCGGAGAGGGGAATTCACCCTGGAGGCCTTCTTCATCACCATGCAAGCCTCCGGTGTGATGCGTGAGTAGTTCATCCTTGGACTACGGATCCATGTAGTAGCTAGATGGCTGGTTCTCCTCCTTTGTGCTTTCATGCTTAGATCTTGTGAGCTCCGTTCATGATCAAGATCATCTATTTGTAATTCTGCATGTTGTGTTTGCGGGGATCCGATGGATATTGAGATGCTATTTCAGATTGATTATTGATTCTATCATGTCTTTGTTATTTGAGATCTTGCATGCTTTCCGTTGTTAGTAGCTATCTTGGCCAAGTAGATGCTAGCAACTCCAATAGTTAGTATTTATGCTCGATAGTGGGTTCATGCCTCTGGTAATCTGGGGAAGTGATAGAAATCTCTAAGGTACTAGATGTGATGTTGCTACTAGGGAGAAAACAACAATCCTTTGTTCATAGAACAATCGTATTGTTTACTTTACACGCAGTTCGTAAAGCAATAATCTGTTGCTTGCAACTTAATACTGGAGGGGGTTCGGATGATAACCTGAAGGTGGATTATTAGTCATAGATGCAGTTGGATGGCGGTCTATGTATTATGTTGTAATGCCCAATCAAGTCTCAGAGGAGTCAAGATGATTAGTATATGCATGTATTGCTTTCTCGGTGTTTGTCAATTGCCCCGCTGTAATTTGTTCACCCAACATGTTATCTATCTTAAGGAGAGCCACCTCTAGTGAACTATGGATCCCGGTCCTTTTTCTTTACATACAATCTACAACTGTTTACTGCTTTGTGTTTACTTTCTGCAAACTTTTACTTCTTTCCATTCGATACGTTTAATCTTTTGTTTTCCGCAAAACACGGTGAGATTGACAACCTCATCGCAAGTTGGGGACAAAGTTTTGTGGTTGTGTTGTGCAGGTCTCCACGTTGCTACTAGCACCGGTAGTGCGCCCTGCCAAGCTCAGCTAGCAACACCTTTGGGGTGTTTTCTTGCTCCTACTGGTTCGATTAAACCTTGGTTTCATAACTGAGGGAAACTTGCTGCTGTGCTCATCATACCTTCCTCTTGGGGTTCCCAACGAGCTCTACATCAACACCACCATCAAGCAATTTTCTGGGCGCCGTGCATTGAGCCATCAAGCATTTTTCTGGCGCTGTTGCCGGGGAGTCAAGGACATCTTCACAAGGGGAGTCCCTCATAACCAATCTATTTACTTTGTTGTTTTTGTTTTGCTTAGTTTCTTTTTGCTTTGTTTGCTTGTTTTGTTCGTCAAAAACACAAAAAAAATTAGTTTTACTTGTTTGCTTTCTTATTTGAAAACCCAAAAAAATGACTACTCTTGAAAACACTAAGTTGTGTGACTTCACTAGCACCACAACAATGATTTTATGAGCACACCTATTGCTCCACCTGTGGCTGAAAATACTTTCTTTGAGATAAAACCCGCTTTACTCAATCTTGTTATGAGAGAGCAATTTTCTGGTATTGGTAATGAAGATGCTACTTCCCATCTAAATAACTTTGTTGAACTTTTGAGATGCAAAAGCATAGGGATAAAGATGGTGATATTATTAAACTGAAATTGTTTCCTTTCTCTTTGAGAGGAAAAGCTAAAGAATGGTTGAATTCCTTAACGAGGAATAGTATTGATTCTTGGACTAAGTGCAAAGATGCTTTTATTGGAAAATACTATCCTCCTGCTAAGATTATATCCAAGAGAAGTGAAATAATGAAGTTTAAACAACTTGATAATGAGCATGTTGCTCAAGCTTGGGAAAGAATGAAATCTTTGGTAAAGAACTGTCCCACTAATGGACTGACTGCTTGGATGATCATCCAAACTTTTTATGCAGGATTGAACTATTCTTCAAGGAACCTATTGGATTCTGCTGCTAGAGGTACCTTTATGACCATCACTTTGGGTGCTGCAACAAAACTTTTAGACAATATGATGGTTAATTATTCTGAATGGCATACTGAGAGAGCTCCACAAGGTAAGAAGGTAAATTCTGTTGAGGAAACCCCCTCCTTGAGTGATAAAATTGATATTATTATGTCCATGCTTGTTAATGGGAAAGCCCATATTGATCCAAATAATGTTCCTTTAGCCTCTTTGGTTGCTCAAGAAGAGCAAGTTGATGTGAACTTCATAAGAAATAACAATTTTGGCAACAATGCTTATGGTAATAATGCTTATAGGAACAATTTTGGTAACAACAATTATAAGCCATATCCTCCCAACAATGGTAATGCTTATTAAAATTCTTACAACAATAATAAGAGTGCTCCCTCTGAACTTGAAGTTATGCTTAAAGAGTTTATTAGTAAACAAACTGCTTTCAATAAAACTATTGAGGAAAAACTCTCTAATGCTGAAAGAAATATAGCATCTTTGGCTGAAGCTCAATTTACTTTGAATAAAATGGCTGCTAAACCTGAAACTAATAAGAATCCCTTTGCAGCTACTAATTCTATACAAGTAAGAATTGATGAAAATGTTAGACTATTAGCTGAATTACATGCTAAGTGGGAAAGAGAAGATGAAATTCCTAGAAACATTAGTGTTTCTACTATCACCACCACTAGTGTTGAGGCTAGTAATAGTTCTACTACTTTATATGATAAATTTGATTTTGATCTTGATGGTTGCAATATCTCTAAAGTTATTAAGTTCCTACAAAAGCTTGCTAAAAGTCCTAATGCTAGTGCTATGAACATGGCTTTTACAAAACACATTACTGATGCTCTCATAAAGATTAAAGAAGAAAAGATGAAACATAAAGCTTCTATTCCTATAAAGCAAGAATATGGTTGGGAACCCATCGTTAATATAAAAGTGAATGACTTTGATTTCAAAGCTCTGTGTGATCTTGATAGTAGTGTTTCTATTATGCCTAGAAGGATTTATGATATTCTTGATTTGCCTCCTCTTGAAGATTGTTATTTGAATGTCCCACTTGATGCCAATGCTAAAAATAAACTCATGAGGAGTATTAATGATGTTCTTATTATGGTTAACGATTCCTATGTCCCCGTTGATTTCTATGTTTTGGATGTTGAATACAATGCTTCTTGTCCTATTACTTTGGGAAGACCTTTTCTTAGAACTGTTGGTGCCATCATTGATATGAAAGAAGGCACCATTAAATATCAACTCCCACTCAAGAAAGGTATAGAACACTTCCCTAAAAAGAGAGAAAATATTCCTTTTGCTTCTCCTATGAAAACAAAATTTGGTCTTAATGCTTCTTCATTTGAGAACACTTGATTCTTTCTTTGCTTCTTATGCCTAACTTAAATGCGTTAAAGAAAAGTACTTATTGGGAGATAACCCAAAAGTTTTAGATGAGTCTTGGAAGTTATTACCTCTATAATAACCTCTCCTTATCCTTTTTATTTGCTTTTTGTGCCAAGAGTAACCTCTAATGAGAGAGAAGTAATGATTGGGAAAGTTACTGTCCCTAAACAGATTTATGTGCTTCACCGTAAAAATTCGTGAGAGATCTCTGTATGGCTGATTGAGCTGTACGTTTTTGTGCTTGTGACCCAGGTTGTTAGCTAACTTTCGTTAGTTCAACACTTTCTGATTTGATCAACAGAAGGTCTTCGAAAAAATTCGTCTTTACCTGCTGGTCTGTTTTGACAGATTTCTGCCATTTTCTGCATTTGCTTCTTGTTGGTTCCTTCTTGAGTTCTTTTGGGGAATTGAGCTTTTTGAGGGAAGTGTTACAGTATCTAGTGTTCTAATTGAAGTTTATTTGGTATTATAACTGAACCTTAAGACTTATTTATCTTAAGTACACTAATGTTGCTAATGAGATTGTGTGAAGTTTTGTATGAAGGAAAAATTTCAGGTGTATGGAAGGAATGAGTAATGAGATGAAGGATGGAATAAAGCTCAAGCTTGGGGATGCCACACATGTCACCCCAAGAAACATCCAAGAAGTACAATCGTCAAAGCTTGGGGATTCCCAAGGCATCCCCTTCTTCATCAATAAAAATCCCAGGTTTCTTCCAAACGTTTCATTTTTATTGTTTCATGCACAGTTGTGTTTTTCTTGGAGCATCTTATTTTTCGTTTTCATTTTGGTTTTTTGTTTGCTTGGTTTGCTTAGTTTTCTGAATAAATTGGTTGGACCCCCTCTTTCATACATTTGGCTTGCAAATAGTTTGGTTTGGTTTGGAAAAGAGTAGGAAAGTTCATACTTATGTGGTAAAAAGAGCTTGTTTTTGACTGTGGCCTATGCTTTGTCATGCCATGCTTGATATTGTTTTGGCTTTATGCTTAGTATTCCTTGCTGTAGCATGACTTGTTATAAACAATTGAGATTGCTTAATGTGCCTTGGATGAATCATGCGTTGTTTTAGCATATTAAAGCATAGTATAGTGGTATTCTCCTTTGATGCTTTATTTGGGTTGACTTGGCGCATGCTCACACCATGTTATGACTATCTCAAGTCACCATAGCCTATATGATCCTTTAGTTTTCAACTTTTAGTATCACTTTATGCTTTGATCAATGATGTTTTGTCGCTCTGCATGATTATGGCCATTATTGCTCTCTTAGTTTATCGCTCCCAGTCTTTTGCTAGCCTCCACAACAAAGTATGAGTTCCACTCATGCATCCAACTACCTAAACCAAGTTATTCTAAAGAGTCCACCATACCTACCTACTAGCTTATGCTATTCCAAGTATATTCATGCTTTTGTTTACCTTCCACTTGTTATGAGAAAACTAGTGATTAAAGCTCTCACGAACTTGATGACACACTTTATTTTACTTGCCCTTAATAAACTTGAACCATTGTGTCTTCTATGTTGTATATGCTTGCACTTATTTGTCAGGAATTAGCAGAACCATGCTTTCATGGGGAACGCTTTCAACATTGCACTTGGTACTTGTACCTAGTTGATATCATGCTCTTTTGTATATGGATGTCGTCGGTGTGAAATGAAAGGGGAGCTTGTAAGTCCATGGAGTTATGTATATGTGTTAGAGAAACGTTTGGGCCGCTGGTCTAATCCATGCTGACATGGTGGAAACCTGCAGCGTAACCATAATGAGTTGTCTATGAAGCATTCTTCTTATAAAAAAAGAGTCCTATATTGAGAAAAAAAAGAGAAAAAGAAAAAAAGAGATACAATGAAAAGAGGAAAGAGAGAAAAAAGCACCATATTCCCATGGTAAATAAGAAGAATGCTGAGATGCTCGTTGTCTACTTGCCTTGTCATTTTGATATGGGGATTCTTCCGTATCATCGGGCAAGGGGTACCCCGTTGGCGGTTCTCTATGATACACATGTACTTACGATGACAAGAACTTACCGGTGACTAAACTTGAGTAGCATGAGGAGCTGCCCTCGTATACAAGGGACATGAGATTTGTCAAGCATGTACACCATAGTTTGTTCACTTTAACCTTAATCACTTCAAGATGCTTATGATAGGGGCAATGAGAGCTGAAAACTACAAGTACCATAATTTTTGGAAGCTCTTTATGAGACTTGAATCCCTACTTCCTTTTACAAAAGGCTTTTCTTCCACCATTATATTGAGTCTCCACCTTCTATCTTTATGCACCTACTTTGAGAGCATAGTGGCCATTCTTAGTTCTATGTGCATTGTCCCAAGACTAGTTGATTGATGCATAACTTGTTATTGCTTGTTTTAAACTATTGTATCTAGTCACTCTTATGAATTTTGAAGGTGTCCTATGCATTTCTATTTGCTACTCTGTTGAGGGACAAGCTGAATACTATTATGCTATGTTTTCTTTATGTGAAACAAACAAACGTCTTGCAAAGCATTGTTATTCATGAATCTTTTGTTTGTGCCTTCTCATGTTGCATCATAGTTTCTTTGCTTATTGGTAGAACTTTGTCTTTCATGTTATGATTGAAGTACTATGATCCCAGCTTTGAATGTTTTACAAATACTTTGATCAAGTCTTTGATGGTGCATGTCACCTCAAAAATTATTCTTTCTTTTTTATCACTTACCTACTAGAGGACGAGCAGGAGTTAAGCATGGGGATGTTGATACATTGCAAATGTATCTATAATTTTTGATGTTCCATGCTTGGTTTTATCCACTTTCTTGTGTTTTGTTCCAACTTTGGAGTTCTTTTCATATGATTTCTTGGACTAACCTATTAACAAGAGCCATAGTGCCAGCTGCCTGTTTTCTGCTGTTTTTGGTTCCAGGAAAGTCAGAAAATGAATATTCTCGGAATTGGACGGGACAAAAGTCAAAGTGCCTATTTTTCCGGAAGTGATCAAGTGCCAGAATACGAGACGAAGAAGGGCCAGGGAGCCACCACACCACCTGGTCGCGCGGCCAGGCCTGACCCGCGCCAGGGGGTGGTGTGGCCGCTCCCGGCACCCCCTTGGCCTCTCCTTCCGCCTATATATTGCCCTCGGGATGAAAACCCTAAGTACCCGATCAAAAATCCACGAAAGAGTCTATAGCCGCCGTCATCTCCATCCCTAGATCGGGAGGGATCTGAAGCTCTTCCCGGCACCCTGCCGGAGAGGGGAATTCACCCTGGAGGCCTTCTTCATCACCATGCAAGACTTCGGTGTGATGCGTGAGTAGTTCATTCTTGGACTACGGATCCATGTAGTAGCTAGATGGCTGGTTCTCCTCCTTTGTGCTTTCATGTTTAGATCTTATGAGCTCCGTTCATGATCAAAATTATCTATTTGTAATTCTGCATGTTGTGTTTGCGGGGATCCGATGGATATTGAGATGCTATTTCAGATTGATTATTGATTCTATCATGTCTTTGTTATTTGAGATCTTGCATGCTTTCCGTTGTTAGTAGCTATCTTGGCCAAGTAGATGCTAGCAACTCCAATAGTTAGTATTTATGCTCGATAGTGGGTTCATGCCTCTGGTAATCTGGGGAAGTGATAGAAATCTCTAAGGTACTAGATGTGATGTTGCTACTAGGGAGAAAACAACAATCCTTTGTTCATAGAACAATCGTATTGTTTACTTTACACGCAGTTCGTAAAGCAATAATCTGTTGCTTGCAACTTAATACTGGAGGGGGTTCGGATGATAACCTGAAGGTGGATTATTAGTCATAGATGCAGTTGGATGGCGGTCTATGTATTATGTTGTAATGCCCAATCAAGTCTCAGAGGAGTCAAGATGATTAGTATATGCATGTATTGCTTTCTCGGTGTTTGTCAATTGCCCCGCTGTAATTTGTTCACCCAACATGTTATCTATCTTAAGGAGAGCCACCTCTAGTGAACTATGGATCCCGGTCCTTTTTCTTTACATACAATCTACAACTGTTTACTGCTTTGTGTTTACTTTCTGCAAACTTTTACTTCTTTCCATTCGATACGTTTAATCTTTTGTTTTCCGCAAAACACGGTGAGATTGACAACCTCATCGCAAGTTGGGGACAAAGTTTTGTGGTTGTGTTGTGCAGGTCTCCACGTTGCTACTAGCACCGGTAGTGCGCCCTGCCAAGCTCAGCTAGCAACACCTTTGGGGTGTTTTCTTGCTCCTACTGGTTCGATTAAACCTTGGTTTCATAACTGAGGGAAACTTGCTGCTGTGTTCATCATACCTTCCTCTTGGGGTTCCCAACGAGCTCTACATCTACACCGCCATCAAGCAATTTTCTAGGCGCCGTGCATTGAGCCATCACCTGTTCCTATTACTAAGTTTGAGCTATGCTCAAGCTTAGTTGGTATAACTACTTAGCCCAAATGGTTGTTGGTGCCGAAAGTGTTTTTTTTGTTTGTTCAGGGAGATGATTACTGTTGATGCTACAAGAAGAAATTTGTGTCAAGGTGGCGTTTGTTATATGTTGATCCAAATTCTACAAAGTAGAGGCCAACTTCTGACGGAGCGGAGCTCGGCCCCGAGCTCCGCTCCGTCAGAAGTTGGCCCACTCCGTGCCCAACTGGGACAGGGTGCGGAGGGCGACAGTCCCCCACGGTACGGATCGTTGATGACCTAGGTTACCACCGCTATATATACTTTTTGTAAGCCGCTGACAGGGATAAGTTGTATCTGTGAAATCCCCGGCGTTGTGTAAACACTTTCCGTTATAGTGAAGTTTCGCTGACTGGCGCCCGTGGTTTTTCCCCTCTCTTTGTTGGAGAGGGTTTTCCACGTTAAATCTGTGTCCCCCTAGCTGCGATTTTATTTTCGTTCTTCATTATTTACTTGTCGCAATCCTAACAAATACACCTCAAGCATCTAAAGCTCCAAAGACAAAAGCCCATAGGAAAATACATAAGAGATATCCGAGTAGCACAGCACATGACAGCACCACGATAGGAAGCCATATCGACACCAAAATAAATAAGAGCCTGTATATCAAGGAGTACAACATTCAGAAAACAATGTGCAGTCGTCCATGTCATCGACTTCGTCCTCCGGAATGTTCCATTTCTCAGGTTCCGTCACGCACTCATCGGTAGACAGGGAATGCAGCACCTACAAATATGACAGTTTCTTGTCATTTCATTTACTGGTACTAAGTTTAGAAGATGTAAATACTGGAGTAGTTATTATGTCAAATCATATCAGCTAGTATGAGATGATGAATGGGTACCTCGGCCATCGACGGCCGCCACATCGCGGGGCGCAAAATGCAGCGTGACGCGACTGCAACCATCCTTTTCAGCTGATCCTTGTCGTAGTCCTCGCCGAGGCTCGGGTCTGCAAGTTCGGTTGCTTGTCCAGCCTCCAGAAGTGGCTTTGCCTGGACATCAAGAGCAAACTTGTGATGTGAACTGTTCTTTGCAATTCACTGATTCGAGTGTATTGATTCTAGCAATGCTCACCCACTGAAGAAGGCTCATCTTGGAGCAGTCAATGGGCCGCCTTCCGGTAACAATCTCTAGGAGAAGAACCCCGAAAGCGAAGATATCGGTCTTCTCGTCGACGATGCCATGCATGAAGTACTCTGGCGCTAAATACCTGTTCAAATATTTACATTGACCTTTGAAAGGTTTTAACTTGACGCGGTGTAACGATGCAGATGGAGGCACTTTGCCCGGTGCTTACCCAAATGTGCCTTCTATGGGTAGGACAGAGTGATGAGTCCATTGTTTGGGAAGCCATTTTGCCAGTCCAAAGTCAGAAATCTGTTACATAGAAAACACAGATTCTAGTTCATTTTCATGGTAGTATGGCGGATACACCTAGACTAGACCTACTGTTTTGTTCCTCTGGTTAGAAGAAGGGTCGGAAAAAATGGGTTTACCTGAGGTTCAAAATCATCACCAAGAAGTACATTGGCTGCCTTTATGTCACGGTGGATGATCCGATGCCTGCAGAACATGTGCAGATACTGCAAGCCCCTCGCGACGCCTACCGCTATCTTCTGCCTCAAAGACCACTCAAGAACCTTCCCAGTCTTCCCTGCAAAAAAGTGATCCTCTTGTTCAGCTCAATTCTGAAATAACACTACTCTGACTAAAACTGATACCGTGCAGCGCCGATGCGAGCGTCCCATTCGCGCAGAACTCGAAGACCAGGCACAGTCCATTCTCGACGCAGCAGCCAAGAAGGTCAGCTGTGTTTGGGTGGCAGACATGCCCTTGGATCCCTAGCTCTGATAAGAACTCCTTCTCCTTCTGTTCACTGGGCTTGCCTTTGGCGAGTCTCTTCACTGCTATGCATTGGCCATCAGACAGCGTACCCTTGTATACTTCTGCATAGCCTCCTCTTCCACATATGTTATCTGCATAACAAAAATATCAATTAGAACGTTATTAGATATATAGTAGTCTTATAGACCAGTCCGGTGTCTGCATTTTCCATGATGATAAATCCTGGATATTGTATGGATCATTTAGTGTTTCAAAATTCTGAAATGGAAAACCTGAGAAAGTGAAAAGATGTAGTACCTGGGTGGAAGTCATCAGTTGCTACTGAAATCTCCTGGTAGCTGTAACATTTCCAGACAGGTTTTGGATCTTCCATAAACGTGGAACAGACATCGCTGCCTTTCGCATTTTCATCATTGACAGAAGACCGTAGGAATGGAAGCCAGAGCTTCATGTCCGATAACCGCCTCCAGAGGCCATTGTGGCTACGCCGACTCACCTCATTGCTACATGTGCTGTAACACTCTTCAGCGACTTGCAGGTGCTCCACTTCCTCCGGTCCATCGAGCACCGCCCTTGGCGAGCTCTTGTCTTCATCGTTGGATTGAGGAACCTGCTTGCGTGTCGAGCTTGATCTAAGTAGCTTTTGAAGCGGTGGAAATCTTCTACTCCATGTTGAAGTCGAGGACATGCTGCTATCTGTAAATTTTTGACAACGAATTAGTACGTACATGAACTAACATGGCCAGGCATTCAGAATCTTTGTAGTACTCGGTACCAAATGTTCTCACCGTCAAATGATCGAGACTTGAACCTAGTGCTACTTTTTGCCAGGCCTTCCCTTCCAGCAGCAATTACTGAGCAGCTGTTTGGGGCATGCATGAAGCAGTAGTTTGCAACCTCAAGGTGATTCCTGGGAACGGTGACAATTGTAGCATTGAGTATTTTAGGAGAAGATAAATTATTTGTGCAGTACTTGCAGTGAATTAAAGCATATCCAGCATGCCTTTTGTTTTGTCTTGTTTTGAGAGAGTTACCTGTGATATGTACTCTTTGATCTTCCAACAATCAGAAACTTTGCATCAGTAAATTCGGCTTCCCGGGTCAGGGCTCTTGGAATGCTTGAGCTGCATATCACCTTAGCCTCCAAATTGACCTAGGAGAAAAGACAGGGGACGATGCATATTATTAGTATCAGAGCACTACACAACTACAGGCCTTTTATTTGAGCTTGACTCAAAAGTATTCCATAAGCTTAAATGAAAATACAATCCCAATTTGGTAACACATGGCATGAGGAGGCATAAAAGAAGATAAACTCAGACCACGGTACTAATCATAGCCCTTTCAGTCCAGATATACCTAACAGCTGATAAAGGACATGCCAAGGCTGACAGACAGGAAGGGGGCACCAAATAACTAAAATACTACTACTACTAGCGCCAGAGTGAACACAAACTTTGCTTCCAAGTTCCCACTACACTGTCGTCTGTGTTCACCAGAAGAAAATAAAATGCACACACCAGACAAGAATTAAAACTCGTACAGTAAGAAATACAGTACTACCTTAGAATGTAAGAACTGAACACCAAAGAGAGGATCATTAGAATGTAACCCCCAGCGTGTTAACAAATGAATACAGTTGCAATCGGGTTTGTTGTTTGATCAGTCTGCACCTGTTTAGCCTCGCATGTCTCCACAAACTCCCCAAGCATGTAGATCACGAAGGCGTTCGCCTTCTGCAGCCTGTTCTTTCTCCCCACCCCCCCTGCCGGCGGCATAAAACCACGACAACAATAATAAACCATCAAGATAAGAACAAGAACACATGAGGCTGCAGCAACAACTGAACAAAGTTGCTACTAGAAGGTTACCGAGGACATGAACGGCGACGACGGAATCGCTGGGCTTGGCGACGACCCTGATCGCCCACGACAGCAGCTCGGAGCATCCCCGTGAGTCGTTGGGAACGCCGACCAGTATCCTGGAGCCTTGCTGCCGACCTCCATCGCTGCTGCACCTGCACTCCTTAATGGCGTCCATGTCCATACCACCCCTCCCCGACCTCGATCCTAGCGGCACCTCTCGTTGGGTCTGCGACCGATGGGCGATGGCGACGACGACGGCCACGACAATGACAGGGATTTGTAGGAGGACAGCGCCGTGACACAGGGTGAAAAGCACAGGAGCGCAGAGTGTAGTGGAAAAGGGTGGTGGTCAGTTAGTTGGAGGTAGTGATGGCCATTAGCTAGCTAGCTCTATGCCCTGTGGGTGTGGGTGTGAGTGTGGGTGTGGTGTGGGCGACCACATGCACCAGCAGCACTTGGCAACTGCCGTGGCATTGCTTGCTTACAGAAAATGGGGTTGCTTGGGACTGAAGATGCGTGCAGTGTAGGTACAAAGACGGGTAGAGCTGGGACTAGTACCTAGGATTGGTGCTGGTGCTGCACGCTTGAATCTGATCGGATCTTGCCTGACATTTACGGTGCAGTTAACCGTTTTTTCAGTTTCGATCATCCGTTAAACACGTACCTAGTAGCTGCTTTAGGAGTTCACATCAACAACTTTTAACATGACACAGTTAGTTATCTGCAAATTGCCAAGTTTACACTTGCAGCGTTCTTCAAGTGCCTTGAATTGGTATGGTGGCGACGGAACACAAGTTTGGAAGCCCGAAAAAAGGAAGCAATAAATTTAGGTGCAGATGAGCTCATAGGTGGATCCGACCGTCCCTAAGCGTGGACACGTGCCCAAACTTCCGACTGGTCGATAAGCCTAATTTAATGGCAAAGTGTCACTAGCCTTGAAATACATTATTTGCGCAAGCTTTGGATAATTCTTCGATCCACCACTGGATGAGTTTGCCATATGTACTCTAGCTACAAGTAAACCAGATTCTTTTCCAAAAAAACAAGTAAACCAGATATGGCACACTAACCTCTCCTGCGCCTGTGCGGCGGCGCCGCGCCGCGCCGTGCCGGGCGGCCCCCTCTCCTCCCCGTCCTCGACCCCCTTCCACGACCTCCCCACCCGCCGCCTCCGCACGGATCGTCGCTGGGGAAACCCATGGTGGCATGGCGGCGGCGGTGATTACCTCGGTTGCGATTCGGCGGGGATTGGTGGCCGCTTCCGCACCGGGCTGGTCTTGACGTCGGTGTCGTGGCTAGCGGCGGCCGGAGGACCACGACAAACGGCGGTAGATGGCAGAAGGCGACAGCGGGGATTCAGGTCCCGATCTCGACCGAGATGGGCCTAGACGGGCCACGATATCTGCTGGCCATTCGTCGCCCTCCCCACCGGCTCTCCTTGGTTTCTCCGGGCCATGTCCACGACACGAAGACGCTTGGGGCATCTGTCCCCTACATGGTGGTGGTGACCTCATTCTCCATCGGAGTGGTCGGCCAGGTGGTCTCGTCGTTGAGCGGCGGATCCTGCTAGTTGCCGGTGGGTGGCGTGGGAGCTACTGGCTCGGTTTCAATAAAGGAGGTGGTCCTAGGATCCCTCTCAAGCCAAGACGAAGATCCGCCTGATGTTTGTCTCTATTGATCTAGTTTGTGTCGTGTTCGGAAGGCTCCGCTGGCAAACTCCATAGTGCGTTCATGCTGTGAGATTGCTGAATCGGATGAGATTCAGTCGTGCGCACCCATATTTTACTCTGACCGTTTGGGTTTAGAGGGAGCACTTCGAAGCTCTGTTGGCTGTTAATATCATAGGGCATGTTCTCGTTCCATGGTGCTGACGGAGAATGTCATGGATACCGATATCTGAGGACTGATAATGGTGGTTTGAGTCTGGGTGGTGATGAGGAATTGGCTTGGTGACTCGTGACTTGGAGCAGTGGCATGCAAGTGGGGGCAACTACACAAGAGAAGTTTCACGGTCCTACCTTTCAGGGTGAAAACCCATGGTCTGGCCTTAATTGGTTGTGTTTAGCAATGGCCTTGTTGAAGGTATGGTTTTGAGAGAGTGGACTTTTTTTAGGGTGAAAACGTAAGATCTATGATCATACGATGGTGGTGTTTGTGCACTGTTCCCTTCTTGGAGGCATCGTTTTGGAGAAGTTGGAGTTCTGGTGCTGTTTTGGTGGTGGCAGTACTACTGTTTCAACGAATGAGTCACTGTAGCGGGACTTCTCTTTTTTGTAGTTCTTTCTTTTTGGGCTGTGTCCATCCGTATGGCTGCTAGGGTAATGCGTTGTTGTAGAGACTGGGTGTAATTGGTATTTTATGATATTAATATATGCTCCTTTCCAAAAAAAATGTAAACCAGATATGAAGATGGCGACCAAAGTTGTTGTTTCCATTTTTATGTAATTTTAAGATTAGTATGAATCTATGATAATAAATAATTATGCTCCCACCTGTATGGGAATTTTTCGATGGATGAGTCCCGAACAGATGATATTTCCTAGGTTTCGAATGAGGAAAATAATAACCTTTTAAAAGCCTCATACTCTAAGGAGAAAGTTAAGAAGGCGTTTTTTCAAATAGAACGTAACAAAGCCACGCGGGCCGGGTGGTTTACCCACTAAATTCTGTCAAAACTTTTGGGATGTTATCAATTCAGAATTGATAGAGTTGTTTAATAATCTTCGTGCTGGAACGCTAGAATTGCTTTGTTTAAATTTTGGTGAGATAATTTTATTACCGGAACTTAATAAAATAAGGTAAAAAGGATTCAATAATACAGATATATCTCCCTACTTAATGTGAGTTTTAAAATCTTTACAAAAGTTACGATGAATAGGCTAAACTCGGTGACTGATCATGTAGTTCATCCTAACCAAAATGCTTTTATGTAAGATAGAAACATCATTGATGGAGTTGTAATCCTTTATGAAACAGTCCACGAGCTACATCGGAAAAAGCTGAATGAGGTTATACTCAAAATTAACTTTGAAAAACTTTATGATAAAGTCAAGTGGTCTTATCTCTAACAGACTCTCGGGATGAAAGGTCTCTCTATAGAGTGGCATGTTCTTAGCTTCATTACTAGAGATAGTATGGCATAAAATTTAATGATGATGTTGGTCACTACTCACTACAAAAAAAGTGTCCATCCGCAACGACTAGGACGGCCGGTCGTCGTAGAAGACGCGTCTTCCGCGACGAATTTCTCGGCTCGACCGTGGCTGATGAAAAACTTTTTTTCCGGTTTGGTGGCCCTCTACTACGAAGAAACCGCTAAAACATGGAGGAAGCTCGACAACACGTGGCAGAAGCAAGATTTTCATTTTTTTCACGCGATGTTGACTCGCTGAAATCTTTGAGGCATGTGGGTCCTGGACGTCAGTATCTCTAGTGGACCATACTTTTCGGTTCGCGCCTCCCTGATTTAAACTCGGTAACGTTGCTCGATGTATTTGCCGTTTAGTCAGGATGCTAGGACCTACATGTCAGCCTCTCATTAGAAGAATCGTGTGTATGATGGATTTTTTCCTTCGCTCGCGCTATCCTGTTCCGAACTTGATAGCGTTGCTCGATGTATCTACCATTTAATCAGGCAACCGAGGCCCACATGTCTCCTCTCATTAGAAGAAACGTGTGTATGATGGAATTTTTTCCTTCGCTCACGCTACCCTATTCTGAACTTGATAGCGCTACTCGATGCATCTACCGTTCAGTCACGCTGTTGGGTCCCACATGTCAGCCTCTCATTAGAAGAAACGTGTGTATGATGGATTTTTACCCTCGGTCGCGCCTTCGTGTTCCGAAC
Source organism: Avena eriantha (assembly GCA_910589775.1). Taxonomy (NCBI): domain Eukaryota; kingdom Viridiplantae; phylum Streptophyta; class Magnoliopsida; order Poales; family Poaceae; genus Avena; species Avena eriantha. Next base: position 50,426,619 of record OU342746.1, on the reverse strand, counting down.
TTGATACTATTGCTCGATGTCATCCACTCATTAGAAGAAATGTGTGTATGTTGGATTTTTTCGTCGCTTGCGCCTCCCTGTTTCGAACTTGGCAACGTTGCTCGATGCAACATCTTATCAGGTCTCTGTTGGGTCCAACATGCCAGCGTCTCTGCAAATGCAACGTGTGTATGATGTACTCCGTTGTTTTGACCTTGGCAACGCTGTTGGGTCCCAGATGTCAGCCTTTTCTATGTAAGAAACGTGTATATGCTAGAAAAAATGTAAAAGAACGACAAAGATTATTTTATGTATTGATAAACCTAAAAATCAAACTCAAGACTTCAATAAATGGGAACTGCGTGCGCTTTCAATATGCCAGAACCATCTATGCCACTCCTTGAAAAGATTACATTTAGAAATGGTAAAATCACTTAAAATGAAAAGGTAGCGACCCTGACGACTTACCATAGAAAATGCTAAATGGTATGTATAAATATAACATGGGTAGGTGAATATTGTCCTATACTTTATCAGAATGGCATGGAAAATGCTAAATTAAGATGATTTTGCGTGATACAAAAAATAACTTGGGTCCAATCTTGTGAAAAAATGTGCTTCTTATCGTGGGATCCTTAGCGAAACTTTTTCAGTGTGGTTCATGCTTAAAAAACAAAGTAATAATGTGTTGAGGGTTGGTGGCCCATAGCCAACATGAACCCGGAAGTATAAATTAGCGAGGTTGTGGGCCAGAGTTGGGTAGAATGTACTGGGGTTCGGTGGCTCTACTCACCACGAAAGACTAATTAAGGGAAGATTTTTTTGAAACAAGATTAAGAGAAGATTTTTTTCCGAATTGGGATTGAAATATTCGTTTTCATAGGTTGAGTAGTCAAAATACATTGTACTGAAGGTCGATGGTCCACCTGATCTAGCTGTACCTACGTCGGATCCAAAAGAATGAAGTTGAAAAGGGAGAAAAGTGACCGATATTACGCCTTATTAAGAGTTACGTAGCGAGGAACTTGGGTAGCGCAGGATTCGAACATGGAAAGTACTGGAGGGAGTTTGACTGGTTGACATAAAATTGTACCATATCAAGTCTTACAGCGGGCAATCATATTTTTAGCACAGGTTATAGATGGTTTGGGTGGCTTTGAATCTGTCTAAGTGCCTAATCAATTTGATGTACTCAAAACCTTGTAATCATGCCATATAAACTGTAGGCGATAGAGACACGTGGCCTTGACTTTCCCAGCTCCAGACAACTCGGGTAAGCACCAACTTATACTGATCACTCGAAGTTGTATGCTTCCGTACGATCAAATTAATACACGCCACAATTAGCATCAACATGTGGCATTGTTATCATGTAAAAAGGCTCAGAATTCACACATTTAGTTCACAGTTTCGAACATAATAATATAACCAGTTTGTACACTAGCACATCACAGTACAATGTCACCATATCTGAGCTTGATTTGTTCATGTCACATCATAGCTTGACTTATTAATTTCACATACAGAAGAATGAGCAAGGATACATACTATTGAACAAGTAATTTTACGGTAGCGCCAAAAGTATGCCATGTATTAGTGACAATATGGTGTCTGCGTAAATAATTTTTATTTTTTGGAAGGGTCTACATAAGCTTTTTTTTAGAAAATTTGCATAAAGATTTGCGGCTATCATCCTAGGGCGTCTTAGTCTGCTTTGGCGTACCGAGCCTAGATCAATTACGGCCCAGTTAAGACCTATTTCGTGGCCCTATAAGACGCAGTGACCTACTTTTTCCTGTTCGCTAAAAGAAAAGAAGGAATATTGCTATCAAAGCACAAAGCCGCAAGGGGTGCGTATATACAAGCCAATAACAGTACTGACAACTATAGTATAGAAAAGACGCTCGAAATAAGCACCACTATATGGATTACCATGAAAGGTAATAGTAATTACAAAAGCATGGCAGGGCTCATATAAAATGATAAGCGAGCAACTAAAGCCAGTGTACTAACAGTCAACTATTGAACCACGATGCAAAATAAGATGACACAACGATACACCAGAAAGATTCACAACTCAGTTTAGGGACGGAACAACATGCATACCACACCTAAACTAGGACTAATCCAAACTACCGCTTGTCGCACACTGTTCCAACCATCTTTAGGAAGGCTGATAACTCCCACAGGCTCACCTTTAGTTGGCTGCAGGTTGTAGTGTTTAATCTGAGGGAATTGTATTCCGTCAAACCTCCTGTATGTTGTGTACACACAGATTTTCCTCATGAATGGGAATAATGTGCCATTAGAAGCCTTGCATCCACATTTCTTCACCATCTTATCAATGATTGGATAATTGAGACCGAGAAATAGAGAGTTGTCGCCCATGCTGTTAACCTTCCTCCAAACGATAACCCCTGGAGGTCCAGTAGAGCTAGGATCCTCTTCAAACATGTAGACACGAGAGGCACGATATAGGTGTAGGTTAGTCCCATTTTGAGCACGGGGAATGATTTCACCCTCTTCGCCATAGGCAACCCTCATGCCATACGTCGTAATTATGATTATTAAACGTTTGCCATCAGCCGATCGAGCAAGGAACCACATGCCTGGCCGATCATTCAGAATAGGTACTGGGATTACAAACGGAAGCTCCTTGTTTCCTATAACATCTGAAATGGAGACAAAAAATGTGTTACTGGAATACATATTCTAACACCAGCATTCTTCATTGTTCATGCTAACAGTATGAATAGGAAAATCCTGAAAATCATATTACTCAATAAATTAACAACATTAGAAATTGCATTTCTTATTCTTATATTCCGAATATTTGGATTTCTTGCTTATCTTAGGGCATCCACTATGTTATCCATAAGCTTGTCTACAAGGAAAAAGTAGTCCTTATGGACTTCCATATACATAGTGGAAGCTATCCACAAGCTAAAAACCTTAAGGGTCACCCTTAAGCTTATGGGTAATCCATAAGCATAAAAATATTGATATCCAGTACACATACAATAGAAAATAAATTTTAATCACAAGACTATGAGAGGGTAGCTCTTACACGTGGGTCCTATCTTATGGACAAGGGTTTTCTATTTCCGTGCCCTCGGGTCCTTAGTTGTACTCAGTTTTCCCCAGCTCCTTAGTTTTTCCTCAGTTTTCCCCAAGTCCTTGTTTGAAACCCGCAGAAGGAGCTCAGACGGCAGGATTCCCGTTTAGTTGACCGTTCCGTGCTGACGTGTGGGGCCGCGTCGCGTGGGGCTGGTAGAAAGAGACCGCGTGGGACAGGACGAGACCGCGTTTGGTTGCACGTGAGTAGGAGCTAGGTTTTGTCTCTCTCGGCCCAAATTGGCATTTTCCCTTTTAAGAGTACCTTTTCCCCCTCCTTCTCTCTGTCTTTTTTCACCTAATTAGTATCAAATCTAGAGAAGCTTGCATTTCTGTCTTTCTTCTATTATTTGTGCCTTTTGCCCTCGTTGTTTGCCCAATATGGCAGCAAATCTAGTACTCCATCTGGTCCATATGTATGTAGTTAAATCTAGAAGCAAATCTACAGGATAATGTACGATAAATTCACACAGTCATATAGTAGAATATGGATAGATAATAGGGATCCCTCCCTAGATAATAAGATGCATACAACAACCAAACATAGTAACATGTTCGAGGTTCTTCACAGCACCATCATACTAACAACATAACAACAAGGGATCCCTAGCCGACAACAAAATAGGAGGCAACAGCAGCACACATCCAGGACTCCGCCTACCCCATCTGCCTCTGCCTCCACTTGTTGCTCCCCTTGGGAGCCTTGGGCTTGAGCAGAGGCATGCGCCCGGCGGAGATCTCCACCCGCTGGAAGCTGCGGAGGTGCATGCCGAGCGCCTTGTGCTTGGCGCGGAAGGAGTAGGCGTTCACCTTCGTGTCGACCTTGGGAAAGGTGTTGCCGATGTTCTCGGCATGCGTGAGGAGGCAGTTGAAGTCAGTGCCGCCGAGTCTCCTAGTGCAGAAGGGGCACCTGTAGACACCCTTGGCGAAGTAGGAGATGTACTGGCCGACCTGTAGCCTCCGCAGCACCTGGCGAGTCTTGGTGTCATGGTGCTCGTCGTCACTGCCGACGTCGCTGCCAGACACCTAATCCATATCAAACGGAAACTATGAGTGAATGAGTTGCAACGACGACTAACGTGCATGATAACAAAGTTAGGAAAAACAGAGACAACCTCAGTTAGAGATCCCATGATTACTTGCATAAATTAACTGATTGAGATCTCATTATTACTTGCATAAATTAACCGAATGGCCGAACCCCAAATCTTAAACGAAATCAAGAAGGGATCAAAACAAAATGGAATAAAATTGGCGCAAATATTAACCCAATACTCATCCATCTACAGATCCATCTACACCAGCAAAAATAGGGTTCAAAAAGGAATGGGGAACAAAAAAAGAAGCAAACCGTAGTTACCTCGTTCCATGGGTCCTCCATGGAGGTGTCGTAGGGGTTCGGGGGCGGGACGTACGACACCTCCTCGTAGGGGTCCCATCCCGGCGGGATCTGACCGCCACTGGCGGCAGCAGCCTCCGATGCACCGGCGGCGGCGGCGGCGACGATGGCCGTTGAGGGGACGACGTCGAAGAGGGAGGCATCGCGCTTGGAGCCGACGGCATCGTGGACGATCGGATTGGCATTCTCCTTGTCCATCTCGTCGGCAGAGGAGAGGGAGAGGGAGAGGGTTTTTTGCTTTGGAGAAGATGATGGGACGTGAGAGAGGCGGCGTTGCGTGAGCGAGTGAGAGTGACAGAGATAGTGGGAGGAGGCGTCTATAAAGGCGAGGGGTGGTTAATGCGATCCGCGTCCTACGCGTCCACCGTTGCACGTCTGCACGTCTTGGACTTCTGCAACGCGACACGCGTCCACGATTGCACGTCTTTGACTTCTGCATCGCGACCCGCGTCTACGCATCAACAATTGCACGTCTTCCATTTCTGCACCGCAACACGCGTCCTCGAGTCTAACCCTGGAAATTTAGATATACTCAGGTATACCCTCGAGTCTTATACTAGTATTTTTTGTGTGCTCGGTTTTCCCCTTGAGTGCTAATACTGGCTAGTGCAATATGCTCAGTTTTACCCTCAAGTGGCTGGTCAACAGAGAGTCAACAAATGGGATTAACTAGTTAAATGAGTCATTTAATGTGCAAAAATTTCCGAAAAAGAGTGGCACTTACTCATGAGTCTTTACCACAAATTGCCACTTCTCAAATCATAGATAAGTCATAAATAAATCAAGTATTACCACAAATTTCCACTTCTCAAATCACCTAGTAGCTATGAAGGTGCATGGTTTTCCACAATAAGCCCTTTCCAAAACAACTTTCCCCCAAACATACTTTGTCTAAATGAGGCCACAATTCTCACACTCGTGTATATTTGTATTGCAAATAGTTTGAGGTAGGCCAAGATGGGTTTCATTGTACAAAACACGCATTTTCCATTTTTTAAATCTCATATTTAAATCCCTTAGTCTGTTTACTACTCAGGTGCCCTTGGTTTCTTGATACTACTCAGTTTTGCCCTCTCCCTTCAGAAATTCTCGCAGACGTGCAACATTGCCCTGATTGGTCTAGCCCATGTCACGCGGATCGTGCCCGCCGACCATTGACGCAAAAAATGATAAATCATCACCGATTTGTTGTAGCCATTACTTTTCACGTAAAAAATGATAAACCATCACCGATTTCTTGTAGCCATTAATTTTCACGCAAAAATGATAAACCATCACCGATTTGTTGTAGCCATTACTTTTCACGCAAAAAATGATAAACCATCACCGATTTCTTGTAGCCATTACTATTCACGGTAAAAATGATAAACGAAACAATCTATCTACCTCTATATTTAAAGTTTGGGAGGGTTCACCATCTACTTATGTTAACTTTCGAGGTTTTGACCTAAAAATCAAATAGTATTATAAAGGGAAATAAAAGTTCAAAAAACTGTAAAAACGAAACAAACTACCTATCTTTATATAGAAGATCGCCTGTATGATTTTTGAGGTCATTTAGAGAAGGTAGAAAAAAATCCCTTTTGAGAAGGTCGCAAAAACCTAACTTGTTACAAAAGCTGGTTTCAGTGAGACCTAACCAAGTTTGGCATACATGATGCCATACCTATAACAATAAGGAATATCTAAAAGGGAAAGTTTCACAAAAATTGTAATTTAGGGTGAAAATGATGCCATACATGATGCTGTTTTTCGAGGTTTTGACCTGAAAATCAATTGGGTATTATAAAGGGAAATAAAAAGTTCGAAAAATGTAAAAACGAAACAATCTATCTATCTATGTATAGAAGATTAGCTGTATGAAATTTGAGGTTATTTAGAGAAGATAGAAAAAATCACCTTGTTAGAAAAGCTGGTTTCAGTGAGACGAAACGGCATGCGCTTAAGCAAAGTGATTTTTTCGAACATCTCCAAATGACCCCAAATTTGCCATACATGATGCCATACGTGTAACAACAAGGAACCCTATCTAAAAAGTGTCAAAAAAGTTTGCCCAACCGTATAGCTCTATCAAAAAGAACCTCACCATGGCGCTAGTATAATTTTTAGTTACAAACTTTCATTACCTAAACTTCAACATGAAACTTGTTTCAAATTCATTTTGGCATACAAGAAACAAAATCCCACCTTGATTCGAGCACCACAGCCTCCAAACGATGGCGATGCCGATATCGGCATGGTCAGAACGGCTATGCTCGCCGCCACTGCTAGGTCACCGTCGGGATGCACCTTCAATCCCGTCCCCTCATTCGATCACTAACACACCAGAGATACCGCCGAGGCCAATGCCGAACGTACATGTTGATGCCAATGCCGAACATACATGCACGCCGCTGTGGGCACGGCCACACCGGCCTGCTATGCTGGACGCCACAGACCACCGCGAGGTCTTTCCCTTCGCCACCACACTCTTCTAGCACCCATCTACACACGCCAGAAAGGAGAGACACTAGTTTTCTCTACATTGCTCGCGTTCATGTCCGACACGGTCAGTCAAAGTTTTGAGGTATTCGTCGATGTCGTCGACCATTTCTTCTCTTCTTTGCATGGTTAAACGCGTCTAGTTCATATCTATCTAATGCGTCTAGTCTCGCCTCATGCAGTTCTTTGTGGACGTCGATCTCATCTCGGCACCCCGCAGGCCACCTCCTCCGTGCCATCGCTGTAGAGCTCCGTTTAAAAATCTAATCCTACCCGTGTATTGCCCCTTGTATCAGCGCCATGGCCCCACTTGTCATTCGATATACCGAAGCCCCACTCGTTCGCATTTTGGTCAGGGATACAGCGATGCTTACGGTCAAATAAAGATGGATGGTCTGACGTGTCTTTGCGGGCTCTACGTGGCCCCACTAGTCAGAAGATAATGGTCAACCGTCGGGCAACCGACCGTTACAACACCTGTGATGGTTTCAGACAAGGTCTTGGGGAAAACTAAGGAAAAACTAAGGAGCTGGGGAAATCTGAGCACAACTAAGGACCCGAGGGCACGAAAATAGAAAACCCTATGGACAAATTTGACTAAATATATTGTAGTGCAATAAACTAGCTTATGGTATAATAAGTGGGTCCCATCTTAAAGATAGGTCTGGCCACATACATAGGTGATGCTCGTAGTTTCCTAGTTGTTGTAAGTTTCAAAAGAGGGACCGATCATTCACCTATATGAAAAAATGAGGGACTCTTTGGATCACATGAACACATGAATGAGAAAAAACGTTGGAAGCACCACTTTTTATTGATTTAAAGGCATGTCCACTTGAATCCTATAGGATTAGATACCTACAATATTTTGGATCAAGTGATGTTTTATTGCACGGGAAAATCAAATGAATTGTACAAAGAGGTAGGAGTGGATGGAAATTTTCCTCCAAAATAGAGTGCAAAGCAATCCTTTGAAGGAATTCCTAAGGATTATACTCTTCGAATCAAACAACATTTTATAGAAAAAATCCCTAAGGATCCAAATCCTACAAAAATCCTACACAATTCCTCTGAATACCAAGGCAATCCAAAAAGGAAAAGATTGGTGTCCTACAAAAATCCTATGTGATTCCTACAGTCCGAGGAGGGCCTAAAAGGACAAACAAATCAAGAAACCCGGCTTCATTGTGTTGTGCTCATATTTGAGATGCTGGTTAATAATACCTTTCGTATGCTGACAAAGAACGAACTTACCAATGCAGGGACGCTGTCATACACTATATTTTTTAGAAGACGTATTACTGGTACTAATCCATTACTGGCAATGGTTCGTTCATTTTTTAGGACATAAAGGGTGTGCACATTCAGTCATATGAAAGGTAGAACATAAACAATGTAGTTAAAGAACAACTTCACCGAATCACTCACAATGTATCATGGAACTAGAATTACATTCTAATGTGGGATCCCAGCAGTAGGTGCAGCCTTGACTTGCAACCGCAAAATGAGGCCACCATGTTCAATGGCATCATAGTATTGTCGTCTTCCATGATATGAATGGTCTCGACATCTCTAAACTTCGCTACCGCCTTCCAGGTAGGCGACTTCACCGTCGAACAACGTGAGGAGCTTGTAATCTGTGTAACCCCTAGCTTTTGTGGGCACTCTGCAGATTACGATCTTCAATAGGTCACGATATCCATCCCACGACTTTCCATACTTTTCTCCACACCAACATATTTGCCAAAAAAAACTTCTAAAATATGCATGAGTATAGAAATGATTACAGGTAACTGGGGGAACCCTGGCTGGCTAGTAGCATTACATGTTACAGAATGGATATGAGACAGCCTGAATGCCACAAGTATCCGCAGATGGAAGGTCGATTACTCGATAGATGTAGATGTTCGCTTGGCACCAGACCCCGCTCTAGTCCACGACAGTGGGCCAGTCACCGTTCGTGCTAACCCAGAATGTTTCGTGCATGAATGGCAGGATGGCGGTGCGTCGAGGATGGTCGAGGGGCACCGCGTCGTACACCGTGTCGTGCAGACGATGTACCCTCACATCTTCATATTGCTTGTCAAACCAATGAGCAGGCTAAGGCATTAGTAGGCATGGTTCGTTCCAATGGTGCAAAGTCCATTTTGTACCTTCGTTGTTGGTGATACAATCGTACAGCAGCTTGCAGCATGTGGCTAGCCTAATGATGATGGGAATGTCCAGACGCTTAACGATAAGCTCGACATCATCCGTGCTGAGTTTATTCCACTTGCATCGCCTGCTGAGTTTCAAATCGGCCATCACGGCTGGATGGATTTAGGCGGAGTAAGCGAATGCAAGTGCGATTGGGGTTTTCTGCAGAAGGAGGGGAGCATTATGCAAGGAATGAGTGAGAAGAGAGAGCGTGGGGGAGATCGCGGGCAGAGTGGGGAATGGGGAAGAAGATGGAGAGGCAAAGAAAAAAATGAGAGGGAGGAGATTTTACTTGCCTGCTCTGTCTAGTCAACAACATCATCGAGGACACCGTCACCTAGACTTCACTTTATGTTAGACTAACACGCCATGCGACTAGTAATTTTCCAATACCCCTACATATCAGAGGTGTAGTATTGTCTAGTCATATTAGTTTGACTAGAGATTTTTCATTTTACAGCTTTCATTTTAACATACTGTAGTATTTTCAATGGAAAATAGGTGAACAAACTAGTCGTAGTAGTAGTAGTAGTAGTAGTAGTAGTAGTAGCCACGACATTGACACATGTACTTTCATGTTGTTCCCCTACATGCAAAAGTCATAGCACAAGACCAAAATATATACACCCGGATATAATGCATAGTACGAGTGTGCCCATGGTAATTTTGGCATGTTGCATGTGTTCATATATGTTCTTGTATAAGGCACATAGAATTACACGTGTACAACATGCAACCATGCAGCAAAATGAGAGACGTGCACGGACACCAGATACACCAGATTTCGCTTAAGTCAGGTAACGTGTATGACTTTGTGTGGCTCTGAATCACTGACAGATGGGCGCTGTTTAGGTCGCCCCACTTGCCAGTGAGAATCTGCATGCATCATGTGCTCGAAGCCACTAGAGACGTCCACGACGGAGATTACAATTTGCAACTAGTTGCACCGGCAACAAGCTGTTACATGTCGCACTTCCATGTTTTCAGAAAATATGAAATAAATCATGAACATAAATGATATTTATATAGTTCATTTATAAATTTCCATCCCAAAATATTACTATTACATGGTCTAGCCACCACAAAATGAATAAATAAACACAAGATATTGTTCGCTTAGATTTTTTCTTTTTCACACAGGTCACATAAGATCTTATTGTCGGATCAAATATTGTAGATGCACAAGATACGACATAGCCAATGTTCCGGATTTATTTCACATTTTTTGATAACTTGAAATTGCAATAAATAATAAAGGGGTGTGGGCAGAACGACTTGCAGAATATTCGACCTGCATTGACTAAAACTATGGCTTGCATACAAAAGGAGTTTGATCAAATCGCAGACCTTGTACTTACATTGTGGCAAAATGAGTGTTAGAGTACAACAAGTTAACGGCTAAGGCCATGCGATACAAATCAAGCAAAGGAAATAATTCAAGATATGCAAATCCCTATTCCATATGATCACTACGTTCAACCCCTCTTCCTTGAACCGTTAATTATGCCGGTTGAATCCTTCGCGTTGGCCAAGCTTGGGACGAACCAGAATGGACTCTGCCGCCAATTCCAGCCAATGTTGGTCGAGAAACCAACAACAACATCTTGAGCATTCATACTGAAGCGGCATATTTCAGGACAGAGATTAAATTAACCGAGGCTAACTGCATGCGGTGAGGTTTATACATAGTTGCTCCTTGTCAGATCTCCAGGGCCAAGTCCTGTCGCTCCAACTGGAATAGTAATTGAATAGTTCAATCCAAGGAAGATAGAAAATGCTCCAAGGTCTAAAACCCTCCGCCATTGCCTCGGTGGAAGTAACCTACTAGTGTCAATCGAGAACACATGGCAGCAAAACCCAGTAGAATAGGTGTGATAGTGCGACCGTGATGATAAGCAACATTTTCAGTGACAGGATAACCACCATTAGTGCCATACCGCCTATCACTAACGCTCACAATATTGATCATAATAAGGCTACCACCATCAGGAGATCTTTCTAACCACCACAGATCAGGACCGTACTCACGGTTACCATCAAAATCAGGTGGCCCCGAAAGAGGCACATGACCTTGCAACGAAAGCACATTCAGAGGTCAGATGAGCAAAATTTGAATGATAAAGCTTAAAAATTGAAGGATGGAAATTTTACCACATGCCTGAGGATCCCATGCATAAACATTGCCAATCTGAGTTACAACATAGACAACTCCCTTGTGGATAATTGCATCACGGTAGCTGAACATGCTGAACAGGTTCCCAAGAACCATCCACATACCATGAGAACAATCAAGGAAGGAAATTATCATGTCAAAGAATCTATATAGTTCCCAGCAGCTGTGGGAACTCGGCAAATGGCTATCTTCAGTAGATTAGTAGGCTGACCAGCCGTCACAAACTTAAGTACCTCGGGTGTGGCCTAAAAATCGAAGATTGCTGGTACAGGAATCCGGCGATGAGTGAACATATTCAGAAGCTCCCATTTCAAGGCGAGACCAACTGTGGCGATCCAATCTCCATGGGAGCCTGCCCACTTCTTACCCACAATCTAGCATCACAGCATCGGAGGAGGACCTGTCCAGCAGCGTCAGCTCGCACAAGGTCCACCTAAACTTGTTTTGTGGCTTCTGCTTGTCCTCGCTGCAATAGTAGTTGCTCCTATAGAACTGCTTCTTGCGATTGTCGCGGTAGAAGACATTGTACTCACGCTGTAGCTCAATTAGGTGAGAGTGAAGAACACAGGGGAGACCAAACGGATGAGATTTCACCAGGGATGCCTATGTATTGCTGAGTAAAGATAATGTTTGCAGCAGGTGACGAGGCTCGCGGCAATGATGACATTGCATCTGGCTGAGATTTCTTCAAGGGGCATCGAAATACACCCTAGAAGTGTCACTGTCATCGATCAATTGGGCCATCGCGAGGAAGAGATCGAGTAGGTGGGGGACGATGGTGTTTGGTTTTGATTGGGGTTTTGGAGGAGAGAGCGAGCGACAGCTGGCAGGGCGAGACGGAAAACAGCCTATCAAACTAGGCACCGGAGCTGATCCTAAAGCGGCATGGCGGCATTGGCGCGTGCCTGTATTGGTGTGCGAGTGGGAATGGTCATCTTCGGGACACTGGAGGTGAAGTAAGGATGTAGATTCAGGCAAAGAGAAATATGGAATGAAATAAAACCAAGCATGTCTTCTTTCTCTCTACTAAATCTATTGTGCCTATTGAACTGGGATACAGAGATGATCCGAAAGCGGCATGACGGTGTTGGCGTGTGCTAAGGTGGGCGAGTGGGGATCATCGAGAAGATGGAGAGGAAGAGGATGAAGAGAAAAGGAAAATACTAGAATAAATCGATTGAAATTGTACCGACTTTACCGAGCATGGTTTTCTCTCTTCTCTGCGTTTCCTGGTGCCTATCGAGTAAACATGTTTGGTCTTTCTAGTAGTATAGCATAACTAGCCTAGCACGGGATGGAGCTGTACTATCCTGTCAAATGAATGATCATGGTAGAGATATGGTTTGGAGTATAATCGGAGCTCCTCTTGCCGAACATAATAATCCTTGGATCCTCTACATTCATCATCATGTGCAGGCACATTTGGAACAAGTATTATACTATTGCCACTAATAAACACATAAAGGTTCCACCGGTGATTAAGGAACCAAAAGTGGAATACTCTCGAACTCTTATAGTACAACAACAAAAATGCTCACAAATGGGCTACGAGTACCATCTGTACACCCACATGCTACCACCTCAAATAAGCTTGCCTACCACACCGCCAATTTCCTCTCCCCTATCGGCCTCTAAGCCCTTGTTCCCGAACCCCAAATACACCATCTCTCTGTTCAATAAAGAAAAAAAGGTCAATAGTCTCTCAAATAAAATCAACCATCCACCAAAAGAAAATACATTATCTAATCCTCCCCATTCATTTTGAACGGACAGTCGTAGTTACTCGAGAGCTGCGGGAGTAGTCATCTCAGCTATTGGTTGTAGCTCCACGGAAGCACACACCTCAAAGTGGTAGAAGAATTTATTCTCTATTAGTGATGGAAGAAGATCGATGATATACATTACCAAATCAACAAATTAGTGGTTTTATCTATCTGACCAGTGAGAGCCGACACGAGTGGTGAACAACTTATGAAGCACAGAGGAATAGGTTCCTTTAAGGCATAGTACGTACACCTTTGTTCTGATTTAGGATGGTCACATAGTGCTAAATAGCTTAGACTAGTAACTTGCACATGTTACTACCTTCATAGTGGGTAATAACATGTGTAGTGTCGTGCAAGGCCTAATTAATTAGGTTGTAGAATCATATACTAGGCTTGGTATGTGCGATGTCATGGTAACTAGCTAAGTTATTACCCCCTTTTTTTCATTAATTAACTATGAAAAGACATTTAATTCAGGACTAGTATATACGCTTACTTGTAGTTCAAGTTTGTCCTAATTTTGTTAAATTGTCAAGATGCAAAATCATAGCAAGAAGTTGAACCTGTTGTCAAAACTCTTGGTGGTTTCTGATATATTAATTGACCGCCCGATGGGTACCTCCAAAAGGTTTTTCTTAAAACTTTCAAAGCAACCTACAATTTACTTGTAGTTCAAATTTGACCTAATTTCAAAGAATCTACATAAAGTCATTCAATTGGTAGAGTTAGCTAGCAAGTTTGAAAACTCATAAAATATAGAAATCATTAGTACAACATGTTGGTCCACTATATATATATGTCTAAAAACTTGGCTTGTGGTATTTAGATCCATATTCTTCGCACTTTCTTTATGAAAAGAACGATCTCGTCATCACTCAAAAACTTGAGAATGTTCTTTCCTGATAGTTGGACACTCACACCGACGACACTGCTTACTACAAGAAGATGCACCCGTCTACCTCTTAAATGACATTTAATTCAAGAGCAATCTATCGCGCTTACTTGTATCTCAAGTTTGACCTAATTTTATTAAACTATCAGGATGCAAAATCTTAGCAAGAAGATGAACCTTTCGTCAAAACTCTCGGTGGTTTCTCATATATATTAATTGACCGCCTCGATGGGTACCTCCAAGAGCTTTTTCGTAAAACTTTCAAAGCAACCAACAATTTACTTGTAGTAGTCCAAATTTTACCTAATTTTGATAAATTGGCATAAAGTCATTCAAGTGGGTGAAGTTAGCTAGTAAATTGAAAACTCATAAAAGATGGGAAATCGTAAGTGCATCATGTTAGTCCACTATATATGTCTAAAAACTTGGCTCGTGGTATTCAAATTCATATTCTTCGGACTTGCTTTACGAGATAGAACAATCTTCACTCGGAAAATTGAGAATGTTCTTTCCTGAGATAGTTGGAAACACACACTAGCAGCATTATTTACTACAAGAAGAGGCACCTATATCTTCCTCCGAAAAGACATTTAATTGAAGAGCAATCTACCACGCTTACTTGTAGCTGAAGTTTGGCCTAATTTTGTTAAATTGACAAGACGCAAAATCTTAGCAAGAAGTTAAACTTGTCGTCAAAACTCTCGTTGGGTGGTTTCTCATATATTAATTGTGACCTCCCGATGGGTACCTCCAAAAGCTTTTTCGTAAAACTTTCACAACAACCTACAATTTACTTGTAGTAGTTCAAATTTGACCTAATTTCGATAAATCGACATAAAGTCATTCAAGTGGGAGGACTTATCTAGGGAGTTTGAGTACTCATAAAATACAGGAAATTGTAAGTACAATATGTTGGTCCACTATATATGTGTGAAAACTTGGCTTGTGGCATTCAGATAAATATTCTTCGGACTTCTTTTACGGGAGAGAATAATCTTGTCATCACACTCAGAAAATTGAGAATGTTCTTTCCTGATAGTTGGAAACTCACACCGATGACATATTTTACTACAAGAAGATGCACCCATCTACCTCCGAAAATACAATTAATTCAATAGCAATCTATCCCGCTTACTTGTAGCTCAAGTCTGACCTAATTTCGTTAAATAGTCAAGAGCAAAATCTTAGCAAGAAGTTAAACATGTTGTCAAAACTCTTGGTGGTCTCTGGTATATTAATTGACCCCCCATTGGGTACCTCCAAAAGTTTTTTCATAAATCTTTAAAAGCAACCTACAATCTAGTTGTAGTTCAAATTTGACCTAATTTCGATAAATTGGCATGAAGTCATTCAAGTGTGTGGAGTTAGCTAGGATGCTTGAAAACTCATAAAACATGGGAATTGTAAGTAAAACATGTTGGTCCAGTTAATATGTCTGGAAGCTTGGCTTGTGGTATTGAGATCCATATTCTTCGGACTTTCTTTATGGAAAAAACAATCTCATCATCACTTGGAAAATTGAGAATGGTCTTTCTTGATAGTTGGAAACTCACACTGAGGGTGTCGTTTAATACAAGAAGATGCACCCATCTTCCTCTAAAAAGACATTTAATTTAAGAACAATCTACTACGCTTACTTGTAGCTCAAGTTTGACCTAATTTCGTTAAATTGTCAAGATGCAAAATCTTAGCAAGAAGTTGAACATATCATCAAAACTCTCGATGGTTTTTGATATATTAATTATGACCCTCGATGGGTACCTCCAAAAGCTTTTTCATAAAACTTTCAACACCACCTACAATTTACTTAATGTAGTTCAAATTCGACCTAATTTTGATAAATCGACATAAAGTCATTCAAGTGGGTAGAGTTAGCTAGGTAGTTTGAAAACTCATAAAACATGGGAATCATAAGTACAACATGTTGATCCACTATATAGGTCCAAAAACTTGTATTTTGGCATTCAGATCCAATATTCTTTGGAATTTCTTTACAGAAAAGAACAATCGTGTCATCACTCGAAAAATTGAGAATGTTCTTTCCTCATAGTTGGAAACTCACAACAATGACATTGTTTACTACAAGGATATGCACCCAGCTAACTCCAAAGAGACATTTAATTCAAGAGCAATCTATCACGCTTACTTGTAGCTCAAGTTTAACCTAATTTTGTTGAATGAGGAAAACGTAACTCAAGTGTGCGAAGTTAGCAAGGAAGCTTGAAAAATCCTAGTACTAAAAACTTGGAATTATAAGAAACCATGGTCCACTTTGTGTGATAATTGGGGCGGTGGCATTTTCTTATAACTGTGGTAGGTCCCGTAGGAGCGAGGTGCTTTAGTTAACATGGTTAGTGGAAGTCCAAGTTATATCAAGGACCTCATAAAAATGAAAATTATATCCAAGTGCATACATTTAGCACAAAGACCCTGAAATTAAGCAATGGCGTGTGTTTTGAGGTTTGTGCATACCAGCGTTCATCGTGCTAAAGAGTAAAGACTATCAATAAAATCTTCTAGATGCTAGAATGGAAAAGATCCAATGGTTGGCAATGTTGGGATTTGCTAGTCTTGATCCAACGGTCAATATTCAAAATTATTCATACATTATATAGTGGTGCTCTCTCTGTTTCATATTACTCACATGTTTGACCAAGTCAAAGATAATTTTTGTAATGTTTAAGAAAACATAACAATATTAATATCTATAATATCGGACGTATACTATATGATATATTAAAGTATGTTTCAATGTGTTTCAAAAGTATTGATTTTTTTAATGAGTATACTTTTTAATATTGTTTATACTTGGTCAAACTTTATAACATTTGACTTTGATTAAACCTAATATGCAGAGTAATATTAAACAAAGGGAGTATATGATAAGGTTAGGAAAACAACATTTTTTTAGAACCCTCACAAGCTTTTTCTTAGGATCATAGATCGGAATATTACATTGACAATGATGATTAATCAAACTGCAAATAGAGTAAACCCAACCTCATACAGAGTAGTATGACTTAACGACTTCTAGGGGGACTCCGCGATCTTCGACTTGGTAGCATCCTCCATGGGCAACTTGGCTGCATCCTATGTGGTATCATCACCAAGCAGGGACTCGTGGATGTTGGGCAGCACACCGCCATGCGCGATCGTAATGTTGGCCAGTAGCTTGCTGAGCTCCTCGTCACACATGACGCCGAGCATCACGTGCCTTAGGATGATGCATATATTCTTGCTAACCTTCGCGGCTTGCCCGGCGAGCTCTAGCACCTCAGCGGTGAGGTACTCGAGCGACCACGAGGTAGACAGGAGCCCCAAAGCCTATGTGCTGGGAGTACCGACCCTCCTTGAGGTAGCGCCCGATCCGGATGATTGGGAAATGCAGCCCGGCCTTGACGAACCTCGACACCTGCTTCTTCCTATGGCTGCCTGGTGCGAGACTGCGACCTGGAGTGGCCAAAGCAGGATTCGGAAGCCGGCGACATGTCTTCTTTTTCTCCACGGCCTTTGTCGCTGTCACCTTGGTCTTCTTCTTCTTCCCACGAGGAGCTCTGGTCTTTGGAGCCATAGCTGCAAAGTCTTAAAGGAGCAAGGGGAAGAAGAGGAAGAAAGGTTAACTGTGGAGGGCCAATGAAGGTGCCTAGGTCCCTTATATTGAAACTTTAACAACATCATTTTTACTATTTTACAAGTATGAATTTTTAATACTAAAAGGTTGTGTGCATCAACCGATGCATAGGCTGGGGTTCTACCCCCCTTTTCAAAAACAAATACCGGAATTGTTTTGAGTTGTGATAATATGCAATATATTCTAGAGACAACTCTACGCCTCTGCCCCTTGGATATGAACCATTGTTTTTAGAGTACTGTTGTATAATATGGCCATGACCCTGGTCATTCTTTCCATGTTTCCTTATTTTGTTTCACTTTTTTGAAACATGGTCAGATGTGTCAACATGAAAATTCATACAAAGAAGTTGTATCTTTCAAAACAATCATTGGTTTTTAGTATGACTGCATGGGTACAATAACTATATATGAATTTCGGACAAATTTACAAGCAATCTGTCACGCACTTGTAGTTCAAATTTTACCTACTTTGGTTTTATTGAAAAAAAGTCATTTCAGTATGCAAAATTAGCTAGAAGGCTTGAAAATTCATAAAACTTCTTCACCATAAAACATACTCTATTTTGTGTGAATTTTAGTGCGTTGTGGCATTCAGAGCCATACTCTTTGCACTTTCTTTAAAAAATAATTATATGTGGCACTTCTAAAATTACTTAAAAAACTTCTATACATAAAAGTTGAAAAGTCCCATTACCAACATTAGTATGCCATGCCAAGATGCACCCGTCTACCAGAAATGGACATGTTATTATAAACAATATAGATAATGGCCATGATGTTTTTCATTATTTAGCTTGAAACCCAAGTATGTTAACACAACGCTGGTCATATTGTGAAGCAAGTGTTTATAAACCTTGTCAAAATTCATGTTTATCATTTACGGAAGAGGACACCATACATAAGTTCTTAACTTTTTTATTGTTTTCTTTAATTTATCCCAAATAAATGGGATGAGTGATGCATATATGACCTTGACATTCGTAAATTGGCTTAAAATGTGAACAATGTTCATACATGATTGTGACCATATTGTGTAGCAAGTTTTTCGAAAGTTGTCCAAATCCATGTTTGTAGTTTTCGTTCAAACAAGCACAGATATAAGAGGACACTATGCGAAGATTTTTATTTTTTCATTTCCATTTAATTTTTTTGATTTTTTACAAAACAAGTTTAAAATTGTTAGCACACAACTTTATGGCAAGAATTTGAACCTTTCAAAATTCTTGGTACTTACAATATACTGCCTTCGTTCTACAAAGTAAGGTATATAGTATTAACTTTCCGGAAAGACAAATAGTGTCAAGTTTGACAAATACTATGGAAAAAGTATTACCATTTAAGTTTCATCTATGTATCATTACACCCCCCAAAAAAACAAGGTATGATTACACACATTGAAATAAGTATTTTCATATAGTACGAACATGTGGTGGAAATTATTTATATTTTGCTAAAATAAAGTGAGTGCACTCTAAGACAAATTATGCGAACATACTTAATTAGTAAAATATAAATCCTATCACATGGAAATTAAAAAGCATTTTCCTAAAAGTTCAGAACTCTCATTGACAACATTATTTACCAAAGCCAAGATGCTTCCTAGAACGAGATATAGTACACTTCCCTCCTCTTCTCTAGACGCCATTTAACTTTGCACCCGTGCACACTTCTTCAGGGGGAAGAGACATCCTCCTCGTCGTCCTCAACCTCCTCCCTTTCGTCGTCTTTGGCATCCTCCTCAACATCGACGTCAGACTCCTCCTCTTCCTCAGTCTCATCGTCCGTCTTATTGGAGTTGCTCGGCGTTGGTGGTGGCGTCCCTTCGAAAAAGCGCTGCCAGTGGCTATCTTCTTCATTAGACGAGTCGGACAGGGGCATTAGCCATGGCCCGTCGACTGAGTCTAGGCTTCTAGGCAGAGCTTCAGGGTGACGAGGGGTTAACTCATCAACGCCCATCGTTGATGGACTTAGGTTTGAGGAATTGGGGAGCGCTAGAGGCATCGATCAGCTAGCAAACAAGCACACATGACGACACGAGGTTTCACCCAGGTTCATGCCTCGAAGAGGACCCTACTCCTGCTTGTCTACTCTTGATTATCGGGGAGTCAAAAATTACAATGGGTGCGCAGATGCAATCTAGCAAGGTGTATGCGAAGGTTGTGGATTGTCCTACTCGCCGCCCCCTCCTAGCCTTTGTATAGGGAGGCTAAGTCTCAGGATAGCAGGCCAAGTCGGTTACAGATTAGGGTTTTCCCTTCAAGTTACTATCTATTGTTTGCCGTGTTCTCCAAGGAGTATCGTTCCTGTGGGCCACCCGAATCCTTATTGGGATTTGTATGCACCGTAGACTCCTCTTAGGTTGGACCGTATAGGCTATCCGTGAGTACATGTAGGGTATACCCATGTTAGTAGCCCCCGATTATCGAGTTGAATTGCATATTTGGGTGGAGACTATAACTCTTCGAGTGCATGGAATGTAGGCCCATCCGAAGTTCTTTCGGGTGCCTCGGTTTGTGTCATAGGGATTGTTGATATGCGTGCCTGATTTGTCTGACGGATTGGGATCAGTTAACTGCCTTAGGGAAAACAATGCTATCTACTCAAACTCGAGTCCCCAAACTCGAATTTGGAACATTGCTGGCGTAATTGGACTCCTGCCACGAAGGTCTTATAGAGTTGAACTCTAGTGTTTTGGTGTAAGCACTCGACGCGTTCGTCAAGGCTTTTTCATCATGCTTGTAGGCATGGTTTATTTCTAGTAGAGCGCATCAGGTGCATTGCCATGCCTTTTTCAGGTCTTATCTTCATGTTGTAAACATGACATCCAAATTTTTAGTCACTGTGGAGGTGATTCGGGGTGACCCAGGAGTCGTTATCTCTTTGTAGGGCATGTTCAGTGATTGTGAGGCGAAGTCGCCAAATGCTTCGAATGCTCTTGGTGCGGACATGGTCAACGCTTTTGCCAGTTCATAGTATATTTTCTTTTCATAGGGTGCACGACCAGCGCTCCCTATGGGAGTAGCCCCCAAGTGCCTACTTGAGTCGTAGACTCGACTGGGGACTTTGAACATTTGTCGACTGCTATCGTTATATCTTGCCGATTGTGCTTCCAGTGCTAGGAGCCCCCGAGTCCGTGATTGAATTGTTGATTCAAAAGAGGGGGTTGAGATGTAAATATCTTTGTATGTTTACCGGGGCTATTCTGTGCCTTTTTAAATTTTTCGGGTGCGCGACCAGCGCTCTTATTAGGAGTAGCCCCCGAGTGTTTGGCCGAGTCATAGAGTCTACCAAGGACTAAACCAGTCGAAGGGAACTCCTGTTGGAGTGCATATCTTTATGACGTCAATGCTGACGATCTGATGAGGTCAGTTGCCGCATAAGAGGTGCTGATGGGACGTGATAGAGGTGGGCCCCGGAATCTGACTGGGATTTGACCAATCACGAATAAATTACGGTTTTAACCGTGCCTTCTCAATTTTCGCGCAGCATGGGGATCGTGCAGCGATGGTTCAGTACGCACACTGCCACATGTGCTTTCTGATTTTCTCCACGCATCTAGATGAAAGTTTCTTCGCCGTTGGATTGCAATCCTTGGTGCTTAAGTAGGGATCTGGTGCCGTAATTCTCGTATTGTGCTTCTTCCCCTTTTCGCACTGCTGCCATTGCCGTTCTTCATCTTCTTCACTGTGCCCATCATCCATGCTACACTAGAAATTCACAAGGCTTTTCCAAGCCACTTCCTTCATTCACTTCGCCACCGAAGGATGGGAAAAAAGGGCTCTGCTGCTACGAGATCTATCACCATCACCACTGCATCGAAGAAGAAGAGCACCACCGTCACTGCTGGGTCTGGCACTGTCTCTGCAGCCTCGAAGAAGAAATGCGCTAGGACCCGCGTGACCAATGGGTCATGGCAGCGTTCCACCTTGAAGGAGCATCAACTCCAGATGCCAGGATGATCTGTTGTCGGCCAATGCAGTGGATTGCAAAATCCCTAGACCTGAGGTAATCCCCGATCCTCCTGCTAGGTTTCAGGTGATGTTTTTGGCATTTATCCTCCAGGGTCTCTCTCTCCCATCCACAAATTCGTGCGAGGGCTGCTTTGCTTTTATGGGCTTCAATTTCATCAGTTGACCCCCAATTCCATCTTGCACATCGCGTGCTATATCACGCTCTGCGAGTGCTGGCACGTAATTGTGCCACACTTTGGGCTCTTCAAGAAGCTCTTCAAGCTGAAGAGGCAGTCGGGGTCTGGCTCGATGATGTATGATCTTGGCGGATGTGGGATATATGTGGACCCCAATGTCCAATATTTCAGCCTTAATCTTGTCGAGTCCGCCCAAGGGTGGAGGGACAAGTGGTTTTATATCCGGGACCAGAAGGTGGACGGAGAAAAGTTTGGGCTTGCTCCTTTTGACTCAAAGGACGAGCTGAAGAGGAGGAGATCTTAGAAGAATGTGGTGATGCTGAGCAAAGAAGAGGAGGTCGAGGTATTTTACAAGCATGTCTATGACATTCATCTTGTCCGAGGCCAAGAAGTGACCGGCATGGATCTCATTCGCACGGTGTAGCCGCTAAATGCCAGGGCACACCCAATGTCGTGTTGGACTAGTGTGAGTGACCTGACTCGCATTTGTTCTGAGGATCTGGCTTCGGGGGAGGTGGATAGGAAAGTTCCGTGCGAGTAACTCCCTTCCTGAGGTAAACTTTCTTTCGACTCTTCTTCTTTATTCTTGTCCGTGAGACTGTTTGTGATTGTAGTTTGATGCTTTGTGCTAGGACTGGAAAGTAGCGAGTGTGCTGCCACCTTAGCCGGAGGGGATACTTCTTTCTGAAGCTGAGGAGGAAGAAGAATGAAGGTTAACTGTACCCATTATGGAGGTTTAGGGAGCCCCGAGTCTAGCGAAGATGACACCCGCAAGTGCTCCCGAAGTGATGATTCAGATGCGTCTACGCCGGAGGTGCCGAAGCATCCTTCGCCTGATGCGGGTACCACGGATCCCATTCTGGCGATACATGTTCGCAGCATGGTGCCTCCTCCTTTGAAGAAACTAAGGAAGCTGAAGGAGAAGGTGGACGAGGACTTTAACCTCGACAACTTTGATGGGTGAGTCTCCACTGCTCGATGTATTTGAGTGTTTGTCTTGGCTGCAGTGTTTGTGTGCTAAAAGCTTTATTTTGCACTTTGTAAGCATGACTGCATCATCATCATCCGACACTTTCCACATTCTAGAGGAGATAGGAGTCTAGAATCGATGAGCAAAGATATTGACGAATTCGAGCCCTCCCCAAAGACAGCGGCCTCCTCTGGCACGAGTTCCTCAAGTTCTCCTAATTTGAGGAAGCACAAGGTTCTTGCTCGAACATTTTCTCAGAAAGAACCTTTGGAGTCTTTGGGTGACCATGTAAGTGTATGTAGGTGTATTGCTCAAAAATTCCCTGGTGTCACCCTGGGTTGTGACCTATTTCCTTATGCAGTCTATCCTCCAAGACGCGTTTCGTCTCGGCAAGCAAATTGTGAACCTTGGCTGTCAGCACACTCGTTTGGATAACAAGCATCGCTAGTTGCAGAGTAGGTGTTTTATTCTTGCCTTACTTTACTGAGCATGCTTTTAGATTGTGCCTAACATGCTTTCCTTCATTTTGCCAGAGGAAAACAATGACCTTCTTCGTCGTCTAAGATCCCTCAAAAAAGGACTCAGCACCACTGAGACCAAGAAGGATGAGGCACTCGAAACCCTCGAGTGCCTCAAGCAGGACTCGAAGAAACGCGAAGAGGACCTACTGGCCACTGTAGCTGATAGAGAGAAAGGGTTCGCATATCAACTTCTCTCTTTCGCCCAAGCACTTTCTGGTATGTGTTGTTGCAGTTTTGCTCAATTCGAATTTTCTTCTTTGTCTTTGGTTGTTCCATTGCTGACTTGTGTCAATCATTGATGCCACTGGAGTGGACTTTGACCGTCAGGCTCTGGCTCGCGAGGACGCACTAGCCGGTGTTGTTGCTGAAGTCGAAGACTGCAGCGTCTCCACACATGACTCACTCAAGAAAGACAAGGCCGTGCTTGGGCGCCTCCGTGAAGAGATGCTCCCCAAGGACAATCTTATTGAATACATTGGTGGCCTTGGTGAATCCTTTGCTGGTGGCATTCCTGGAGATTTCAAGAACACGCAAAAGGGAGCCTTCGCATCATTGGGGTTGGCAATGGCGCAGGCCTATGGTGCTAACCTGAACATTAGCAAGATTAACTCCAAGATGCTGACGACCACAAATGGTGAAGAGGTAGCTTTCGCTGCTTTTGCTACTTGGTGTCATAAATATGGGCCTCGGCTCATAGAGACATTCACGAAGTACTCAGCAGACTGAAAACGGTTGAATGCGGCAAAGGCCACAACGTCAGAGGCTATTGTTGTGAAGGCCACGGTGTTGGAGGCTGCCATGGAGTTGATGAATCTCGCGAGTGCCGAATCGCCGGTCTAGGTGTCCTTTGCTTGATTGTATAGTTGTCCAGAAACTTTAATGGTCTAGTAGTAGTTCTGTCTATGTGTTATTTTTCTCTGAGCTTGCTTTTAAGTATGATGTACCAATGTTGGTTGCTTGATGCCTTTCTTTTCTCCTTTTAAACTTGTGCTCATCGAGCTATGCCTCTTATTCCGTGATTGCTTCCTTGGCTAGGGGTCGTCGAGTGGCATGCCAGTCGTGGCTCTCCTGATGTGCCGCTGGCACCACCGTGCTTGAAAGTGGAAGAATTGTCGCTGTTGTCTCTCTTGCATGATCGCGTGAAGCACTTGGAGCGAAACGCGCTGGTGATTCATGGCAATGCCAATGTATGGAAGTCGAAGGCAAAAAGGCTACAGAGCGAGGAGCTTATCTTCTTGGCAAGGTGGCTCAAATCAACGAGCAGCTGCAATGTGGGTGTTTTTCGTCTCCCTTTGTTCTTGTTCTTCTGTGTTGTCAATGTGTTGACTGACATTTTTTCTATTGCTATTGGTGAAGTTGTCAATCTCATTCTGCAGGAAGAGAGTGATCGCATTAGCATCCGATTAAACTGCTTGACTCAGGAGCAGCTGGAAGCTGATGGGTTCTTCTAGACCGACCGAAATTGTGCAGTTCTGCTTGCAACATTGCAACGTTGCAGGATCACGTGTTGTAGGTACTGTATTTCCCGAAGAAGGCCCGATCATGTTTGAGGCATATATTTGTGGCGATGTACCCGTTGGACGCTGTCCCGGTGAGCCTGCTGGCTTTTCTTTGTAGGTTTCAGAATGCTGGTGCTATACGCGAGTGCGTGCATCAGCAACTTGTCGCGGGTGCCAAGGCTACGCTAGAACTTGTGCGTATGAAGCATCCAGACATGTATTTGGAGGCTATCACTGAAGGTCGGCTAGCACCTCCAGAGGGGATGTCATGGAACATGGTGTCGCATTATCGAGCGGTCACTGGGCTAGTGGAGAAGATTGTAAATTTGTTCGACAAACGCACCAATGTACTCCTTCAGCGTCAGTAGAGTAGTTTTGTCCTACACAAGGTATATAAGTGTTGTAAAGCTTGTATAATATTTTCGACTAGGTGTTTTGGTACCCGTACCATATGTAAAGCTTGTTAGCCTATGTGTTTTGTGAGTAAGTTGCTTATTCAATGCCTTTTCGTTAGCCTGATGCTTGCGGATATCAGCGCCTTGCCAACCTATCAGTTGTGTTGCAACTGTGTTGGGGTTCTCAAGGGTTCGATTGACAACATGATCAGCTACTCAGGTCATTGCGTTTTGAGATTGTAGAAGTGGCAAGGTCGTCAAAGAGGCGCATCCCCCATGTGCAAAATAGGGATGAAAGTAAATGTAACAAGACACATAGTTGAGGCACTTAGCCTTATTTATTCGTAGAATATCATGAGTTACAATGTGTGGCTAAGTAGCCTGACTGAGTAGCCTTATTGTAAATTAAAAACATCTAGGGATAGAAACGTTGTAGCTGCATGACATTCCATGGGTTGGAGTATTCGACTCCACTCTCTACGTCCTTTAGGTGATAGGCGCCAACTGGGATTACTTCAGTGATCACGTAGGGTCCTTCCCAGGGGGACTCAAACTTGAGGTGCCCTTTCTGCTTCAGACACAGGACGAGATCTCCTTCGATGAAGGACCTTGGATGCATCCGTCGGCTGTGGTAATTGCGGAGACTCTGCTGGTAGATCCTTGATCGCTCCTCCATGATTTCGCGTGCTTAGTCGAGAAGGTCGACGGAATCCTCGAGTGTGGTCGTAGATTCGGCCTCGCTGTAAGCGACGACCCTTGGGGCCTTGTAGTGCACTTCTGCGGGTAGCACCGCCTCAACGCCATGCACCATGAAGAATAGGGTGTAGTCTGTTGTGCTGTTCGTAGTCGTGCGCAGGCTCCATAATACGGAGGGTAGCTTGTCTGCCCAGCAACCGGCTGCTCACTCGAGTGGTCGAAGGAGTCTCTTCTTGATGCCATTGCAGACGAGGACGTTGGCCTTCTCGACTTGATCGTTGGTCTGAGGATGTGCTACGGAGGCGTAGATGATGTTGATTCCCAGGTTTTCGTAGAAATCCCGGAACTCGTTGGAGGTGAAGTTCGTCCCATTGTCGGTGATGATGTTGTGTGGCACTCCGAACCTGAAGACGATGGACTCAAAGAACTTGACAGCGGTGGTGCCTGTCTAGTTGGCACTGACATGGCGTCAGTCCACTTGGTGAACTTGTCGACTATGACGAGGAGGTAGACGTCCTCCTCTAGGTGGTGATTTCTGCACCTTGCCAACCATATCAAGTCCCCATTGGG
The DNA here is from genome assembly GCA_910589775.1 of Avena eriantha. Lineage (NCBI taxonomy): Eukaryota > Viridiplantae > Streptophyta > Magnoliopsida > Poales > Poaceae > Avena > Avena eriantha. Next base: position 50,400,188 of record OU342746.1, on the reverse strand, counting down.
CAAAGGGCCAAGCCATAGGTATTGGCCTGAGTTCTGTGCCTGGTGCGTGTGGCTTATCCGCGAATCGTTGGAAAGCATTGCACTTCTGGATGATGTCCTTGGCATCGCGCATCGCGGTTGGCCAATAAAAGCCAGCTCGTAGTGATTAAGCGACAAGGGAGCGACTGCCAGCGTGATGCCCACAGGTGCCCTCGTATATCTCGATGAGGATGCCTCTTGCGCTGCCATTGTTGACGCATCGCTGGAGAATGCCCGTGATGCTACGCTTGTATAGCACGCCGTTGATTATGGTGAAAGCCTTAAAGCACCACGCTATGTGTCGCGCATCTCTTGGGTCATCTAGCGGCCTTTTAGTGAGCAGGTATGTGATGTATGGCTGCGTCCAGGATGGCTCGATGAGCATGACCTCCATGGGACCTTTGGGTACAGATCCCTGTTCTGCATTGCTGGAACCTTCAACTTCTTCGGGTGGCGCAACCCCCGATTTTGTTGATGTGCTGGATGATCCTGTAGAAGTCTTCGGCTTGATGGAGCGCCCACAGATCTACTCGAGGAATATACCTGGTGGTACCGGGGCTTAGGTGGAGCCTATGCTGGTGAGCCTGTCAGCCTCCTCATTGCTTTCACGGCCTATGTGCCGCAGCTCGCAACCATCAAAGTCTCCTTCAAGTGCGTCGTAGAGATCGCGGTATGCGATCATGTTGTCACTCAAAGCGTTGCATTGGTTCATGGTTTGGTTTACCACGAGCTTGGAGTCGCCATAGATGACGAGTCGTGTTGCGCTGCAGGCTTTGGCCATCCCCATCCTGTGGATTAGGGCCTCGTACTCAGCATCGTTGTTGGAGGTGCAGAACTTCATCCGTAAAGCATACCTCATCTTGTCACCCTGTGGTGATGTCAATATGACGTTGGCGCTAGCTACCTCCTGACGCTTCTATCCGTCAAAGTGTATTGTCCATAGGCAGGACATGTCCGTTGTATCTAGGAGTTGGTTCTCCATCCAGTGGACGAGGAAGTCCGGTAGAACTTGCGACTTGATCGCCACTCGCCGCTCGTATGTGATATCCCGTGGGGATAGCTCAAGTCCCCAAAGGGCGACCCATGCCATAACGTCGAGGTTGTTGAGGACGTATCCTAGCGGGGCGCCGTTCACCACAACTATGGGGTGCTCCTGAAAGTAGTGGTGCAGTCACCGCGCTGTCATGAAGACACCGTAGGCCAACTTTTGGTAGTGTGGGTACTGCTGCTTTGTTGGCGTCAGTACCTCGCTGAGGTAGTAGACTGGGTGCTATACTCTGTGGACTTTGTTATCTCCGGCTCGTTCTACCACCAGCACGGTACTGACCACCTGGTTGGTGGCGGAGATGTACAACAACATTGGCTCCTTTTCCCTAGGGGTCACCAGCATGGGTGAGGTGGAGAGTAGGCGCTTGAGATCGTCAAATACTTCTTGCGCCTCAGCCGTCCACTTGAATTTTTTAGTTTTACGGAGGAGATGGTAGAACTGTAGTGCCTTCTCGCCCATTCGACTGATGAATCGACTGAGTGCCACGATTCGCCTAGCCAGCTGCTGGAAGCCTTTGATATTCTTCGGCTTCTCCATGGCCAGTATGGCCCTTATCTTCTTTGGGTTAGCCTCGATTCCCCTGGCGGATATGAGGTACCTGAGTAATTCCCTGGATGGTACACCAAAGGCACACTTCTCTGGATTCAGCTTGATCTGATAGCGGTCGAGAAGTCTAAGGTCTCGCGGAGGTTGTCGATGAGTGTAGCTTCCTCCTTGGTTTTTACGACGATGTCATCGACATAACCTTGGATGTTCTGGCCAAGCTGGTTTTTGAGGTAGGCCTGCATACACCATTAATAAATGTCTCATGCGTCCTTCAGGCCGAATGGCATTGCTGTGTAGTAGTAAACGCCAAAGGGCGTGATGAAGGCCGTCTTCTCCTAGTCCTCCTCCTTCATTCGAATCTGATGGTAGCCTGAGTAGGCATCGAGGAAGCAGAGACGTTTGCATCCCGCGGTGGAGTCGCTTATTTGGTCGATCCGCGGTAATGGGAAGTGGTCCTTCGGGCAGTGCTTTTTGAGAGAAGTGAAGTCCACACACATCCGTGCCCTTTTTAGGAACGAGCACAGGGTAAGATACCCATGTACTTTCCTTTATTTCGCATATAAAATCGGCGTCGAGGAGTTTGTTAACTTCCATGCCGACTGCCTTTGCCCTTGGTTCAGACAGTCGACACATCGACTGCTTGACTGGTCTTGCATCTGGATTCACGTTGAGTGCATGCTCAGTGAATTCCCTGGGAACTCCTAGCATGTCTTCTGAACACCAGGCAAAGGTCTCCCAGCGCTCACGGAGGAATTCGATGAGCACGAGTTCCTATGCGGGACTTAAGTTGTTGGCATTGAGAGCCGTCTTGGTCGGGTCCGTTGGGTGAACCTGGACCACCTTGGTTTTCACCGACGAGTCAAAGGATTGGTCGGGTATGTTCAGTTTGCTCACAAGAGGAAGATTGTTGTCTGTTGACTCCTTGAGTCTTTCCAGCTCCTCTTGCATGACGAAGGATTAGGAGATTCAATTGAATTCCCTATCGTAGCTATTTGACTTGGCGAAGCTCCCCCGACGGTGATAATGTCCTTGGGTCCTGGCATCTTCATCTGCAAGTAGGCATAGTGCGGGACCTCCATGAACCTCGCTAATGCGACACGTCCGAGGATTGTGTGGTATTGCGAGGGCCAGTCGACCACCTTGAATTCGAGGCGTTCTCGCCAAATGTTTGCGGGCATGCCAAAGATGACGTCCAGATTGATTTTTCCCAAGGGGTATATGCCTTTACCTAGGACGATCCTGTGAAACGTTGTTTCCGATGCCTCCAGGCGGGAGAGAGGGATCCACATGGCGCTCAGGGTGCTGGCGAACATGAGGTTAATGCCACTGCCACCATCCATGAAGACGTGAGTCATCTTGCAACCACCAATCTGCGCCTCGAGCACCAAGGGAGACTGACCCGGGCGAGACACTTGGCATGGGTGGTCACGCTTGTCAAAGGTGATGTAGGACTCGCACCCGCTGAGGTACTGAGTGGTCGAGGGTGGAGAGTAGACCACCAAATTGATTTGGCTAGTGATCGACTTTTGCACCCTATTGGAGGGATGCCCCTTCTGGATCATACCCATGTTCCTCAACGCTCGTGGGTACAGCTCGCCTTCATTGTTTTGTACCGGTGCAGCCGCGGGCTGCGTGGGTCCTCCGGGTGGTTGCGGTGGTGCTCCATGAGTTTGGAGCCTAGGGAAGCTCTATAGCCCTAATTTATCGTTTCATGATTCATCTGTACTAGGCCTTCGTGGAGCTTCAGGAACTCATGGCAGTACTTGAGGAGGTGGCTGGACTTCTTGTTACCATCGTGCTTGTCAATGTAGTAGTGAACGTTGTAGGTTCCAGGCAACTTCTCTTGGATGGATGTTCTAGGTGCTTCGTCGTGGGCGCGGTTTTTCCACTGTCGTGGTAGCTGCCACCGCGGTACATGCTACTGCGGTTTCCTTCATCGCGCTTATTGGTGTAGCCGGCCGCGACCATGTCGACTTCTTCACGGTCTTCTTAGCCTCACATCCGGCGCTTTCCTTGATGGTCGTGTCTATGGACGAGGTCGTCCTCGTCATCTGAGTGAACACAATGCTTGTTCACCGAGTCTTCTCCATCCACCCACTAATTCGCGATGTCCATCAGGTGGTCGATGGTTTTGGGCTTTGTGCGACCGAGCTCATCCTTGAGCTCTCTGCGGTGGACACCGTTGTTGAGCGCATCTATTGCACGATCCTCGAAGATATCTTCCACCGAGTTTTTGATGATGGACCATCTTTTGATGTTGGAGCGAAGGGATTCGCTCGTCTTCTTGCAGCAAGCTTTAAGCACTTCGATTGGCGTGGGCCGCTTGTAGGTGCCCTTTATGTTTCGCATGAAGCTGTAGACCAACTCCTCACAGCTGCGGATCGACCCGCGGGGCAGATTGTTGAGCCATGCATGAGCAGCTCCTTGCAGCTGCAGCTGGAGGCATTGCATGGTTGTGCACTTGTTTCCACCATGCAGCTTGACGGAAGAGATGTGGTCCTCCAGCCAGATCTTGGGGTCCTGGAGGCCGTCGAACTTGGGTTCTCCAAAGAAAGCTTGAACCCTTTCGGCATTCATGTTTGTTGTATGGCTTTGCTGAAGCAGCTGGCGTTGTAGAGCTCTGTTCCTTCATCCTCCGACTCTGTTGAGTAGGCGTGCTTGGCGCGCATCTTGTCGACTTTGCATTGCATGATTTCATCGCGCATGTCATAATCACGATCATGTCGACGTGATCGGCGTCACCGCGACAGGTCATGCTCGTCCTCGTTGGAAGAGAGTGAGTAGTACTTGGGTGGAGGCTTGCTTTTCTTTGACCCCTTTGGCTTTGGTGTTGGGTCTTTGGCGAGCGCGGCTTCGACCAGTCCAAGGCCAGCGATCGTAGATTGGTGCATGGCAGATCGTGGATCTCCTGCTAGTGGTTGGTTGTTGAGTAGGTACATGGTGGCTGCTATCACCGCTGCTTGTGGCGTCTTCGGGGTCATGTGACCCTGTGAGTCCACCGATAGGAGAGAGAATTCGAGCCTCTTATCACTCCTTGCCAGTGAGGTGGTCCATGTGTGAGCACCTTTTGGGGACCGCAGGTCCGTTGCCCTTGGAGGAGGATCTACCGATTGAAGAGAGTGCTTCCTGTCGAGTTGTGCCTTTACCTCCTCCTGGTGGTTGCACTCCTGAATAAGTAGCCAATGGTACCCCATTAGCATATGTTGTGACACGTTTGGTGGCAGGGGATTTTCGTGCAAGGCCTCCTTTGCACCTCGCCCATTCTGCCTGGTTGAGGTGAATTTTCTTGCGCTCCATCATGTTGTTGGCATGGTCACCGTTGTTGTCGGGGTTGGGAGGGGTGGGGGCTCCATTGGTAGGAGCATCGTTGGTAGGGGCGCTGTTTCCAGGAGCACCATTGTCGACTGGGGCGCCATTGTTGACGATGGTGACGGTGTTCCCTTGGGTGCCACCATAGCCGCCGGTGTTGATGACGGCACACATGTAATGGCCGAGGAAGCCGTTGCTCCCACAACTCTCAGATCCGAAGCCGTAGGCTCCATCTTCTGATGTTAGATCGCATAGATCGTACTCGCAACTGCTATTGCTATTCTTATCCTTGACTGATGCCGAGGCGTTGAGCTTGCTTAGGGTACCGATCGGTGGTGGGAACCACAATGCAGGGGCAATCGTAGGAGCCTACGGGTGATCAGGGAGGCGAAGCGTGCCAATCTGACCAACTTGAAAGCGTAGGCTTCCTATCATTAGACCGATCCCATCGCCCACAGACTCGAAATCCGGGAGAGTCACCGGCGAGTGGACGATGAAGTCGAAAGTGCCAAAGAGGAGGCGAGTCTCCACTGCAGCAGAGTTGTAGTTCAGAGTTGATGGGGCCGAGGAAACCACAACATCAGCACTCCCGATTCCTATAGATGGCACCAATTGATGAGGGGTTAACTCATCAATGCCCACAATTGATGGACTTAGGTTCGAGTAATTGGGGAGCGCTGGAGGCATCGATCATCTAGCAAACAAGCACATAGGGGGACACGAGGTTTTACCCAGGTTTAGGCCTCGAAGGGGACCCTACTCCTTCTTGTCTGATCTTGATTATCAGGGAGTCGAAAGTTACAATGGGTGCACAGATGCAATCTAGCGAGGTGTATGCGAAGGTTGTGGATTGTCCTCCTCGTCGCCCCTCCTAGCCTTTATATAGGGAGGCTAGGTCTCGGGATAGCAGGCTGAGTCGATTATAGATTAGGGTTTTCTCTTCAAGTTTCTATCTATTATTTGCCATGCTCTCCAAGGAGTCATGTTCATGTGGTCCACCCGAATCCTTATTGGGCTTTGTCTGCACCATGGACTCCTCTTGGGCTAGACAGTATAGGCTAACCACGAGTACCTGTAGGGTATACCCATGTCACGGGGCCTTTACAGTTTGTTAGGTCGATCGACGTGTTCTGGAGAGAGTTGTCATACGACATTTTAGAAGGAAATAGAGAGAGATCGAGTTCTAAGCAACGACAGGTTGGGTGTTCTGGGTGAAAGGAGGGGTGCGTACTGTTGCAATTTATAATGTCTATTTATAGTTGTGCTTGTGTTAATACCTTGAAAAGTATCCCAAAATATCATAAATAGATTGTACCAGACTTATCAGTTCTTATTTTTTCTCGGCCTAGAGAATTTAGGAGGCGCCCACTTTATCCAAAAATGAAGAGAATCATGCAGATCCTGCTGAATTACTCGGTGTCTCTTACTTCCTTCATTAAAAATTAAGTGTCTCTACATGCTTATCTACAATACTAGTATATACTCTTCACAGAGTTGCTTCACCAAACTTGATTGATGGTGTGCGCCTCATCTTTTTCTGCACCGCTGCATCTCATCTAGAAGTATAATTATTGCGCGAAAGCTTACATGGGAAGGAAGGAGAAATGGAGGATGGTGGATGGATGGTGAGAGGGGGTGAAGGAGATAGAAAATCTACTAGTATTACGTGTACTAGTACCGCATGTCAGGAACCCATTGTAATATGTAACTTTTCTTCTAACATCCCACTACCTTCAACTCCTCTTGCTCTGCCTATGTTATTCTCACAGTCTATTCTCGCTATTCGATTTCCCCCTCCATTTCGAACCATATTCTTTGTTGTGCTAGTACTACCGTACTTTTTTTTGCGGGGAGCGGGGGCTAGTACTACTGTACTTGGTTTATAGAAAAAAAATTCCTCTCACTTGGAAAATTGAGATTGTCTCTTTTACTAATACTTGTTGGAAACTGTAACACCCCCAGGATCAGGGTTAAACAAATCCAGACCTTAGCCTGACATAATCTTAACCTAGAGCTCAAGGATATCCAGTGATAAATCGGTAACATAACAGTAACCCTGCGACACAAAAGTTATTACAGCAAGCTCATAAGTGAGTGAAGAACCAAAATATTACAAGCAAAGGTCACTGACCACAAACATCAAACAACAGAAGGCAAATTATGCTATTAAGTATAGCAAACTTAACAAATGGCCTAAGAGGCCTGAAGCATAACGATGACGTCCCAGCCCATAGATTCCAGGCTGTCGGCCGAGAACCCCAAGCTATGTCGAATGGAACACCCAGAAATAGGTGACTCATGGAATCTACTAGGCAAGTTAGTTAATTGTAAGGTCCCCATAAACCCCGTATGGTTGTACGCTCGTCTTGGTCCAAAGGCAAGAACTCGGTTCCTAGTGGTGGCGAGCATGGGACTACAAAAACCACATCCCACCATGGCCTCCCATACAAGCCTTAGCATGTTAAACCTTTACCACTGAACTTACCTCATCAGTATACCTCGTTCTCCTATCATAGATTATCTACATCTGATACATCATCTAGATCAACCAGAACTGACAGCTATGCATGGCTAAGCAAGACACAAATATAAGCTCTAGTAGTGCACACAAGCCAAACCTAGTTATGCTAGGAGCAGTGGATCAGGTAATATAAGTTCAAAGGGAGTAATGCAATAGATAGGATACTCTAGCTATCGACAAAAGACCACAATAGAATCGTATGCATCATGGCAAGAATTGAAATACTTTCGAAAACACAGGATTGTATAATGGTGGGGCTATGCTTGTCTTGTTTGTTGATACCCAGATATAAATCTTCGGATATCTTGTACTAGACTTGATTATAGTTGATCTTGTTCGTCGATCTTCGATGGTGTTGATCTTGGTCTTTGATCTCTATCTCGATATCGTATTCTACCGGGAAGAAGCAAACACCAGAAAGAAAGGGAAACAATCAACACATGGCATCGATGCAATGCTCAAGGCGAAGAAGACGGTGATGTTGGCGGCTATTTAGAGCGTCCCTTCTCGATTCCTTTAGCAAGGATGGTCAGGGCAACGAGGCAGTCACGTCGGCGTGCTCGACGGAGCTTAGGGCGACCGGAGACAACGGCTATTCGAAACGGCAATGGGCTAGGGTTTCTTCCTGGGAGGGGAACGAGAGAGGGAAAACTCGAGAGGCAGAGAGAAGAGGATGGGGAAGAGGAGCACGTCTCAGCGAGGTTCTTATCTAGCTCCAAGCGGTGGTGAGGCGAGCATCGCGGCGCGAGGCGATCAACGGCGGACACGATGCCAGGAAGCAGCTTCCCCACTAGAGACGAGGAAGAAGAAAAAAGAAAGACGCGAAGGGGTATGGGCCTTGGGCCGGAATGTGATCTGGCTAGCATGCGCGAGCGACAGATAGCGGAGGCAGGGAGCTGGGTCAGGCTAGAATAGGGTTCTGGTTGCATTTTTTTAGCTAAAACTTTTCCTTTTCCTGTTTTGTTTTCTCTTTTGTATTTCATTTCCATATCTGTTTTATACAATTTCAAAAATACAAGAGGCTTTGTAAAAAGTATGAAAATATTGCAGGGCCCTTGTTACTATTTGGGCTCCACATATTTTGTGTTTTTCAAATATTTTCAAAACCATTTGAAGAAGTTTTCAAGAGAGGAAGGATATTAGGGTGTTAGGGTTTTTAGCATTAGTTTCTTTGCATGCATTTTAAGGAATGATGCTCATGAATGCACAATCAAAGCCCTAAAAATTATTAACTAAAACTGGGGTGTTACAGAAACTCCCCTTGGCAACATTGTTTGCCATGCCAAGATGCACCAAGCTACTTAATATGGGAAATTATCATAAACATGATGTTGGATATGGCCATGAACTTGGTCTTTCGTCTTGAAACCTGTTCACATACATGCTAGGCCAATTTTGTGAGGCAAGTTTTTCCAAAGATGTCAAAACTCATGTTTACCATTTTTCATGGTAGGTAATACACGCAAAAGGATGCCATGGGTAAGTATTTGTTTTTAGGATTTTTCTTCATTTTATTCTATTGATTTCAAAATAGGGTCAACATTGTCAGCACGCAAATTGTTAGCAAGAAGTTGAATCTTTTAAAACTCTTGGTCCTTCTCGTATATTGATTTCCTGGTGGGTACAATACCTTCAAAGGCCCTATGTAAAATCTTAAGGGCAATCTACCACTTACTTGTACTTCAAATTAATTTGACCGAGGTTCGATAAATCAACATAAAGCCATTTAAGTGCCGAAGTTAGATAGGAACCTTGATCAACTATGTGTGAACCATTTTCTTGTGGCATTCTGAACCATATTATTTGGACTTTCTTCATAGAAAAACATCACTGTTGTCACTAGGGAAAATTGAATGTATTTTTTCCCAATTGTTGGAAACTCCCACATGCAACAATGCTTACTACGCCAAGATACACCCATCTACCAAACTATTGTGGGAACTCTTATCAAATTGTAAACTATGATGTCGATATGGCCGTGATGACCTTGGTCGTTCGGGTTGAAATAAACCCAATAATGTCCATACACATGGTAGGACAATATTGTGAAGCTGATGTTCCAAAACTTGTCTAATACTATGGTTACTGTTTTCATGAAACGTGGTGCACACGACATGATAGGACATCATGCATAAATCTTTTGTTTTTTGTTTTCCTTTATTTCATGTGATCCGTTTCAAAATGGGTTCAAAATTGCCAAGATGCAAAATCTTAGCAAAAAGTTGAACATGTTATCAAAACTCTCGGTGGCTTCTGTCGGACTATTGGTACCAGGGGTACCCGTCTCGTCGAATCGCCAGGCCCAACTGGAGCACCGTCTCGAGGGCTCTCGAAGGGAGCAAGCCTCCAGAGGGAGGATGAAGCCTAGATCCTCTACAAACGATTGGGTCAGTCACGGCCAGGCTGCAAAGCCTCCCAACAGGACCTCAGGAGGGGAGCCTCACCAGGTTCGGGCGTACCCAGCAAGGCGACACGCCAACGGTCGGTCCAAGGAGTGGCCGGTCCACTCGAAGAAAGTAAGGTGCACAGAGGTAGTGGGATGAAGCAAGGAGAAGACAACATCTAACACTGCTGTTTTGGTGCAAGGAGACCAAAGTGACGATGTAAAGTGGAAGGGCGGCTGAGCCTCACCCTGAGACAACAGCTGGCTGGCGGTCGTAAGAAGACAAGGTAGGTCCAAATCCATTGGTGGGAATGTGGTGACCCTTCCCGCCCATGAACCGAGGGAAGAGGCCCGACGATGCCCTATATAAGGAGCCCTTCTCCTACCTTGCAAGGGACAGATCCTAGAGATCTAAAACCCTAGACTTTCATCCTCCATTGTAACCTCGTGAGGCAAGTGAGCAATACAACAAAGTAGGAGTAGGGGCTTTACCTCCTCACGAGGGTCCAAACCTAGGTAAAACATCCCGGTGTCAACTCTCTATTGTGCGCTTGTTCCTCCGTTGTAGCCGTCGCCGAGATCCTTCGGAATCATGTGTTCAGCCCCCCTCAGGAACCAAGGGATCGTTGGACCCTAGTTCCTTTGTGGGACAAATTTCCGACATTTGGCGTGCCAGGTAGGAGGCTGGGGCGTGACCCGGAGGACTTTAGCCAGCAGCATCAGCATGGTCGCTCGCAGCAAGCCTCGCGATAGCCGCTCCTGGTGGGAGCGAGCAGGGAGACTTGAGGGCTCGCGTCAGGCTACCCCTACTACCCCACCCCGCTCCAGGGCTGGCAACGAGCTCCAACTACGCCCCTACGCTAGGACGGGCGGAGAGCTTTCTTCTTCAAGCACCTCGCCAACCCGGGTGTCTCGCGCCCCTTCACCCCAAAAGCGGCTCGCCTCATGGCGAAAGAGCTCCTCCGCTACCCGCCCACCGAGGACGCAAGAGAAGAGTGGCAGGCACGCATGTCGGCCTTTATGGACGTCGCCTGGGATAACCCTGCAGCATGCGAGGCATGGCCGAGCGACATAGCCTATGATGCGCCTTCACCTCCTCCCCTCTATGACGGGCCTAGGGGCTCAGACAAGGAGAAGCCACCCAACGCGGTGAGCCTAGGGTGGGTCCGACCCCGGACGAAAGTCACCCATTCGGCGGCAGATGCGCGGGTGACTTTGGCCAGGCGCCAGGGCCATGAGACCCGTACCCTCCATGCCATCTCAATTGCAGGACTGTAGAACCGAGCGAAACTCACTAGTGGCATGGAGACCTATAGCTCCAGCTGCCCCGCCCTCACTGAACACCTCTGCCGGGTGGTGTGGCCTCTCAAGTTGAAGCCGGATATGTCGCCCTGGTATGATGGAACCACCAACCCCATGGAGTTCTTGCAGCTCTACACCACGGGCATAGAAGAAGCCGAGGGAGACAACCACATACTCGCCAACTGGTTCCCTATGGGCCTAGGGCCGGAGGCATGCACCTGGCTTCTGAACCTTCTCGAGGGACCCATCGGCTCATGGTCGGAGCTCTGTGGCCTCTTTGTCGCGAAGTTCAGGGATGCAGATGAGTCCGCGTGCACATGCGAGGTCCTTAGAAAGGTGTGCCAAGGACTTGGAGAGACCCTGCACAAGTACCTACAACATTTCGACCAAAGCCTCATCGGGGTCAGTGGGGCCACCGATGTGGAAGTCATCACGACTTTTGCGGGGGCGTTTCCGATGCTCAAGTGCTCGACAAGATTGGTTTCCATGGGGAGAACCTATCCACGATGGCCAAGCTCTTCGCGGTGGTCGATCGCTACGCCAAGGCAGAAGCCGGGGATCTGTCCGCTCGTGACGAGACTAGGCCCACAGACCCTGCCATGAGGGGCGAGACGAGCCCCATAAAGTGCCTGGGAAAAGGTGACAAGCGGCACCTCCTCAGGAGAGAAGCGGACAACTCTACCGGCCCGCACCTGTATTGCATCTTCCACCAGAGGCAGGGCCATGATACCAACGAGTGCATCAAGATCAGGGAGGTAAGTGAGGAATATGACAGCAAGAAGAGGCATGGACAGAGCAACAAACGCAACAGGCCCCGGCGCCCCAAGGTCCCTGACCCATAGCTCTGATAGAGGGATCGGGGGCTAGGCGGGAAGCAGCGCCAGCAGACTCAATCCTCCTGGGGAGCCCCGCACCCTAGGCGCACACGCCTCCATAGGGCCCATCCCCTCAAGGTGACGCTTAGACCTCGCATCTCCTCCGCTAGGTGATACTTTTGAGCCCCTCACCAGGGCAGGGCACCCGGGAAGGGAGACAACCGCGATTGTTGATGATTTCTACATGTTTTTGGGTCAATTCTTTCGTTCTTTGGTATTCTTTCTGCCCACGTGCTGGCCACGTCCCCGTATATCCATCATACGAGCGGGGCCTGGGATGGTGCATATCGCCTGATCGCCTTCGTTGATGTCAGGGGATGAAGGATGGAGATCTAAACTTAGAGACTAGCTCCGACAATAAGTCACATCGCTCGCAGATCCCTGGCGCTCGAGACCCTCGTGTGGTGTACTAATGAAATGAGGCAGCACTGGGAACGCGGCTTAGCCAGGACACACCCATCCTCGACCGGGACCACCGCAATGTGCGATACCCACGATCTCCTCCTCGAGAAGATCATGGGCTAGCATGGGCCCTACGGTGCTCTCCCCGAGAGGATTATGAGGTGGCTCGTGAGGCACTTCCCTCCAGCAGCCCAAAATCTCCAGGACCTAAAGTGTCAAGCTCTGAACTTATGGCCTATTCCTCAGCTGCAAGTTACCTCACCCACGGTTCCTATCGGCTCGTGAGGCACTTCCCTCCAACGGCCCTAAACCACTAGGGCCTAAAGCGTCAAGCTCTGAACTTATGGTCCATTCCTCGGTCGCAAGTTACTTCACCCATTGTCCCTAGCACAAAAAGACATCGCAATGACAGCTCGTGAGGCACTGTCCATCCGCGGCTCGAGCTCCCAAGGGGCTAAAGTGTCGACCTCTGAACTTGTGACCCATTCCTCGGTCGCAAGTCACCTCATCCATGGTTCCTAACTAAAACATACGCATACATACCTCGCAATGACGGCTCGCGGGGCACTGTCCATTCGCGGCTCGAGCTCCCAAGGGCCTAAAGTGTCAAGCTCTGAACTTGTGACCCGTTCCTCAGTCGCAAGTCACCTCACCCATAGTTCCTAACTAAAACGTATGCATACATACCTTGCAGACGGCTCATGAGGCGCTGTCCCTCTGCGGCCCAAGCTCTCCAGGACCTAAAGTGTCGAGCTCTGAACTTATGGCACGTTCGTTGGCCGCAAGTGTAATACCTTGGACCCTACGCTCTAAGATCAAGCCTGGATGAACCAAACGTGGGAAGGACGTACTACCGTGGAGCCACGCAGCCACATACAGTAGGCCCACCTCGTGGAGCAGGGCAGGGTACTAGCCAACCATCCCACCCACTTCTTAGAACATCTGGACAAGAGCGAGCGACGTAGTTACCAGGAAAAGTGATCAAAACATACACAAATTAGTATGTATGTCAGGTACATACAATAGACATCAGAGCCACACCATCTAAAACATTAGAAACAAAAGTATTCAATGCCATACGGCAAGATCCAAATATCCTAGATAGATATAATAGTTTAGGATACCTCCTTATAAACCAAACATCAGAATATCAAGCGAAAGAAGAAAACAAGATCCGAGTGCGGATAAGAAGAAAACTGGTATAAGATGCCCTGAAATAAGCACATCCCACCCACAGATCTCATTGATCTCCATCCCTGGAATCTCTACACCTGATAGTCATTGTCACCATCATCAGTCTCTTCGACCCAGTAGCCTTCCTGAGAGTATACCTGTCCATCTAAACCAAATATTTATTGTGTGAGACCCTAGGGGTACTCAGAAAGTCTTAATGCTTCTAAAGGGAACAACCTGGGATGACGCAATTGCGGCGAAAGATAATATCTACAAAGTTTTATAGAGATACGCTACACATCCGCCCAACTAGAGAAGGAGGGATGCTCGTTAATTAATAATAAAAATTATATAATAAACATAAATAACCTTTCTCGCCCTCCTTCTCGCTTACCGATGAGAAGGCGGAAGAACATCCCATCCATTGGCAGTTTATTGACCATTCCATGAGTGTTGCACTATTTACTAGTCATGTCTTAGTCAAATTAAAGGCGGTACTTTAGTTATGCTTGTTTATGATTGAGAAACTGTGCTCCAAGTTGTCCATAACCGCGAACACGGCTTTCAGAAAGATTTACCCTGCAAGGGTGCAAAAATAGCAACACACACATGATCAACCTCGGGAAGAACCAAATAAAACACAATAGGCCCTCACGACAATGCATTCACATGATTCATAAATTATTTCAGGGGGCCACCCCACAAAGCTACCCGCAACAAAGTTGGCCGGCTCCGAGGCAGACCCAGGGTTTGTGTCAACGGCAGTAAACGACTGGGAAACCAAAAGTGTGACTGGGCATGTCGATACATCATAAATGTGTCACAAGTCCTAAACAGTACAGGTGCTTGACGCACAATCGTAAATAATGCAGTAAAGCATGGCATAAGTACATGATAGTAATAAAGCCCGAAACTAGTTTGTGGCCCCAAGAAATAAAGTGTGAATCAAGCTCAGGCGAAGGGGGGTCCATAGAGTCTCCCGTATGTGAATAGTGCGAACAGTCAAGGAACAGGAATCAAGTACTCGGGGTCCTACGGGACACAAGTGAGCTTAATGAACCAAATAGTAGATAATGCTTATCGATGCCTCTTTTATTAGTTATCCCATTACTAGTCAAATTAAGTTGTTTAGGTACCTTATTATCCAAAGACTCGCACAAACTGATACGGATCTAGCCGATGATCCTTCAGTTTTGTCCCGATCTTTCACATCAAGTAACCTAGATAGGAATTCTTCCAACAATGCCAATGAACATCACCTGAAGAAGAGGAACGAATCAAGCAAGCAACAGGGAGAAGATCACCACGCCTCAAACCAAAACATGACAATCCTTGATGAACACAAGAACCTCCATGACAATATCAATATGATGGATAACATGGCATCACCGTCCCCGGAGGGATGCTCACCAAGCAACTCACACAATAGTTTTAGACTAAACAACTCAATTTCAAGCTAAACCTAATCTAGAGGGCGTTCCCAGGCTTATATGGTCACCGAAACATCCGAAAAACACGAAATGAAAGCATGTCTGATACAGTCAGATCCGTCCTGATCTGATGGAAACTTTTATGGCCAGATTATGCGCCCCTAGAAGGCCGGATTATCCCCCCCATATAGAACGACGCGCTCGAAGTCCGTAGCAGGATTTCCGAAACATGGCTGTATTATCCGAGGTGTGGGGTCTGGATTATTTGGGGTCTTGGTACGTGGAAGTACTCATTGGAAAGATCTTGGAATTATCTATCCAACAAGTGCTTATTTGCTTGATTCAGGGTTTGTATAAGGAATCCACTTTCATTTCAATTTCAGGACTTCTTTCTGTCCGAATTGAACGTTCCTTCTTCTTGATGATCTCTCTTGCGCCTGCCTCTCGCTCCTCCCTCACGCATATCGTGCCCATATCATCCTCCCCCTTCAAGGAGCGTTGTCCCCAACACGTGAGGGTCTTCTCGAAAGGGTGGCGTGATATCAACAAAATCATCACGCGGCTTTGTCATCTTCAAGTCTTGCTTGCCTTCCACTCCGCTACCTCCCTCTCGGCGTGCTTGACTTGAAACAACCCTTGGTGCCTGCACCTCCTTGCGTCTCCATACGAGCTTTGACCTAGGCGCCACCGTGTTCTTCTTTTCAACTCTTGTTGGAACTCGTGGTTGCTGAATATGGACCTTCTTTGCATGACCTGGCATAAGATGACTAATGCCTGGACCACACAACTGACGAACATGTCCATCCTTGCCTCTATACATTCGCACAACTGTCCCAACAAAATGCCTCACAGGTGTGTTAACAAAACTGCTCTTGTTACCCCGACGCACCACATGCACTAGAACATCAGGAGCACAAATATCATCTGTCTGAACACCTATGTCAACACAAACAACCTTCTGAACACATGCTACAACATCCTTCCTCTCAGCAATAAGAGGATGCACTTCAACTGGCTTGTCACTAACAAGTTCCACTGGCTTGTCATCTACAGGCGTAGCTTAAGCAATATCAACATTGTGGCACTGTGCATCATGCTCTCCATCCTGCACCTTAGCTAGAGTAGATTTTGGCTTAGCCTTGCGCACCTTCTCCTGATTTACCACCAGCTCTACATCAGACTTTATGTGATCATCCTACATAGGCTTCAAAGTCCGATGTTTGCCACCATGCACAAAAGAATATGTATTTGCTCTTCCAGCATGTGTAGCGTTGCGATCATACTGCCATGGACGACAAAGTAATAGTCCACATACCTCCAATGGCAACACATCACATTCCACCTCATCAACATAGTCACCAACTGTAAATGGCACACGCACCTTGTGAGTAATCTTCATCATACCGCAACTATTCACCCACTCAACATGCCTCGGTTCTAGAATATGCCATTTGGATAAACCCAAAGCTTCCACAACTGTCTTGCTAATGCCATTACAGTAGCTACCACTGTCAATCATCAATTTGCATGCTTTGCCCTTGATCATGCACTGCGCCTGAAATAAATTCCATCGATGGCCTCTATCCGCTGTCATACAAGTCTCATCTTGTACTCTCTTGAGTAGCATATTCAGCCCACTCAATGGTACAACATCTTCCGCTGCAGTTGCAGCGCACACAACAACCTTGTCAATATCAGGCTGCTTCTCTTCAGAAAATTTTGGCACTGCCATGCTAACCGGTTGCACTGGAACAACTGCTGGAGCCTCCTTTACATGAGATGGAATAGACATAACTACAACCTTGGGCGACTGCTAGACTGCCTTCACGGACTTGGTACAAAATACCTTACGATGAGGAGACATAAAACAACCACGCAAAAAATTACTGAAGTACTTCCAAGTTGCATCAACAATATCGTTCACACACATCTCCTTATCCCACCAACAAAATATCTCCTCATGCACATGTCGTAATGCAAGAAGCATACGTGTAGGATTATCCAAATACTCGTATATATCACATCTATAAAAACAATCTTGCATATGACGTTCCCACAACTCATATTCATCATATGTCGCTATATGGACCAGTCTCCACCTGATTTGAGAATCATCACATTCTACACCGTCCAAGATGTTGAGATAATCATTGTACACATCACCAGATCTCTTCCTAGAAGTGCACCGTTTGCCAAAACAATCACCTTGAAATGACTGCATGCTTCCTAGCATGAACTGAAGACCAGAAAAATTTTAGGGCCAGATTGTCTGGTGTTGGAGGGCTGGACTGTTCGGGTGAGACGGATACTCCAGGAGGAAACCGTCGGACACTCCGGTGCACGGACGTCGAGATCCAATCCGCACTGCCACAACTCTATGATCTCCACCAAGAACACACTCAACCGATCAATCAACACAATCTCGCCGTGAGCAACCTGGTGCTCTGATACCACATGATACAGATCTAGACGATGATCCTTGAGTTTTGTCCCGATATTTCACAACGAGTAACCTGGATAGGAATTCTTCCAACAACACCAATGAACATCACCTGAAGAATAGGAACGAATCCAGCAAGCAACATGGAGAAGATCACCATGCCTCAAACCAAAACACGACAATCCTTTATGAACACAAGAACCTCCACGACAATATCAATACGATAGATAACACGACATCGCCGTCCCTGGAGGGATGCTCACCAAGCAACTCACACAATAGTTTTAGACTAAACAACTCAATTTCAAGCTAACCCTAATCTAGAGGGCATTCCCAGGCTTATATGGTCACCGGAACGTCTGAAAAACGCGAAACGAAAACGTGTCTGATATAGTCAGATCTGTCCGGATCTGATGGAAACTTTTAGGGCCAGATTATCCTCCCCTAGATGGCCGGATTATCCGTCCCCCCATACAGAACGACGCGCCCGAAGTCCGTAGCAGGATTTCCAAAACAGGGCTGGATTATCCGAGGTGTGGGGGCCAGATTATCCGGGGTCTTGAGACGTGGAAGTTCTCATTGGAAAGATCTTGGAATTATCTATCCAACGAGTGCTTATTTGCTTGATTCGGAGTTTGTATGAGGAATCCACGTTCGTTTCAATTTCAGGACTTCTGTTTGTCCGAATTAAACGTTCCTTCTTCTTGATGATCTCCCTTGCGCCTGCCTCCCGCTCCTCCCTCGCGCATATCATGACCATATCACAAACCCTACACATACAATTCTACGACTCACATGGCACAAACAAATCATGCAGTAAGGGCTCATAGGATTGAGGTACAACCTTTGGTGGGGTTTAAAAATAAATGCTATGTAATACTTAGGATTCAATTTAATACAATCGCGACTCAATGATGCAAGATTAAGATAGAAGCATAGGTACTATATGTATGCAAGCATGGGGAATTTCTTGCCTGACAGACCAGCAGTGGTATAACCAGAATCTAGGTAGTACTCTGCTTCTCTTGGTAGTTCTATTGCTCGGCGTCTGTCCAGAATAAAAGTGAAACACACAAAGAGCCATAATAAATAAAGTACGCAATCATATGAATAAAAGCAATAAGCAAACAAGGAATGCCATGATGGAATGATGCATAATTACATGGCATAAGATAGCATGACATGGGTGAGGTGTGAAAACAATAATAAAACACTTTATTTATTTACTTATAAGCATGTTTTACTCCCATAAACAGTTTTGATTATTTAATATTTATATGATGCATGTTTCAATTCATATCATGGAATGCATAAACAGAACAGGCTCATCGCGCTGATCAATTTAGACATATTATTTATTCAATTTGGAATTGCGAAATTAAAGTTATGAATTTATCAAGAAAAGGCATTTATTGACATTTAAATAATTTTGAAATTGTAAATTTCTGAAAAATTATTTTGGATGGAATATTTGAATTCCTGGCATTTTTCTGATCCAAACATATATTATATGTATCATTTTGGTTTGGCATTTAAAAGATCTAGATATAAGCATTTATACCATTTTAATCTTTTTTTGCAAAATAGAGAGGCGGAAAAATACTTTTGTTACTGGTGCTAGCCTAGCCGGTGTGTATGACGTGTGGGGACAGGGTTCTGAGATGGCAGGTGCTAGTCATCCGGCTACGGTGAGACTGACTGTTGGGGCATACTTGTGAGATTAAAAACAGGAACAAGAAAGGTGGCCAACGGGATTTGAACTCCCAACCTCTGAGCTCGGCCAGGAGATAGATCAAAAGCGTGGACCAGATGGGCTGCCGTTGGTTTGTATTAGAGTATAGGCTTGTGTTTCTTTTGACCCTTATGCCACTGCGGTTACTCTGAAGAAACTAAAATAGACAGATTTTTAACTGACGAACGAAGGTTTGCTCGAGCTGTGAATATACCGGTGGCATGATCTTGCGGGGATGACCACGGCGGCTAAAGAAGACGTATTGGGGCGTATAGATACTCAAAACGACCGGGAGAAAAAGATCTACGCACTGGTATGATCGGCACGTGCTGGGGTGGACCGTGTCTAGTGCTGTATCGTGAAGAACGAAAACAACAGGAACCTAGAGAACTGTTCGGACATCGATCTTGCTATCAAGATTCCGAGAGTTGTACTAGTTGGTTTCGAACGTTCTTTATCTATTTTTGACAAGGGAGTCAATATCTACAACTATCGTTCTGGTGTAGTTCGAAGAGGAGCACCGCAGATACAACTAGGACTCGTTTAACAGAGATACCAGGAAACTTCTGGCGCTCTCGCGGCGGCGAGCGCGCATGGCGTTGCACCCAGTGGTGAGGAACTGCGAGATATGCACGGGGAGGATGTCTGAGAGGTCGTGGAGCTCACCCTGGGGTTGCGGCTGAAGGTAGTACGGCTTGAGGCGTCCATGATCTGCAGCGGGGTCACGGATGGAGAACTCATTCTAGCTTTGGTTCACGGCGGCGCTGGTACTTCTCCAGCGAGGTTCTCCGGTGTGCTCCAGTACAGGATGATGCAGAGGAAGCAGGGGAGTCCGATGGTGCTCTTGGTTCTCCTCGGAGAGCTCCAGAACTTCAGGTAGAGCACCTGGCCGACCTATGGTTTTGAGGGAGGCATGGGCTAGGCCATGGCCATGGTGGTTGAGAGGAGATAGGGGAGGTAGGAGAGGATGGAGATGATCTCATATCGAGATCTGAGAGGTGGGGTGGTTAGGGTAGAGAGGAAAAGGAGGAGCACATGGGGGTTGGTTTCACCTTTTTGCAAGAGATGGAAAAGGAGGCACGGGTTAGGGCTTAGAGAGGGCATCTCTTCACTTGTCCTGTAGCTTTAGAGAGGGAAGAGAGGGACCATGGAGGAGGGTGAGTGCTGGTCGTGGTGACCATCTTTCTTGGCAAGAAAAGGAAAGAGGGAGGTGGCCTCTTTCTAGCCAAGGGAAGAGGGGGAAAGGAATGGTCCACATGCACACGCATAGCACATGCATAAGGCACATACACACACTTGGTAGATAGATGGTGCGATGGAAGATGGGTGGTGTAGATGGTGGTTAGTGATTTAGGTATATATAGGATTCTTTTTTATAATTGCTTGGTTTTTGAATTTATTCTCAAAACTTTGTTTGAGTTATCAAGCCTTGCAAAATTTATCAACAAAAAATGCATGCAACAAAAACAAGAAGAAGAAGGGTGGAAGGGGTGGCATTGGACCAAGACCAAGGGGTGTGAGGAGGGGTATGCTAGGCAGAAATAGATTGGTGATGTTTGAATCATATTCAAAAAGCCAACAAGATCCAAAAAAAATTTATAAGAGGGAAATGTAAAAAAGGGTCCAATATTTCATGTGACTAGATTAGGTGTCTTTATATTGCATGTACATGCAATAATGCAGACTTGCATGCATGTGAGACAAATGCATGCATGTGGTGTTTTAAGTGAAGATAAAACAAATAACAAGATTTAGTATGAAGAAAAACAAGGCTTATTATAAATGGTTTGAATCAACCCATGTGTGAAGAAAAATATTGGTGGATCCATACAATATACATAGATGGGCATGAAATAAATACCAAGAACAAAATGTTAAGGCCCACGTATACATGTATGGTGGAATTCAAGGATAAGATCAAATGGCAAGATGACATGTGTGCTAAGAGTCAAGATTTAAGAGAAGGAGTCAAAGGAACACATGGAAAATATGTGAGAGGTAGATATAGGCGTGGAGTCATCAAAGCAGGGTCATATGGCAACACTTGGTGGAAGGGATTCATACATAGGTGTGTGGTTTGAATTAAGGAACCAAACAAAATAATATGGCCACATACATATATATGGTAGAATTAGAATGCTATCGAAAGAAAATTGACATGACAAGTTAGTGTGTGGGAAAGAATTAGAGAGACATGCCCTCAACTCATATTGGGCATTATAAACAATTATCAAGAACCAAATACAATATATCAAGAAGCAAAGTATTAATATGCAAGACACTGTCATGTGAGGAGAAGAACCAAAAGGAAAAGGGGTTTTATATGATGCTCAAATGCAAGGTGGCATGGTGACATGAGCATGATATAATGATGCTGCAATAATGATATGTAGGAATTATCAATACATAGACTAGGAAAGTAGCATTACAATTGTTAGACAATTGGGATGCTACAACTCTCCCCCACTAAACAAGAATCTCGCCCCGAGGTTCCTAGGAAAAAGAAAAATGCACAAGAAGAAGTGGGTGTTCGGAACAAAGGTGATCCTCATGTTCCCAAGTTGATGAGCAACGGAATGGTGCGACCATTACACCTAGCAAAACTTACTAGACTTGTTGCGAGTCTTGTGTTTTTCTTCTTAAAAACAATGGAATTTGAGAACATGGAAGGTTGTGGTGAGATGAGAAAGATAGGAAGAACATAGTTCATATACTCTCGAAAAACTCGATAAAAGAATAGAAACACTTCGTGAAAGAATATATGAAAACGGTGTATCAAGGAGAAAGAATAGACACATCATTAGGATTCAAGATCAATAGCTGCAAGTTAGGATGATTCTTTGTTTCACTAGAAGAAAAGAGAGATTTTGGAGAAGTTAACAACCACTATGAAAACATCATTATTTCTTCCCTTAGATTTAAGAATTGAAGTCCGGAAAACAATATTGCCTTCAAACAATAGAATTCCTTGATATCAACGACATAATTGGGTTAGAAATTCTCGGATTAGATTCTTTTTGTGCTGGTAAGGACCAAAGGATCACGCAATTGAGGTGCGCGGATTATCTTCAAGATAAGGAGCCGACGCTAGCTTATGGTGGATCCTGAGAAGAAGTTGAATGTTGAATATCTGAAATTTATTGTAGAGATTCTTATTGCTTTCCTTACCCAAGAGGTTATTGCAATATATTTTGCGATTGATGGCATCAATCATAATTGGCTTTACCGAGAGAAAGGAATTGACGATATCTTCCATCCATCTTGTATGACAATATAGAACACCGACAGAATAAAGAGGACGGAGAAGATTTTGCATTTGCTTGGACCAAATCATTGAAGATTTGCTCCATCTTGAAATAGAGGAGACGTGCCAACAAGAGGTTATTGATTATGTTCTTCGAGAGAACACTCTAGAAAACAAGGACGAAAGTAAAAGTATCAAGAGATAAAGGCCACTTCTAACTTCCATGGGATGAGTGAAATCGCATTAACCACCCAACTCAATGTAAAAGAGCAAATGATAAGAGTTGTGGTATGGTACCTACTCCATCCCACACCCAAAGCATTACTCCGTACATGAATAGGAAAATCATGCAACCCAACTCTCAGAAATTTAGACTGAAGATCTTGACAAGAAGAATTCAGGAAGCTTCGTAAGAAAACAAGGAGGTGATGCAAACACTTCGTGAGATCCAAGCAGATAAAGATGATGATGTTGTCGTCATGTCGGAAGAACCAAGCCATCGAAAAAAATATGAAGGAAGCTCACGACAAATAGATGAAGGCTTCAATAGATAGATTAAGGATAGCACCAAACTTGAATAGAAGACTTACGAAAGATCTGGAAAAATCTCCGCGGCATCCAGCGGATTGAGGATAGAAGAAAAAACTAGAGGGTTTCAAAAGGTTTCTTGATGAGCAGAAGACCAGATAATTTCTTGTCCTTCTTAATAAGATCCGAGAGATATAGCAGTCTTGAGAATAATTTCATCGGAATGGTGATGATAACTTGCCAAACAATGAAAAATTCTGGATTTGGTTGAAGGTGGAAGATGGAATTAACAATTGACTTGATGATTATAGAACTGTAGCAATGTCTTTAGCAGAAGGACATGACCGATATAGGTGACTACAAAAATTTAGAACTTACACTTTTAGAACATTACACAAAAGCGATACTCACGAAGCTTGATAGGATGACAGGAAAATATTCTTCATGTTCTTCCATTGATATCGAATAGGCGAGAATATCGTCAAGATATACCACCATGAATTTAACGAGATATTCCAAGAATACCAAGTTCATGAGGCAAGAGAAGCAAATAGATGCTTAAAACACTTTTTGAGCTCAACACTCTTTGAAAGATCAACATTAAGATCAAGAATTGGTGTTTATAAAAATACATTGAAAGAATAGATTATCTGGACCTTTGGATAAGAAAAGAGATAATGACTTGTTCACCTTCTTGATCGGATCACTGGTTGAAAAGAGGAGAGAATCTGCCAAGTGGTAACCTGGCTTAGGCTTGGTTAACTCGGCCCTATGGGTACCTGCAAACAAGTTTCGAAGGGCTAGCCGACATAGATTATATGTCGCCGGGATAGTGTTAGACAAATATCCTTCGTGCCGGGTCACCCCGTAAGTCGGACTGCCTTGAGGTGACTCGGCCAGCTTAAGCTTTGACCTTGTCGTACCTCGGCTAACACGACCCTTATACCCCTGCGTGACCCTACCTAGGGGTATCCCCCAACATTAGTCCCCTAAGCTGGTGCGATCTTAGCAACTTCAACTAATAAGGCCATAGAAGGTTCAACCTACCAAGTTCTGTGCTCTCTTGGCCAAGTTATCCTGTAACTCGGCTCTCATGACCTGGCATTCCCTCGGCTCATTCCGAGATATTACTCGCTAGCCGGGTTACCTTTTATTTATCCAGGTTATCCTTCCTTCTCCCGTACGCTTCCCCACATCCTACGTGGAGGGTAATCATTGGTTTGCTTCATTTTAAGGGACTACGCCGTGCCGGTTACTGTATTCATTGTCAGGGATAACTGTTGCAAACGTCACATCATGGCTGCCTCCTCGTTAACTGTATCACCATGTCGTGTCATGGGTTCTGCTGCTCCCTGTGGCCCTTCCTGTGGCTCGCTTTTGATTGGTTGATCTAGTGGATACACGGCCACACCATGTGGCTTAGCCGTAGCACTGGATCCCACTACATTTCTCATTGGCATGGTTAAATAGGGGGTGAGGGACACCCCTTGGTCATTTCCCCCACCCTCGCACACATCTGCCTCTGTTCTTCCTATTTCTTCTTCGTAGCAACAATATCGCCGCTGCTTCCGCTCTGCGTAGCGCTGCCACCACCGTCCCCTACTGCTGTGCTTTTCCGTCGTAGCCACGCTGCCACTTCCGCGTAGCCACACCGCCACGGGGTCACGCCAATCTAGGACACTATCCCCCATCATAGATTGGGTCTACGAGGACAGCGATTTGCATATGACCGAAGAGGAGATTGCCATTGTTGAGGAGGAGGAGGAGGATGACGACGAGGTGCCTGAGTGCGGCGCCTGGGCCAGCTCCTGGGTCTATGAAGATGATCTTGATTGGCTCTATCGGACCCGCCGCATCCCCGGAGGGGTAACCTGCCGCCTCCCTACCAGGATATCACTCCCTTACCCAATCTGAGTGAGTTCATGGTCTTCCTTTCTCACTTCCAATGCGGCTTCGGTATCCCCGTCAGCGATTTTTTCCATGATTTCATCAACACATACGATCTCCAACCGCATCACTTCTGGCGAACACCATCACCTCGCTTTCCTCCTTTGCATCCAGATTAGAAGGGTATGTCAGCCTTTGGCCCACCATTCAACTTTGGTTCAAGTTCTTTGGCCTCCGCAAAAATGTCATCCCTGATCCTTTGGCTGCCACCGCCGACAAATACTTAACCCAGTGCGGTGTAGCCTCTGTCTCTCCCCGCAAAAACTCTATATTACCCCGAGCCACTGACCTCAAGTCTTGCGAAGGCTGGCCCCGGACGTTCTTCTACGTGAGGAACAACACTGATGAGGATCTGATCTGGCTGTACCCCTTCCAACTAGGCATGCCAGATACATCTTTGTGGAACCGAATCCCAAGGCGGCCAACTCCCTTGGTGAATGAGGTGGAGAAACGAATCATGGAGCTGAAAAAGTTGGGGCTACGCAGCAAGGATGTGATCATCACCTTTGTTGGTAGCCGAATCTCTCCGCTACAAAAATGCACGCACAAGCTCTGCCATATGAGTGGGCATCTTGACCCCAACCGAACATCCTCCTTCAAGCTCAACAACACCAAGATTTTCCGCCAGGTCAAGGCTATCTTCAAGATAGAGAAGGAGCTCACCGAAGAGTGGGAATGGGGGTTGGAACATTTTTGCCGAGATAAGATGCCTCCGCCGGTATGTTTCCCACTTGATCCCTTTTCCGAGTCTTGTCTTATGTCGGACCATCCTCTTACTCGATTCTTTTGTATTTTTTCCTTTAGTTGTTTCTTCAGCAAACCGTTGAAGATGGTACGGAGCCGTCCCTTAAATGGCAAGCCTAATACACGGAGGAGCCGGATTCTGAAATGTTTTTCCCACTCCGGATGGCTCCAAACGAACTTCTGGTAAGGCCTCTTCTTTAAGGGATTGTCTTGATGACAATGAAGATGATGATAGTGAGATTTTGGAGGTACTTGACCCGATGCCCATCTCTTACGCATTTCTAGTTGATTCAGCTTCAGCTAATCCGGACAGGCAGGTCCACGAGGATCCTCCTCTTGCCGTGGGTGACCCGGTTCCTGCCCCCTACAAGAAACGTGCGGCAACCTTGGTTGCATCCTCCGAGCCACCCCTGACTAAGAAGAGGCAGAAGAAATCCTGCGACAAGGCTGCCACCAAGAATATCCCCCGAACTAAAGCCACAGTTTGGAGAGTGCCCAAGCCCAGGGAACCTCCAACCTCATCCGAGTAAGTCTCTTTTTCTTCCTTGTCCATTTTTTGGACTATACTTCATTATTTTCATGTATTTCTTGTTTCTCTTTTTCTGTTATAACTTGTTGTTCTTTGTATGTTTTGGCAGGGCTGCTAGGGAGGTCCCCCAGAGCGGCTCGAGCATTGCTTCGTCTATCCTAAGTGCCCCATCCACCCCTCACAACAATGACACGCGCCCGCTGAGCCCTATTCTGGAGAGCTCCACGGCCGCTTTGAACCTTAGCCCACCTTGTCACGAGGAGGGCAATGTTAGTGCGGGGGAGGGGGGAAGTGGCGCTGCCAAGGATATGGCTATGCCGGATCACCGCAGCTCTTCTTCGGCTCAGCCACAACCTGCCACACCGAGGTGCCAGTTATATCGGCACCGACACAAGTTTCAACTTCATCAGCACCAGCACCAACACCAGTACTAGCACCAGCTTCAAGTTCTGCACCAACTCCTCCTGCCTCGTCTGAGTCTTCCAAGACTCGGCGAGAAGACTAATCTCAGCTCAGCCCCAAGGCCAAAGCCCCTATGCCAACACCTTCTGCCAAGGATATCTTCTAGCAAAAGCTTCAGGGTAAACCTGACACCAAGGCCAAAAAGGGTACTGATGCCTCTAAGGCCCAAATAGCTGCGGAGGCCACCAAAACCCCTAAGGGATCATCCGTAGAATCTAGACATAGTACTATTTTATCCATGATAAAGAAGGGGAGTACCGCCTCTAGCTCTGCTGCTTCCGGGTCTGTTGGCAGCAAGAAGCTCGCTCTTCATACTAGCCCAACTGTTGCCCAGATCACAAGGAAAGAGGCCCATGCCAAGGGCTTGGTGGCAACCCAGATGCTCAGCGAGGAAAACTATGGTCCGGTGCTAATTGAATATGTCAACAACTGGAATGACGCCGAGTTCATCAACCTCAATGATGAAATACCTGAGAAGTTCGGTCTCGCCGAGTTCAACGCCCAAATGAACATAGCTTCTAAGGCCATCACACTTGCAGGCCAAATGATGGAGGTAAACCTCTTCATCATGCCTTTACATAAGTGCAAGTAACTATAGATATATCCTCCAGTCCCCGAGCCTCCGGTGGAGTAACGCGTTACTCGGTCGGATGCTCCAACCAAAGTATGTCTAGTTGCGCTAAATTCCTTAATAAAATTCAAATATTCACTCAACTAGAGCAGGGTTAAGTTCCGCTTGGCTCGGGTCTTGAGTAGATTCAAATATTCACTCACCTAGAGTTGGGTTAAGTTCCACTTGGCACGGATCTTGAGTAGATTCAAATATTGACTCACCTAGAGCCGGGTTAAGTTCCGCTTGGCCTAGGTCTTGAGTAGATTCAAATATTCAATCACCTAGAGCCAGGTTAAGTTCCTCTTGGCCCGGGTCTTGAGTAGATTCAAATATTCACTCACCTAGAGCCGAGTTAAGTTCCACTTGGCCCGGATCTTGAGTAGATTCAAATATTCCTTCCTATACATGAACTAACACTTTCCTTTTTAGATCACCACCAACCACTGAACCGCTAAGTTTTAGCGGCTTCTAGATACCCACAAGGAGCTGCGCTCTAAGTACAGCACACTGATCACCGAGCACAAGAAGAGGGGTAATCTCTTTCACTTGTGTTTTCGCTCCTTCCTTCCTTCATCCATTTGATGTTCGAACTAATTCATTATCCAGACTGCGCAGCCGAAGTTGAGGCTGAAAACAAAATTATGCGGAAAAATCTAGCTGAGATCAAAGGTAACTCATCTTGGTCTCTCAAACTTTTTCCTTTTTTCATCCTGACTTGGAAAATAATTATACCTCGGCTTTGCCAGGTCAACAAACTATTTGCAGTGTCCCTTGAAGATAGCGTGCCATTTCTTGACATGATGCTTCACTTTCTTGAACAAGCAGGGTAGTATGAGGCCGAGCTCAAGAAGAAGGATGACGTGATCGCCGAACTCTGGCTCAAAGATGATGAGATTACTTAGCTGAATGCCGAAATCAAGAAGTTGAAGAATTCTCACAGGGCTGAGCTGGATAAGGCTAATCAGAACTTCTCCGAAGAAAAGGAGCATCTGAAAACTTAGATTGAAAAGGACCAAGATATACTGAAGGAAGTCGACGTCAAGCTTGAGTCGGTGACCACCGAATATGAGAAACTCCGAAAGAGAAATGATGATTGTCTCATGGAACTGACTCAGATCCTCAGTTATATCTCTCGTCAGTTCTTTTCCTTCCTTCAACATTTATTTGTCCGGGTCATGTGTCGTTACTTATTGGTATTACTTGTCTCCTTCTTAGGCAAATTCCCGAAGAGCGATGCCATTTCTACTGCTCCTATTTCCAAGTTCCTCTTAAAGCGAGGCACTCCTATTGGTCCTAGTGCCGAGTCTATTCCCTATGACATGGAGGACATGCTGGTTAGCCTTGCTGCCGAACTGAAACCATAAAGAACTATGGTGCGGACATCATGATTGCAGCTGCCCGGATCTTCAATGCCCTTTGGCCTACTGATCCCACTCCCAGAGGTAGTACAACCTTTATTGCAAAACTGATGGAGTGTGAGACCCAGCTGAACCTCTAGAGGGAATCTGCTGCGCGTGCTGGTGCTGACACGACACTAAGCTTCGTGCTATCTTGGTATGAGGGCTTGGATCTGAAGGTTCTTGATCGCATGCGCACTGGATCCAAGTGGATGAATGATCCAGAGTGCTTCGCTCGACATAAAGCTTGCTCTTACAACCTCATCAAGTACGCCTTTGTCCACAACTAGAACGAAGGACTGAGCTTTCTTGACGCCATCAATGATGATTACGTCGAAGATGGATCAGGCGACGAAGAAGAAGAAGCCTCTGAATTTGTCGAGGACACTGAAGATCCAGAGGGTGCGGAAGCTAATCCGGATGATGAGGCAAAAACCGAGGTTCCTCCGGCTAATACCGACTTGCCTCCTCCTACGGCCGATGATCTGGCTCCTGTTGCTGCTCCTTGAGCAAAAAACACTTTAACATTTATCAAATCCCTGGTATGCCGGGTGTAGATGTATCAAGAACAATGGTTATGTTTTTCTACTAAATCACTTATGTCAGATTAACTTGCGCGTAGTCCCCGAGTTCCATTATCTTGTTCTTCCTACTTTATGATTTGGCTCACGTCTACCTTGATTCAGTTTTTTGACTTGCGAGTCCGAGGTTCAAAAAATTGACTTAACAATACTTGAAACTTTAGGATTAGCTCAAAATAATTCAACATAACACAAATAAAATAAATACAGGGTTAGTCTGAATAACAAATGTTGGCTCGATTACATTCCTTTCCTTAGTCATTTTTCATGTGCTTCGCAATTCCAAACTTGTTCTGTTGCTTGCCATGACGCCAATTCTTGTTGGACAGTAGCAAGTCGAAGAGTTAGGTTTTCGGTTCCTACACATTTCTAACCTGGCTAAGATGTAAGTAATTTAAGCTAGCCAACATATAAAAGTAAATACAGAAAATACAATTATTAAGGCAATCCCCGAGTTTCTACTTGGGGTACCAAGGTTTCATTCATGAACTCATTGCCGACATACATACCGACATATGAGAGATTCAGATACACACACTTTTTTGCTAAGTGTAAAACTGACGAAGTACAGCTACATTCCATGGACACTTAGATTCCTCGCCGGATTTGTCTGCCTTGTTCTTCTCCTGTGGTTGTGCATCAATAAGGTAATACGAATCATTGTGCAATGCTTTGCTTACAATGAATGGCCCTTCCCATGGGGGGATAACTTATGCATGCTAGCAGTGCGCTGCACCAGATCACCTTTCCGGAAGACTCGGGGGTTTACTTTCCGGCTATGGTAGCATCGGAGATTTTGCTGATATATGGAGGATCTGGACAAGGCCAGTTCTCTCGCTTCTTCCAGCAGATCAACATCATTTTGCCAGGTTTCCTGCACTTTGGCTTCTATGTATTGGGCAACCCTAGGCGATTTATCCTCTATGTCGGCTGGTAATACAGCTTGTGCCCCATATACCAGAAAAAATGGCATATAACCTGTTGATCGATTCGGAGTTGTTCTTAAACTCCATAGTACCGCTGGTAGTTCTTCTATCCAGCACCCCGCAGATCTTTGCAGCGGCTCAATGAGCCAAGGTTTTATCCCGGACAAAACTAGTCCATTGGATCTTTCCACTTGTTCGTTCGATACGGGGTGGGCTACTGATGCAATATCTAGCCGGATCTTCTTTTCTCGGCAGAACCTCGCAAATGCTCCTTCAGCAAAATTTGTGCCATTATCAGTTATGATATTGTGAGGATAGCCGTATCTCAAGATTATATCTTTGAGGAATGTCACAGTTGTTGCCCCATCACATTTCCTAATTGGCTTCACCTCGATCCACTTGGTAAATTTGTCTACCATAACCAAGATATGGATCATGTTTCCTTTTGGCGGCTTCAATGGGCTGACCATATCCAAACACCATACAACAGATGGCCAAGTGATAGGTATAGTTTTCAGCTCCAACATAGGCATGTGTGTCTTGGTGGCGTACCTCTGACAACCATTGCATTTTCTTACAAGATCTTCTGCTTGCTCCAAGGCACTTGGCTAGTAAAATCCATGCCGGAAAGCTTTGCCACTAAGGCTCTGGACGAAGTGTGATACCCACACTCTCCCTGATGGGTATCTCGAAGAATGTCAAGCCCTTCTTCCGGGTCAACACATTGCTGCAGAACACTTGTGACACTCCTCTTGTATAGTCCGACATTGATAATGGTGTATGCCTTTTCTCTCCTTTGGATTTTCCTTGAAAGTATCTCCTCACTTGGCAAGGTTCCCTCTTTCAAGAACTCAAATATTGGCTTTCCTCATGCAGGTATAGCTTGAACATGGAAAAATTCCTCATCAATTTCCATTGATTCCACCGACATAACTCCCGCCGGATCAAGCTGAATAGTCCCTGGGTTCTGCTAGGTAGTCCCTGGGTCTGCCGAAGTAGTCCCCGGGTTTGCTATGGTGTTCCCCCAGTCAACATCCATAGGGGTAGCTTCTGATCCGTAGTGCGCCAAGACATAGATTGACTCAGATTCTAGTGAGGGTGTGATAGTTGGTTTTCTCAAGTGCTCCAAAGCAACGCCTAGCGGGATTGGCTACTGAGATGACCCTAGTTTGGGCAGTATGTGGGTTGCTTCATTTTCAAGCCGAGGCACATATCTTTTGGACATGGAATCTATAAAGGGCCATGTTTGCATCCAGGGCATCCCAATTGCCAAACACTTTCTGCACCACC
The DNA here is from genome assembly GCA_910589775.1 of Avena eriantha. Classification (NCBI taxonomy): domain Eukaryota; kingdom Viridiplantae; phylum Streptophyta; class Magnoliopsida; order Poales; family Poaceae; genus Avena; species Avena eriantha. The sequence goes on along the minus strand of OU342746.1, from coordinate 50,368,748 downwards.
AAATCCAAATCACCAAAACATTGTATCCGATGTATCCCCACTTCCTTTGCCACCTTAAGTCCATGCACGAGCGCTTCATACTCAACAACATTATTCGACGCTCTGAAATGGATCTAGAGTACGTATTTCAGTTGATCTTTCTTGAGCGAGGTAAGTACTACCCCGGCCCCTAGTCCTTCCTTTAACTTTGATCCATCAAAGTGCATCCTCCAATAGTTTGAGTCTAGCAAAGGTGGTTTGTATTGCATTTCAGTCCAATCCATGAAGAAATCAGCCACTGCTTGAGATTTGATTGCATCTCTCCTATCAAACTATGGTGCATAGGGAGCTAACTCAATTGCCCATTTTGCAATCCGGCCACTTGCATCTTTGTTGCTCACTATCTCGGATATGGGCGCTTCACATATCACTTTTATGGGGTGTTCCTCAAAGTAATGCTTGAGCTTCTTGGCTGCCATATACATGTCGTATGCCATTTTCTAATAGTGAGGGTAATTCTATTTCGAAGTTAACAACACCTCGCCTAGGTAATACACTGGCCTCTGCACTGACTTACCATCTTCGTCACGCTCCACCACTATCACGGCACTTATGACTCGGTTGGTCGCAGCTATATAGAGCAACATTGGCTCTTTGGATAGTGGCGAGGCTAACACTGGTGCAGAGGCTAGCATCTTTTTTAGTTCATGAAATGCTCTATCAGCTTGCGGTGTCCATATAAATTTATCTGCCTTTTTCATTAACTGGTAGAGGGGCAATGCCTTCTCTCCCAGCCGACATACAAACTGACTTAATGATGCAAGGCAACCAGTAAACTTCTACACATTGTTAAGACACTTTGGCAGTTCTATTCTTTATATGGCTCAGATTTTTGTAGGGTTGGCCTCGATACCTCGGCTGGATATGAGAAAACCGAGTAATTTCCCGACCGGCACACCAAAGGTACATTTCTCCAGGTTAAGCTTCATTTGGAACCTCCTTAGGTTCGTGAATGTTTGCCAGATATCATCAAGGAGCGTTTTGCATTCCTTAGTTTTTATTACAACATCATCCACATAAACTTGCACATTCCGACCAATTTGGCCATGTAGACATTTTTGCATGCATCGTTGATACGTTGCCCCTGCATTACATAAACCAAACGGCATAGTGCAATAGCAATAAGCCCCATACAGGGTGATAAACGTGGTCTTTATTTGATCATCTGGGTTTAAAGGTATTTGGTGGAAACTAGAATATGCATCTATGGATGATAAAAACTCACACCCAGTAGTTGAATCTATGACTTGGTCTATCCCTGGCAGTGGAAATGAATCTTTTGGACATGCCTTATTTAGGTTCGTGTAATTGATACACATACGCCACACCACTGCCACATTCGGATCATCCCTCTTCTTCTCCACGAGCACCGGGTTAGAGAGCCAATCAGGGTAAAGTACTTCCATGATAAACCCGGCTGCAAGGAGCCGAGCTATCTCATCTCCAATGACCGTTCTCCTATCTTTGGCGAAGTTGCGGAGACGTTGCTTCATCGACTTTGCTCCGGGTCTTACATTCAAAGAGTGCTCGACCAACCCTCGGCACACCTTGCAGGTCCTGTTTAGACCAAGCAAAAATATCCCAATTCTCACAAAGGAAGTTGACGAGCTCGCTTTCCTATTTGTCACTTAACCCGACACCAATGGTTACGGTGCGCTCTGGGAACTGATCATCGATGGGCACCTTCTTTGTATCCTTTGTCGCTTGAAACAAGGCACTCCCATGCGCGTTAGTTAGAGCCGGCATATACTGCTGCGCGGACTGAGCCAATGCCGCCACTTCCTGAATTTTCCTTTTCTCCTAAGAAATCACGAGTGACTCGGCTAGGTTAGACCCGGCTGAAGCACACTCAATGGAACGCCTGAAGTCCCCAACTATGGTGATCACTCCCCTTGGCCCAGACAACTTCATCTTCAAGTAACGGGTGTGAGTACTTGCCATAAATTTGTTCAGAGCAGGCCTGCCGAGTAACGCATGATACACAATTTCTAGGTTCACAACTTCAAACTCCAAGTTCTCAGTCCGGCAATTGTCCCTTGTACCGAATAACACGTCAACCCAGACCTTGCCAATGGGTTCACACGAGATACCCAGCACAATGCCATGGAAAGTTGTCTTTGTCGCTTGAAGCATGTTCTCCGATATTCCCAACTTGTGCATGGTATCCTTGTACATGATGATAATACTACTGCCATTGTCTATCAGCACCTTGGAAAATCTCACACTGATATTCGGGCCAATGAATGTCAGATCCAATACCAGTGCATAAGATCTAGGACTCGGCATGAGCCTAGGGTGGTCCTTGATGCTCCAAGTGATTTCTTGTTCCGCCCAAGGCATATACCTCATCACAGCTAGCATAACTGCATTCACCTCCATATGTAGGTGCTGCAAGCTCTTTCTATCAGTTTCCTCTATGTTGAACACACAGTAACTTTGGCGATGCTCTCTGTATTCATTTCTCCTGTCATTGTCGTGGTATCCTTGGTCTTGCTGTTGTTGATTATTCACCTGATGCACTGCATCCCTTCTCTCATGGTTCTCATACCTCGGTGGAGGTGGAGGCAACATTAGTTGTTGTCCACTTCCCTCAGTATGCTGCTGCCGAGGTGCATCGTTTCGAGGTGCTTTGTGCCGAGGTCCATCATGCTGAGGTGCTTCGTGCCGAGGTGCTTGAGCATTCCTCGAGCCACCTTGCTCTATCTTCCTCATCCATTCACATTGTTGGGTCATATGATTCACCAGGTTATTCAAACCTGGTGTGTGGAACTTGCATGGCTAATCCAGCATAGACTTGTATGTGTACCTCGACCTATCCTTCTTTTCCTGCCACTATTTCTTCTGTTTTTGGCATCCAAGTTTTCTTACCATCATTCCTTTGTTGCCACTATTGCCCTCTAGTTTTCTAACATTGGTTTGCACCTGCATGTGGCTGATCTTGATCCACAGCCGCCACTTGCTGCGAGCTGTACTGGTATCCGGCCGATCATCTCTTCTTTTATCTCGGAAATCATTCCTCCGGGATGACCTGGAACCATCTCTGTTGTAGTACTCCTCATTTGGCTCACTTGACATTAGCCGAGGCTGGGTTGGATCACCCAAGGTGTATGAATCAGCGATCTGAATTGTTTCTGCCAAGATAGTTGGCATATCTCGCTGCAACCTCTGCCACAACATACTCCCACACCTACAACCTTGGGCGAACCATGCAATTGCTTGTGATTCAATTACCCTTCACAGGCACGTTGCACCACCGAGTCAAGAATTCTTGGTCCGGCTCATTTGGCCTCTACTTGCATAATGGCAAAGTCTTTGGCCTATTCGGCCTCTTGTACGTTCTCGAGAAGTTGCTGATGAAAAGCTCCTCAAAATCTAACCAACAATTAATACTTCCTGGCGGCAAATTGTTCAACCAGACCATTGCCGGCCCCTCCAACATCTGTGGCACATATCTCACAACCCATCACAAATTGCCCGTGGCAATGTTCACTGCTGTTGCATAATCAATGAGCCAATCATACGGCTTGGTGATGCGATCATACGTCTTTGTTCCTCTAGCTAACTGAAAGTTCGCCACAGGTGGTTCTCTCATCATCCGAGGTCCAAAGCTTGTTGGACCCGGAGGACCTTGCACTTCAATCATCTCCGACCTATAGATTCGGTCCAATTTAAGCCTTGCATCATCCGGCTGCAAGTTCCTATTTCCCAATCTTGATCCAATTACATGGTGCTTCGTCCTAGGAAATCCGGCATCAGCCATCACCGAGTAACCATCATTGTATCTATCTTGACCCAGACGAGCATATTGCTACTGCATTGCTAGGCCAGCACTTCTCTCCTGCCGAGGTGCATATTGCTGCTGCTGTTTTCGAGGTGTATTTTGCCCTGCTCCCACCAAATTACGCTGTCCAGCATTGCCGTTGGCAGCATTTCCTTGACCGACATTGCCTTGGTCGTGGTTACCTCGGCCAGCTTCACCCTAGCTGGTACTATGATGATCTTTATCAACTTGCACTGCTTTTCCTTTCCTTGCCCTTACCGGGTCATATGGGACCATCTATTTGTATTTTCTCCCCAAGGTTACCACTTCCTCTCTTCTAGGGCCATCATGAGGTGACGATGCAGCCTCAGCGGACTTTGCAAGGTTACCCCTCACCGAATGAACTAGGTGAGATTCTCCTGGTATTGCTGGGTTTGCTTTGAGTATCTCCTCATTCTGCTTATTTGCCATTCTCACTAAGTGGTTTACTCTCTTATGTTGCCTATGTTGCCTCTCCCAGGCTTCTCCGGTTAGACCCTCTAACTCGGACGTTGTTGCCTCTGCAGCCCTAAGGTTCTTTGTCAGGGTACTGTACCTCTCAAGTCCTGCTGTTACCAGCGTAGCCGTTTTCCCTAGCTTAGGCACATACTCTATAGCATCCCATCTGTCTAACATATGTAATGCTATATGGTCTAGTAATATAATTGCTACTTTCTACATATAATTGTTGCATCATAATTATATCATGCTCATGTCATCATGCCTCCTTGCATTTGAGCATCATATAAAACCCTTTTATTTTGGTTCTTCTCTCATATGCATTAGTAATTGTATTTGGCTCTTGATATATTGTATTTGGTTCTTGATAAATGCTTGATGCCCAAGTTGAGTTGGGGGCATATCTTTTATTCAACTCCACCACCTTTTCCTTGTCACCACCTTTTAATTCCACCATCCTAATTATACATGAGCTTGTACATTTTTCCTTGGACATTTAATTTAGCTCATGTGGGTTGGGATGGATCCACTTCTATTTCCACATGCTCCCACACTAACATCATGTTGTTTTCACATTATTGATACGTGGAGCCACCTTTGCATGCATTATGAGTGGTACCCCCCTTTCTAGCTTCCATATGGAGTGTTTTGGAATAGTTGCTCGTGTTGGAATATTGTTGAGGATATTAAACACCTAGTGGAACATACACACTAGCATGTCCCATTTGTATTCAAATATGACTATCTCCATCTACTCCACATGGAGCATCCTTTTAATTCTTTTACTTGGCCTCATTTCATATCTGGGAATGCGTATGTATAAATGCCATGATTATTTATTATTGTTTTAACAAAATAAACATGGCATTTATTACTTGTGCATGGGCCATGCAAGTCACCACCATCTTTTCTCCTTTGGTTTTCTTTGGTTTTTGAGTGGATCCTTTCTTTTGTGAGCTTTCCTTTCTCTCTTACTCAAACCTCCTCATCTTGATCTGTGTTTCCTTGCCATGTGCATCAAGCCTAACCCCTCTCTTTATCCATCATCCCATCCATGCATGATCATGTGAGGTCATATCCAAATACCCATCTCTATCTCTCTCCTTCTCCACCATCACCATGTGTCCAACAAAAACCTCTCACCCCTCACCTCCATCTCACCCCACCTTGTTGGATCTTGTTAGATCATACCCCAAAACCCTAATCTCCATGAGAAAACCCTATACTTAACCACCCCCTACCCTACCCTTCTTGCTAAACCCTAACCCTACTCACCCATGCCAAGCTAACCCTACCCTTCCTAGCTTCGGCTACACCCCACCACCCTCACCTTGTCGGGCTACCCCTCCTCCCCCTAACCTAACCGAGTCACCCCCAACCCTAGCTCCATGCCGAGCACGCCCTAGCTAACCCTCTCGGCCTCTCTCTCTCCCACTCTCTCGCTGCAAGCCGGCCCCACCCGAGCCTCTCCTCCCCTCTGCCGGTCCCAGCTGCAGCCACACCAAGGCCGAGCCCTGCCTAGCACGTGAGGGAGAGGAGGGAAAGGTGGCCACCGCACCACCTTTTTCTCCCGAGCCTCCCCATGGCCTCCCCATGTGCGCCTCCCTCTCCTCTCTACCTATCTACTCCCTCCTCTCTACTTGTCATCACCCAGATCCACCAAGGCCTCGCCCTTCCCCTCCTTCCCCACCTACTGCTACCCTATCTTCCATCTTTGTCGACCACGTCGGTGTCGACGCCCACCTCTCGATCTAGGCGGCGGGCGCGGTGTTTGGGTGTCGAGGAAGAACGAGGCGAGCCTCTGCATCGCTCTTGTGCCCGTAGACGAGGAGGAGATAGCCCCGGCAGCCCGCTGCACGCCGACGACGCCAAAATCCTAGCTCCGGTGGGACGTCTGCGTCGCCGTCGACCTGCTTCTCCCCGTTCCGATCAGAGCCCCCCGACAACCTCGCGGTGAGATTCAGATACTCCTAGACATCCTCTCGGTCGCTGTCGTTTCCTGGTCGCGTCGATCGTTCCGTCGAACGCCCTCTGCGCGCCGGCGATCGCGGTCGGTTTCCACACCGTGGCATCGCAGAGGTACATCTAGCCGCGCAACCCTTCCCTACCAGCAACCCCTCCGAGCCGCGTTGGTCGCCGTCGCCTGCGCACGAGCGATCTGTCGCGTGTTCGAACCCCCGCCTCGCCGCGCCGTTCTTTGTCGTTTCTGTCAGATTCGTCAGAGAAGAGAAACAGTACCGCGTGGTACTTTTCCAGAAAACCCCCCACCCTTTTTGGTCGCTAACCCGCGCTCCTTCCAGCCCCGCCTGTCAGCCGCAGTGGTAGTTTTACAGAAAGGCTCCCGAAAGACCTAGCCCTCATCCCGCGGTCCCCCGGATCCGCCACGTGTCCAGCCCTGGCTGGCGCACACGTGCGGTGGACCCGCCGTCCCCGGTCCCGCTTGTCAATCTCTGTGGCTGGGTCAACTCGCGGTGAGAAAAGGTTCTGCGCGCCGTTTTCGCCCAGTCAGCATCGGTCCCACCCGTCAGTGACTGGGGCTAGCTATGGCTGAGTAGAAAAAGTCTTTCTGTTTATAAAAACAATTTCATAAATGTTTAAATAAGATTTTAAATTCTGTTTTTAATAACTTTTAATTGCTAATTCCAAATAATACAAATAATATATGTTTTTGAATCAGAAAAATGTGAGGAATTAAAATATGCTATTCAAAATTATGTTTGACCACTTTAAATTTTTGAGATGATTAAAATTACAATAAAATGCCCTTTTCTTAATTAATTAATAACTTTAATTCTATAACTCCAAATTCGACAAATAATATGTCTAAAACGATCAGCGCGATGAGCCCGTTCTAACTATGCTTTCCTTGTTCTGAATTGCAGCATGCATCATGTCATTATTAAAAATCAGAACTGTTTATGGCAATAAAACTTGACCAAATAATTAATAAATGTTATTCTTGTACCCCACACCTCACCTATGCCATGCTACATTACTTCCATGTAAATTGTGCATCATTCATCATGTCATGCTTGTTGCTTGTCGCATTTTATTCATATGCTTGTGCACTTTATTTATGTTGGCCCTTGTTTGTTTGGTTCTTCTTCGAATAGACGCCGAGCAGGGGAAATATCAGGAATCCCAGGAGTACTACCCAGATCCGTCTCTCGCTTCAACTGAGCTGCCAGGCAAGCACTACCACATGCTTGTATACATATAGTACCTATTGCCTCTATCTTATTCTTGCATCATTGAGTCGCGATTGCATTAAATTGAATCCCAAGTACCGCATAGCCTTTACTTTTAAACCCCACCGAAGCTTGTTCCTCCATCCCATGAGCCATTACTACAGGAGTTGTTTGAGCCATGCGAGTCGTAGAACAACATGTGTAGGGTATGTGAGTGTTTGATGGATAACGAGGTATCTAAACAACTTAACCTGAGTAGTAATGGGATAACTAATGAACGAGGCACCGGTGAGAAATATCTGCTATTTGGTTTTTCATGCTCACTTGTGTCCCGTAGGACCCCGAGTACTTGATTCCTGTTCCTTGACTATTCGCACTATCCACATCCAGGAGGCCGTGGACCCCCCTGAGCCAGAGCTTGATTCATTTCTATTTCTTGGGGCCACAAAGTAGTTTGGGGCTTTGTTACTATCCTGTACTTATGCCATGCTTTACTGTTTCACTTAAGATTGTGCGAGGAGCACCTATACTGTTTAGGATTGCGGAGTGTTTTCGTGGTATCGACAAGCCCAGTCACACTTTCGGGTTCCCAGTCGTTTACAGCCATTGGCGCAAACCTTGGGTCCGTCTCGGAGCCGGCCAACTTCATTGCGGGTAGCTTAATGGGGTGGCCCCCTGAAATATTTCTGAATCCTGTGATCGCTTTGTCGTGAATGCCTTGTTGGGTTTTGATTTGGTTTTTCCGAGGTTGATCGAGTGTGTGTTGCTATTTGTGCACCCCTGCAAGGTAAATCTTTGTGAAAGCCATGTCCGCGGTTATGGACGACTTGGAGCACGGTTTCTCGATCATAGACAAGTATAACTAAAGTACCGCTTTTAATCTGACTAAATACCTGACTAGTAAATAGTGCAATACTCATGGAATGGTTAATAAAACTGCCAACAGATGGGTTGTTCGTCTGCTTTCTCGTTGGCAATCGAGAAGGAGGATGGACCTGTTAATTATACTGTTATAACTGTTGTTACTAATTAACGGACATCCGTCTATCACTGGTTAGGCGGATGGTTAGCGAGTATCTATAGACTTGTTAGTTATTATCTTTTGCTGCAATTGCGTCACCCCAGGTCTATGTCCCCTTTAGAGGCATAAAGACTTGCTGAGTACCCCTAGTGTCTCACACAATAAATTGTTTGATTCAGATGAATAGGTGTATTCGCAAGATGGATACTGGGTGGAGGAGACAGATGATGTTGGCAATGATCACTCGGTGTAGAGATTCCGGGGATGGGGATCCGTGAGCTCTGTGGGCGAGATGTGTTTATTTATGTGGCATCTTATGCCGATTTGCTTCTTATCCGTATTCGGATCTTGTTTTCCGCTTCCGCCTGATACTCTGATGTTTGATGTATGAGGAGCTATCCTAAACTATTATCTCTATCTAGGATATTTGAATCTTCCCGTATGGCGTTGCAACATTTCTATTTCTTTTAGATGGAATGGCTCTGAAAACTGTTGTATGGTAGCTTGCATACATACTCACTTGTGTATGTATTTGATCACTTCGCCTATTGCCTACGCCGCTCGCTCTGTTCCCGATGTCTTGGAAGTGGTTAGGACGGCCGACGGGTCTACACGTGGGCGGTCCTCTAGGCCCCCGCTGTACTATTTTAACCACTTACGCTTCATCCAGGCTTGAACTTAGAGCGTAGGGTCCGAGGAAGTTACAATTGGTATCAGAGCCATCCCGCCCTTCAGGGTCTCAGCTAAATGGTCGTTGTCAGTCTAGCAAATATTTTTGGTAGCTATGTATACTAGGGAAAAACAAAACCTGAGAGTAGGACTGCTTCCATTTTTCTTCTTACCCACCTACCCACCCTTTTCTGGTAACGAAGTGTAACATTTTCAATCCTCTTCTAAAATTCAAACTAGGATTCACGTGTTCGGGGTTCCGTAGTACCATAGGTTGTGTGTGTGTGTATGTGGATTCCTTGTCTATCTGTTGCATCCAAATGTTATCACTATCTGCCTTTTGGTTATCAACTGTTGGTACATTCCATACCGACAGGCCTTTGTAAACCGATGCGATCTATCTAATTCATTGTATACCGGTGCGATCTGTCTTACTCTTTGTTATCCGACATTATCTTGTTTGGGGTGTTCGTTTCCGTAGTTACTAATCTTTAGGTTCATCTTAAGAAGAAGGTGTTGGGATATGTGTTTTACTTATTCATGTCCGGAGTAATGATTTCAGTGCGGGATGGAGTCGCGACCATACCACTACTTTTATCATTCGCTCTTGTATATTGGATTGGTAGAGTTACTAATCTTGATTCGTTAAGTGGTTTTGCGCATATAGTGGTATTTTAATGCCGAAATTTGCGGAATTATTTTCTTTGTTAGCTTGTGTACCACACTCCTTGTTCAGTCGTGTGCGATATGCTTAATACCTTCTAGGTGCTTTGAACTTTGTTGATATTTTAATATCATCTTAGTGAAGTGTATCCTTTAATTTTGGTTAATTCCATTTTGGTACTATTTTGGATTATTATTATTCTCCATTATAGTACTGACTTGTGTTTTATATCAATCACAGGATGGCACCACCACGCCGTTCTGAGGAGGACATACCACCTGGACTGGGGGCTGCTTTGGCAAGTATTTCTAATGCCTTGGGAGCAATGCAGCAGAACCAACAGAGATTCGAAGAAAGTGTTAGGAGGAATGGGTTTGTTCCGCTACCTCCACCTCCCAAGTGAAGAGACATCAAGAGTTTTCTAAAGTTCAACCCACGCCAATTTGAGGTGTCTGATCAGCCACTTGATGCCGATGATTCGCTGCGTGAAATGTCAAGGTTGCTGATGACTGCGGATGTTCCCGAGCAAGATTGGGTAAAATGTGCCATGCACCTTCTGAAGGGAGATGCAGCTCTGTGGTGGGAGAATTACCTCAAGGCAGACCACTCTGGTTTTTAGCCTACTTGGGAGCAATTCACTAGGGCTTTCAAAGAGCAATATCTGTCAGAAATTGTCATGGAAAGGATGAAGGAAGTGTTTCTCAACCTCAAGCAGGGCAATGACAATGTCAATACCTATATCAGAAACTTCATGAGCCTTTCTCGGTATGGTGGCGATGAGATGTCTGATGACAAGAAGAAGCAAAAGAGGTCCAGGCAAGGACTCAATGCATCCATCAAATATGCAATCACTCATGCAAGGCCGGGGTCTTTTCTAGAACTCCAACATACAGCTCTACAGGAAGAAGCAAGTAGGCAAGTGTTTGAGGAGTCCAAGAAACACAGCCGTGACGCAGCAAGCTCTTCAGCTATGACAGCTCCTTCTAAGCGCCGCGTGTGGGTTCCTAACACCCCACCGTCGCTCCCGGCTCCACCAAGACCGTCAAGCTACGCGGCAAGGCCACCAAACTCCTTCACCGCGGCTCCTAGGGGCTACAACCACAACTACCCTGGAGCGCCTGGCGGAGTCCCTGGCTACGCTACTCCACGTCCACGTGGTGCTTGCTACACTTGTGGAAACACTAGGCATCAACACTGGAATTGTCCAATGAACAACAAAGCACTTCCTCCACCACCTCCAAGACCTGCGGCAAGTTCTTCTATGGTTCGTGCACCTCCACCTCGGGCTCTCAACATCAACACCAAGCCCGGGTCTATGGTTGCTCGTGCCAACTGTGTCAACGTTGCTCGAGCCGAGCATGCACCTGGAGTTGTGATGGGTACGCTTCCCGTTAACTCAGTTCCTGCACGAGTTTTGTTTGATTCTGGTGCATCGCATTCTTTTATCTCTACAAGTTTTGCTGATAAGAATGGGTTATCTATGGATCCTCTCCCTAAACGTTTAATGGTCCTTTCTCCTGGAGCAACAATGGCATCTTCTAAAATCAGCCATGGCAATCAAATTGAGATTGGTGGTTCTTCATTTTCGGCTTCCTTAATTATTCTGGGCAATTCTGACATTGATGTTATCTTGGGCATGGATTGGTTAACAGCAAATGCAGTTGTGATTGATTGTGCTGAACGCTCGGTTTCTCTGAAAATTCCTGAAGGCCATATAGTCTATTCCCCAAGTCTGACTCCTACAATTCAGCTTTTCTCTTTGGCGGCTCTGAATGATGATGCTATGGAAGCTATTCAGAGTGTTCCAGTGGTCTGTGAGTTCCCAGATGTTTTTCCTGAAGAGTTTCCAGGTATGCCTCCTGATCGAGAGGTCGAGTTTGTGATTGAGCTTGAACCTGGAACCGCTCTATCTCCAAGCGGCCTTATCAAATGGGTCCTGCTGAATTGGCTGAACTCAAACGTCAGCTTGATGAACAAGAGAAGTTGGGTTTCATTCAGCATAGTACTTCTTCTTGGGGTAGCCCAACCATCTTTGTGAAGATGCGAGACAAGACTGATAGACTTTGTGTTGACTATCAGGCTCTCAATGCTAAAACCATCAAGAATAAATATCCCCTTCCACGGATCAATGATCTCTTCGATCAGCTAGCTAGAGCTGTGGTATTCTCTAAGCTTGATTTGAGAAGTGGATATCATCAAATCAAGATTCGCAAGGAAGATGTTCCCAAAACAACTTTCACCACCCGCTATGGCCTGTATGAGTACACGGTCATGTCTTTCGGTCTCACCAACGCACCTACCACCTTCTCGAGGCTTATGAACTCGGTTTTCATGGAGTATCTTGATAAGTTTGTTGTGGTCTATCTGGATGACATCCTAGTCTATTCTAAGTCAAAGGAAGAACATGAAGAACACCTTCGGTGTGTCCTAAACAAGCTTCGTGAGAACCACCTGTATGCAAAGTTCTCCAAGTGTGAGTTCTGGCTGCCTGAAGTCACCTACCTTGGTCACGTCATCTCTGCCAAGGGCATTGCCATCAACCCAGAAACTGTTCGGACAATTGTTGACTGGCTTCCACCCAAAAATGTCAAAGAAGTCCGGAGTTTCCTTGGTTTGGCTAGTTACTATCATTGCTTCGTTCAGAACTTCTCGAAGATTGCGAAGCCTCTTACCAATCTCCTCAAGAAAGGCAAGAAATACCTTTGGTCTCCTGCATGTCAAGCAAGCTTTGAAACACTCAAAGAGAAGCTCACTTCCACACCAGTTTTGATTCCTCCAGATACATCCAAGCCTTTCCAGATATTCTGTGACGCCTCCTTGCAAGGATTGGGTGCGGTCCTTATGCAAGAAAAACAAGTTGTTGCTTATGCCTCTCGACAGTTGAAGACGCATGAGATCAACTATCCTACACATGATCTCGAACTCGCAGCAGTTGTCTTTGCCTTGAAAGTATGGAGGCATTACTTGCTTGGCAACCGTTGTGAGATCTTTTCTAATCACAAGAGTCTGAAGTATATCTTCACACAAGCTGATCTCAACCTTCATCAGAGAAGGTGGATTGAAGCAATTAATGATTTCGATTTGACCATCAACTACACTCCAGGTAAAGCTAATGTCATGGCCAATGCCCTCAGCCGAAAAGCTTATGTCAACAACCTCATGGTGGAAGAACAACAACCTCTCTTGTGCGAGGAATTCCGCCAACTCAACCTTGAAATTGTGGATCAAGGGTATCTTCTAAATCTTCTAGCAACCCCTCTCTTGGAAGAAAAGATTCGTCCTAGTCAGCGAGGTGATGCTTACGCCAAAAACATCATCTCCAACATTCAGCTGCCGAGGTACAAGTCCTTCCACGTCGATGGTCAAGGAGCTCTATTCTTTGAACACCAGATGTTCGTTCCGAACGACCCGGGATTGAGAGAGCAAGTTCTTAAGGAGGCGCATGATTCTGTTCTTTCTATCCACCTTGGCAGCACTAAGATGTACATGGACTTGAAAACACAATATTGGTGGCCTGGGTTGAAACAATGTTGTGCCAAGTATGTCTCTGAGTGCGATGTCTGCCGTAGAGTTAAAGCTGTCCATCAGAAACCTTCCGGTCTTCTACAGCCATTGAAGCCTCCGGAATGGAAATGGGAGAAAGTAGAAATGGACTTCATAACTGGTTTTCCAAGGTCGCAGAAGGGCAACAATGCAATCTTTGTTGTCATCGACTGGCTTTCTAAAGTGGCTCACTTCTTTCCCGTCAAGGAAACAATTTCTGCAATTCAGTTGGCTGAGCTCTATATCAACAGAATTGTCTCTCTGTATGGGGTTCCTCTTGAGATCAGTTCAGACCGTGGAAGCATCTTCACTTCCAAGTTCTGGGGAAGTTTCCAAAATGCTTTGGGAACAAAGTTGAACTTCAGCACAGCTTACCATCCTCAGTCGCAAGGACAAGTTGAAATGATCAATCAGATTCTGGAAGATATGCTCCGTGCTTGCGTTATCTCTTTCGTCATGAAGTGGGAAGAATGCCTTCCTTATGCTGAATTCTCTTACAACAACAGCTTCCAGAAAAGTCTAAAGATGGCACCATTTGAGGTTCTCTATGGACGCAAATGCAGAACTCCGATTGGTTGGTCGGGCGCAGGTGAAAGAACATTGTTTGGCCCCGACATTGTAACTCAAGCGGAGGAGAAGGTTCACATCATTCTTGAAAATCTGAAAGTTGCTCACAGTCGCCAGAAGAGCAACTATGACAGAAAGCACACGTACATGGAGTATGTCCCTGGTGATCTCGTTTACCTTCGTGTCACTCCCATGAGAGGCACGCACCGTTTTGGTATCAAAGGAAAGCTGGCTCCTAGATACATCGGTCCTTTCAAAATTCGTGGAAGAAGAGGAGAAGTTGCTTATGCTCTTGAGCTCCCTGAAAAACTCAAGGTCCATGATGTCTTCCATATCTCTCAGCTCAAGAAGTGCTTCAAGGATCCCGGCAGGACCGTGGACCATGAGCTCATCAATCTCCAAGATACTCCTTGTCAATCTTAGCGATCAAGTTTCTACCTCAGATATTCACTCCATCTATACGGTTTGCTTTTGCATACTCACGCAAAGTAATGATCGGTGACTGCTGTAACTCAGCTACCTTTTTCGCCCTAGCTAACATTTTCTACCTAGTCTCCTCTAGCTCGGCCTGTGCCTGAGCTAGATCTACTGCTGGTGCGATGGGTGTTGCAAAGCTATCTATTACATGTTGTAGTACATTCGCTGGCCTCTCTAGTAGAGGGAATCTAGATCTTGCCTACTTCGACGTAGCGTCTGGATCTGGCGCCCGATCCTTGCTTGCTACTGCATCTGGTGTTGTCATCATGCCCTCAATGCAACTATAGGGGCGAGTGATACGCGATCCACGAGCCACGCTGAGAGGTGGTTTGCCTCCCTCGACGACGTGCTGCGGGAGAACACAGGACTCATCGACACCGATGTAGATCTTGTGGGAGCCAAGCTTGATGAAGAGGCCATTGCACGGTGGAGGGCGCCTGCCGAAGCCACCAACGTTGTCGCTGACCTAGTCCAGCGCTCCAAAGCGCTGAACGAGCCCAGAGACGATGCGTTCACCGGTGCCGATGATGCTTCCCGTCCGAATCTTCACTCCTGCTAGCGCCGCTAGCCCCATGGTGGGCGCCAACTGTCATGGTGGTGGCACGATAGATGCCATGTATAGGCTAAAGATGGGGCCAATGTGCACTAGAGGAATCCAGGGAGGGATAGTGTGGTGATTCCACACACAGATGCTTGTATTTCTCTCTTATCAATAATGGATTACAAGGGCTCCTTGAGCTGTTCGTGGGAAGGAGCCTATTGCTCTTACTACCCACAACTACTTCTCTAGGGTTTTCCCTTAGTAAAAAAGGCCGACCCTCTCTATGGAGATCCTGCCCCTCCTTATATAGTGGGGCAAGGTTACAAGTTAGGGCATACGTGGAAGGCATATTCTTCAAATATGCCTCTCCCAAAATAGCAAAGCAGTGCTCCTCTTTTCTCTATCTAAGCTAATCCGGACTCAGGGCGTAAGCCTCTCTAAGCCCCTCTATGGCGCTACATCATCTCACATAGCCAACATCACCCGACACAGGCAACGTCACCTTTATCGGCCCGTACTCGCTGGTCCATCCCTCTGTCCGATGAGCTCACGCTACAATCGGGAGAGAAAACCTTTGACCAAGAAGATTCCTTCCTTCCCTTGTAAGCCAAGTGGTAACTCGGCTCAGGCCTGGTTAACTTGGCCTTGTGGGTACCTGCAAACAAGTTTCAAAGGGCTAGCCGACATACATTATATGTCGGCCGTGATAGTGTTAGATGAATATCCTTCATGCCAGGTCACCCCGTAAGTCAGCCTGCCTTGAGGTGACTCGGCCAACTTACGCTTTAACCTTGTCGTACCTTGGCTAACACGACCTTTATACCCCGGTGTGACCCTACCCGGGGGTACCCCCCAACAAAACCTTCTAATGTATAGGTTTGTAAAGGTTCACTCCTAATCTACACACTAAAAGATGACTAGATACATAACCTTCACAAACCTAAAACATCTTATATTTCGAAATGGAGGGAGTACTACTTACTGTACTATGAGTAAGCTCCACCATTTAGATAGTGTCTAAACTAGATGATCTGTGGGACCTACTAAACTGAAGATGCTAACTTTTGCATAGGAGTTTTATAGCTTGGTCATACACTGCCAAGTGGGCCCATTATTTTCTTTTTTCCTTAGGTCATCCACAAAGTGTAAAAAAACACAACTTAAGGCCTATGTGGCATCCGCTAAGGTTCACCTTATACATTGTGGAGAAAATAAAGTTGCCTCAAGCTTATGGGTTGCCTATAGAGAATAGAAAAATCATTTCCCCTCTCCCCTCTCTCTTGCATGGAGAAATATGACAAGCTATGTGGGTCCTATCTTGTGGAAAATTTCTACCTTATACATTATGGTAATTTCCATATGGCAGGTGGGTCCTACATTACGGATGCCCTTAGACACTTGTGCCTTGTACTCCCATCCCCACCGCGCTAGACTCGTGGGTCCTAAACTATGATGTGGATATTTCCATGACCTTGATTGGTCGCTCAAGCCAATTTGTCAGTATGCAAATACTAATCAGTACTGGCATTTTTCAAAACTATTGTTGGTCCATGATATATTCGTTGCACGGGTTCGTTCAAAAGAATTTTGGAAATTTTCAAGAGTAATAGTCTATCGTGCTCACGTGTATTGAAGTTTGACATAATTTAGTTTTATCGGCATAGAGTCATTTAAGTATGTGGAGATTTAGCTTGGAAGTTTGAAAATTCCTTAAACTTGGGAAACTATAAGAAATAATTGTCCACTTTGTATGAAAACTTGTTGGGGGCATTCTCTGTTTTTTAATTTATTCTACCAGTAAAATACTTGAAAAACTCACTTCACGGTATGGCCTACTATATCATGTACTCCGTGTGAACTTTCTTGGGTTTCAAGCCAAATGACCAAGATCATGGACATACTCTATATATCTTCATCAATATAATGACGGTGTGCCCATATTTTTGTATAGGTCGGTGCATGTTAGCATGGTAAAGAAGTAAAAGTTTTTCCAGAAGGAAGTATGGATAATATGGCTAAATTAGAGTTCATAGCATGTTCCATTTATTTACTAGTACATAAAGTGGTTGGATAAATTACATATTATATTTTTCAAGCTTCATTTTCTACCTAATTTAACCCACTCAGACGGCTTCCCATCAATTTGTCAAATTAGGTCTAATTTAATAATCTAGAAGAAGTGCGTGAGAGCAAGTTCAATAGTATAACCGAGTCTTAGGTATAACAAAGTGACACATAGTTTACTACCAGCCTTATACCAACATATACAATACCTAGCGATTAAACTATACAACAGCTAGTATTACGATGCTACAACCTCGTTAAAAAGAAAGAATATTAAACATAAATAAAATGAAAAACCTTTCGATGCCTGTTTGAAAAATCCTAAAACTTGGGAATTGTATCCAAGACCCTCGTGGACGGTGGAGCCGTCTTGAGCGTGGTTTAGGAGGAGGCATTCCGCTAGATGCAGGTGCCAACGACCCGCCTCGCATTGGCGTTGCTGTTCACGGGCGTGATGAAGCTTGTGATGATTATGTGTTGCATGAATGTTTGTGTATGCAATGAAGCTTGTGATGATTGCATGGGAAATATGTTGTTTTTGCATGTTGTATGAATGTTTGCATATGTGACAAACTTTGTGGTGTGTGTTAGCGTGGTGTATGCATGTTTGCCGAAATATTGATTTATTTTTGTTTCGGCAAATCTTTTGGCCTACACGTATGTCCTATTTTTTCGGAAAGGTCATGCTGATTTTTTCTGGCGACCATGCATGCATGTGTGTGCACGTTCTAAAATATTCTCTTGCTCTATATAGTGCAGGCGATCATGGTCATCAAGATGAGCGAAAGCCTCATGGCTAGATATTTGAAAGGCACAATGGCCGAAATGATCCAGAACAATGGGACCGAGATAAGATGTTCGTGTCACAAATGCAAACTCGGGGGCTTGATGGACCCTTATTCCAGAGTATTGCAGAACCACCTACTCGTGCATGGTTTCATGCTTGGCTTTACTCGTTGGATTAGTGACGAAGATGATGTTAATGGGATGACAGGAAATGAAGAAGGGAGGCAAGACAATAACCGAGAGGGTGGGCGAGAAGACAAAGAGTCTCTCAGACATGATCATCACGAAGGAGATGTCGGACATGATCATGAAGAAGGAGATGCCAGACATGATCATCACGAAGGAGATGCGGGGGATATGATGGAGAAGACGCGGACATGCAGATGCTACAAACAGCCTTGCAAGACCCTCATGTTCAAGAACTTCTCCTCAAGGAGACGGGCAATGCCAAATCTTCCGCTAGAGACAAAGCCAAGCTGGTGCAACTGGAGATATACGGGAGTACTCCATTGTATGAAGGATGTCGGGTCGTGGATACCCGCTTGAATGTAACGCTCAAGGCTCTAGAGGTGAAGGTGAAACATAACTGGACTGACACAAGCTTTAACGATATGATTATATTCTGGCATGATCGTCTTCCCAAGGGAAACACTTGTCCAACAAGTATCGAGTAGGAAAAGAAAGTTGTGTGCCCTCTCAATCTACCGCACGTTAAATACCACGCCTGCATCAATGATTGCATCATTTATCAGAACGAGTACACGGAGAGAACCACATGTCTGGTGTGCGGCCATGCACGATACAAGAGAGGGAAAAAAGCTCCACTAAAAGTGGTATGGTAACTTCCAATCACTCCTTGTCTATAGTGGTATTTCATAGACCCTAAGGAAGCAAAGCTCATGCGTTGGTACGCGGAAAGGCAGAATCCTAAAGATGATCTGGATAAGGAGAAGATGTTAACACACCCTTCGGATACTTGCTAGTGGAATGCAATGGACAAGAGTTATCATTTTTTGATCCAAGGAACATCTGACGGGGTATGAGCACTGATGGATGAAGTCCATTTGGCAACCATAGTAGCACACACAGCACCTGGCCCATCTTTGTTTGGTCGTACAACCTCCCTCCATGGCTGTGCATGAAGAGGAGGTACGTATATATGAGTATTCTTATTCAGGGGATGAAACAACCATGTATCGATATCCATCTGTATCTCGGGCTATTAAAAGAGGAGCTAGCCACATTGTGGGAGACGGGAGAATACGTGGGACGCCCTTTCAGGCAAATATTTTCCTCTTAGAGCCTCGTTTCTCATGACAGTGCATGACTATCCTGGTTACACGTATGTCTTGTGCTAGGTGAGCCACAGATACTATGCATGTGTCAAGTGCATGGAGCATATGTCGCATCTCCAACTAGAAAAGGATCTCGGGTCTTTAAAAACCGTGTACCTAGGGACTCGAAAGTGGCTTTGCAAAGATGACCCATGGAGAAAACGCGGAGATCTATTCTATGGTAAAGCCGAGCATCCCATGTATGAGGATCAGCGATGAAATCAATGATTTGCTGAAAATTTGGACATAATACCATGCATGGGGAAAGAAGCGAAAGAGGCTGAAACCGTTGATGATTGTCTAGAAAGCGAGGTATGTTTTCTGAAACCACTAATGAATGTCAGCACATCACGAAGAACGTGTTCGAGAGTCTGGTTGGCACCCTGCTCAACATGCCAGAGAGGACCAAACATGGTCCAAAAGCAAGAAGGGACATGAAACATCTAGGCATCAGGGAAGATACTCAGGGAGGACGCCTCAACAACGATGATGATGATGATCAGACGGAGGAGACCAAAAGTTATCGTAGGAGCAAAAGGTCCAAGAAGTCTGACTATTACTACCCTCCTTCCTGCTTCACTCTAAGTCAGCAGGAGATCGAGTAGTTTATCAAGTGCCTCCTAGGAGTGAAAGTTCCTTATGGTTACTCGGGAAAGATAAGCAGATATATAGATGCAGTAAAGCAGATGTTCAGCAGGATGAAGTCTCATGACTGTCACGTGACGATGACGCAGATACTTCCCATCACAATCCGAGGGATAATGGAAAATCACGTCCATGAGACATTGTTTGGCCTCCGCAACTTTTTCGGCGTCATCTCTCAGAAGTCAATCAGCGTCCAACAGCTCGCAAGGCTACAGGAAGATATTGTGGTGATACTATATGATCTCGACATTTACTTCCCGCTCGCATTCTTCGAGATCGTGGAACCTTTGCTAGCGTGTTGCCCCTTTGCTAGCGTGTCCGGGCCCACTAATATTTGTGGTGCATGTCTCGGGGATGTGCCACAAATTTGTCTAATCGGACGGTTGTTCCCCTTTGTATCCCCCATCTGGATCCTGCCCTTCTCTGCAACACTGGCAATTGGAGGAGCAGGGGTGCCAGTGACTCGAAGCACCAGCGGGAGCCTTCTGTGCGCGTCCATCTCGCCATCGCCGTCACTATCCATCCCGCCACTGCCGTCCATGTGGCACAAGGAGGGGGAGCAGGCGAGGTGCTATCACGTGTTGTCCATCCTGCCGCCATTGCTGCCCATCCCGCCACCACCATCAAGGTTCCCCTCCCCTACCCGTCCCCCCTCTCCCCTCCCGGCCCCTCTCCCCTGCTAGGGCTAGCTGTGGCCGGATTTTCTTGTAGCAGCTAGCTAGGGTTAGTAGTACTAGTGTTATTGTTACAACTTGTAGTAGTAGATAGGATTAGTAGTACTAGTGTTCTTGTACTAGTGCTCTTGCACTAGTGTTAGAAGTACTAGTTTTTGTACTAGTGTTCTTGTAGTAGTATTTGGGGTGAGCATTATCTTGTACCAGTGTTCTTGTACTAGTGTTAGCAATACTAGTTCTTGTACTAGTGTTCTTGTAGCAGTAGTTGATTAGCAGTATCTTGATACTTTTCTTAGGTGTTAGCAGTATCTTGGATGTTAGTAGATTAGCTTGATGTTTTTAGTAGTATCTTTATACTTTTCTTGGATAATACAGAGAGTGTACTCATACATTTGCAAAAACTATGATCTAGAGTAAATCCGATGCCTTTTAGTGTCTTTTAGCTACATGCCTTAACAAAATATAATAGAAGTATGTGAAGGAGTGGTACAGCACCAAGGTTCAGCTTCAGGTTAGCACCTAGGTTCAGGATTAAAACTGAATTCTACATTCCTACATTAAGTTGATGTTCCCCTTTTTATCATCAATATTTTCCCTAATTAAAGTTGTTGTTTAGGAAAATGAGCTGTGGCTACCTTTGGTTAAATTTAGAACATGTGTGTGCTTCAAACATATGTGTATGCTAACTGTCAATTCTCTGCTTTTATATCAAAATAGTACATGTTATTTTCATCAATAATTCTTCTCTGCTTTTATATGACTGGGGTAATGGGTGCTTTTATATGACTGGGGTAATGGGTGCTTTTATATGACTGTGTAAGCAATTCTTCTATGATTTTATATGATGTGTAAGAAATTCTTCTCTGCTTTTGATGTGTAAGCAATTAGTCTCTGCTTTTATAAAGAAGGACAGGGGTAATGGTCAACAGAGACATGTTCTCTAATACTGTCATGTTTTCGTCTATTTGGAGGAATTACATTTCTAAAGTTGTGGTCAAATTGTCCATGCATGGCACCCAACTACTCTTGCTTATTCTTTGCTATCAAATTTAAACTTACTATATGTGGGCATATAATGGAAGTATGTGAAGGAGTGGTACAGGACTAATAATAACCAGTTCATCGAGCAGAGGAACATCTTGTATTACATATGTTGCTACTACATATGCTGGACAGTTTGAATGCTAAATACTAGTGTTGTCACAAGGATGTTTTTTTGCCTATGTAGGCATTTTCTTCCTGTGAAGGGAATTTATTTGTGTTGCCCATTTTCGCCCAAATGTTGATTCATTTCCATTTCAGCAAAAAATGGGCACTCATAGGTCCATAAATTAGCAAATGTCATGTCGGCTTTCCCGTGGGTTTTTGTACTAACTAGTTGCATCTTTATATGTAGTACTAACCATGTCGAGGAGACACAACAACGTCGGGGCCGACACATCTCGGCCTATAAACATCTTAGAAGAACCCGGGAGAGTAACAAGGAGTTTTTGGAGTATAACCGAGACGTGGAGAGGGCGGAGGTATCCAGGGGAGCATGCCAGGGCGACAACGACATGTATGACCCTGGGCAAGACGAGGATGCCATCAACGGAACCATTGATAGTGGTGGTGGCCAAGATGAAGCCACCATCGGTAGTGGCGTCGAGGGTGAGACCACTATAGGCGAATGCACGGATGGTG
The DNA here is from genome assembly GCA_910589775.1 of Avena eriantha. NCBI lineage: Eukaryota > Viridiplantae > Streptophyta > Magnoliopsida > Poales > Poaceae > Avena > Avena eriantha. The sequence continues at coordinate 50,346,595 of OU342746.1, read as the reverse complement.
GTATCCAACCTAATAGAACAAGAAGCAAAGGAAGGATCGGCTACCGCTAGTGCTCGACACCATCCGGGAGGATTTTACCAAAGTGAGCGCTTTAGGTGTACCCTTGGCGCCTAAAGAAATTGTTAGGGGTATGACATACAAATCGGGTGCATCGTCTAGGACACCATCTCGATCAACACGGGAAACCTAAGGGCATCTGAGCAAGTGCATCTGACCGATATCGTCATCCAAAAGCTTCACGAACGATACAAGTTCCCACATCCGTTCGACAACTTAAATCTCAAAGGGAATAAGGAAAACCAGGTAGCCCTCATAAAGATGAGCAACACCATGAGCAGCTAGAGAACCCGGTTGAAGGCACGAATTGATAAGTGTAAAAGCGACAAGGAGATCAAGAAGCACGAGCCGAGGCTCGATGAAGAAGAGTTTAAACTTTTCATAGAGAAAGTGGCTTCTGACTTACGCGTATGGTGGACTGCGTGGGGGAATAAGATGCGGGAACAGAATATAGGAAACCAACATTGCAGAAGCGGTGGTTATAGAGGAGTAAAGCCCATTTGGTACAAGGAGTGTTGGGGGGGGGGGGTAACCCCGGGTAGGGTCAAGCCGGGGTATAAGGGCAATACTAGCTGAGGTATGACAAGGTCAAAACGGGAGCTGGCCGAGTTACCTAAAGGCCAGCCGAGTTATGGTCGACCCAGCCCAGATGGAGTTTACCCAACGTTACCTCAGCCGATATAAAGTGTATGTCAACACAACCAAAATGTTACTTGTTTGTAGGTACCTACGGGGCCGAGTTAACCAGGAAACAACCGAGTTACAATTTGTCTTACAAGAGAAGGAAGGCGTCTTCCATGGTCAGCGCTTTTCTCTCCCCGCTGTAGCGTGAGCGTTGAGGATAGAGCGGGGGACCAGCGAGTATGGGCTGACAAAGGTGACGTCGCCAGACTGTTCTTGGTCGGATGATGCCACGCCACAGAGGGGCTCAGAGAGGCTCACGCCATGGGTCATGGGCGGCTTACGAAGGGAAAAAGAGGCGCACCGCTTTGCTATTTTGGGAGAAGCATATTCTGGGAATATGCCCTCCACGTATGCCCTAACTTGTAACCTGGCTTCTCCTATATAAGGAGCAACAGGATCTCCATAAAGGGGCCTCAATCATTTGGCTAAGGGAAGAACCCTAGAGAGAGGGGTGGGTAGTAGAGAAGTTCATCTTCCTCCTCCCCACTAACAGCTCAAGGAGCATCTGTAAACATCATAGATCTTGAGAATACAAACATCTGTGTGTGGAATCACCACACTATCCCTCCCTAGATACCTCTAGTGCACTTTGTCCCCATCTTTAGCCTACCCATGGCATTTCCCTTTCCACCACCATGACATTTGGCGCCCACCGTGGGGCCAGTAGCGGCGCTAGCTGGAGTGAAGATCTGGACGGGAAGCGTCATCGCCACCAGGGAACACATCATCTCCGGGCTTGTTTAGTACTTTGGAGCGCTGGACTACATCAACGACAACACGCACAGCTTCAGCGACTGCCCTCCTTTGTGCAACAGCCTCTTCATCGGCCTTAGCGCCCACAAGATCTACGTTGGCGTGGATGAGTCTTGCGTTCACCCGCTGCACGTCATCGAGGCAGGTGAACCGCCTCTCAGCGCGGCTCGCGGCCCATGTATCAGTCGCCTCGCTAACCGCGTCGAGGTCATGATGACCGCACCTAATGTAGGAGCAAGCAAGGACTCGGCAGAAAACCTGGAGACAACCCCGAAGGTACCTCGGAAAAGAGGTCCTCCACTAGAGAGGCTAGAGAACGTGTTGCAGGAGGCGATAGATAGCTTAGCTAATCCCATAGCACATGTCGTAGATCCGGCTCAGGCACAGGCCAAGCTAGAGGAGACCTGGCTGAAAATGTTAGCAGGGGCAAAAAGGGTAGCAGAACTACAGCAATCATTGAACATCACGCTGCATGAGTATGCAAAGGCAAACCGGATTAGTCCCACCCATATGGACGGTGTGAAAATTAGGAGTAGAAACCTCACACTGAGATAGACAAAGAATATGTACCTAAGCCGGGTTATCCGGACACCCTAGTGACAGCAGGGCTAGAGAGGTATAGCACCCCGGTGAAAAATCTCAGGGCTACAGATGCGGCAGCATCCGAGTTAGAGGGCCTAACCGGCGAAGCCTGAGAGAGGCATCAGGAAAGAGTTAATCACCTGGTAAGGGTAGCTAACAAGCAGAATGATGAGTTACTCAAGGAAAACCGGCGGGAGCTAGAGATTCCCGTGTTGTTCATTCGGCAGGGGGCGCTCCGGCAAAATCTGATGGGGCAGCATCATCCCCTCACACGGGCCCAAGAAGGGAAGAGGTAGTGACCTCAGCAAGAAGGCATAAGCAGATAGTCCCATATGACCCGACAAGGGCAGGGAAAGGAAAAGCAGTACAAGGTGATTAGGATTGTCATAGTGCCAGCTGAGGTGAAGCTGGATGAGGTAACCCCAGCCAAGGCCAGGCAAGATAGGGAAACACTAGGCACCGCAATTTCGGACAGCGTAACTTGGAAGGAGTTAGACAAAATCCAACCCGGCAGCATCAACAACAGAACATACCTTGGCAAGAGCAAAGTGCTGGCCCAGCTATGCAATAGCAATATGCTCGTCTAGGTCAAGATAGGTACAACGATGGTTATTCGGCAATGGCCATTGCCAGGTTCTCCAGGCCGGATCACCATGTCATAGGGTCAAGGCTGGGAAACAGGAACTTGTAGCCAAATGATGCGAGGTTGAAGTTGGACCGAATCTATAGGTCAGAGATGATAAAAGGACAAGGTCCTCCGGGTCCAACATGCTTTGGACCTCAGATTTTGAGAGAACCACTTGTACCGAACTTTCAGTTGGCTAGAGGGACAAAAACGTATGATGGCAGCACCAAGCTGGAAGATTGGTTGATTGACTATGCAACAGCTGTGAACATTGCCACGGGCAACTTGAGATGGGCTATGAGATATGTACCTTAGATGCTAGAAGGACCAGCAAGGGTTTGGCTAAACAATTTGCCACTAGGAAGTATCAAATGCTGGATAAACTTTGAGGAAATGTTTATTAGTAACTTCACAAGCACGTATAAGAGGCCGAATAGGCCACAGACTCTGGCAATGTGCAAGCAAAGGCCGAATGAGATAGACCGAGAGTTCTTAACTCACTGGTGCAATGTGCGCAATTCATGCGAAGGGGTGATTGAGTCACAAGCTATTGCTTGGTTTGCACAAGGGTGCAGGTATGCAAGTATGCTTGGCAGAGGCTGCAAAGAGATATGCCAATTACGTTGGCTGAAACAATCAGAATTGCTGACTCGTATGCGTTGGGTGATCCAACTCAACCTCGGCATGTGTCCAATGAGTCGAATGAAGAGTACTACCACCAAGATGGAGCCGGGTCATCCCAGCGAAATGATTTCCGAGGTAAGAGGAGAGATGAGTGGCCGGATTACACATATGGTTCACAAGAAGTTGTAGTAGTGAAGCCAGATCAACCCGAAGCTGGGAGTAGCCAGCGACATAAGAGCAAAGGGCAACAATGGACGCCGAGAAATGATGGCAAGAAAACTTGGATGCCAGAGCAGAAGAAATAGTGGCAAGAAAAGAAGGACAGGCCAAGGTATATGTATGAGTCTATGCTGGATCAACCATGCAAGTTTCACACGCCTAATCCGAGTAACCCGGCGAATCACACGACTCAACAATGTGAGTGGATGAGGAAAATAGAGCAAAGTGGCTCGGGGAATGCTCAGTCACCTCGGCATGATGCACCTCGACACGATGCACCTCGGTAGTAGAAGCTCACTGGGGCAAATGGGAAGTAGATGATGTTACCACCACCCCCACCGAGGTATGAGAACCATGACAGAAGGGATGCAGTGCATCAGGTGGAAAATCAAAATCAGCAGAACCAAAGATACCCGGCAATGACGGTAGAAATGAGTACAGAGAACATCACCAAGCTTACTGTGTGTTCACCATGGAAGAAACTGATAGACAGAGTGTGAGACGTCGACATATGGAAGTCAATGTAGTTATGCCGACTGTGCCAAGGTACATGCCTTGGTCTGATCAGGAAATCACATGGAGTATCAAGGATCACCCCATGATCATGTCGAGTCCTGGATCATACGCCTTAGTGCTTGACCCAACCTTCATCAGGCCAAACATCAATGTGAAGTTCTCCAAAGTGTTGATTGACAATGGTAGCAGCATCAATATCTTATACCTGGACACAATGCATAAGCTGGGAGTTTCAGAGAACATGCTTTAGGCAACCAAGACCACATTTCACGGCATTGTTCTGGGTTTGTCTTGTGAGCCCATTGGAAAGGTCTGAATTGACGTGTTATTCGGCATGAGGGACAACTGCATGACTGAGAACTTGGAGTTTGAGGTAGTGGATTTGGACAGTGCATACCATGCATTACTCGGTAGGCCAGCTCTATCAAAGTTCATGACAAGTGACCACATCAGTTACTGGAAAATGAAGATGCCAGGACCAAATGGAGTGATCACCATAAATGGGGACTTCAGGCATTCAATGGAATGTGCTTCGGCCGGGTCAAACTTGGCCGAGTCACTCATGATAGCACAAGAGAAGAGGAGGATCCGAGAGCTTGCAGCACTAGCTCAGTCCGCGCAGCTGAATATGTCGGCCCTGATTAACCCACATGGAAGTGTTTCATTTCTAGCGACAAAAGATACCAAGAAGGTGCCCACTGATGATCAGTTCCCGGAGTGCACCATAACTATTGGCACCGGGTTAAGTGACAAATAGGAAAGCGAGCTCATCGACTTCCTCCGTGAGAATTGGGATATCTTTGCTTGGTCCACAAAATATCTGCAAGGTGTACCGAGGGAGTTGGCCAAACACTCTTTGCATGTGAGACCCGGAGCTAAGCCGGTGAAGCAACCTCTCCGCCGCTTCGGCAAAGATAGGAGAAAATTCATTGGAGATGAGATAGCTCGGATCCTTGCAACTAGGTTTATCATGGAAGTGCTTTACCTGGATTGTCTATCTAATCCGGTAATGGTGGAAAAGAAGAAGGATGATCCGAATGTAGCAGTGGTGTAGCATATGTGTATTGATTACACGAATCTGAATAAGGCGTGTCCAAAAGATCCATTCCCTCTATCAAGGATAGATCAGGTCATTGATTCGACCACTAGGTGTGAGTTGTTTTCATTTGTAGATGCATATTCTAGTTTCCACCAGATACCCTTGCACCCGGATGATCCAATAAAGACTGCCTTCATTACCCTGTATGGGGCTTATTGCTATTGCACTATGCCATTTGGCTTACGTAATGCAGGGGCAACATATCAGAGGTGCATGCAAAAAATGTTTACATGATCAAATTGGCAAAAATGTCCAAGTATATGTCGATGATGTTGTGATAAAAACAAAGGAAGCGAAAACACTCCTAGATGATATTCGGCAAACATTTGCGAACCTAAGGATGTTCTGAATGAAGCTTAACCTGGAAAAATGTACTTTCGGTGTGCCAGCTAGGAAGTTACTCGGTTTTATTGTGTCCAGCCGAGGTATCGAGGCTAACCCCACTAAAATCCGAGCTATAGAACGAATGGAGCTGCCAAAGTGTCTTAATGATGTTCAAAAGTTCACTGGTTGTAGGGTATCATTAAGTCAATTTCTATGTCCGCTCGGAGAAAAGGCACTGCCTCTCTATCAGCTAATGAAAAATCAGATAAATTCGTATGGACACTGCAAGCTGATAGTGCGTTTCATGAACTAAAATAGATGCTAGCCTCTGCACTAGTGTTAGCCTCACCACTATCCAAAGAGCCGATGTTGCTCTATATAGCAGCAACCAACCGAGTCGTAAGTGCGGTGGTAGTGGTGGAGCGTGATGAGGAAGGTAAGTCGGTGCAGAGGCCAGTGTATTACCTAAGCGAGGTAGTATCCACTTCAAAGCAGAACTATCCTCATTATCAGAAGATGACGTATGGCATGTATATGGCGGCCAAGAAGCTCAAGCACTACTTCAAGGAGCACCCCATAAAAGTAATATGTGAAGCACCCATATCTAAGATAATGAGTAACAAATATGCAAGTGGCCGGATTGCAAAATGGGCAATTGAGTTAGCATCATATGCAGCACAATATGATAGAAGGGACACCATCAAGTTTCAAGCAGTGGCTGATTTTTCATGAATTGGGCTGAGATGCAGTACAAACCTCCTATGCTGGACTCAAACTTCTGGAGGATTCACTTTGATGGATCAAAACTCAAGGAAGGATTAGGGGCCGGGGTAGTACTTACCTCTCCTAAGAAAGATCAGTTGCGCTATGTGCTTCAGATCCATTTTGAGCATCAAACAATGTGGCCGAGTATGAGGCGCTCGTGCATGGACTAAAAGTACCAAAAGAGGTTGGCATATGTCGGATCTCAGTGCTTTGGTGATTCGAATCTACTGGTACAACAAGTGTATGGTCATTGAGATGTGCTAGATGCAAACATGGCCCTTTATAGATTTCATGTCCAGAAGATATGTGGGTACTTCGAGGGATGTGAATTCCATCATGTACCCCGAGTTAAAAATGAGGCAGCTGACGTGCTGTCTAAGCTGGGCTCATATCGGCAAGATATAGTGCTAGGAGTTACTCTAGAGCATCTAAGAGAACCATCTATTACACCTTCACCAGAATTTGAATTAATCTATATCCTGGCAAACCCTGGATCAGAAGCTACCCCTATGAACATTGACTAGTGGAATACCTCGACAAACCCGGGGACTACCTCAGCAAACTCGAGGACTATACTAGCGTGGGCAAAGCCAATATTTGATTTCTTGAAAGATGGAACTTTGCCAAGTGATGAGCTACTCTCAAGGCAAGTGCAGAGGAGAGCAAAGGCATACACTATAATCAATGCCGAGCTATACAAGAGAAGTGTCACAAATGTTCTATAGCGGTGCGTTCACCCAGAAGAAGGGCTAGACATCCTCCGAGATATACATCAGGGGGAATGTGGGCATCACGCCTCATCTAGAGCCTTAGTGGCAAAAGCTTTTTGGCATGGGTTTTACTGGCCAAGTGCCTTACAACAAGCAGAGGAACTTGTGAGGAAGTGTAATGGTTGTCAGAGGTACGCTAACAAGACATACCTGCCTATGTCTGAACTAAAGATTATACCTATCACTTGGCCATTTGCAGTATGGTGTTGGGATATGGTTGGACCATTTAAGCCAACCAAGGGAAATATGACCCATATCTTAGTCATGGTGGACAATTTTACGAAATGGATTGAAGTAAAGCCAATAAGAAAGTGTGGTGGAGCTACGGCCGTGACATTCCTCAAAGATATTATTCTAAGATACGACTATCCACACAATATCATAACTGACAATGGCACCAATTTCACCAAATGACCATTTGCAAGATTTTGCCGAGATAAGAAGATTCGGCTGGATGTCACATCAGTGGCCCACCCCGCATCGAACGAACAAGTGGAAAGATCCAATAGACTAGTTCTGTCCAGGATTAAACCCTGGCTCATTGAGCCACTACAAAGATCAGCGGGGTGTTGGATAGAAGAACTACCAACGGTATTATGGAGCTTAAGAACAACTCCGAATCGATCAATAGGCTATATACCATTCTTTCTGGTATATGGGGCAGAATCTGTACTACTAGCCAACATAGAGCATGACTCGCCTAGGGCCACCAAGTACACAGAAGCTGAAGTGCAAGAAGCCCCGCAAAATGATGTTGATCTGCTAGAAGAAGCGAGAGAATTGGCATTTTCCAGGTCCGCCATATGTGAGAAAAATCTCTGACGATGCCATAGCCGGAAAGTGAACCCCTAGGTCTTCCAGGAAGGATATCTGGTACTTCGGCTGGTGCAGCGCAGTGCCGGCATGCATAAGTTGTCCCCCCATGGGAAGGGCCATTCATTGTGAGCAAGGCACTGCACAATGATGCCTATTACCTCACTGATGCACAACCATAGGAGAATAACAAGGTGACAGGTCCGGTGAAGAGTCAAAGCAGCCATGGAATATAGCTTTACTTCATCCGTTTTACACTTAGAAAAAGTGTATGTATCTTGAACTCTCATATGTCGGCTTGTATGTCAGCAATGAGCTTATCAATGAAACTTCGGCACCCCAATCAGAAACTCGGGGACTGCCTTAGTGATAATTGTCTTTGTTCTGTATTTACTCTTTACGTGTCGGCTGGCTTAAAGTACTTACACCTTAGTCGGGTTAGTAGTATGTCGACACCAAAAACTAACTCTTCGACTTGCTGCTGCCAACAAGAATTGGCTTCATGGAAAGCAAGAGAACAAGTTTGTAATTGCAAGGCATATGAAAAATGACTAAGGAAAAGGAACGTAATTGAGCTGATGTTTGTTTTTTGGACTAACCCCTATATTTACTTTGTTTTATTTTGGTTATGTTGAACTATTTTGAGCTAATCCTAAAGTTTCAAGTATTGTTAAGTCAAATTTTTGAACCTCGGACTCGTAAGTCGAACGCCGAATCAAGGTAGACGTGAGCCGAGTCATTGATTGGGAGAACAAGAAAATGAAACTCGAGGACTTCGCCTAAGTTAATTTAGCATAAAAGACTTAAGCAGTAGCAAAATAGCGCATTGTTTCATAAATCTGCACCCTACATACCAGGGATGTAACGAATTTTAAAGTTTGTTGTTCAAGGAGCCGCAGCAGTCGAACCATCCGTGGAAGAAGGCAAGTTATCCTCGGTGCGGGGAGCCTAGGTTTCAGCTTCAGCATGCTAGTGGCCGTGAAATATAGCCATCCACATCCACATTTAAACTGGATATTATTCATATTTTTGATGAAATGTCTCTCTAAGCACTACACTAATGCCTAATGATCAAAGGGGTATGCAATCCTTTATTTCTATTTTTACCTGCATAGATAATGATGTTTAATGATGGGAATCACAATATTAAAGTCAAAGATACGAGATTTCCAACAACCCAAAGAAACCAGGGGTCGTGAAGTGGATTCTAAAGCTTTAACGACAAACTATATGGTCGGAATTTTATTCCTGTTGTATAGTTCCGGCCGTATAGTTGCCATCAACGCCGCTAGGTCAAACATAACAACTTTCCTGAAGGGACCCCTATATAAAGAGGTTTCAGGCGATGAGAAACGGAGCCGCCCCAGAACCCTAGAAACCTGCATCCACAACATCGAAGAGCTGCCGGAGGAATATATTTAGATCTAATCTCCAAACCCTTCTCCACCACCATAGCCATATTCCACCACTTGTAATAGTAGATCTTATCTTCGATTGGCGACATTGTAAGACTATTTGCTATCAATCTCATGATTTCCATTACAATGTTTATGATTGTTGATTTCATCTCTATGTGTGAGTAATTCTCTTTGGGCTAAGGGCCTCGGCCTAGCCATGTAGCTTTTGTGCATGTTATTTATCATATATGGGATCATGTATTAGTTTTTCTGACATGATGATTATTGTATCCTCTCTTGCCTCAATCCAAGAACTTGTCAGGTACCCAAAACCCCGAGGATTGAGCCAGGTATAGGGAGTATGAGTAATGACTAACCTGCAGGTTGGGAACCCTAGTGACATAAGGGGCAGTACGGTTGTATGTGAGGGATTGTAGCATCCCATCTGTCTAACATATGTAATGCTACTTGGTCTAGTAAGCTAATGGCTACTTCCTATATATAATTGTTGCATCATAATTATATCATGCTCATGTCATCATGCCACCTTGCATTTGAGCATCATATAAAACCCTTTTTCTTTTGGTTCTTCTCTCATATGCATTATTAATTGTATTTGGCTCTTGATATATTGTATTTGGTTCTTGATAAATGCTTGATGCCCAAGTTGAGTTGGGGGCATATCTTTTACTCCACTACACCACCTTTCTTTGCCACCACCTTATAATTCCACCACCCTAATTACCTATGAGCTTTTATTTTCTTTTGCCATTTAAACTAGCTCATGTGGGTTGGGATGGATCCAATTCTAATTTCTTTTGCTTGGCCTTTATTCCACATTTTGGTAATGCATGGGAATCATGCCATGTTATATTATTATTGTTTTCACAAAATAACACATGGCATTTAATGCCCATGCATGGGCCATGCAAAGCTCCACCATCTCTTCTCCTTTGAGTTTTGCCTTTGTTTTAAAGTGGGTCTTGTCTTGTGTTTTCATCCTAAGTGTTCTTGATCTCTTGTTGAGCCCCACCTTTATCTCTCTTCTACCACCACCATGTGTGCACCAAAACCCTAAACTTTTCTCTATATACTTTCCACCCTCATCTTGACCATTAGACATGGATGTGGTTTTGCTTGTCACAATAAAAGGCCCTACATCTTCCCCTTCTTCTCATCATCCATTTTGCTTGATCTTAAAAAAAACCTAACCCCTCTCTAACCTCCTCTCTCTAACCCTAGTTCTAGTCTAAACCCTAACCCTCACCTCACCTCCCTCCTCTCACCATACCGATGTACATCCCTCTCTCCCTGCCAAGCTACCCCACCTAGTCCCTCTCTACCATGCGAGCTACCACACCCCTCTAACCTAACCTAGCCGAGGCTAACCTAGCTACACCCGAGCCTTCCTCTCTCCATTCTTTCTCCCCCCTGCCATACTGGCCCCAGCCCGAGCCTGCCCCTGCCTTGATCTCTCCCTGGCCCACCTGCCATGTCCCTGCCCTGGCCAACCATTCCGTGCACGTGAAGGAGGAGGAAAAGGTGACCGAGGCCACCTTTTCTCTCTACCCCGCTCCCTCACGGCACCTTCCCTCCCCCTCGCCTTTATCCCTTTCCTCACGCGCCCTAGATCGCCAGATCCACCCTAGGGCCTTGCCCTTCCCCTCTTCTTCTCCATCGATGCCAACCTTCCTCTCTGTTTGCCGGTGTCCATCGTCAGCATCCTCCACCGATCCCTCGAACCAGCCGGCGGGCGTGACGTGGAGATCGTCGAGGAAGCCGAGGAGGTCCTTCTACGTCGCCCAGTACACGCCAGCGAGGAGGAGACGCCCTGCTGCACGCCGCCACCGCCGAAACCCTAGCCCGGCTGTCCGTCTGCATCGCCGTCGTCCTGCTGCGCCCCTTCCCGATCCGACCACCCCGTCGACCCCGCGGTGAGCCCCAGATCCTCTCTGACACCCCCTCTCTCTTCGACACGGCCTAGCCTCGCCGGACCACAGGACGAACGCCCTCTGGGCGCGTCTGCGTATGCACGTCCCCGCGCCGCACCGCGTTAACTAGCCGCCCATCCCCCTCCTAACAACGTCCCCCGCCTACCGCAGTGGCTTCCGCCTCCGAGCGCGAGCCCCAGGTCCCCGGTTCGAGCCCCACCGCGCCGCGACTTTCCACCATCAGCCTCGTCAGAACGTGGAGAAGATCCACAGTGGCCGCTGCCACTTTGCATATCCTCCCCCACCTTTTTGCCTCGTCAACCCGCGCTCCATCTAACCCCACCAGTCAGCCCCTCTCACTCTTTAGTAGAAAGGCCCCCCAATTTCCAAAAACCCTAACCCGCAGTCCCCGGATCCACCACGTGTCGCCCACCGGCTGGCCGCGCGCGCAGTGGACCCGCGGCCCCGTTGGACCCACCTGTCGGTCACCTAGACTAGCCTCTGTGCCGGTGGGAAAAGTTTTCTGCACGTCGTCCCCGCACAGTCAGCGCTGGCCCACCCGTCAGTGACTTGGGCTAGTTCCGTCTAGGTGTAAAAAGTCCTGATGATTTCTGTTTAAATAAAATGATTTCAGTAAATGTTTAAATACAAATTCAAATCTGTTTTTAAATAACTTTTAAATTATAAATCCAAATAATACAAATGATATATGTTTTTGAATCAGAAAAATGTGAGGAATTCAAATATGCTATTCAAAATAATGTTGGACCACTTTAAATTTTCGAGATGATTAAAATTACAAATAAAATGCCCTTTGCTTAATAAATTAATAACTTTAATTCTATAACTCCAAATTTGACAAATAATATGTCTAAATCGATCAGCGCGACGAGCCCGTTCTATCTATGCATTCCTTGTTCTGAATTGAAGCATGCATCATGCCATATTTAAAAATCAGAACTGTTTACGGTAATAAAAGTTGACTAAATAAATAATAAAATGCTTTATTCTTGTACCTCACACCTCACCATGCCATGCTACTCTAATGCCATGTAAATTGTGCATCATTCATCATGGCATGCGTGTTTGCTTGTCGCATTTTAATTCATATGCTTGTGCACTTTATTTATGTTGGCCTTGTTTGTTTGGTTCTTCTTCGAATAGACGCCCAGTAGGAGAATTATCAGGAATCACAGGAGTTCTACTCAGATCCATCTCTCGCTTCAACTGAGCTGCCAGGCAGGCACTACCACATGCTTGCATACATATAGTACCTATTGCCTCTATCTTATTCTTGCATCATTGAGTCGTGATTGCATTAAATTGAATCCCAAGTACTGCATAGCCTTTACTTTTAAACCCCACCGAAGCTTGTTCCTCCATCCCATGAGCCATTACTACAGAGTTGTTTGAGCCATGCGAGTCATAGAAGAGCATGTGTAGAGTATGTGAGTGTCTGATGGATAACGAGGTACCTAAACAACTTAACCTGAGTAGTAATGGGATAACTAATGAAAGAGGCACCGGTGAGCAATATCTGCTATTTGGTTTTTCATGCTCACTTGTGTCCTGTAGGACCCCGACTACTTGATTCTTGTTCCTTGACTATTCGCACTATCCACATCTGGGAGGCCTTATGGACCCCCTGAGCCAGAGCTTGATTCATTCTTATTTCTTGGGGCCATAAAGTAGTTTGGGGCTTTGTTACTATTATGTACTTATGCCATGCTTACTGTTTTATTTAATATTGTGCGTGGAGCACCTGTACTGTTTTGGATGCGGAGTGTTTTCGTGGTATCGACAAGCCCAGTCACACTTTCTGGTTCCCAGTCATTTGCAACCATTGACGCAAACCTTGAGTCCGTCTCGGAGTCAGCTAACTTCGTTGCAGGTAGCTTATTGGGGTGGCCCCCTGAAATATTTCTGAATCCTGTGATCGCTTTGTCGTGAATGCCTTGTTGGGTTTTGAGTTGGTTTTTCCGAGGTTGATCGAGTGTGTGTTGCTATTTGTGCACCCCTGCAGGGTAAATCTTTCTGAAAGCCGTGTCCGCGGTTATGGACGACTTGGAGCACAGTTTCTCGATCATAGACAAGTCTAACTAAAGTACCGCTTTTGAATTGACTAAGTACTTGACTAGTAAATAGTGCAGTACTCATGGAATGGTTAATAAAATTGCCAACGGATGGGGGGTTGTTCGTCCGCTTCCTCATTGGTAATCGAGGAGGGGGTTGTTCTTAATTCACGGACATCCGTCTATCATTGGTTAGGCGGATGGTTAGCGAATATCTATAGACTTGTTAGTTATTATATTTTGTTGCAATTGCGTCACCCCAGGTTGTGTCCCCTTTAGAGGCATAAAGAGTTGCTGAGTACCCCTAGGGTCTCACACGATAAATTGTTTGATTCAGATGAGCAGGTGTACTCGCAAGATGGATACTGGGTGGAGGAGATGGATGATGTTGGCAACGATCACTCGGTGTAGAGATTCCGGGAACGGGGATCCGTGAGATCTGTGGGCGGGATGTGTTTATTTATGTGGCATCTTATGCCGATTTGCTTCTTATCCGTACTCGGATCTAGTTTTCCACTTCCGCCTGATACTCTGATGTTTGATGTATGAGGAGCTATCCTAAAATATTATCTCTATCTAGGATATTTGAATCTTGCCGTATGGCGTTGCAATATTTCTATTTCTCTTAGATGGAATGGCTCTGAGGACTGTTGTATGTGGCTTGCATACATACTCACCTGTGTATGTAGTTGATCCCTTCGCCTGCCGATTACGCCGCTCGTTCTTGTCCCGATGATCTGAAAGTGGTTAGGACAGCCGAAAGGTCTACCATGAGTGGCCTCGGGCCCCACCATACTATTTTAACCACTTTCGCTCATCCAGGCATGTAAGTAAGAGCGTAATTCACCGAGGTAGTTACAATTGGTATCAGAGCCATCCCGCCCTTCAGGGTCTCAGCCAAAATGGTCGGTGTTAGTCTAGCAAATATTTTTGGTAGTTATGTATATTAGGAAAAAACAAAACGTGAGAGTAGGACTGCTTCCATTTTTCTTCTTACCCAACCACCCACCCTTTTCTGGTAAGGAAGTGTAACGTTTTCAATTCTCTTCTAAAAAATCAAACTAGGATTCACGTGTTCTGGGTTCCGTAGTACCATAGGTTATGTGTGTGTGTGTGTGTGTGTGTGAATTCCTTGTCTATCTGTTGCATCCAGTTGTTATCAATATCTGTCTTTTGATTATCAACTGTTGGTACATTCCATACCGACAGGCTTTTGTAAACCGACGCGATCTATCTGATTCGTTGTATACCGGTGCGATCTGTCTTACTCTTTATTATCCGACATTATCTTGTTTGGGGTGTTCGTTTCCGTAGTTAATAATCTTTAGGTTCATCTGAAGAAGAAGGTATTGGGATATGTGTTTTACTGATTCATGTGCGGAGTATTGATTTGAGTGCGGGATGGAGTCGCGACCATACCACTACTTTTATCATTCGCTCTTGTATATTGAATTAGTAGAGTTACTAATCTTGAATCATTAAGTGGTTTTGCGCATATAGTGGTATTTTAATGCCGAAATTTGTGGATTTTTTTCTTTGTTAGTTTGTGTACCACACTCCTTGTTCAGTCAGTTGCGATATGCTTAATATCTTCTAGGTGCTATGAACTTTGTTGATATTTTAATATCATCTCAGTGAATTGTATCCTTTAATCTTGGTTAATTCCATTTTGGTGGTATTTGGGATTATTATTATTCTCCATCATAGTACTGACTTGTGTTTTATATCAATCATAGGATGACACCACCACGCCGTTATGAGGAGGACATACCACCTGAACTGGGGGCTGCTTTGGAAAGTATTGCTAATGCCTTGGGAACAATGCAGCAGAACCAGCAACGATTCGAAGAAAGCGTGAGGAGGAATGAGTTTGTTCTGCTACCTCCACCTCCCAAGCGAGGAGACATCAAGAGTTTTCTCAAGTTCAACCCACGCCAATTTGAGGTGTCTGATCAGCCACTTGGTGCGGATGATTGGCTGCGGGAAATATCAAGGTTGCTGATGACTGTGGATGTTCCTGAGCAAGAATGGGTCAAATGTGCCAGTCACCTACTGAAGGGAGATGCAACTCTGTGGTGGGAAAATTACCTCAAGGCAGACCTCTCTGGTTTTCAGCCTACTTGGGAGCAATTCACTGCGGCTTTCAAAGAGCAATATCTATCAGAAATTGTCATGGAAAGGATGAAGGAAGTGTTTCTCAACCTCAAGCAGGGCACTGACAATGTCAATACCTATATCAGAAACTTCATGAACCTTTCTCGGTATGGTGGCGATGAGATCTCTGATGACAAGAAAAAGCAAAAGAGGTTTAGGCAAGGACTCAATGCTTCCATCAAATATGCAATCACTCATGCAAGTCCGGGGTCTTTTCTGGAACTCCAACACACAGCTCTGCAGGAAGAAGGAAGTAGGCAAGTGTTTGAGGAGTCAAAGAAACACAGCCGCAATGCAGCAAGCTCTTCAGCTATGACAGCTCCTTCTAAGCGTCGTGTCTGGGTTCCTAACGCCCCACCGTCGCTCCCGGCTCCACCAAGACCATCAAGCTACGCGGCAAGGCCACCAAACTCCTTCACTGCAGCTCCTAGGGGCTACAACCCCAACTACCCTGGAGCGCCTGGCGGAGTCCCTGGCTACGTTGCTCCATGTCCACCTAGTGCTTACTACACTTGTGGAAACACTAGGCATCAGCACTGGAATTGTCCAATGAACAACAAAGCTCTTCCACCACCACCTCCAAGACCTGCGGCAAGCTCTCCTATGGTTCATGCACCTCCACCTCGGGCTCTCAACATCAACACCAAGCCTGGATCTACGGTTGCTCGTGCCAACTGTGTCAACGCCGCTCAAGCTGAGCATGCTTCTAGAGTTGTGATGGGTATGCTTCCTGTTAACTTAGTTCCTGCACGAGTTTTGTTTGATTCTGGTGCATCGCATTCTTTCGTGTCTCACAAATTTGCAAATGAGCATGAGCTTGTTATAGACCAGCTGGATAAAAAGTTAATGGTTCTTTCTCCCGGGGCAAGATTGTTATCTACCAAGATCAGCCATGGCAATCAAATTGAGATTGGTGGCTCTTCGTTTCCGGCTTCCTTAATTATTCTGGGTAATTGTGATATTGATGTTATCTTGGGCATGGATTGGTTAACAGCAAATGCAACTGTGATTGATTGTGCTGAACGTTCGGTTTCTCTGAAAATTCCTGAAGGCCATATAGTCTATTCTCCAAGTTTGACTCCTACAATTCAGCTTTTCTGTTTGGCGGCTCTGAATGTTGATGCTATGGAAGCTATTGAGAGTGTTCTGGTAGTCTGTGAGTTCCCAGATGTTTTTCCTGAAGAGTTGCCAGGTATGCCTCCGGATCGTGAGGTTGAGTTTGTGATTGAACTTGAACCTGGTACCGCTCCTATCTCCAAGCGGCCTTATAAAATGGGTCCTGCTGAGTTGGCTGAACTCAAACGTCAACTTGATGAACAAGAGAAGTTGGGTTTCATTCAGCACAATACTTCTTCTTGGGGTAGCCCAACCACCTTTGTGAAGAAGCGAGACAAGACTGATAGACTTTGTGTTGACTATCGGGCTCTCAATGCTAAAACCATCAAGAATAAATATCCCCTTCTGCGGATTAATGATCTCTTCAATTAGCTAGCTGGAGCTGTGGTATTCTCTAAGCTTGATTTGAGAAGTGGATATCATCAAATCAAAATTCGCAAGGAAGATGTTCCCAAAATAGCTTTCACCACTCGCTATGGCCTGTATGAGTACACGGTCATGTCTTTCAGTCTCACCAACGCACCTGCCACCTTCTCGAGGCTTATGAACTCGGTTTTCATGGACTATCTTGATAAGTTCGTTGTGGTCTATCTGGATGACATTCTAGTCTATTCTAAGTCAAAATAAGAACATGAAGAACACCTTCGGTGTGTCCTAAACAAGCTTCGTGAGAACCACCTGTATGCAAAGTTCTCCAAGTGTGAATTCTGGCTGCCTCAAGTCACCTACCTTGGTGACGTCATCTCTGCCAAGGGCATTCCCGTCAATCTAGAAACTATTAAGACAATTGTTGACTAGCTTCCACCCATAAATGTCAAAGAAGTCTGGAGTTTCCTTGGTTTGGCTAGTTACTATCGCCGCTTCGTTCAAAACTTCTCAAAGATTGCGAAGCCTCTTACCGATCTCCTCAAGAAAG
This sequence comes from Avena eriantha, assembly GCA_910589775.1. Taxonomy (NCBI): domain Eukaryota; kingdom Viridiplantae; phylum Streptophyta; class Magnoliopsida; order Poales; family Poaceae; genus Avena; species Avena eriantha. Next base: position 50,329,178 of record OU342746.1, on the reverse strand, counting down.
GCAAGAAATACCTTTGGACTCCTGCATGTCAAGCAAGCTTTGAAACACTCAAAGAGAAGCTCACTTCCACACCAGTCTTGGTTCCTCCAAATACATCAAAGCCTTTCCAGATATTCTGTGTCGCCTCATTGCAAGGATTGGGTGCGGTCCTTATGCAAGAAAAACAAGTTGTTGCTTATGCCTCTCGACAGTTGAAGACGCATTAGATCAACTATCCTACACATGACCTCGAACTCGCAGCAGTTGTCTTTGCTTTGAAAGTATGGAGGCATTACTTGCTTGGCAACCATTGTGAAATCTTTTCTGATCACAAGAGTCTGAAACATATATTCACACAGCCTGATCTCAACCTTCATCAGAGGAGGTGAATTGAAGCAATAAATGATTTCGATTTGACCATCAACTACACTCCGGGCAAAGCTAATGTCATGGCCGATGCTCTCAGCCGAAAAGCTTATGTCAACAACCTCATTATGGAAGAACAACAGCCTCTCTTGTGCGAGGAATTCCGCAAGCTCAACCTTGAAATTGTGGATCAAGGTTATCTTCTGAACCTTCTGGCAACCCCACTCTTGGAAGAAAAAGTTCGCTCCATTCAACTTGGTGATCCTTACACTAAAAAGATCATCTCCAACATTCAGCTTCCGAAGTATGAGTCTTTCCACATCGACGACCAAGGCACTCTTTTCTTTGAACACCGGATGTTTGTTTTGAACTACCCGGGTTTAAGAGAGCAAGTTCTCAAGGAGGCGCATGATTCTGTTCTTTCTATCCACCCTGGCAGCACTAAGATGTACATGGACTTGAAAACACAATATTGGTGGCCTGGGTTGAAACGATATTGTGCTAAGTATGTCTCGGAGTGTGATGTCTGCCACAGAGTTAAAGCTGTCCATTAGAAACCTTCCGGTCTTCTGCAGCCATTGAAGCCTCCGGAATGGAAATGGGAGAAAGTAGAAATGGACTTCATCACTGGTTTTCCAAGGTCGCAGAAGGGCAACAATGCAATCTTTGTTGTCATCGACAGGCTTTCTAAAGTAGCTCACTTCTTTCCAATAAAGGAAACAATTTATGTAATTCAGTTGGCTGAGCTCTATATCAACATAATTGTCTCTCTGTATGGGGTTCCTCTTGAGATCAGTTCAGACCGTGGAAGCATCTTCACTTCCAAGTTCTGGGGAAGTTTCCAAAATGCTTTGGGAACAAAGTTGAACTTCATCACAGCTTACCATCCTCAGTCGCAAGGACAAGTTGAAATGATCAATCAGATTCTGGAAGATATGCTCCGTGCTTGCGTTATCTCTTTCGGCATGAAGTGGGAAGAATGCCTTCCTTATGCTGAATTCTCTTACAACAACAGCTTCCAGAAAAGTCTAAAGATGGCACCATTTGTGGCTCTCTATGGTCGCAAATGCAGAACTCCGATTGGTTGGTCGGGCGCAGGTGAAAGAATATTGTTTGGCCCTGACATTGTAACTCAAGCGGAGGAGAAAGTTCACATCATTCTTGAAAACCTGAAGATTGCTCAAATTCGCTAGAAGAGCAATTATGACAGAAAGCACACGGACATGGAGTATGTCCCTGGTGATCTCGTTTACCTTTGTGTCACTCCCATGAGAGGCACGCACCGCTTTGGTATCAAAGGGAAGCTGGCTCCCAGATACATCGGTCCTTTCAAAATTCGTGGAAGAAGAGGAGAACTCATCAATCTCCAAGAAGATCTGTCTTATCAAGAACACCCCATAAAAATTCTTGAAGTCGCAGAAAGAAGGACTCGCAACAAGTCCATCAAGTTCTGCAAGGTGCAGTGGTCGCACCATTCCGTTGATGAAGCCACTTGGGAACGTGAAGATGAGCTCCGTGCCAAGTATCCTACCCTCTTCGTGTCTTCTTCTTCTCCCTAGAATCTCGGGGAGAGATTCCTGTTTAGTAGGGGAGAGTTGTAGCATCCCATCTATCTAACATATGTAATGCTACTTGGTCTAGTAATATAATGGCTACTTCCTATATATAATTGTTGCATCATAATTATATCATGCTCATGTCATCATGCCACCTTGCATTTGAGCATCATATAAAACCCCTTTTTCTTTTGGTTCTTCTCTCATATGCATTATTAATTGTATTTGGCTCTTGATATATTGTATTTGGTTCTTGATAAATGCTTGATGCCCAAGTTGAGTTGGGGGCATATCTTTTACTCCACTCCACCACCTTTCTTTGCCACCACCTTATAATTCCACCACCCTAATTACCCATGAGCTTTTATTTTCTTTTGCCATTTAAACTAGCTCATGTGGGTTGGGATGGATCCAATTCTAATTTCTTTTGCTTGGCCTTTATTCCACATTTTGGTAATGCATGGGAATCATGCCATGTTATATTATTATTGTTTTCACAAAATAACACATGGCATTTAATGCCCATGCATGGGCCATGCAAAGCTCCACCATCTCTTCTCCTTTGAGTTTTGCCTTTGTTTTAAAGTGGGTCTTGTCGTGTGTTTTCATCCTAAGTGTTCTTGATCTCTTGTTGAGCCCCACCTTTATCTCTCTTCTACCACCACCATGTGTGCACCAAAACCCTAAACTTTTCTCTATATACTTTCCACCCTCATCTTGACCCATTAAACATGGATGTGGTTTTGCTTGTCACAAATAAAAGGCCCTACATCTTCCCCTTCTTCTCATCATCCATTTTGCTTGATCTTAAAAAAACAACTCTATGAAGCGAAAGCTAAAGAAGATTAATCAACTGTATGAAGCGAAAGCACTTGACAGTCTTCCCATGTGTCCTCGAGAACGTTTGGTCATCTTAAGTAATACAACCGGCTTGTCCTTTGCTGCATAAAGGATTGGGCCACTTGCTGCATTTATTCCTACTATCTTTTATTTACTCGTAATTTGTTTACTTGCTATATCAAAAAACCATAAAAATCCGTTTGCTAAGTATTTGCAGAGAATTCCTGATCCATACCACTAGCCAGCACCTTCTACTCCTTGTTGGGTTCGACACTCTTACTTATCAAAAATACTGCGATACACCCCCTATACTTGTGGGTCATCACTTGAACTTAATACTGGAGGGGGTTCGTATGATAACCTGAAGGTGGATTATTAGTCATAGATGCAGTTGGATGGCGGTCTATGTATAATGTTGTAATGCCCAATCAAGTCTCAAAGGAGTCAAGATGATTAGTATATGCTTGTATGCTTTCTTGATGTTTGTCAATTTCCCCGCTGTAATTTGTTCACCCAACATGTTATCTATCTTAAGGAGAGCCACCTCTAGTGAACTATGGACCTTTCTTTTACATACAACATACAAACTGTTTACTGCTTTGTGTTTTCTTTCAAAAAACTATTACTTCCTTCCATTCGATACGTTTAATCCTTTGTTTTCAACAAAACCGGTGAGATTGACAACCTCATCGCAAGTTGGGGACAAAGTTTTGTGGTTGTGTTGTGTAGGTCTCCACGTTGCTACTAGCATCGGTAGTGCGCCCTGCCAAGGCTCAGCTAGCAACACCTTTGGGGTGTTTCCTTGCTCCTACTGGTTCGATAACCTTGGTTTCATAACTGAGGGAAACTTACTTCTGTGCTCATCATACCTTCCTCTTGGGGTTCCCCAACGAGCTAATCATTCACGAGCCATGACATATTACCGACACAAAGTAGCTTCTAGACAATATGCAAGACAACCATGCCTAGTGGCATGTGGATAGATCAAACACGAAGAAGGTGAACTCCATCTCAGCACAAGAAAATGAAGAACTCAATTCTAAGATGGATGAGCTCATATTAGCCATAAAAGGTAAGGAAAACCAGGTAAGAGCTATCCCAGAATCAAATATTGAAGAAATAGACTTCATAGCTCGTAATGATTATAACCCTGCTTGGAAGAAGAATTATAATCCTAATTTTCAGAAACATTATGCTAGTCCCGCATGTAACTCTAATAATAATATGGGAACAAGTAATGGTAGTCTCCAAGAAACACTTAAGTCCTTTATAGATTCACAAAATGAACAAAGCAATATCCTTGTTAAAATAACGAAGAACCATGATGCTATGCTTGGTAAATTATCTAACCAAGCTATAAGTTTGAGGAATGATTTGCAGGCCCTCTAAGAAAGAATAAGGATTGTTGAGGCATAACTAGGTAAGATAACCGAGAGTCAAAATCTCATTCTAGCTAATTTGTAGGTAAATCTGAGCCCAATCCTGTTGAAGACCTCAAGATGATGAGAATCCAAAGGGAGGAGCCTGAAGAACTTGATTATAGTATTCCTCCTTCACCGAACTACACCGTTGAAGATCTTGTAAAAAGGATAAATATCATGATTCCGGTAAGTGAAGGAAATGAGGAAGCTATGTATCAACACTTTGTTAATCAGTTAGCAATAAAGGTACATGAGCTTGAGCAAGAATATAAGAAAATTGCTTGAAAAATACCTGTGAAGCTTGATGATATATTTGAGCCTACTATTAAGATTAAAATTGGGACCAATGAGATAGCTGCATTTTGTGATCTAGGTGCAAGCGTTTCAACAATTCCAAAAAGTCTTTTTAGTAAGTTAAATCTTGGCTCCTTTGAAATTACTGAGTTAAAATTACATCTAATAGATTCTACCTACAAATAAGCTGTAGGGATTAAACAAAATACTTTAGTATACATTAAAGACTGTCCTGTTCTTATTAATTTTTTTATTGTTGACATGCCTCAAGATGTTACTGCTCCTATTATATTAGGGCATCCATTCTTAAGAACTATTCAGGCTTTGATTAATCCACATGAAGGGAATGCGAAGCTTCAATTGCCTTCGCGGGATCCTTTTGTTATTCATTTTCCCAGGAAGAAGAAAGCCAAGCACGATGAAAAGGAGGCCATCATTTTGAAGGCCAACTATTTTGGAGTGGGTGTTCCACTCATCTGCCCTAAGTGAGCAACATCGCGGTCAAGCTTTTGACCATAAAAGAGCACTTCATGGGAGGCAACCCATGTGAAATAAAGGTTTGAGTAAAGTTTTTAAGATTTCGTTTGAGTTTTATGTTTAATAAAGAGTGCTAGAAAGCTCCAGTTGAGGAGAAGAAGTTCAGTAGTACTAAAAATCCTGCTTTATACATGCTGATGTTGGTCAACAATTTTTACTGTCATTTTTTGGGTCAAAAACAAGGTGTTTCGCTAAGTTTCAGGATAAGAAAGAAGTCTCGAAGAAATATAATTTTTTTGATGTCTACAGAAGGTTTAACGACCAACTACATGGCGGGAATAAAAATTCCAGCCATATAGTTTGGCTGTATAGATATCTTTGTCATCGACAAATTTTCTTTCTTAGGTATTGAAGGTTTAACGACCAACTATACGGTGGGAATAAAAATTATAGCCGTATAGTTCCAGCCGTATAGTTATCATTGCCTTTGTAAAGTTTCTTTTATAGGTTACAAAAGGTTTGACGACCAACTATACGGCGGGGATAAAAATCACGGCCGTATAGTTCTAGCCATATAGTTGCGCCGCCAGGAGGAAACCCTAATTGTTTGACATCAGACCAACTATACGGCATGAACAAATTGTTCCGACCGTATAGTTTGGCCGTATAGTTGCATCCGACCACAAAATTGCCACGGGAAGGTACCTATAACATCCCAATTTCAGCAACCCTGATTAGTTGTTCAGAATGCAAAAATCAGGGGGAACAAAAACTTTTTCTTCTTCATTAGTGCAGTGTTTTCTTATTGTTTGTTTGTGCTTGTGTTTGTGAGTGTATACCAAATGATACTCCTTACCTCACCATCAGTTGACAAAAGCTATTTACAAAAACTATCCTAGCTCATTCTACATATTCTCAAATGTTCTGGCATTTCAAAACATGAGCCAATATGCTTGTGTAACTGATGGATCAAAGCACGGCGCCCAGAAAAATGCTTGATGGCGGTGTTGATGTAGAGCTCGTTGGGAACCCCAAGAGGAAGGTATGATGAGCACATCGGCAAGTTTTCCTCAGTTATGAAACCAAGGTTTAATCGAACCAGTAGGAGCAAGGAAACACCCCAAAGGTGTTACTAGCTGAGCTTTGGCAGGGCGCACTACCGGTGCTAGTAGCAACGTGGATACCTGCACAACACAACCACAAAGGTTTGTCCCAAACTTGCGATGAGGTTTTCAATCTGACCGTGTTTTGCGGAAAACAAAGGATTAAACGTATCGAATGGAAAGAAGTAATAGTTTGCAGAAAGTAAACACAAAGCAGTAACAGTTTGTAGATTGTATGTAAAGAAAAAGGACCGGGATCCATAGTTCACTAGAGGTGGCTCTCCTTAGATAGATAACATGCTGGGTGAACAAATTACAGCGGGGCAATTGACAAACACCGAGAAAAAGCAATACATGCATATACTAATCATCTTGACTCCTTTGAGACTTGATTGGGCATTACAACATTATACATAGACCGCCATCCAACCGCATCTATGACTAATAATCCGAACCCCCTCCAGTATTAAGTTGCAAGCAACAGATTATTGCTTTATGAACTGGGTGTAAAGTAAACAATACGATTGTTCTATGAACAAAGGATTGTTGTTTTCTCCCTAGTAGCAACAACACATCTAGTACCTTAGAGATTTCTGTCACTTGCCCAGATTACCAGAGGCATGAACCCACTATCGAGCATAAATACTAACTTTTGGAGTTGCTAGCATCTACTTGGCCAAGATAGCTACTAACAACAGAAAGCATGCAAGATCACAAATAACAAAGACATGATAGAATCAATAATCTATCTGAAATAGTATCTCAATATCCATCGGATCCTCGCAAACACAACATGCAGAATTACAAATAGATGATCTTGATCATGAACGGAGCTCACAAGATCTAGACATGAAAGCACAAAGGAGGAGAATTAGCCATCTAGCTACTACATGGATCCGTAGTCCAAGGATGAACTACTCACGCATCACACCGGAGGCTTGCATGGTGATGAAGAAGGCCTCCAGGGTGAATTCCCATCTCCGGCAGGGTGCCGGGAAGAGCTTCAGATCCCTCCCGATCCAGGGATGGAGATGACGGCGGCTATAGACTCTTTCGTGGATTTTTGATCGGGCCCTTAAGGTTTTCGTCCCGAGGGCATCTTATAGTCGGAAGGGGAGACCGAGGGGGTGCCAGGGGCCACCACACCACCCCCTGGCATGGGCCCAGCCTGGCCGCGTGGCCAGGTGGTGTGGCCGGCCTCCAGCCCCTCTCCGTCTCATATTCTGGCATCTGATGACTTTCGGAAAAATAGGCACTTTGGCTTTTGTCCTGTCCAATTCCAAGAATATTCATTTTCTAACTTTCCTAGAACCAAAAACAACAGAAAACAGGCAGCTGGCACTGTGGCATCTTGTTAATAGGTTAGTCCAAGAAAGTGTACAAAAATACTCCAAAGTTGGAACAAAACATAAGAAAGTAGATAAAACCAAGCATGGAACATCAAAAATTATAGATACATTTGCAATGTATCAACATCCCCAAGCTTAACTCCTGCTCCTCCTTGAGTAGGTAAGTGATAAAAAGAAAGAATAATTTTTGAGGTGACATGCACCATCAAAGACTTGATCAAAGTATTTGTAAAATATTCAAAGCTGGGATCATAGTACTTCAATCAAAACATGAAAGACAAAGTTCTAGCAATAAGACAAAGAAACTATTATGCAACATGAAAATTCACAAACAAAAGATTCATGAATAACAATGCTTTGCAAGACGTTTGTTTGTTTCACATAAAGAAAACATAGCATAATAGTATTCAGCTTGTCCCTCAATAGAGTAGCAAATATAAATGCATAGGACACCTTCAAATTTCATAAGAGTGACTAGATACAAATAGTTTAAAACAAGCAATATCAAGTTATGCATCAATCAACTAGTCTTGGGACAATGCACATAGAACTAAGAATGGCCACTATGCTCTACAAGTAGGTGCATAAAGGTAGAAGGTGGAGACTCAATATAATGGTGGAAGAAAGGCCTTTTTATAAAAGGAAGTAGGGATTCAGGTCTCATAAAGAGCTTCCAAAAATTATGGTACTTATAGCTTTCAGCTCTCATTGCCCCTATCATAAGCATCTTGAAGGTGATTAAGGTTAAAGTGAACAAACTATGGTGTACATGCTTGATGAAGTATAAGTCAGAAATCTCATGTCCCTTGTATACGAAGGCCGCTCCTCATGCTACTCAAGTTTAGTCACCCGTAAGTTCTTGTCATTGTAAGTATATGTGTTTCATAGAGAACCGCGGCGGGGTACCCCTTGCCCGATGATACGGAAGAATCCCCATATCAAAATGACAAGGCAAGCAGACAACGAGCATCTCAGCATTCTTCTTATTTACCATGGGAATATGGTGCTTTTTTCTCTCTTTCCTCTTTTCATAGTATATTTTTTTCTTTTTCTCTTTTTTCACAATATAGGACTCTGTTTTTATAAGAAGAATGCTTCATAGACAGCTCATTATGGTTACACTGCTGGTTTCCACCATGTCAGCATGGGTTAGACCAGCGGCCCAGGCGTTTCTCTAACACATATACATAGCTCCATCTACTTACAAGCTCCCCTTTCATTTCACACTGACGACATCCATATACAAAATAGCATGATATCAACTAGGTACAAGTACCAAGTGCAATGTTGAAAGCGTTCCTCATGAAAGCATGGTTTTGCTAATTCCCAACAAATAAGTGCAAGCATATACAACATAGAAGACACAATGGTTCAAGTTTATTAAGGGCAAGTAAAGTAAAGTGTGCCATCAAGTTTGTGCGAGCTTTAATCACTAGTTTTCTCATAACAAGTTTAATTTGGAAGGTAAACAAAAGCATGAATATACTTGGAGTAGCATAAGCTAGTAGGTAGGTATGGTGGACTCTTTGGAATAACTTGGTTTAAGTAGTTGGATGCATGAGTGGAACTCATACTTGGTTGTGGAGGCTAGCAAAAGATTGGGAGCGACAAACTAAGAGAGCAATAATGGCCATAATCATGCAGAGCGACAAAACATCATTGATCAAAGCATAAAGTGATACTACAAGTTGAAAACTAAAGGATCATAAAGGCTAAGGTGACTTTGTATAGTCATAACATGGTGTGAGCATGTGAAAAGTCAACCCAAATAAAGCATCAAAGGAGAATACCACTATACTATGCTTTAATATGCTAAAACAACGCATGATTCATCCAATGCACATTAAGCAATCTCAATTGTTTATAACAAGTCATGCTACAACAAAGAATACTAAGCATAAAGCCAAAACAATATCAAGCATGGAATGAAAAAGCATAGGCCACATTCAAAAACGAGCTCTTTTTACCACATAAGCATGAACTTTCCTACTCTTTTCCAAACCAAACCAAACTATTTCAAACCAATGTATGAAAGAGGGGGTCCAACCAATTTATTTAGAAAACTAAGAAAACCAAGAAAACTAAAAACCAAAACAAAAACTAAAAATAAGACGCTCCAAGAAAAACACAACTCTGCATGAAACAATAAAAATGAAGCGTTTGGAAGAAACCTGGGATTTTTATTGATGAAGAGGGGATGCCCAAGGCATCCCCAAGCTTTGACGCTTGTACTTCTTGGATATTTCTTGGGGTGACACGTGTGGCATCCCAAAGCTTGAGGTTTAGTCCATCCTTCATCTCATTACTCATTCCTTCCATACACCTGCAAATTTTCCTTCATACAAAACTTCACACAATCATTATTAGCAACATTAATGCACTCAAGATAAATAAGTCTTAAGGTTCAGTTCTAACACCAAATAAACTTCCATTAGAACACTAGCTACTGTAGCACTTCCCTCAAAAATCTCAATTCCCCAAAAGAACTCAAAAAGGAACCAACAAGAAGCAAATGCAGAAAATGGCAGATATCTGTCAAAACAGACCAGCAGGTAAAGACGAATTTTTTGAAGACCTTCTGATGCTCAAATCAAAAAGTGTTAAACTAACAAAAGTTATATAACAACGTGGGGCAGAAGCACAAAACTTCACGCCTCAAAAAGACGTTCATATATTTTACACGAATTTTTACGGTGAAGCACAGAAATCTGTTTCGGGACAGCAACTTTCCCAATCATTACTTCTCTCTCATTAGAGGTTACTCTTGGCACAAAAAGCAAATAAAAAGGATAAGGAGAGGTTATTACAGAGGTAATAACTTCCAAGACTCATCTAAAACTTTTGGGTTATCTCCCAATAAGTACTTTTCTTTAACGCCTTTAAGTTAGGCATAAGAAGCAAGAAAGAATCAAGTGTTCTCAAATGAAGAAGCATTAAGAACAAATTTTGTTTTCATAGGAGAAGAAAAAGAAATCTTTTCTCTCTTTTTAGGGAAGTGTTCTATACCTTTCTTGAGTGGGAGTTGATATTTAATAGTGCCTTCTTTCATATCAATGATGGCACCAACAGTTCTAAGAAAAGGTCTTCCCAAAGTAATAGGACAAGAAGCATTGTATTCAACATCAAAAACATAGAAATCAATGGGGACATAGGAATTGTTAACCATAATAAGAACATCATTAAGACTACCCATGAGTTTCTTTTTAGCATTATCATCAAGTGGGACATTCAAATAACAATCTTCAAGTGGAGGAAAATCAAGCATATCATAAATCCTTCTAGGCATAATGGAAACACTACTATCAAGATCACATAAAGCTTTGAAATCAATGTCATTCACTTTCATATTAATGATGGGTTCCCAACCATCTTCTTGTTTTATAGGAATAGAAACTTTATTTTTCATCTTTTCTTCTTTAATCTTTATGAGAGCATCAGTAATGTGTTTTGTAAAGGCCATGTTCATAGAATTAGCATTAGGACTTTTAGCAAGCTTTTGTAGGAACTTAATAACTTCAGAGATGCTGCAACCATCAAGATCAAAATCATACTTATCATCTAAAGTAGTAGAACTATTAGTAGCCTCAACACTAGTGGTGGTAATAGTAGAAACACTAATGTTTCTAGCAATTTCATCTTCTCTTTCCCACTTAGCATGTAATTCAGCTAATAGTCTAACATTTTCATCAATTCTTACTTGTATAACATTTATGGCTGCAAAGGGATTATCATTAGTTTCAGGTTTAGCAGCCATTTTATTCAAAGTAGATTGAGCTTCAGCTAAAGATGCTATATTTCTTTCAGCATTAGAGAGTTTTTCCTCAATAGTTTTATTGAAGGCAGTTTGTTTACTAATAAACTCTTTAAGCATAACTTCAAGTTCAGAGGGAGCACTCTTATTATTGTTGTAAGAATTTCCATAAGCATTACCATTGTTGGGAGGATATGGCTTATAATTGTTGTTACCAAAATTGTTCCAATAAGCATTATTACCATAAGCATTGTTGCCACAATTGTTATTTCTTATGAAGTTCACATCAACTTGCTCTTCTTGAGCAACCAAAGAGGCTAAAGGAACATTATTTGGATCAATATGGGCTTTCCCATTAACAAGCATAGACATAATAATATCAATCTTATTACTCAAGGAAGAGGTTTCCTCAACAGAATTTACCTTCTTACCTTGTGGAGCTCTCTCAGTATGCCATTCAGAATAATTAACCATCATATTGTCCAAAAGTTTTGTTGCAGCACCCAAAGTTATGGTCATAAAGGTACCTCTAGCAGCAGAATCCAATAGGTTCCTTGAAGAATAGTTCAATCCTGCATAAAAAGTTTGGATGATCATCCAAGCAGTGAGTTCATGAGTGGGACAATTCTTTACCAAAGATTTCATTCTTTCCCAAGCTTGAGCAACATGCTCATTATCAAGTTTTTTAAACTTCATTATTTCACTTCTCATGGATATAATATTAGCGGGAGGATAGTATTTTCCAATAAAAGCATCTTTGCACTTAGTCCAAGAATCAATACTATTCCTAGTTAAGGAATTCAACCATTCTTTAGCTTTTCCTCTCAAAGAGAAAGGAAACAATTTTAGCTTAATAATATCACCATCTATATCCCTATGCTTTTGCATCTCACAAAGTTGAACAAAGTTATTTAGATGGGAAGCAGCATCTTCATTACCAATACCAGAAAATGGTTCTCTCATAACAAGATTGAGTAAAGCAGGTTTTATCTCAAAGAAAGTATTTTCAGCCACAGGTGGAGCAATAGGTGTGCTCATAAAATCATTGTTGTTGGTGCTAGTGAAATCACACAACTTAGTGTTTTCAAGAGTAGTCATTTTTTTGGATTTTCAAATAAGAAAGCAAACTTGTAAAACTAATTTTGTGTGTGTTTTTGAATAACAAAACAAGCAAACAAAGCAAAAAGAAACTAAGCAAAACAAAAATAACAAAGTAAAGAGATTGGTTATGAGGGACTCCCCTTGTGAAGATGTCCTTGACTCCCCGGCAATGGCACCAGAAAAATGCTTGATGACTCAATGCACGGCGCCCAGAAAAATGCTTGATGGCGATGTTGATGTAGAGCTCGTTGGGAACCCCAAGAGGAAGGTATGATGAGCACAGCGGCAAGTTTTCCTCAGTTATGAAACCAAGGTTTAATCGAACCAGTAGGAGCAAGGAATGTTGGAGATATGCCCAAGAGGCAATAATAAAAGTGATTATTATTATATCTTTGTGTTTATGATGAATGTTTACATCCCATGCTATAATTGTATTATTAGGAAACACTAATACATGTGTGTTTTGTAAACATATAAGAGTCCCTAGTAAGCCTCTTGTTGAACTAGCTTGTTGATTAATTGATGATCATGGTTTCCTGATCATGGACATTAGGATGTGATTAATAACAAGGTCATATCATTAGGAGAATGATGTGATGGACACACACCCATAGTAAGCGTAGCATAAGATCAAGTCATTAAGTTCGTATTGCTGTAAGCTTTCAAATCACATAGTAACCTATTCCTTCGACCATGAGGTTATGTTAATCACCATCACCGGATGGATACCTTGATAACATCAAACGCCGCTTCGTAACTGGGTGGTTATAAAAGTGTCATTGGGTATTCTGAAAGTATGTGTTGAAGCGCATGAACCAAGATTGGGATTTGTCCATCCATATGACGGATAGATATGCTCTGGCCCCTCACGGTGGAATGTCATCTAGTTAGCTTGCAAGCATGTGACTAGGTCAGAAGGGATGACATATCACGGAACGAGTAAAGAGTACTTGTCAGTAACGAGGTAGAACTAGGTATGGAGATACCGACGATCAAACCTCGGATAAGTATAGTATCGCGAGACAAAGGGAATTAGTTTCGTATGTAAATGGTTCAATCGATCGCAAAGTCATCATTGAGTATGTGGGAGCCATTATGGATCTCCAGGTCCCGCTGATGGTTATTGATAGGAGATATGTCTCTATCATGTCTACATATTCACGAACCGTAGGGTGACACACTTAAGGTTCGAAGTTATTTTGAGTAGATATGGAATGTGCGTTGGAGACCGAATGTTGTTCGGAGTCTCGGAATGGATCCGGGACATCACGAGGAGATCCGGAATGGTCCGGAGAATAAGATTCATATATAGGAGATCATTTTATGAGATAGGAAATGTTCCGGAGTGTTTGTATGAGGATTCTAGAAGGTTTCGGAATGTTCCGGAAGGTTCTAGAAGATATCTTGGAGTTTGCTTGAAAATCAAGATAGGGATCAAGGAGTCCTGGTGGGTCAAGATACGGATTCGTGGGGGAGGAGGACTCCTCCCCCCACCTCCAATCCGCCGGCCTAGGGAGGAGAGGAGTCCTACAAGGACTCCCCTCCCCATGGCGCCATCCCCTCTTTAAATAGAGGGGCAGGGGCGCTCCCTCCTCCCTTGCTCCCATAACACCCAATCTCTGCCGCCTCTCTCCTCCACCATATTCTGCACAGGCATAGGCGAAGCCCTGCAGAATTCTCTACTCCACCACCACCACCACGCCGTCGTGCTACTGGGATTCCGTGGAGAAGATCTACTACCTCCGCTGCTCGCTGGAACGGGGAGAGGAAGGTCTACTTCGACTCCGCACGTGTGACCGACTGCGGAAGCGCTGCCGAATCGTGGCGCCGGAAGGATCGGCTACTTGACCGAAGGCGGAAGCGCTGCTGGAACGCGACGCCGGAAGGATCGTCCACACGATCTTGAGATCGGCAAGTGATCGACTACATCAACCACGAGATCTAATCTCGTTAACGCTTTCGGATCTACGAGGGTTAGTTCCCATCTATCTCGTTGCTCATGTCTAATAGATTAGATCTTGGCTTTTATCTAGATTAGATCTTGGTTTTGTTCGTTCTTGCGGTAGAAATTTTTTGTTTTCCATGCTACGAACCCATCAGTGGTATCAGAGCCGTATCTATGCGTAGATCTGTTGCACGAGTAGAACACAATGTTTTTGTGGGCGTTGATGCTTTTGTTGTCGGTGTCTTAGCGTGTACTTTGCATCTTGCGGCATGGTGGGATGAAGCGGCTCGGGCTAACATTACATGTCATCGCACATGAGACTTGCTCCACGCTTGACGTGCAACTTGCCTTTCACAAGTGGCTTTGCGGGTGTCTGTCTCTCCCACCATAGTTAAGATTCAATTTACAATGAGCATCTTGACAACACTTGTATCAACGTTGTGGTTCATGTTCGTAGGTAAGATCGGTCTTATGCGAAAGCCCCAAACCACGTAAAACTTGCAAAGAAAATTAGAGGCGTCTAACTTGTTTTTGCAGGGGTTTTGTGATGTGATATGGCCAACATGTGATTGTGATTGTATTTGATGTATGCAATGATCCTTGTTGTAATATGGCAACCGGCAGGAGCCTAATGGTTGTCTTTAATTCTGTTAAGACCTGCGTGTCTATTCATCTTGTAATAGCTTTATTCCAAGTAGTTGTAATAGTTGCTGGTGATGATGGACAACCATGAGGCGGCGCCACTGACCTTGACGCAATGCTGGTGATGATGGAGATCATGTTCGTGCTTTGGAGATGGAGATCAAAGGCGCAAGAAGAAAATGCCATATCATATCACACTAATTATGAATTGCATGTGATGTTAATCCTTTATGCATCTTGTATTGCTTAGATCGCGACGGTAGCATTATAAGATGATCCCTCTCACTAAATATCAAGTAATAAAGTGTTCACCCTTAGTTGGCACCGTTGCTAAGACTCGTCGTTTCGAAGCATCTCGTGATGATCGGATGTGATAGATTCTACATGTGCATACAACGGGTGCAAGCCAGATTTGCACATGCGGAAACTAAGGTTGTCTTGACGAGCCTAGCATGTACAGACATGGTCTCGGAACACGGAATACCGAAAGGTAGAGCATGAGTCATATAATTGATATGATGAACATGAAGATTGTTCGCCGATGAAACTACATCTTCTCTCGTGAAGATCGGACTTGGTGTAGTGGACTTGGTTCGTGTAATCACTAAGACAATGTGAGGGATGTTGTTTTGAGTGGGAGTTCACCTAGTAAATTTGAACTCAATTTGTCATAAACTTAGTCTAAACTACTTGCAAATTGTTGTAGATTATGGCGACCCCTCCATCAATTTCAATGCGTTCCTAGAGAAAGAAAAACTTAAGAACAATGGAAGCAATTTCACGGACTGGTTCCGTGGACTAAAGATCGTCCTCAGGGCTGGTCAGTTGACCTATGTGCTCGATGCACCGCTAGGTGACCCACCTGCAGATAATGCCACCGATGACGAAAAGAATGTTTTCGCCACTCGGAAGAATCATTACTCCACAGTTCAGTGTGCCATCCTGTACGGTTTAGAAGCGGAGCTCCAATAGCGTTTTGAGCACCACGACCCGTTCGAGATCATTAAGGAGCTCAGGCTAATTTTTGAGACTCGCGCGGCCATGGAGAGCTATGAGGCCTCCGAGAAATTCTTTAACTGTAAGATGGAAGAAGGAAGCTCCGTTAGCGAGCACGTGCTCACCATGTCTGGGTACGCTAAGAAGCTCCAAGAGTTGGGAATATCGATTCCTAATGAATTGGGGATTCACCGTCTCCTTAAATCACTGCCACCAAGTTACAAGAACTTTGTGATGAACTACAACATGCACTGCATGAACAAGACGTTGCCTGAACTGTCGTCCATGCTAAAAACTGCTGAAGTGGAGATCAAGAAGGAGCACCAAGTGTTGATGGTCAATAAGACCACCAATTTCAAGAAACGGGGCAAGCCTAAGAACAAGGGCAACTTCAAGAAGGACGGCAAGAAAGCTGCCGCACCTGCTAAGAAGCCCAAGGCTGGTCCTAATCCTGAAACCGAGTGTTTCTATTGCAAGGGTGCTGGTCACTGGAAGCGTAACTGCCCCAAGTACCTGGCGGATCTGAAGAACGGCAACATCAAGAAGAAAGGTATATTTGATATATGTGTTATAGATGTGTATCTTACTAGTAATCGTAGTAGTGCCTGGGTATTTGATACTGGTTCGGTTGCTCATATTTGTAACTCAAAACAGGAGCTACGGAATAAACGAAGACTGGCAAGAGACGAGGTGACGATGCGCGTTGGAAATGGCTCCAAGGTTGATGTGATCGCCGTCGGCACGCTCCCTCTACATCTACCTTCGGGATTAGTTTTAAATTTAAATAATTGTTATTTGGTGCCTGCGTTAAGCATGAACATTATATCTGGATCCTGTTTATTACGAGACGGTTACTCTTTTAAATCTGAGAATAAAGGTTATTCGATTTATATGAGTAATATCTTTTATGGTAATGCACCTGAGATGAATGGTTTATTCTTACTGAATCTCGATAGTAGTGATACACATGTTCACAACATAGATGCTAAACGAATTAAATTGAATGATAATTCTACATACATGTGGCACTGTCGTCTTGGTCACATTGGAGTGAAGCGTATGAAGAAACTCCATTCAGATGGACTTCTTGAATCACTTGATTTTGAATCACTTGAAATATGCGAAGCATGTCTAATGGGAAAAATGACTAAGACTCCATTCTCTGGTACAATGGAGCGAGCTACAGACTTATTGGAAATAATACATACCGATGTGTGCGGTCCAATGAGTGTAGCATCGCGTGGTGGATA
Source organism: Avena eriantha (assembly GCA_910589775.1). Classification (NCBI taxonomy): domain Eukaryota; kingdom Viridiplantae; phylum Streptophyta; class Magnoliopsida; order Poales; family Poaceae; genus Avena; species Avena eriantha. The sequence continues at coordinate 50,312,108 of OU342746.1, read as the reverse complement.
TCGTTATGTTCTCACCTTCACGGATGACTTGAGTAGATATGGGTATGTCTACTTCATGAAACATAAGTCCGAAACTTTCGAGAAGTTTAAGGAATTTCAAAGTGAAGTGGAGAATCATCGTAACAAGAAGATTAAGTTTCCGCGTTCTAATCGCGGGGGTGAATATCTAAGTTACGAGTTTGGCATGCATTTAAAGAAATGTGGAATACTTTCACAGTTGACACCGCCGGGAACACCACAGCGTAATGGTGTGTCCGAACGTCGTAATCGAACTCTCTTAGATATGGTTCGGTCTATGATGTCTCTTACAGATTTACCGTTATCATTTTGGGGCTATGCATTAGAGACAGCCGCATTCACTTTAAATAGGGCACCATCTAAATCCGTTGAAACGACACCGTACGAATTGTGGTTTGGTAAGAAACCTAAGTTGTCGTTCCTTAAAGTTTGGGGTTGCGAAGCATACGTAAAGAAGTTACAACCTGATAAGCTAGAACCCAAAGCGGAGAAATGCGTCTTCATAGGATACCCTAAAGAAACAATTGGGTATACCTTCTATCATAGATCCGAAGGCAAAGTTTTTGTTGCAAAGAATGGATCCTTTCTTGAGAAGGAGTTTCTCTCGAAAGAAGTGACTGGAAGGAAAGTAGAACTCGATGAGGTTATTGAACCTTCTCTCGGATTTGAGAGTAGCGCAGCACCGGAAGATGTTTTGCTTCCGCCTGCACCAATAGAAGAGGAAGCTAATGATAATGATCATGAAACTTCGAACGAAGTTACTACTGAACCTCGCAGATCAACGAGGGTTCGTACCACTCCTGATTGGTATGACTCTGCCTTGAACGTCATGTTGGTGGACAACGCTGATGACCCTACGACGTATGAAGAAGCTATGGTGAGCCCAGATTCCGACAAATGGCTAGAAGCCATGAAATCCGAAATGGGATCCATGTACGAAAACCAAGTGTGGACTTTGGTGGACTTACCGGATGGCCGTAAGGCTGTCGAGAACAAATGGATTTTCAAGAGAAAAACAGATGCTGATGGTAATGTTACCGTCTATAAAGCTCGACTTGTCGCGAAAGGGTTCCGACAAATTCAAGGAGTTGACTATGATGAGACATTCTCACCAGTAGCGAAGCTAAAATCTGTGAGGATTTTGTTAGCAATTGCTGCACATTTCGATTATGAGATTTGGCAGATGGATGTCAAAATGGCGTTCCTTAATGGTGATATTGAGGAAGAGTTGTATATGGTACAACCCAAGGGTTTTGTCAATCCTAAAGATGCTAACAAGGTATGCAAACTTCAGCGCTCCATTTATGGACTGAAGCAAGCATCCCGTAGTTGGAATCAACGTTTTGATAAGGTAATCAAAAACTTTGGATTTATACAAACTTATGGAGAAGCTTGTATTTACAAGAAAGTGAGTGGGAGCTCTGTAGCATTCCTAGTACTGTATGTAGATGACATATTGTTGATTGGGAATGATATAGAACTTCTTAATAGCGTCAAAACCTATTTGAATAATAGTTTTTCAATGAAGGATCTTGGCGAAGCGGCATACATTCTAGGCATCAAGATTTATAGAGATAGATCAAGACGCCTAATAGGGCTTTCACAAAGTACATACTTGGACAAAGTTCTAAAGAAGTTTAGAATGGAAGATAACAAGAAAGGGTTCGTGCCCATGTTGTCAGGTAAGACCTTGAGTAAAACTCAAAGTCCAGCTACGGCAGAAGATAGAGAGAAAATGAATAACATTCCCTATGCCTCAGCCATAGGTTCTATCATGTATGCCATGCTGTGTACAAGACCGGATATAGCACATGCTGTTAGTTTGACTAGCAGATATCAAAGTGATCCTGGAATGGAGCACTGGACAGCGGTCAAAAATATCCTAAAGTACCTAAATAGGACTAAGGATATGGTTCTTTCTTATGGAGGTGATGAACAGCTTGTTGTAAACGGTTACACCGATGCTAGTTGGAACACCGATCCGGATGACTCGAAGTCACAATCGGGATACGTATTTATTTTGAATGGTGCTGGAGTGAGCTGGAGGAGTGCGAAGCAAAGCGTTGTGGCGAAATCTTCAACTGAATCGGAATACATAGCTGCTTCGGAGGCTGCACAAGAAGCCGTTTGGATGAAGGAATTCATTACTGAACTCGGCGTGGTTCCCAGTGCGTTGGACCCGATGGCCATCTACTGTGACAACATAGGTGCCATAGCTAATGCGCAGGAGCCAAGGTCACATAGCAAGCTGAAGCACATCAAGCTACGTTTCCACGCTATTCGCGAGTATGTCCGAGATGGTGACATAAAGATTTGCAAAGTACACACTGATCTGAATGTGGCAAATCCGTTGACTAAACCTCTCCCTAGGGCAAAGCATGACCAACACCAAAACGCCATGGGTGTTCGGTATATTACCATGTAATCTAGATTATTGACTCTAGTGCAAGTGGGAGACTGTTGGAGATATGCCCAAGAGGCAATAATAAAAGTGATTATTATTATATCTTTGTGTTTATGATGAATGTTTACATCCCATGCTATAATTGTATTATTAGGAAACACTAATACATGTGTGTTTTGTAAACATATAAGAGTCCCTAGTAAGCCTCTTGTTGAACTAGCTTGTTGATTAATTGATGATCATGGTTTCCTGATCATGGACATTAGGATGTGATTAATAACAAGGTCATATCATTAGGAGAATGATGTGATGGACACACACCCATAGTAAGCGTAGCATAAGATCAAGTCATTAAGTTCGTATTGCTGTAAGCTTTCAAATCACATAGTAACCTATTCCTTCGACCATGAGGTTATGTTAATCACCATCACCGGATGGATACTTTGATAACATCAAACGCCGCTTCATAACTGGGTGGTTATAAAAGTGTCATTAGGTATTCTGAAAGTATGTGTTGAAGCGCATGAACCAAGATTGGGATTTGTCCATCCATATGACGGATAGATATGCTCTGGGCCCTCTCGGTGGAATGTCATCTAGTTAGCTTGCAAGCATGTGACTAGGTCAGAAGGGATGACATATCACGGAACGAGTAAAGAGTACTTGTCAGTAACGAGGTAGAACTAGGTATGGAGATACCGACGATCAAACCTCGGATAAGTATAGTATCGCGAGACAAAGGGAATTAGTTTCGTATGTAAATGGTTCAATCGATCGCAAAGTCATCGTTGAGTATGTGGGAGCCATTATGGATCTCCAGGTCCCGCTGATGGTTATTGATAGGCGATATGTCTCTATCATGTCTACATATTCACGAACCGTAGGGCGACACACTTAAGGTTCGAAGTTATTTTGAGTAGATATGGAATGTGCGTTGGAGACCGAATGTTGTTCGGAGTCTCGGAATGGATCCGGGACATCACGAGGAGATCCGGAATGGTCCGGAGAATAAGATTCATATATAGGAGATCATTTTATGAGATAGGAAATGTTCCGGAGTGTTTGTATGAGGATTCTAGAAGGTTTCGGAATGTTCCGGAAGGTTCTAGAAGATATCTTGGAGTTTGCTTGAAAATCAAGATAGGGATCAAGGAGTCCTGGTGGGTCAAGATACGGATTCGTGGGGGAGGAGGACTCCTCCCCCCACCTCCAATCCGCCGGCCTAGGGAGGAGAGGAGTCCTACAAGGACTCCCCTCCCCATGGCGCCATCCCCTCTTTAAATAGAGGGGCAGGGGCGCTCCCTCCTCCCTTGCTCCCATAACACCCAATCTCTGCCGCCTCTCTCCTCCACCATATTCTGCACAGGCATAGGCGAAGCCCTGCAGAATTGTCTACTCCACCACCACCACCACGCCGTCGTGCTGCTGGGATTCCGTGGAGAAGATCTACTACCTCCGCTGCTCGGTGGAACGGGGAGAGGAAGGTCTACTTCGACTCCGCACGTGTGACCAACTGCGGAAGCGCTGCCGAATCGTGGCGCCGGAAGGATCGTCTACTTGACCGAAGGCGGAAGCGCTGCTGGAACGCAACGCCGGAAGGATCGTCCACACGATCTTGAGATCGGCAAGTGATCGACTACATCAACCACGAGATCTAATCTCGTTAACGCTTTCGGATCAACGAGGGTTAGTTCCCATCTATCTCGTTGCTCATGTCTAATAGATTAGATCTTGGCTTTTATCTATATTAGATCTAGGTTTTGTTCGTTCTTGCGGTAGAAATTTTTTGTTTTCCATGCTACGAACCCATCAAGGAAACACCCCAAAGGTGTTACTAGCTGAGCTTTGGCAGGGCGCACTACCGGTGCTAGTAGCAACGTGGATACCTGCACAACACAACCACAAAGGTTTGTCCCAAACTTGCGATGAGGTTTTCAATCTGACCGTGTTTTGCGGAAAACAAAGGATTAAACGTATCGAATGGAAAGAAGTAATAGTTTCCAGAAAGTAAACACAAAGCAGTAACAGTTTGTAGATTGTATGTAAAGAAAAAGGACCGGGATCCATAGTTCACTAGAGGTGGCTCTCCTTGGATAGATAACATGCTGGGTGAACAAATTACAGCGGGGCAATTGACAAACACCGAGAAAAAGCAATACATGCATATAGTAATCATCTTGACTCCTTTGAGACTTGATTGGGCATTACAACATTATACATAGACCGCCATCCAACTGCATCTATGACTAATAATCCACCTTCAGGTTATCATCCGAACCCCCTCCAGTATTAAGTTGCAAGCAACAGATTATTGCTTTACGAACTGCGTGTAAAGTAAACAATACGATTGTTCTATGAACAAAGGATTGTGGTTTTCTCCCTAGTAGCAACAACACATCTAGTACCTTAGAGATTTCTGTCACTTCCCCAGATTACCAGAGGCATGAACCCACTATCGAGCATAAATACTAACTCTTGGAGTTGCTAGCATCTGCTTGGCCAATATAGCTACTAACAACGGAAAGCATGCAAGATCACAAATAACAAAGACATGATAGAATCAATAATCAATCTGAAATAGTATCTCAATATCCATCGGATCCCCGCAAACACAACATGCAGAATTACAAATAGATGATCTTGATCATGAACGGAGCTCACAAGATCTAGACATGAAAGCACAAAGGAGGAGAACCAGCCATCTAGCTACTACATGGATCCATAGTCCAAGGATGAACTACTCATGCATCACACCGGAGGCTTGCATGGTGATGAAGAAGGCCTCCAGGGTGAATTCCCCTCTCCGATAGGGTGCCGAGAAGAGCTTCAGATCCCTCTCGATATAGGGATGGAGATGACGGCGGCTACAGACTCTTTCGTGGATTTTTGATCAGGCCCTTAGGGCTTTCGTCCCGAGGGCATCTTATAGTCGGAAGGGGAGACCGAGGGGGTGCCAGGGGCCACCACACAACCCCCTAGCGCGGGCCCAGCCTGGCCGCGCGGCCAGGTGGTGTGGCGGCCTCTGGCCCCTCTCCGTCTCGTATTCTGGCATCTGATGACTTCCGGAAAAATAGGCACTTTGGCTTTTGTCCCGTCTAATTCTGAGAATATTCATTTTCTGACTTTCCTAGAACCAAAAATAGCAGAAAACAGGCAGCTGGCACTGTGGCTCTTGTTAATAGGTTAGTCCAAGAAATCATATGAAAAGTACTCCAAAGTTGGAACAAAACACAAGAAAGTGGATAAAACCAAGCATGGAACATCAAAAATTATAGATACATTTGCAATGTATCAGTAACCAAAACTATTTTTTTAGCTTGTATTGACAAAACTTGGGAGAGATATATAATATGACCTCCTTAGGTTTTCAAGACAGAACTCTCAACTAATCTTATCTCTAGTTTTGCCAAAACCTCTTTTCAAAGCATTTGAATTATACTATTGGTAGAGATACCAAGGAATGTCACCTGACTGCAACCACAACGTCTTTAAAATGCCCCAACCTTACCTCAAGCTAAACTTGATGGTAACCCCAGTAGTGGATTTGCTTAGTTTATAAGATGAGTTGCCTTGATCTGCTGATTGACTTGTTTGCTTAGGAAGTAGTATGACCCACTCTAGGAGCTCATCACTAGGATCAAGATGTTTCCAAAAAATCACCAAACCCTAAGCAAATTGCAATCTGAGTCTAATCTCTAGCCACAAGCTGATCATCTAAAACCCTTAACCAGATCAATTCTGAACTGATCCATTCTAGAAGTTTCCAAGTCAATGAAGACCAATATCAAGCATGGATCTATTCTACCCAATTTACACTTCAACATCATCCACTTGATGATGCTTTGGTACCTTACAACCCCTCAAAATCATCATCACCCACATCCTAGTCAAAAACCCTAAGTCTGCCAAATTTGGCTAAGTCTGGAAAACTATTTCCAACATCACCTTTTTGAATGCCTCCCTTTCTCAACCCTTGTGCATTATTGGTAATGCACCTGAACCATCTTGTTAACCATCCTAAGTAATACCAAGGACCACTTTGTACCTTGGTTTTATCATCCTCCAACCCACTTGTTCTTGATGGTTTTGCAGGCAAGAAAATAATATTTTCTGCAAATCTAGTCATCATGCCTACTTTGACAGAAGCTCACACCATCATCCAACCTTCTATGGACCAACTCTTTGCATAGTTGTGTTCTAATCATATAGTTATATCAACATCTACTTCACTTGTTCCAAGTGGATCTCTGTGCTTCTTAAACCCCCATGGTTTATAAGGCATCATGACTCATCTGGTATGGCAGCCTTATTTTCAACAAAGTTTGCCATCATTTCTAGACCATCTCAAATGTAACCAGTCCAAACTCCTTCTGCCATGATCATATATATGACTTGGTCTATCTATACATCTATCCCTTTCATCAAGGTGAGCTCTGAGCTCCAAGATCCAACAAGGTTTTGGTGGTATAAAAATAACATCACCCTAGATCCACAACTCCTTGTTTTCCATCTTATTCAAGTTGGATTTCCAATCCCCAAGGTTGAAAATGCTTGCTACACCTTGTCTACATCATCTACCTTGATCATCAAGATTTATCAAATATTATCCATAATTATTATGGACCAAATCTATTTAATTCCTTTAATAGGCGAAATCTCAAAAACCCCTTTCCCAATAGAAAGTTTGGTTTTTGCCAAAACACTTTCCCAACTATTGAATCATTTGAGATCCATATATCATACTATATCTTCCCACCTCAAAAATAAATATTTGTGAGATTCTTTATTATTTCTTTTTGCCCTTTTTCTTAAATGGAAGAAATGGAATAATAATTGTCTTAAATACTTCTAAGCCACAATAAATTTTGGGAAAATTCCCCTAAGTGTGCATTCACATTTGGGACCCTCTCACACTAAAAACCAATCTTGTACAATGTAATTATATCAAATGATCTTCTAGAAACCACTTCTGCCCTTTTTGAATAAATGGATTCAAGAGGACTAAAACACCTTATAAAAATCCCAAATAAATCCTAGGAGTGCACGTTGACCATATTCATCCACCAGTACCATCTCCCCCATATCTTCCAATGCAAATCTTGGAACTCCTTCACAAGCTCTCTTGTGATCAAAATTTTGCAAAACAAGCCAACTTGAGCTAAACCAAGGTCAAGCCCTCCCCTAAGCTTGCCAAGCACTCCCCCACAACAACCCACACTCCCTTGGTCATGAGCACTGTAGCTCCACCGCAGCACTTGCCCCTTTTACCCTTGGATTAGTAGAGAGAGAGACAACCATATCTTACAAAGATTGCCCATTTAAGTACCACAACTGCCCTACCCCTCCCTGCCCGACCACAACCCACTCTTAACCCTCCACACCACCCTCTAAGCCAATCCCTGGCCAGCACCACCCCTCCCCCATGTCCAAAGTGGGTATTTTCTCCTTGGAGCTCTCCCTCTTGGTATAAAGGCCAGAGGACACCCCCAGCATCCCTGCCCCTCATTTGCTCCCTCTTACCCTCCACTTACCTCCCTAGGGCTCCTCTCCCCTTACCCCTGCTCTGCCCCGCTCAAAAGAAGAACAAGAGGAAGCTTCGGCCTTTCTCAAGATCTGAGCATAGCTCCCTCCTCTTAGCTCCTCTCCTCCTGCATGTCACCTTGATGTGACCCTCTCCTCCTCCTCTATCTAACCGTGGGATTTTTCTTGCCCAGGATCATCCCCTCCGTCGTTGTCGTCGAGCTCCGACGAGGTAACCCTCGGCCTCTCACGCTCGAGATACTTCCTGGAGGCAAACGCCATCGTGCCGCCCATCCCCGGGTTCCCCGTCGACCACCAGGTCCTCCTGCACCCACCCCGACACCTCTGGACGTCTCTGGTAAGCCCCCGTCACCGTCTCGAGCCGCCCTAGGGTTTCCGTCAGTCGCCGTCAGCGCGAGCTTGACGATGAAGCAGGACCGTCCGTGCCCACTTAATCGGCGGCCAGGGGCGCCCGATACCCCTTCGGCCGCCCCTCCCACTGACCAGTGGTCCCCGTTGCCCAGGGATTCGAATCCCCTCCCGCGTGCTGCGCCACCCGCCATGGGTCGATTTCCCCTCTACGGCCTAGCCTCCCTAGAAACCCCAGCCCAGTTACCCCTTTCTTTTAAACATTTATTCCAGAGCTGAAAACTACCTGTTTGGTTTAAATCCAAATAAAAATGTAGAAAGATGAATTTGACCAGATCCAAAATCTTGGTGGTACATACATACTTTATCTAACAGGAGATACCCTTGGTTACTCCAGACTAGATTTAGTTTAACTATGGTAAATCAATTTCTAAAAAGTACCTTGTCACCTAAATAATTTCCCTACAGAGTTTTACATATACAATTGGGGAGAACCAAAGCTCTACTGGAAGGTATTTGATATACCTATCATCCAGCATATGTCCTATGCCAAGGTGAATAGTAGTGTGCCCATAGCAAAAATAACAACAATAGAGACTTTATGCCTTTAGAAAATTCTCTAGGTCAAACCAAATGACGTATTGATATATTCCAACTCCCATGGATGTGCCATATCAAAATCTATCAAACCCCAGCAGCTCAGATTTTATTGAGCCCTAGTTGGATTGTAGTAAATTAAACTATTATGTGCACCCCTTTTTCACTAAATAAATCCCTCCAGGAGTTTGACAACTCCAAATTGAGTGAATCCAATTCCTAGAGAAAGGTATTCGAATTTCCTGCCACATGCCCTTGGAATAAACTCAAGATCTTGTGTAGAATTAATCTGGTGAAAAAGAGAAAAACCATACAGAACTGCGTTTGATGATTTATTAAGGGCATTCTAGTAATTCTTTTGACAAGATTCCAACTCTATGTGGTTCAGATTATCAAACACTACATAACCACCTAAGGAAATAATGTTTGGGCCTCTAGATAAATTCTAGTGAATTATTTCCTCAAACTAGAGTTCATTCCACTATAAAAAGCATAATTAAATCTAGGTAAATGATAATCTGGTGAAACCACTTGTGTTGGTCTTGTTTTGTCAAGACCTATCTGAGGATATCATGGTTGCACCTTGATATCCTACAGACCTAAATTCTCCACCCCAAGTCCTTGGTATATAACCTAGACAACTATCCTCCAAGGGAAAAACCCCTCTATGGCAATCTAGTAATTCCACTACTAGTACCCAACTTCTCCAAAACCTACTAAGTTTAAGTAGGATTCCTTATGTTTGTTTGCTGAATGGTTTGATGCCTATATGCCTTGTATTGATTGTGGTATTGTCTGCTTGCATGTATACTCTACGATGGCGATAGTGTGAGTGTTTGACGACGAGAAGGAAGGGACTTCTTCTTATTATTGGTTGGGTATTCTTGGTTATCTAAGGAAGTCCAGGGACTTATTGCTGATCACAGGAAAGCCACCATTCCCAAATTCTGATACTTGTCCTACTCCTTTTATTACCTGCTTTGTACCCTCTTTATAAATTGCATTATCTACCTGCATGTCTTGTTTTAAAAATGTTGCGCTAATGACTTGGCTCCTCCAAGTTATGACGTTGTGTCCCTCGTGAAACCACCCTGATGTACCTACCATTTTATCCCTTTAGACCGAGAGTACGATGGTCAGCATCCTACCTCGTTGAAAACCCCGGCTTTGAGAAAATGAACTGTTTTGCGATTTACCCTACTACAAATGTTTCAAAACTGCTTTGTAAAAACCCTTGGGAAGAGCCATCGTTCCAAACGGATGTTTCAACTAAAGATGTGGTGTTTGTGAGAAATGAGAAAATGGACAAGAGAAAGAGAAGGGATGTTCTACGCCTTTACCGGAACAATTTTTATCCGTGCAACCACATTACCCCAGGTAATGGGTCTTAGCTCGTAGTTTGTCTTCATTAGCCGGGGCAGCTTGTACCATGCTTATAGGGAGAGATCCCTTGAATTCCAGGTAGGTGCTAACAGATCTTCAGATCTGGAGCCTGTAGCCTGCTTCGGCAAGAGTGAGCCTGTCTTGGCAGGAGTGTCGGTGCAAAAATTGGGTCTCCCGCGGACAGTGTGACTTAGGTGGTACAGAAGGAAGTGGAGTCACCAAGTTAAGGTATACGCCAAGTTGTGGCTTGGGTATATGCGTGTACGAAAGGCAGGACTATGGCTGGGAGCCACATACTCATTGCCAGGGAGAACAAACCCAAAAGGAAAACCAGCCTTTGCTAGGGTCGACAAGTGAAAGGTTAGGTTTGATTATTCGGACCCCCATCTACAGTGTGTAGTGGGCCGTGGTTGTATCTCAGCGAATGTATTGATTCTTGTGGGAAAGTGCACAAACTCTGTAGAGTACAATCTATTCGAATAGCCGTGTTCACGGTCAAGGATGGTTGGAAAGGTGATGGCTAGGAGTACCCAAACGGTGTTTCGTTCGGAAAGAATGAAAGAAAGTATGGAGGTTCCGGGGGAACCTAAGTTTAAAAGTCCTGTTTTGACCAGAGGTGGTCAAAGAGGTTTAAAAATGGTTTTTTATTCCAAAAACCGTTTTCAAAAAGGTTTTCAACGCAGCTATGAGAACGTCTTGATTTATAAAACAGAGGCATGTTTTCCAAACTCTTTTTCAACAAACATATGGAGATGTCGTAACTTTAATAGATAATCTAGGCTTTTCAAAAACAACCCTAGATAGAGCTACCTCGCCATAGCCAGACTTGCATTCCTCATTTCACTTATCTTGGTGGTTTGCAAGTACATTCAAAAGTACTCATGGCTTTGTTCCTGGCTATTTACTTGGCCAGGCTTTCAGAAGTTCGACATCGGATGATTAAGGTGACGTCCAGCAACCTAGGTCGTCTTCCTAGTCAGACGCATGTAGGTTGAGGCACGATTGGGCTCTGCGCATCATGATGTTCCGCTGCTAAAGATGGTATAGGCATGTTGGCATTTATGTAAGTCTTGTAAATTCATTATGTTTCGGATGTTGTAATGATACTTGTCGGTTATGTTCCACGGCTCACTGATCATGGAAACGTGGATATATACATAACAGGGATTTCTCGGATGGTTAATCTGGGGACCTCACAGTACCCCCAACACAAAAACTTCAATCTTTTTTTTCTCTTCTACCTCCAAACTCTCTCAAAACCTCAAGAGGTCTTCATCTCTACTCAATTTCGTTCGATTTCCTCGCACACAAGTGATCTATGGTATGTTTCTCCTCCGATCCTCCAATTACTTTTTGCAAATTAATTTTTGATCTGTTATCACTATCAATCTTGGGTGAGACCTACTATGAGCTAATTGCCATGATTCTCTTGCCTAGATTATTATTTTGAGGGGACTCTTTAGTGTGCTAAGATGAGGAATATGTTATGCTTATTATTGTTGGATCAAAAAGTTTTATTTTTTGTCTTTCCTTATTATTTTAGATGATGAACATAAGGAGCCAAACTCGTGCTAGTGCCGCCGCTAGTGCTTCTTGGGCTATCGCTCAAGAACGCATGGGGATACGGTTCAGGGATGAGCTCCAATGTGATCGCTTCAATGGGATCAAGAACTGAGAAGTGAAGACAACCAAGTGGGCTTGGCCCATTATATTGAATCAACTTAGTAGTTCTAATGACTTCAATTTACTTTGCAATAGAGTTGGCCTGCAAAACTTTGTATTCAATGATGTGCCTACTTATCACCGGTTAACTCTTGAATTCCTAAGTTCTTTGTAAAGCAGTGTTAAAGCATGGCATGGAGAGGACATGATTTCTTTTCGACTTATGAACAATAATTATGCTTTATCACTAGATGAATGGTGTGCATGTTTTAATTTTCCAAACAATAATGCTAATGCCTTATGCGCATCCTTTACTGACATAGACCCTTCCCCGGAACATTATTAGAATGGAATGAGCTTCACTTCTAGAGTAAGCAAGGGGAAGAATGTTTAGAGGTTTTTGTGAGCATGCCAAAGTTTGACTTGTGAATCATAAGAATGATATAGCTTTATGCATGCCAAACTTCATGAGATGCCAACAACTATGCTAGGCTACGAACGATCTTCATGGAGGAAACTCCTAGATTTCGGCTATGAGTTGATTAAACATATGTAGCAGCAATGCGCTATAATGGGTAAGATTCTTGGCATTCTCGGGTAGCTATGTTCATGATGGAATCACTCCTCTAGCTGATATGAGTAATCACTGTGCAATAGGAACAAAAACGTTAGTGATGTCACGAGTGTCCATCACAACCTGATAAACTAATTAATATTTTGGCATGCTCTCAATTACTTAAGAACTGAAATTCTTGAAGGGCAATGAACATAAAAGTAGTGCTTGAGAAGTCTTGACTTATTGATGTGGGAGAATTGAGATACTCTAGTGTATATGTTTTTCATGACAAACTCTCACACTCTCAAATTTACATGAGTATACTTTATTGTTCAAAGGCAACCCTATGAGTTGATTACATGACATGGAATAATGTTTACTCATTTGAATCATCCATGTTAACAATAATTTTGTTGCGCTATAAGGATGCATAAAAACCCATATGATATGCTTGCCATTACTCTATTTATGCTGAAGTTATTTAGATTAATAAAGTGGAGGAAACATGAGACTACCAATCATGAGTAAGATCATCATCACATTATTTCAGTTTAAATGCTGAGTTCCTTTTTGATTTTGGTTTTCTTGCTCGAGGACGATCAAGTTTAAGCTTTGGTAGGTTGATGGCTGTGAAATATAGCCACCCACATCCACATTTAAACTGGATATTATTCATATTTTTGATGAAATGTCTCTCTAAACCCTATCACTAATGCCTAATGATCAAAGGGATATGCAATCCTTTCTTTCTATTTTTCCCTGCGCAGATAATGACGTTTGATGATGTGAATCACAAAATTAATTCAAAGATACAAGATTTCCAACAACCCAAAGAAACCAGGGGTCTTGAAGTGGATTTTGAAGCTTTAACGACCAACTATATGGCCGGAATTTTATTCCTGCCATATAGTTCCGGTCGTATAGTTGGCATCAGCGCCGCTAGGTCAAATAGAACAACTTTCGTGAAGGGACCACTATATAAAGAGGCTTCGAGCAATGAGAAATGGAGCCGCCCTAGAACCCCAAAAACCTGCATCCACAACACCGAAGAGCCGCCGGAGGAATAGATTTAGATCTAATCTCCAAACCCTTCTCCACCACCATAGCCATATCCCACCACTTTCAATAGTAGATCTCATCTTCGATTGACGACATTGTAAGGCTATTTGCTATCAATCTCATGATTTCCATTACCATGTTTATTATTGTTGATTTCATCTCTATGCATGAGTAATTCTCTTTGGGCTAAGGGCTTTGGCCTAGCCATGTAGCTTTTATGCATGTTATTTATCATAGATGGGATCATGTATTAGTTTGTATGACATGATGATTATTGTATCCTCTCTTGCCTCAATCCAAGGACTTGTCAGGTACCCAAGACCCCGAGGATTGAGCCAGATATAGGGAGTATGAGTAATGACTAATCTACAGGTTGGGAACCCCTAGTGACAGAAGGGGCAGTACGGCTATATGTGAGGGATTTACTTGGGATTAACGGTGACATCACTATGCATATCATTAGTTCTCTTTCTTCTATGGATGAGACTAGTAGGCTATTGCTATAAGCGGTTGTGGTGGCAATAGCAGTTATGGATGCACTGCCCACATATAATTATCTTGCTCTATCAATTACATGCATACTTTATTAATATCTTTTATTCCCATAAGATGTTTTGCACAGCTACATGTGAAACCAAAAGCCCTAGGACCTCTCTCTCCATCATCGACAACAACAAAATACAACAAACTCTTGGTCCAGTAAAACACAAAAAGAATTCTAGAACTCCCGATGGTCCATTAAAGTAACTTCACTATGCTTTCTGCTTCCTGAGGATTCGATAACCTAGGTTCACTAGGGAAAAAGAGCTATACTACATCTGTAATCCGGATCGAAGGTATCATGTCCAGATTAGCTTCGGCATCCTCATCATCCCCGGCTTCCTTAGCATAATCCGAACCCTCTTGCTCTTCATCCTTGGCCTCTTCATCTTCGGATTCTCCTTCAACGTACCCATCATCAACAGCTTCGAGGAAGCTCGGCCCCTTATTCCATTGATGACAATGAGCATACTGGATGAGGTCATGGGCACGAGGTCGGATCTGGGTGATGTGGGCCAGGTCGTTGGTCCATATCGATCCAATGCACAAACGACCAAGTAAATTCAGGTCAATGCCTTCGTACCAGGACAACACAAAGGATAGAGCCATATGAGCTCTAGCCCGAGCAACGGATTCTTGCCATAAACTGAGTTAGGTCCTTCTCTCCTGAAGTTTCTTAATCAGCATGGCAACCTCCTTGGGGGAAGTCTCCTCCGGCCACAAAGTGTGAAAAGTGTTGATGGCAGCACCAAGGAGCCCCACTCCGAAGATCTTCATAGGTCTGAGGCAGGCCACAAGACCAGCCAAGGATTCATCAATGGTGGTTTCTTCCGAGATAGGGCCGACTTTAGCTCGCTTCTCCTGATCTTCTGAATCGCAATGTTGGAGTGGGCCTTTGATTGAGGGAAATCCTCTGAAAGTACAAGCAAAAAGCAGCTCAGAAAATGCAAAGGGAAAAGGTGACCTCAGCAATAAACAACAATCTCGGAGCATAAAAACTTACGAGCTATGATGCCATGAATCCAGGTCAGTTGGGCCAGCCAGTTCACATGCTTCTTCCAAAGATCAGCAAGGGCAGTGTTAGCCGACTCAACTTTGGACTCGGCAGCTTTCAGAAGTTCTTGATGCTTTTCAAGCTGGCTCGTGAGCTGAGCCTTGGCGTCAGAGAAGTACTAATCTAACTTTTTGAGCTCATTCTTCTGGGAAAGCTTGAGGGCCTCGTTCTCACCATGGAGCTGAGCAATTTCATTGTCTTTCTTCTTCAACTCGGCCTGATGTTGTCCTGCTTGTTTGAGAAAATGAAGCATCATGTCAGGCAGAGGCACGCTATCTTGAAGAGACATTGTAATAATTTTTTGACCTGGCGGAGCCAAGGTATAATTACCTACCAAGTCAAAATGAAAAGGACAAAGGATACGAAGCGAAAGAAAGCTACCTTTCATTTCCGCCAACTTCTTCCTCAGTGCCTTGTTTTCGGCTTCCACTTAGGCTACATAATCCAAGTCACAAGTCAGTTCGGCAAGCCAAAAATGAAGAACAATCAAGGGGAAGTACGAAAGAAGGAACTTTACCTTTGTTCTTCAGCTCAAGCAGCGAGGCCTTATGCTTTGAAGAGAGATCTTTGTGCGTATCCAGAAGCCACTGAAACTCGATGGTCCAGGTTGGTGGTCATTTCAAAAGGAAAGTGTTAGCTTATAAATCATAGGTAATATTTGAAGTTACTCAAGACCTGGGCCAAGGGGAACTTAACCCGGATCTAGGTGAGTGAATATTTGAAGTGACTCAAGACCCAGGCCAAGCAGAACTTAACCCGGCTCTAGGTGAGTGAATATTTGAAACTACTCAAGACCCAGGCCAAGTGGAACGTAACCCGGCTCTAGGTGAGTGAATATTTGAAACTACTCAAGACCCGGGCCAAGTGGAACTTAACCCAGCACTAGGTGAGTGAATATTTGAAACTACTCAAGATCCGGGCCAAACAGAACTTAACCCGGCTCTAGGTGAGTGGATATTTGAAATAACTAAGATAAGATACTCCAGAATTTAAAGACGCACAAGTTCAGTGTTGAGAGCATCCGGCCGAGTAACACGTTACCCCACCAGAGGCTTAGGGACTGGAAGATAAATCTACAATAACTTGTGCATATGAAAAGAGATGGCTGAGGGATTTACCTCCATCATCTTGCTAGTATAACCAATGGCTTTGGCAGTAGTATTCATCTGGGCACCGATCTGCGGGGTGTCAAACTTTGTCGGGTTACCGGAGCTAACATTTACGTACTCGGCATTATTCTAGTTGTCGACGTACTCAGTGATCAAGCCATAGCTCTCCCCGCAGAGAGTCTGAGTCATGACCAAGCCCTTAGCATGGGCAACTTTCCGGGTAGTTTGAGATGCGGCTAGGCTTGTATGCAGAGCAAGTTGTTTATCAGCGGCAGAGCCGGAAGCAGCGCTGCCTTGTTGCATCATGGATGCAAGGGTTTGCTGCCCAGACCTGGCCGTTGATCCTTTGGGCATGGTCTTGGTCGCCTCAGAAGCCTTCTGGCCCTTAGTAACCTCGACAGCCTTCTTAGCCTTGGTGGTTGACTTGGATTGCTATGACAACGATGTAGCTTGGTCTCCGACCACCAAAGATGGCGTGGGAGGCTTGGTCTGAGGCTTTTGCCGAAATATGTCTTCTGGCCGAGTCTGGGTAGACTTGGATGAAGCAGGAGGTGCTTGGGGAGAAGAACTTGAAGCTAGAGCTGGACGAGGTTGAGGCGCAGGTTGGTGCCGGAGTCAGCGGCACCTCAGTAGGAACTTTCTTGGTATCGATGTTGTTGGAACCATCATCAACTTGTTTCTGCTGAGTAGAGGAGGCACTGGGCCAATCCGGCATAGCCACATCCTTGGAGGCACCACCACCCTCTATGTTGTCATTGCCCTCCTCTTGCCGAGATGGGCTGAGATTCGGCGCAGCTGCAGAGCTCTCTCGGATGGGGCTCAGGGTAGGAGCATCCTCACAGCAAGGAGAAGGTGGATCACCCTGAAGAGGTGAGTCTATGCTCGAGACACTCTAGGAAATGTCCTTGGGGGCCCTACCAAATCAAATGGAAACAAGTATCAAGTTAGTATAGAAAAGGAGAAACAAGAAATACATGTAAAAGGAGATAAGCTACTCGAAGAACAAGGAAGGAAAGAGGAACTTACTCGGATGCGGTAGGTGGATGCTTGGGCTTTGGGGTTCTCCGGATAGTGGCCTTAGCAAGAGGCTTGCTGGTGGCCTTGTTGCTAGGTTTCTTTTTTCTTTTTGTTGCCCTGGGTAGCTCGAAAGGAGGAGCAGAAGGAGCAGCTTGTTTCTTCACGGGGCAGGGGCTTGTTCGCCCACAGCAAGAGGATGATCGGTGTGGACCTGACCAGTCAGGTTAGCTAGAGGTGGATCAGCCGGAAAAGCATATGAGATAGGTACATGATCATATACCTCCAAGATCTCAATATCATCATCTTCATCATCATCTGGCCAATCTCTTAAGACAGAAGTCTTACCGGAAGGTCGGCCGGAGCCAGAGTCTGGAATAGGAATGAACTCCTCAAGGTCCAACTCCTACTCATCTGAGGTGATCATGAAAGTTGTGATGATAAGTATGAATAGAAGATGTAGGTAAAATGTTTACTACACTAATAGATTACTAAAGAATGAATTTTTTGAAAGAACGCCAAACATTTGATGATGGTGATCAACTTCAAAGTATAAGTCTGAAGGTATTAGTATTTGACTATACACTCTTTGGACGATGTGTCATATGTATGGCGCCACTGTTGATGTTGATAGATTCTTTTAAAAAGAAAAGGAAATGATGAAAGGGAATCTATAAAATATTTGGTAGAAAAAAAAGACCGGAAACGTCTAACTAAGGTATATAGATGATAGACATGTTATGGTTGTATTCTTTGCTTGCTAAACAATGTGGTTCTTGGGTATTGGATACCAAATTGGTTGGTATGAAATGTCATACAGAACAACGCAATTCATGAACTACAATGGCCTAAGTAACTAGCAAGAGAATATGTGATGATGTTCATCAAAAACAAATAAAGTGTTATTGTGTTCATCGTTGACATCAAAGCTTGCCTTCAAGATTTGTTTAAATAATTGTTATTTTGTTCCGACATTATGAGAATAATGGTTGTTCAAATAATTACCATATTCCATAGAAGATGGATGAACTTTTACAAGTCTAGTTGGAGAAATCATGTCCATAAAAACTAATGCTAAAATGTCACAAGACAAATGATTGAAAGATCACTTACAAAGTGG
Organism: Avena eriantha; assembly: GCA_910589775.1. NCBI lineage: Eukaryota > Viridiplantae > Streptophyta > Magnoliopsida > Poales > Poaceae > Avena > Avena eriantha. The sequence continues at coordinate 50,293,703 of OU342746.1, read as the reverse complement.
CATCGCCATTTAAATTACATTGGATGGATTTTCGAAGTCTTTGATTTTGATCAAATGACGCTTGTGTGACTTTCCTCGAGATAATTGAAACTCCGTTCATAAGCCAAAAGGGAACGGGTGACTAACTTATTGGAAATTGTGCATATTAATATATATTTTCCATTATATGTAGCCATGTGTGGTGGATCATTCGACTTCATATGCTTTCTCCAAAAATTTGAGTGAATATATCTGTATATTTACTCAATAAGGAAGAAGTATGAAACATTTGAAAATTGTTCAAAGACTTCCAAGATGAAGTGGAAAGTCATTGTAACAAGAAAATAAAGATTTTATGATTCGATCCTAAAGTAAGATATTTGAGTTACATGTTTAGCAAAACATCTAAGATTTGAGGAATTGTTCCATGTATTTGTATTTCCCGATAAAGCATAGGAGTATGGTATGCTCGAGAGATCAAATCGAACCTTGTTTGACATGGTAAGATCAAAGGTGTCATTTATAAAACTGCCATTATGTTTGAAGGATTAAATCTTTAGAGACTACCGCTTTTACACTGAAAATAGCACCACTGTGATCCGGTGAAAGGACACCATAAAGGTTATGGTTTGGGATAAAACCTGAGTTGTCTTTTCTTAAATTTTTGTATGCTATGCATAAGTAAAATGTTTACAACCAAAGTAGGATAAGCATGTCTTTGTAGGTTATCCCAAAGAATTTGTTGGGTATTCCTCCATAACACCAAAGACAAAAGAGTTTGTCGCTTGGAACGTGAAGTTTCTTAAAGAAAGAATTTTTCACAAAAGTTAAGTGGGAGGACAATAGAACTTTGATTAGGTTGATGAACCTAAGCAACATGTGCTAAGTAGCACAACGCCAGTAAGTGTCCCGGAGGCGGCTAAAATGCTCATGGATCCTGTGATTACGAAGGTTGTGATCTCGGAGATTAGAGTTCCTATTTAACCGAGTGGGTCGGTAAGAATCAAATAGTAAGATTTGAAATAGAAGTCATTATTGTTTTGACAATGATGAATCAACTGCATGCAAAGAAGCGATGTTGGGCCCTGACTCCATAAAATCTAGAAGTCATAAAATCCGTGATAGTATCCATACACGAGAAATCAAGTTTCTGAACTTGGAAGACCCTCCAGAAAGGCGTGAAGCCTATCGATTGTATTTGGATCTATAAGGAAATAGACATGCATGTTTGACATCTATGAAATATTCGACATGTCAGAAAGGAGTTTACGACAATGTTCAAGGAGTTAACTATGACAAGATTTGATCTTTCATAGCTATATTTAGTTTTGATGGATTAATGTAGCAACCACTACATATAATTTGGTATATGGTAGTTGAACAAACAGAACAATATTCTTCTAATAGAATGGTTACCTAGGACATGTACATGAAACAGTCCAAAGGATTTTGTTAATTCAAAGGATGCTAAAAAGGCATGCAAACTGCACTGGTTGAAATGAGCATAGCGGAATTGGAACCTTCATCGTGATGAAAATGTAAAAAGAGTTCAATTTCATCGGAGATGATGAAGATGCTTGCATTTGCAAGAAATTAAGTGGGAGCGCTAAGACATATTTCTAATAAATTATGTAGAAGACATGGTGTTGATTGGAAATGATGTATCTTTTATTGACACAGGTTAAGAATTTCATTAAAATTGGATTTCGATGAAAGACTTGGGCAAAACCAAAATATTTGGCATCAATGTTTATATGGATAGATTGAGGCGCTAATATGGTTGTGCCAGATGTACATATATGAGATATTGAAAGGGTTCAATATGGAAACAATAAGAAAGGTTCTTGTTGCATGGAAAGGATTGACACTTGGTTAGTGAAATCACATGAATATTTTGATCAATAATACCGTGATATGTACATATCCAGATATGTCCTATGCTCTAAATGTTGTGAGCATATACCGGAATGATTCATAAGATGATCATTGGATGATAGTAAAGATATTCTTATGAGCTTTGTGAGAACTAAGAATATATCATGTATAAGTGATAGATAGTTAAAAGTAGTTCACTGTAAAGTGTTACATTGATACTAGTTTATCACAAGATACAAATGAAATTTATCTCAATTTAAACTATGGTGGCACAATGGAATGGAAGGGAGGTTCCAAGATGGATTTGGATGAGTTCCAAAGTTGATACATTATGACGGATACTATAACAAAAGGCTATGTATATGACTTCTATAGTAGCAGCAAAGGAGGTAATTTGGTTAAGTAGTTTGTTATCAAACTAGGTGTGGTTCACAGTGGGCTAGTACTATGAAGATATATTGTGGGACAATTATATCAGTTTTAACCCAAAGGAATTAAAGGCCTCACCAAAGGACGAAATTTATACAATGTCATCTTATTAGAGAATGAGTGATGCGTAGAGATGCAAAGACATGCAAATACACGCGGACCTGAAATTGTTAGATCCGGAGATTATGTTACGCACTAGTAAACACATATGTACAACACCAGAAAGCCATAGGTGTTGAATTCATAAGGTTACAGACAAGATTATTGACTCTAGTGCAAGTGGGAGACTGAAGGGAATATGCCCGAGAGGCAATAATAAAGTGGTTATTATATTATTACTTGTTTATTATAAAAGTTTATTTTGCATGCTATAATTCTATTAATTGTAAACGTTAATACATGTGTGTTTAATAAAAAAATAAAGAGTTCCTAGTTATGCCTCTCTTATAAACTAGCTCATTGATTAACAAGATGATCAAGGTTTCCTGATCATGGATATTGGATGTTGTTAATAATGAGGTCACAACATTGGTGGAATGATGTGATGAACATTCATCCTAAGTATGGCCTTAAGATTAAAGACATTGTGTTTATATTTCTATAACATCATACAAAGTAATCTTCCTCCTTAGACCATGAGATCATGTTAATTGCTAACACTAGAAGAGTAACTTGATAACATCAAACGTCACACCGTAACAGGGTGACTATAAAGGTGGGTTCAGATACTCCGAAGGTGTTATGTTGAGGCTCATGGATCAAGAGTGGGATTTGTCCATCCCGATGACGGATAGATATATTCTGGTCCCTCTCAGTGATATCACATTGAGATAGCTTGCAAGCAAGTGATGCGATCACTAGAATGTTATATCATAGGAACAAGAAAAGAGTGCATATCGGTAACGAGATCAAACTAGGTATGGAGATATCGATGATCGAATCTCGAACATGTAATATATCGCGAGACCAAGGGATTTAGTTAGGACGTTAAAGGTTCACATGATAACTAGAGTCATCGTTGAATGTGTGGGAGTCAGTATGGATCTCCAGGTCCCGCTGCTGATTATTGATTGGAGAAAGGTCTCAATCATGTCTGCATTATTCACGAACCGTAGGGTGACATACTTAAGGGATACCTACACCGTTTAGAGCAAATATGTTTCAGATAAATATTTAAGAAAGCACTGGAATCATTTCGATGGAAACCGGAATTGTTTCGGGTTAAGTTGCAGAAACTGGTTCTCCATGTGATATTGAAATGTTACAGGGGGTTGTATGTGAATGTTTGTTAATTAAAGTAATTAACAAAATTCTGAATAAAATAAATAAAAGTGTTCTATTTAATGCATTTAATTTAGTGGACATTAAATTCAAGTGTGTGGAGTTCAAATTTATGTGAGTGGGCTTAGTGGAAGCTCCACCCACATGAATGAGGGAGAGGTGGGGGCACCCACCATGGCCAGCTAGCCATGGCCATGGGTCTACGCCCTACCCCCTATAAAAGGAGCCTCATGACTCTTCTCCACTTGCCCCACCTCCTCGTGAAGGTTCTCTTCTCCCTCTAGTTATTCCCCATGGTCTTGGATTAGTGAGATACATGTTCCCGGTGGCTTTGTCTGAAAGGAGTTGCTGCTTCCACTGAATCGCTAGAGCGAGGAGGCGGAGGTTGTTCGGTAGACCAGATGTGTGTGCGATCACGGATGCACCGCTGCTTTGCAGTGCTGGACTTGATGGTGTTGGACCTGCTGGACTTCATCACGATCTTGAGATCGGCAAGTGTACAACTACATCATCCACGAGTCCAACCTCGTAACACTTTGTCGCTCTTCAAGGGTATGTTCTCTATGGATGTAAATCCACCCGTTGACTGTATCTAGGTAGATAGATCTTGGTGCTTAGTAGTTCCGATTGTAGGAATACCCAACACCTCCACCACCAGTCGATATGCCACACGATGACAGTGATGATGACAACATGGATGTATTCCTCAACACTGACACTGATGATGAAATTTACATGCCTTCTATTGAACCCTTCAGTCACGCTCACGACGATCTAGTTGGTCCCAATATGATGTGCACGCAGCGTGTGGCCTTCGGCAGTTCTCAAGAGATGCCTCCACCTATCACCGATGCTCCACAATCCAATCGTGGAATTTTTTTCATCCCTAACACACTACACCATGTGTCCGGTGAGGAGTTAGTGGTCCCTACTCAACAGAAGAAGGGTCTAAAAAGAAGTAAGAAGTTGAAGGTTGCGAGCCAGTCAGCTCCAAAGGTGGCGAGGACTATCCAGGCTCAGGACGACGTGCCATATGAACCCAAGGATGTCTTAAGGAACATGCATATAGAGGGTAAGACAATGCTATAATCGAGGATGCTCAAAGTGGTAAGTCCACCTATGTAGAGCCCACATCATAGTATTCTGTTTCTAGAGAAGAAACTTTTGAAGGAAAAAATATGTCGCACCCTGTTTTCGTGGTCAAGGTGCCAGAGGGCAAGAGCTTCGTTGATACACCCCCTGCAGGTCTGTTCTTCCTGCGGTTTGAAGACATATTCAATTTGTTTCACTAAAAGTGGCTACACTATACCCTAGTCCACCTATACTCGCTCAACATGGCGATAAAGGTCGAGAGAGATATAACCGATGGTATCGCGGTAGCGGACCCCTTCTACATGCGTGAAAGGATCTTGTTGAACACTAGGGACTGGTCACTTGTGCGGGATTACCTTAATGACTTCATGCTGAAGAACAGAAAGAAGGATTACATTCTCATACCTTTCTTTACCAAGTAAGTACAGTACTTATTTCCTGGCCACCCATAACATGTTTTCTTAGATTTGCATCGTTCATTTCCAATGCATTTCCGTTTGAATTGTTTTGCACAGAGACAAATACCGCACACTCATCAACATTTGCATGAAGCTTTCGCAAGCCACATATTTTGACTCGGGAAGTTTGACAAAGAAGAAAGACTATGGCAACATAAAGAGTGTTTTGGATGATGCTCTCAATGCCTACGCCTTAGATGGAGGCTACTTCGACAATGGATGAAAAATGTTAGGGAAGGAAAACACATGTTTACCCATGTAACAGAATTCCCCTACGTCAAGCAGCCGACAGGTAGTCAAAAGGACGCATTCTACATCCTATATCACATGAGTGGGTTTGTGTAGGATCAACAGCTGCTTAAGCTGCCATCACATCTCTGGAAGTGGGCTCAAATATGGCAACCATCGCGGATGACGATCTCAGAAAACAATTCTTTCGCATCCAGACTCAGTTGTCCGAAATCATCAATCACGATGTCCTCAGAAGTGGGGGGGGGGGGGGTCTTGCACTACACCGACATTAAATTGTGACGATAGGAAGTTCATGACGAAAGACGGCTCTATCTGACTTGTGTACACAGATGGCAAAGTGGTATGTGGTGTACAAGAGTGTCGTTCCAGGAGTCTACAGTGAGTGGGAGGACTGTCTGAAAGAAGTGAATGGTTTTAGAGGCAACAACTACAAAGGGTACAAGACTAGAGAGATGACAGGAGATAGGTGGAGGAACCACCTGCGAGAGAAAGCTAGGTGGAAGAACCTGATGAAGGCCTTGGTTGTGGTCCCTGTCCTACTCAGTGTCATTGCAGTTCTACTGTATTTGATTGTAGTTTAATTTAGGTGAATGCTTGATATGTAATGTGATGACCAACTTGTTACTCGATCGGTCTCGGGACCTCAACTTGTGCAACAATCCACTCCTTACTCGATCGGTCTTGGATTCTAATTAGTGTTATTAAGTATTATCAGTATCATTGTGTGTACATATACCTGTATAATACTATATAATACATGCATAATACCTTTATAATACATGTACAGGAATGAGGGCAGGGTATAAAAAAATAAAACGAAAACATATCAGTGGCGCACCAGCACAGTGGAGCACGTCTGAGGGGTGCGCCATGGATAAATCCACTGTATCTGTGAGATGCGGACTATTTGTGGTGCATGGCTATAGATTCTCCACTGACATGTGGACTATCTGTGGCGCATGTTGGAATGTTCCACTGGTAAAAAATATCAATGGTGTGACGAAAGTGGTGTGACGGCAGTGGCGCATGACCCGTGTGCCATAGACCTCTAATAGCATGCGCCACGGATAGGCTAATTTGTTGTAGTGCTAGGGAGTCTAGTGGTTTACATATCACACGTGTATTAACGTTCCTATCAATACAGTTATAGAATGATATAAAACGTATTATGAACTTAATGAAATATGTCAATAATCTATATTATCATTTGTCTCTAGGGCGTATTTCCAATAGTCTCCCACTTGCACTAGAGTATAGATAAAGTAGTTGTATTTGATACGAATCATTACACCATAACACTTTTGGTGTTTTGATCATGCTTGCTCATGGAAGAGGTTTTGTCTATGGACTGTACTATACAGATCCTTATGTTTTTGCGAATTATTAATGTCATCCAATTTTACATTTCCCTTTATCATCACATGATAACCTTGCAGTATAAATATTTATGCTTTGGCGATAGAGTGTTGTTTTTGTTCCTTCTGTCATGACATTCGATTATTCAATCAAAAGATAACGTTTTCATTGTCATGAGCATTAGAAACATACATTGTGGAAGATGGACTTCCCTAGCCATAACATTACATATTTTACCTTTGAAGTAATCATATACTTATTATGTCAATGTAAATCTTATCGACAGTGCAATAAATAACACTTCGATGTCTAAACATGCTTCTCTTATTCTAAGACACTCATTGTTGTGAGAATTCCAATCATCTAGGTTGGGTGGAACTTCCTAGCATAAGCCTTTTTCGATCAAGTTCACCATCCTTTACAGATCAGATGTATACCTTCAGTTCTCTCTAGACACTAAAGACTATACTTAACTTCGTGTTCAGTGATTCACTCAGATATCACTTTGGAACATGTTCTTTTGATTAAAAACTTGGGTCATATTATGTCTAGTATACAACATGGTTTTACAAAATGGAACCTATGACTGAGGCATAGTAGATGTTACAAATCTTTTCCTTCTTTTAACTAGCATTGTACCAAGACAATCTCAATGCTTCACCTAGTTAGACAAGTAAGAACTTCCTCCTTAACTTGTTCCATTCTGAACTTCTTCAGAATCCAATATAAGAAAACATTTCGACTTAATGCTATTAAACATATCAATCTATCTTGATAGATTTCAATGTTCAATATTCGTTCAACTTCATCTACTTAATATTCTATAATAATTACTAGTACCAAGAATACCATTCATAGTATGTTAATCACATATGAGAATGTTTCATCTAGCTCCCACTCAAATATGTCAGTTACATATAAGAGTATGGAACTCTCTTAGCTCACACTCAGTTTATTGTAAATGCAGGTCTTCTCAATATTCTGGGCATAATCCCAAAATCCTTTGATCATTCATCAAATGGAGAATTCTAGCTACGAGATTACATTTGTCTGACTTAAGCATTGATACACATTGTAGTCAACCATTTGAATTTGTTCAAGACATTTCTTAACACAAATCAAGCTTTATGTCTTACTTTAAGTTTCATTTCTTCCTTGCGACTCATACAGAGAGACTATGAACTTGGGCATGGATGAACGAATACTTTCAACCTTGCCCCATGATCACTTACTCTGGTAGTCCCTTTGGAAGATCAAGTAACATCTTTACTTTGATAAGATCAAGTAACATTTTACTTTACCATATTAAATGTACTTTAATGTACAGGATTTCATGACTCTAAGTCATTTCTCATACTTGAGTTCACCATCGCTTCTTTGTAGTTCGTAGGTATGTCATTGTTCCATTAACATGACAATTGAATTATGAATTCAATTCTTCAAAGAGGCATAACTTATTCTTGAATCCTACTTTCTTTTAGTAAAAGCTCCTATTGAAACTTTTGATCATTATCATTAGTTTCTCCTATATTTGTAGAGTTTTGTTCCGGAATCAATTCCGTTGCACTACTCTAACATTTGGAGGCAAGGTTCTCAACCTTATTTAAGCTTTCACCTTTATCCTTCAACTCTTTTATTGAGAAACCTTTCTCGATAAATCACCACTTTGAGCAATACTAATTTGCCCCTTTGGTTGTAGTTGTGGAATACGTATTCTTAGTTTCCTAGGAACACACTACAATGTTTGATTCGTTCTAATTGTGAATTATGACATAACTCCAGAATTTCTGGAAACCACATTTTGCCATACATTTATGGTGTTGTTTCCATGAATCCTTGATGATTATTTATACAATAAGTAAGTGTTTGCTATTCTAATTTATCTTCTCTAAATACTAACGCCAAAACGATAAGAGATTATTTTAGACCATATGATATCTAATATGGTATGATTACAATTCTTTACACATGTCCACACATTGACATATTCTTAGCATTGTAATTTGTGGAACACTTTTCACAAGTCTTATATGCCTGAATCGCAACTCAAATACTTGTTGTTTTGATCAAATCACAAAGACTCATATTCTTGTTAATTCAATATTCTTCTTCGCTCTGAAATTCTTTTTTCATAACAAATAGTTTCAGACTTGTGTCTCATTCAGTGAATACATCTATTTTCTTAGATTCAGTTTTACAAAATAATGATATCCACCATTTGTTGAATAATACAACATATTATCATGTATGATATCTAATTATTCAACACACACTTGTGTCGTTCAAAATGATCTCATTATTAAGTTTGAATATCTTTTGACATTTTCACAATCTTATAAACATTAAAAAATATCATCAAGATCAAAATATGAATAACCCATTCATAATCAAAGCCGTGAACATAAAATATATTACTCATAGGAATAAAACAACTGATTTGTCTCAAATTCATATGAATAACTATCATACAAATGCAAGACACACACTAATGTAGTAAACTCACATTGATTACAATTTATTCAAATATTCTAATCCAAATGATAGCTTCAGAAGGAGAGCATCGTTGGCATCTTGCTTGCCATCAACACGCGTTGTCACGCCCACTCCTTCAATCACTTCTCAAGAAGCGGGTCCTATTTTCACAAAAACATACAAGTATCAAATACTTCGTAAACTGATATAAGTGTTTGAAATTAAACATTTATAACTTTGTATATAAAATATATACATTTCCTATTGATGACAGCTCCTGGAGCAGGCACTACATTCTGGGTTCTCATATGAGCCATGAACTCAAGGAAGGTAAACTCTTTCCCTTCCATGAGGTAGTTCAAGATGACATCTTTGTAGTTGTGGGGCAGCAAGCACAACACCACATCTCTCACAAATTTTTCATTTGCCTAGTAGTCCATGATGTCCACAAGGCGCTCATGAATTATTTCCATGATATCCAAGTGGTCTTCCAGGCTGGTGTCTTCCCTCATCTTCGTTGAGAGGAATTCATCCATGTATTCAAACTCCATGATTCTAACTTGAGATGTAAAGAGCATCTTAAGTCCTTCGGCTAGGCTCAAGGCCTCAATCTCATGGAACGGTGCTCCCAGAGCAGGCTCCATGACATTATCCATAGTGTATTTGACTATCATGAATGAGTCATGTCAGGCACGATAATCATGATCATCAGGCAATCCGGTGAAGCCCATGGGAAAATCTCCTAGTGGTTCTCGCAGCACATAGAATAGATCATGGAAGGTGAGGAGGTTTGTCATGCATTGGTACCAGTCTATGAAGTTGGACCCATCTACTTTGAGTTTCTCACTCTTCATGAATCTCTCAAAACTAAACAGAGACCTGGGTTTTGACATGATCTACAAAAGTTTCACATAGACATTTACACTAAGTTCAAAATATGAGTTAAAATTATAATCACATTACATTAGATGATCTCCCACTAAAACAAACATCCCTAAAGAAGTTTTAGTGATTACGTGATCCCCGTTCACTATGTCACCCCCGATCGTCATGGTCGGCAACATAGCTGCAAAGGTAGACATTCTCCAATGTCAATCACATCATTCAAGTGACTCGTGCTCAATATTTTGATAATCCATTTTCCAAGTCCATGTATATACATGCTAGGCTCGCCAATTCAACCTTACGTGTATCTGATGTGCAAGTCTTACACCCACCATATGCAAACGCAGATATGTCTGACACTCGATCGTCACAGCGTGCCTCATATCGGAGAACTTTCTTGGTGGTGCACACTAAGGGAGAACACAAAATTGGTACTATATTAAGGGGTCATCCTATTAATGCTACTGTCGAGTATTTAGTACTAGCACAAACAAGATGCACACAATTAAACATCAAATGTAAATAAGTGTGACATGACATGGTCGTAGATTGTCGCGCCATGATATCCTCCATCGTGCGCTTCGGTGTGTGGTACCAAGCCCTTGATGCACCATCCTATTACTACAACTTAGCAATAGGAAAGTAAACTACTTTACGTTTTACTTTGACCATATCATATCACAAGCCCCTGCAAAATAAAGTTAGATGCCTCTACTTTACCTTTTACATATTTTACATGGCTACTATGGCTTTCGCACAAGAACCATTTCTTACCTACGAATATGAACCACAATGTTGATTAAATAATTTTCGCTACTACACCCCTCTCGGGGCCCTCCATTGTAAATGGCATACCAACTACTACAAGAGAAACTGACACCCCCAAGCCACTTCGGTGCAAGCCATTCAAACTCTGCCATTTAGAAAGGAATTCTACCTCCGCTAGGACTCCACCAGCATCTCCAAAGATCAAGAAGGAGTACCCCCGATGCTTCCACCCGCACCCTCTAATATGGAATCTTAACCATTCAAGGAGCAGGAGTAACCCAGCATAGACCCAATACCGACGTAGCAATCTTGAGGTAAACCCAGTATATCCAAGTTACCATAGGAGTAGTATAACCCCTCCCCGCAACTTCCCCAACCCTATCACTCCTAAATCTCGGGACGATATTATCTTAAGGGGGAAAGACCTGTAACATCCCAATTTCAGTATCCTTGTTTAGTTGTCCAGAATGCAAAAATTAGGGTGAACAATAACTTTTTCTTGCTAGATGATGCAATGTGTCCTTGTCTGTTTATACTTATACATCTGAGTGTGTAATAGAAGTTGTACTCCTCACCTCAACCTCAGTTGACAAAAACTATTTAACAAAAGAAGTTTCTTGGCTTATTTTGCCTATCCTCAAATATTCTTGCATTTCAAAAACAAGAGCCACCATGCCTTTGCTACAACAAGTATTTTAGCAGTCTCTAATTAAAAAACTATGGAGATCTACATGATCTCATCTCCTTATATTCTCAAGATAGAATTTCAAATGATCTTATCTCTAGTCTTCCAAACTTCCTATAAAACCTTTGGATTCCAATCTTGGTAGAAGTACCAAGTACTCTTACCTACTTCAAAACACAACCTATTCAAAATACCCATCTATACCTCAAGCTAAGATTGAAGGTACCCATAGTAGTAGACTTGAGACGTTTGCTAGATGAATTGTCTTGATCTATTGTTTGACTTGTTTGAATAGGAAGAAGTTTGGGTTACCCAAAATGGTATCCTTCAACAACAAAACTACCCAAGCAATGCAACCTCTAATCCTCTAAGAAGAAATAACAAATCCCTAGTCTAGAGATCATCTCTCTCTTTCATTAGGATCATCTGGGATAATCTACTTAACACCCCTAACTCTTGATCTCAGGCCTAGTGCCACCTCCACCATCATCCTTGGATGTAACCCACCATATCCTATGCCCTACCTTGATATTTTAATCCATTTACCAACTTCCTCAAGCTTGCCTTGGTCCTTTGTCACCCAAGTAACCTTGTGTTCTTCTTCAACAAACTCCTTTTTGGTGTCTTGTCCTTTATGTAGCCTTTGTAGTCCAAAGGACAAACCCAGACCATGAATCCTATCTACTTAACCCACCCTTCAAAATCACCCACTTGGTGATGAATTTGGAACCTTGCATCCTATCAAAAATATCACCACTTGTGACCTAGTCAAAAACCCCAAATCTATCAAAATTCGGCTAAATCTGAAATTGTTATCAACATCACTACTTTGGGACCCTCTTCTTTACATCCCATATGAGGATACCCATATAGCATATCCGCCTAACCATCAGACGCATTATTTTCTCTGGCAACGTCCCGATCGTCCCTCAAGACGAGTTCTAGGTGTCGGTGAAGACAAACCCTACACGCTGCTCTATCATCCCCTTCAGAAACAGATGGCTCAGTGTTGATGTGGAGCTCGTTGGGGAACCCCAAGAGGAAGGTATGATGAGCACAGCAGTAAGTTTCCCTCAGTTATGAAACCAAGGTTTAATCGAACCAGTAGGAGCAAGAAAACACCCCAAAGGTGTTGCTAGCTGAGCCTTGGTAGGGCGCACTACCGGTGCTAGTAGCAACGTGGAGACCTGCACAACACAACCACAGAACTTTGCCCCAACTTGCGATGAGGTTGTCAATCTCACCGGTTTTGCTAAAAACAAAGGATTAAACGTATCGAATGGAAGGAAGTAATAGTTTGCAGAAAGTAAACACAAAGCAGTAAACAGTTTGTAGATTGTATGTAAAAGAAAGGACCGGGGTCCATAGTTCACTAGAGGTGGCTCTCTTTAAGATAGATAACATGCTGGGCGAACAAATTACAGCGGGGCAATTGACAAACATCGAGAAAGCAATACATGCATATACTAATCATCTTGACTCCTTTGGAACTTGATTGGGCATTATCACATTATACATAGACCGCCATCCAACTGCATCTATGACTAATAATCCACCTTCAGGTTATCATCTGAACCCCCTCCAGTATTAAGTTACAAGCAACAGATTATTGCTTTACGAATTGCGTGTAATGTAAACAATACGAACGTTCTATGAACAAAGGATTGTTGTTTTCTCCCTAGTAGCAACAACACATCTAGTACCTTAGAGATTTCTGTCACTTCCCCAGATTAGGCATGAACCCACTATTGAGCATAAATACTAACTCTTGGAGTTGCTAGCATCTACTTGGCCAAGATAGCTACTAACAACATAAAGCATGCAAGATCACAAATAACAAAGACATGATAGAATCAATAATCAATCTGAAATAGAATCTCAATATCCATCGGATCCCCGCAAACACAACATGCAGAATTACAAATAGATGATCTTGATCATGAACAGAGCTCACAAGATCTAGACATGATAGCACAAAGGAGGAGAACCAGCCATCTACCTACTACATGGACACGTAGTCCAGAGATGAACTACTGACGCATCACACCGGAGGCTTTCATGATGATGAAGAAGGCCTCTAGGGTGAATTCCCCTCTCCGGCAGGGTGCCGGGATGAGCTTCAGATCCCTCCCGATCTATGGATGGAGACGAAGGCGGCTACAGACTCTTTCATGGATTTTTGATCGGGTCCTTAGGGTTTTGGTATTGGAGGCATCTTATAGGCGGAAGGAGAGGCCGAGGGGGTGTTGGGGTCGGCCAGACCACCCCCTGGCGCGGGCCAGGCCTGGCCGCGCGGCCAGGTGGTGTGGCCAGCCCCCAGCCCTTCTCTGTCTCATGTTCTGGCATCAGATGTCTTCCGGAAAAATAGGCACTTTGGCTTTTGTCTCGTCCAATTCCGAGAATATTCATTTTCTGACTTTCCTGGAACCAAAAATAGCAGAAAACTAGCAGCTGGCACTGTGGCTCTTGTTAATAGGTTAGTCCAAGAAATCATATGAAAAGTACTCCAAAGTGTAGACAAAACACAAGAAAGTAGATAAAACCAAGCATGGAACATCAAAAAATATAGATACATTTGCAATGTATCAACATCTCCAAGCTTAACTCCTGCTCGTCCTCGAGTAGGTAAGTGATAAAAAGAAAGAATAATTTTTGAGGTGACATGCACCATCAAAGACTTGATCAAAGTATTTGTAAAACATTCAAGGCTAAGATCATAGTACTTCAATCATAACATGAAAGACAAAGTTCTAGCAATAAGACAAAGAAACTATGATCCAACATGAAAAGGCACAAACAAAAGATTCATGAATAACAATGCTTTGCAAGACGTTTGTTTGTTTCACATAAAGAAAACATGGCATAATAGTATTCAGCTTGTCCCTCATAGAGTAGCAAATATAAATGCATAGGACACCTTCAAAGTTCATAAGAGTGACTAGCTACAAATAGTTTAGAACGAGCAATATCAAGTTATGCATCAATCAACTAGTCTTGGGACAATGCACATAGAACTAAGAATGGCCACTATGCTCTCAAAGTAGGTGCATAAAGGTAGAAGGTGGAGACTCAATATAATGGTGGAAGAAGGGCCTTCATAGAAGGAAGTAGAGATTCAAGTTTCATAAAGAGCTTCCAAAAATTATGGTACTTATAGCTTTCAGCTCTCATTGCCCCTATCATAAGCATCTTGAAGTGATTAAGGTTAAAGTGAACAAACTATGGTGTACATGCTTGACGAAGTATAAGTCAGAATACTCATGTCCCTTGAATACGAGGGCCGCTCCTCATGCTACTCAAGTTTAGTCACCGGTAAGTTCTTGTCATCATAAGTACATGTGTATCATAGAGAACCGCCAACGGGGTACCCCTTGCCCGATGATACGAAAGAATCCCCATATCAAAATGACAAGGCAAGCAGACAACGAGCATCTCAACAATCTTCTTATTTACCATGGGAATATGGTGCTTTTTTCTCTCTTTCCTCTTTTCATAATCTCATTTTTTCTCTTTTTCTCTTTTTCTCAATATAGGACTCTTTTTATAAGAAGAATGCTTCATAGACAGCTCATTATGGTTACGCTGCAGGTTTCCACCATGTCAGCATGGATTAGACCAGCGGCCCAGGTGTTTCTCTAACACATATACATAACTCCATGGACTTACAAGCTCCCCTTTCATTTCACACCGACGACATCCATAGACAAAAGAGCATGATCTCAACTAGGTACAAAGTACAAGTGGAATGTTGAAAGCGTTCCCCATGACAGCATGGTTCTGCTAATTCCCAACAAATAAGTGCAATCATATACAACATAGATGACACAATGGTTCAAGTTTATTAAGGGCAAGAAAAGTAAAGTGTGCCATCAAGTTTGTGAGAGCTTTAATCACTAGTTTTATCATAACAAGTTTAATTTGGAAGGTAAACAAAAACATGAATATACTTGGAATAGCATAAGCTAGTAGGTAGGTATGGTGGACTCTTTGGAATAACTTGGTTTAGGGAGTTGGATGCATGAGTGGAACTCATACTTGGTTGTGGAGGCTAGCAAAAGACTAGGAGCAACAAACTAAGAGAGCAATAATGGCCATAATCATGTAGAGCGACAAAACATCATTGATCAAAGCATAAAGTGATGCTACAAGTTGAAAACTAAAGGATGATAAAGGCTTATGGTGACTTGAGATAGTCATAACATGGTGTGAGCATGGACCAAGTCAACCCAAATAAAGCATCAAAGGAGAATACCACTATACTATGCTTTAATATGCTAAAATAACGCATGATTCATCCAAGGCACATTAAGAAATCTCAATTGTTTATAACAAGTCATGCTACAACAAAGAATACTAAGCATAAAGCCAAAACAATATCAAGCATGGCATGAAAAAGCATAGGCCACAGTCAAAAACAAGCTCTCTTTACCACTTAAGCATGAACTTTCCTACTCTTTTCCAATCCAAACCAAACTATTTGAAAACCAATGTATGAAAGAGGGGGTCCAACCAATTTATTCAGAAAAATAAGGAAACAAAAGCAAACAAAAAACCAAAATGAAAACAACTATGCATGAAACAATAAAAATGAAGCGTTTGGAAGAAACCTGGAATTTTTATTGATGAAGGGGATGCCTTGGGCATCCCCAAGTTTTGACGCTTGTACTTATTGGATATTTCTTGGGGTGACACGCGTGGCACCCCCAAGCTTCAGCCTTAGTCCATCCTTCATCTCATTAATCATTCCTTCCATACACCTGCAAATTTTCCTTCATACAAAACTTCACACAATCATTATTAGCAACATTAATGCACTCAAGATAAATAAGTCTTAAGGTTCAGTTCTAACACCAAATAAACTTCCATTAGAACACTAGCTACTGTAGCACTTCCCTCAAAAATCTCAATTCCCCAAAAGAACTCAAAAAGGAACCAACAAGAAGCAAATGCAGAAAATGGCAGATATCTGTCAAAACAGACCAGCAGGTAAAGACGAATTTTTTTGAAGACCTTCTGATGCTCAAATCAAAAAGTGTTAAACTAACAAAAGTTATATAACAACGTGGGGCAGAAGCACAAAACTTCACGCCTCAAAAGGATGTACAAAGATTTTACACGAATTTTTACGGTGAAGCACAGAAATCTGTTTCGGGACAGCAACTTTCCCAATCATTACTTCTCTCTCATTAGAGGTTACTCTTGGCACAAAAAGAAAGTAAAAAGGATAAGGAGCGGTCCAAGACTCATCTAAAACTTTTGGGTTATCTCCCAATAAGTACTTTTCTTTAACGCCTTTAAGTTAGGCATAAGAAGCAAGAAAAAGAATCAAGTGTTCTCAAATGAAGAAGCATTAAGACCAAATTTTGTTTTCATAGGAGAGGCAAAAGAAATCTTCTCTCTCTTCTTGGGGAAATGTTCTATACCTTTCTTGAGTGGGAGTTGATATTTAATGGTGCCTTCTTTCATATCAATAATGGCACCAGCAGTTCTAAGAAAAGGTCTTCCCAAATTAATAGGACAAGAAGCATTGCATTCAACATCCAAAACATAGAAATCAACAGGGACATAGGCACTGTTAACCATAATAAGGACATCATTAATACTCCCCATGAGTTTCGTTTTAGCATTATCATCAAGTGGGACATTCAAATAACAATCTTCAAGTGGAGGCAAATCAAGCATATCACAAATCCTTCTAGGCATAATAGAAACAGTACTATCAAGATCACATAAAGCTTTGAAATCAAAATCATTCACTTTCATATTAATGATGGGTTCCCAACCATCTTCTTGTTTTATAGGAATAGAAGCTTTATGTTTCATCTTTTCTTCTTTAATCTTTATGAGAGCATCAGTAATGTGTTTTGTAAAGGCCATGTTCATAGCACTAGCATTAGGACTTTTAGCAAGCTTTTGTAGGAACTTAATAACTTAAGAGATATTGCAACCATCAAGATCAAAATCAAAATTATCATCTAAAGTGGTAGAGCTTTTACTAGCCTCAACACTAGTGGTGGTGATAGTAGAAACACTAATGTTTCTAGCAATTTCATCTTCTCTTTGCCACTTAGCATGTAATTCAGCTAATAGTCTAACATTTTCATCAATTCTTACTTTTATGGCATTAGTAGATGCAAAGGGATTATCATTAGTTTCAGGTTTAGCAACCATTTTATTAAAAGAAGATTGAGCTTCAGCCAAAGATGCTATATTTCTTTCAGCATTAGAGAGTTTTTCCTCAATAGTTTTATTCAAAGCAGTTTGTTTACTAATAAAGTCTTTAAGCATAACTTCAAGTTCAGAGGGAATGCTCCTATTGGTGTTGTTGGAATTTCCATAAGCATTACCATTGTTGGGAGGATATGGCTTATAATTGTTGTTACCAAAATTATTCCTATAAGCATTATTGCCAAAATTGTTATTTATTATGATGTTCACATCAACTTGCTCTTCTTGAGCAACCAAAGAGGCTAAGGGAACATTATTTGGATCAATATGGGCTTTCCCATTCACAAGAATAGACATAATAATATCAATGTTATCACTCAAGGAGGAGGTTTCCTCAACATAATTTACCATTATGCTTGTGGAGCTCTTTCAGTATGCCATTCAGAATAATTACCATCATATTATCCAGAAGCTTTGTTGCAGCACCCAAAGTAATGGTCATAAAGGTACCTCCAGCAGCAGAATCCAATAAGTTTCTTGAAGAATAGTTCAATCCTACATAAAAAGTTTGGATAATCATCCAAGCAGTCAGTCCATGAGTGGGACAATTCTTTACCAAAGATTTCATTCTTTCCCAAGCTTGAGCAACATGTTCATTATCAAATTGTTTAAACTTCATTATTTCACTTCTCATAGATATAATCTTAGCAGGAGGATAGTATTTTCCAATAAAAGCATCTTTGCATTTAGTCCAAGAATCAATACTATTCCTAGTTAAGGAATTCAAGCATTCTTTAGCTTTTCCTCTCAAAGAGAAAGGAAACAATTTAAGCTTAATAATATCTCCATCTATATCCCTATGCTTTTGCATCTCACAAAGTTCAACAAAGTTATTTAGATGGGCAGCAGCATCTTCATTACCAATACCAGAAAATTGTTCTCTCATAACAAGATTGAGTAAAGCAGGTTTTGTCTCGAAGAAAGTAGCTTCAGGCACAGGTGGAGCAATAGGTGTGCTCATAAAATCATCGTTGTTGGTGCTAGTGAAGTCACACAACTTAGTGTTTTCAAGAGTAGTCATTTTTTGTGTTTTTGATAAAGAAAGCAAACTAGTAAAACTAATTGTTTTGTGTGTTTTTGATAAAGAAACAAGCAAACAAAGCAAAAAGAAACTAAGCAAAACAAAAATAACAAAGTAAAGAGATTGGTTATGAGGGACTCCCTTGTGAAGATGTCCTTGACTCCCCGGCAATGGCGCCAGAAAAATACTTGATGGCTCGGTGTTGATGTGGAGCTCGTTGGGGGACCCCAAGAGGAAGGTATGATGAGGTCAGCAGTAAGTTTCCCTCAGTTATGAAACCAAGGTTTAATCGAACCAGTAGGAGCAAGGAAACACCCCAAAGGTGTTGCTAGCTGAGCCTTGGCAGGGCGCACGACCGGTGCTAGTAGAAACATGGAGACCTACACAACACAACCACGGAACTTTGCCCCCAACTTGTGATGAGGTTGTCAATCTCACCGGTTTTGCTGAAAACAAAGGATTAAACGTGTCAAATGGAAGGAAGTAAAATTTGCAGAAAGTAAACACAAAGCAGTAAACAGTTTGTAGATTGTATGTAAAAGAAAGGACCGGGGTCCATAGTTCACTAGAGGTGGCTCTCCTTAAGATAGATAACATGCTGGGTGAACAAATTACAGCGGGGAAATTGACAAACATCGAGAAAGCAATACATGCATGTACTAATCATCTTGACTCCTTTAGAACTTGATTGGGCAGTACAATATTATACATAGACAGCCATCCAACTGCATCTATGACTAATAATCCAGCTTCAGGTTATCATCCGAACCCCCTCTGGTATTAAAGTGCAAGCAACAGATTATTGCTTTATGAATTGCGTGTAATGTAAACAATACGATTGTTCTATGAACAAAGGATTGTTGTTTTCTCCCTAGTAGCAATAGCACATCTAGTACCTTAGAAAATCTGTCACTTCCCCAGATTACCAGAGGCGTGCACCCACTATCGAGAATTCAAGCAAGATTGAAGTGGACAAAAAGGGGAAGGGGCCAAAGGGAGGAAAAGTTACTTTAAAAAAATTACAATCAGGTAGAACACTAGTGTCTTATTTAATGAATTTGTAATTTATGAACTATGAATTGCAGGTCTGACAAGGTATTTTGTGCCAATTTCGAGTGGCACTAACTCTAAACCAAGCACACATGCGAGTGGTAATATTACAATACATCAAGAGCAAGAGCAAGAAATGGAAAATGAGACGGAAAATTCCAGGGCTGCCGAACAAGTGGAAGAAGATATTGGAGATACGATCGAAGCCATTGTTGAAGAGGGTGTTGATGTTCAAGAAAACGAAGGTATAAATCATTTTGGTCTAGATGACATCAAGTTTGATCCAGGACTTTGCATTCCGATTGATCAATTTCACCCCAATATTAGAGATGATGTTATATTTGCTTATCTAGAGAAGGGTCCAACTCAACCAACTTGTCATAATTTCCCTAAAGATAGAGATTCTAGAAGCTTTTGGCCACAATGGTACAAGCAATTTAATTGGTTGGAATATAGTGTGGATAAGGATAGGGCATACTGCTTCTACTGTTATCTTTTTAAACATGATCGGATGGATGACAAATTTGGTTATGATGTTTTCACTAAATTGGGGTATGATCATTGGAAAAATGCGATGGCAGCATTCCGTAAGCATGTTGGTGGGGCATGTAGCATCCATAATAATTCAAGGACAGCTTGTGGTGATTTTAAGAATCAAAGGGCAAGTGTGAAAAGCAAAGTTATAACTTACAGCAAAGACTCCCTAGTCAAGTATGAAACTCGCGTTGATACTTCTTTGGGAATTGTAAGTTACCTAGAATTGCAAGGTGAACCATTTCGTGGACACGATGAGTCCTCTACTTCTTTGAACAAAGGCAATTTTTTGGAAATGCTTGATTGGTATAAAGAAAGGAATAGGGAAGTGAAGCTTGCATTTGATGAGTTATGTCCTAACAATGCAAAGATGACTTCCTCTGATATTCAGAAAATACTTTCTAAACATTGCGCGGAGGCAGTCACGAAATATATAAAAGAGGAGATGGATGGTTGTCTTTTCACTATTCTTATTGATGAATCTCGTGATATCTCGATCAAAGAACAAATGGCTGTAGTTGTGAGGTACGTCTTCAAGTATGTTAACTAATCATGTGTTTTCTTTTGTTCAATATAGTATATTCCAACTAACTGTATCATATTATCGTAGGTATGTGAATAAAAGTGGAGCGATTATTGAAAGATTTTTGTGTATTAAGCATGTCCCAAACACAACATCTGTGGCTTTAAAGAAGACACTTTTGGAGGTTTTTGTCGAACATGGTCTACTTATTGCAAGATTACAAGGGCAAGGGTATCATGGAGCATCTAATATGAGAGGAGAATTTAATGGCCTTCAGAAGTTAATCCATAATGAGAACCCATATGCTTTCTACATTCATTGCTTTGCCCACCAGTTGCAGTTGGTAGTTGTTGCTTTATCAAGATGTTGCAAAGGTCTTCAGGATTTCTTTGACGATGCGAAAGAGATTGCCAATCTCTGTAGTTCATCTTGCAGGAGGATGGATATATTGCTTCATAAGCACAAAGAGATTCTTTTAGCTAAGATTAAGGGCGGTGAGATGCCAACGGGACGAGGGAAAAATCAAGAAACATCCTTGTGCCGACCTGGAGATACACGATGGGGTTCTCACTACACAACATTATCTCGTATTGAATCAATGTGGGATGCAGTGATAGAAGTTTTGGGCATTGTTGAGGATGACTCTCGTAATCCAACTAAGGCGGGGGTTATGTTCATAAAATGGAGACTTTTGGCTTTGTGTTCATCATGAAGATGATGTTAAAACTACTTCGTATGACAAATGATGTATCTCTTCTATTACAAAAGAAGGACCAAAATATTGTTCAGGTATGTGATGAGTAGTATTTTATGGTTTTACTCTCTATGCTTATTTTATTGATCTAAACTTTGTAATTGTATCATTTCAGGCAATGTCTTTGGTTACTGATGTGAGAACACGATTGATGAATTGGAGGAATGATGGTTGGGAACAACTCCTGGAAGATGTCAAATCATTTTGCACTGAAAATGAGATCACAATCCCAAGTATGGATCTAAAGGTAACAAAATGGGGTAAAACAAGAAAAGGGGGAAAATTCCAGGTCACCACTGATCATTTTTATCGTGTTGACACCTTCTATGCTGCCATAGACTCTATTATCACTGAGTTTGATCATCGCTTTAATGAGATATCTTCGGAGGTTGTTCAAAACTTCTCTTGTCTTGATCCAAGAGATTCATTTGCTAGGTTCAATATGAAAAAGCTTGCTCGCCTTACAGAGATTTACCAAGAGGATTTCTCTGATTATGAGCGTGAACATATACAAGATGCTCTTGAACTATTCATTATTCATATGAAGAGAACTGGAGATTTTAGAGTTTGTCTTGATATTGAAGGCCTAGCTAAAAAGATGGTTGAACTTGAAAGACATATCATGTTTCCTACAGTTTACCGCCTCATTGAGTTGGCATTGCTTTTGCCGGTGGCGACGGGAACAGTTGAAAGGGCATTCTCAGCTATGAAGATCATCAAGACCGAGTTACGCAACAAGATGTCGGATGGTTGGCTTAATGATTTGATGGTGTGCTACATCGAGCGAGGAATATTCAAAAGTCTTGATCTTGGTGAAATTAAGAAAGATTTTCAAAAAGAAGGTAGAGCTTTGCCATTGCCTGGGACTTCTAGACGACATTAATGCTTCATTGTTGGTACGTTCCTAGGTTATACTTTTATTTAAATAAGTTGCATTTACCATTGTACTAAGTTATTATGATCATATATTAATGTGTCTAGACAATTTTGGATTTTTATGTCAATCTTTCTATATACTTTAGAGTTCGCCCGACCTCGATTTTTTTTGTCCTTCGCCACTGCATCTAGCTACTACATGGACCCGTAGTCCAGAGATGAACTACTCACGCATCACACCGGAGGCTTGCATGATGATGAAGAAGGCCTCTAGGGTGAATTCCCCTCTCCCGCAGGATGCCGGGAAGAGCTTAAGATCCCTTCCGATCTAGGGATAGAGACGACGGCAGCTACAGACTCTTTTGTAGATTTTTGATCGGGTCCTTAGGGTTTTGGTATCGGAGGCATCTTATAGGCGGAAGGAGAGGCCGAGGGGGTGTTGGGGTCGGCTAGACCACCCCCTGGCGCGGGCCAGGCCTGGCCGCGTGGCCAGGTGTTGTGGCTGGCCCCCAGCCCTTCTCTGTCTCGTATTCTGGCATCAGATGTCTTCCGGAAAAATAGGTACTTTGGCTTTTGTCCCGTCCAATTCCGAGAATATTCATTTTCTGACTTTCCTAGAACCAAAAACAGCAGAAAACAGGCAGCTGGCACTGTGGCTATTGTTAATAGGTTAGTCCAAGAAATCATATGAAAAGTTCTCCAAAGTGTGGACAAAACACAAGAAAGTAGATAAAAACAAGCATGGAACATCAAAAATTATAGATACATTTGCAATGTATCAGAGACATCCACATCTTCATTAGCGAAACCGACTCGGGTCCTAGCTCCTAGGAAGTCGGAAACTCGGCAAGCCCCGAACAGACCGCCTATGAGCAGGATATGTTCACGGAAGGATCTAGGCCATACCTTTCCTTATAGTATGGTGGCTCGGATCAGGAAATTCCAAGGCCCACCCAAACCGCCCCTGTGCAGGATATAAAGGTGGAAGGACCCCCCAAATCTGCTTGGCTTCCCCGAGCATTAGAGATGCGCATGTCTCACTTTGTCGGTGTAGTCACCATCTTCGATCTAGACAGATGTGTCCAGAGGGATGGAGAATCTCCCCGTGAATACCTCGCCAGATGGATGAGGGTGAGGGAAACCCTAGAGGGCGACCGCACCGATGAGCTCGTTTACCACTTCGTGGAAGGGCTCACACCCGGAACACTCCTCTAGAAGGCCGCAGGTCCTCTCACCCTTGGTGAGATGGTCACCATCGATAACGAATACGCAGAAGCCAACGAAGAAGCTGAAATGGCGATCGTCATCATGGCCAGAGGAAGAAACAACAACAATGGCCCGCCTCCATCACCCTCCACATCCGCCATCGCCAACACTGAAGCCAACTCCGACTCCGTTCTTGACGCGCTATACGCCGACATTAATATGGATGGCGGTCGCTCGGACGCTAACTCGGAGGAGTATGATGCTGTTATGAGGGAGATCGAGCAGGAGATCGAGAAGGAGGAGCGCGCCAAGAAGACCAACACTTCCCACCAGGTGCTAGTCGCCATTGGGAGCATGATGGAAGAAGACAGACAGGAATTGGAATGTGAGAGAGCTCGCGACAGCGGTTACCAGAGCAGCCGCAGCTAAGAAAGCCGCCGAGCCTGCGGCTCCGGCCAAAGCTATGCCTCCTCCGATTATCCGCCTGCTACTAGCATAGGAACTCACCACGGCCCCTAGTATGGCCCGATAATCAAATAAGCCGCCAGTGCCACCGTCAACGTCTGCAGCTGGCAACCCATTGGCTACTCCCGCCGACAAAGCAATCTATGGTGCACTTCTCGATGAGACAATCACTGTCGCCCATATTCGAAGCGTTACGGAGCTTGATGAGAAATGCGTGACAATCTTGGCAGAGGCTAAGTGCATCACGGAGCAGGGCGCTAAACTGGACGAAGACATGGCTAAGGTGCTGCAATCCATCAAGGCGGCAAGAGCTATGGAGGATGAGTACAAGCAATTGTTGTTAAAGCAAAAGGCAAAAAAAGTGCCATCTCACGTCATTGAAGATCTCGGCGTTCGGCGAAGGTTGGGGTACGACGGATCTAAGCTGACAAAAGCCACCCCTTACATTGATTCAAAGGGGAGGCAAGTCATGCCAACTCCCGCCCTCAACATTGCCGTCGCCAAGACCCTCCTGGACAGGACAGGTCGCCAGAAGCAGTTGCTCAAGTGTACGACCTCGTCGCTAACGCATGCAAGCAATAGGAAAAGGCTACCTCTCAGAGGCTTGAGTCCAACCCGGAGCTTTGCCAGTCAACCCTGAACAGCCGCATAAGGCCAAAATCTCCATATGCCGAGGGATCCCACACAGGCTCCACAGAGCAAAGACGGAGAGAGGCACGCAACAAGACTAACGCCATCCCCATATCCTCCGATCACGGAGAAAAGGCTCGTCCCCGCCGGTCACCACATCCACCACCATCTCGGCGTCACGAGGAACTAGAGCCGCGCCACCATACAATCATGCCACCACCAAGGCGGCCGCAGGCCGGTGTCGTTATACGCAACCAGGGCGAGCAGCCTCGGCATGCCAGAGAGCGTAGCGGCAATGAAGGACACAGGAGAAGGTCCCATAAGGAGCAGCCACGTCCGACAAGCAACCGCGACAGGCGTGAAGAGTCACAGGAGGGCCATAGTAACAAGGCTAACCCACCGCCACCGTCGCCACCTAGCAACCATCATGGCAGAGGACATGGCGGATCTCACAAATTGTGCGACAACACCCGTCCCCATGACGGAAAAGGGAAGCAGCCAGAGCCATATGACGCATGTTCGTGGCTGGACAAGATCCAAGAGGCTCGGAACTCCCATACCTTGGGCCACGTTGTTTTGGACCAGAAATACGGGGCAGAACTTACCCCAAGGGCCTCTGGATAGATAAGACCATCAAGCCCTACAACGGCACTGCTAGGCCAGTAACATGGTTGCAGGACTACAGTGAAGCGATTCACATCGCAGTGGGAAACCCCAATGTCGTTGTCAAGTACCTCCCACTCATGTTGACCGACACCGCCCGGCAATGGATCGACGACTTACCGGAGAAATCAATATACAATTGGTTGGACATGCATGAAGCATTGACCAAGAATTTCGAGGGCACGTAAAAATGTCCCTGCACTATCGGAGATCGGCAGTGGTGTGTGCAAGAAAAGGATGAAACCTCTCATGCCTACCTCTCTCGCTGGCTGGATATGAAAATTCCTGTGCAGGGGTGCATGATCAGACCGCTATGGTCTCCTTCATTGACGGTTTGGAAAAGGGAACTTTGCACCGCTATAAGTTGAAGCGCAAGCAAGACAACAATGAGCTCACCCTCAATGCAATGATCGCCATGGCTAGCGAGTTCGCCGCTACTGATGACGACGCGCGTGGATCACTGCCGGCAATAGCAATCCCCACCCAGGCCAGAAAACACAGACCTCGTGGAAAGGGTAAAGGGAAGAAGAAGGAGGAAGAACCCAAGGAATCAAGCGATATGGATGAAGACGTGGACCCAAAATCTTCCGACAAGGGAGAGGATAAAGGGAAAATCCCTTCAAAAAGAAGGCTCCATATTACCATACCTTCCTTGGCACCCCCACCGTCCGGGCCCAGAAAACCTCTTTGCGGATACTAATGGCTACCCTCCCTCTGGTTCCCCGGTACGTCAGGTGGTCAGCAGTTCCAATTAATTGGGATAGGAAGGATCGCCCAGAACTTATCCCAACAGAGAACCAATATGCCATGGTCATCAACCCTTTGATTGACGGCACAGAATTCACCAAGTGCCTCATGGCCAGTGTAAGCAGTATCAACATCATGTACCTGGATACACTGCACAAAATGAACTTGATGGAGACCTAGCTAAGGAAGAGCAACACTGTGTTCCATGGGGTTGCCCCTGGCCGACAAGCAAATTCCCTGGGCTGCATCACCCTTCCGGTCACTTTTGGCGATGTTAATAATTACCGCCAAGAACGCATGACCTTTGAAGTGGTCCCTTTCAAGAGCATGTACCACGTCATCTTCGGACGCGACATCTTCCACTCCTTCCTCGTAAGGCCATGCTTTGTCTACATCAAGCTCAAGATTCCTGGACCAAATGGCGTCATCACCGTTGACAGAAGCTTCACCAAGGCACGGGAGTGCGAGCTCAGTGAGGCCGCCTTCGCCGAAGCACTCCTCTATGGTTAGGAGTTCAAGGAGATCCAGAACCAGGTCGATGCCGGCTTCGAAGAAGCAGATCACTGCTGCCGAACCCACCTTCAAGGCTGCCATCAAGACCAAGCAGGTGGAGCTTGTCGAAGGTGATTCCTCCAAGACCACAGCCATTGGCATGGACCTGGATCCCAAATAGGAAAGCGCGCTTGTCGAGTTCCTCTGTGAGAATAGGGACATCTTTGCCTGGCAACCTGCCGACATGAAAAGTGTACCTAGGGAACTTGCCGAGCACAGCTTGAATATTGATCCTAATGCCAAACTGGTGAATCAACCTCTACGACGCTTTGGTGATGAAAGACGAAGGGCTATAGGCAAAGAAATAGCTAGGTTACTTAAGGCTAGCTTTATCCGAGAAGTTATTCACACCCGATGGGTGGCAAATCATGTACTTGTCCCCAAAAAGGGAACCAATGAATTAAGAATGTGCGTTGATTACACCGGCTTGAACAAAGCGTGTCCGAAGGATCCGTTTGCTTTGCCTTGCATTGACCAAGTCATTGACTCGACGGCTGGCTCGGAACTTCTGTGTTTTCTTGATGCATACTCAAGATACCACCAAATCCTGATGCGAAAGTCGGACCAACTGGCCACTTCGTTCACCACACCCTATGGCACGTATTGCTATGTTACGATGCCCTTTGGGTTGAAAAACGTCGGCACAACGTACCGGCGGATGATGCAACGTTGCCTACATGACCAAATAGGTTGCAACATACACGCCTACATGGACGACATCGCGGTAATGTCAAAGAAATCAAATGACCTTATCGCTGACTTACAGGAAACCTTCGACAATCTCCAGAAATACAACATAATGCTGAACCCCAAGAAGTGCGTCTTCGGGGTACCAACCGGCAAAATGTTAGGTTTCATCATTTTGCATCGCGGAATTGAGGTGAACCCGGGGAAAATCAAGGCTATCCTTGACATCAGACGCCCGAAATGCTTGAAGGACATACAAAGGCTCACAGGCTGCGTTGCAGTAGTAAGCTGGTTCCTTAGCCGACTTGGCGAGAAGGTTATGCCGCTCTACAAGTTGCTCAAGAAGGCGGACAAATTCACATGGACGGACGAAGGTGACGCAGCACTTCAGGAGTTGAAGAGAATACTCTCCTCCACACCAATACTTGCAGCACCGGTGCCAAGGGAGCCTATGTTAGTTTACATGGTGGCAACCAACCGAGTAATTAGCATCGTCATCATGGTGGAACGCAAGGAACCAACGCATGAATACGTAGTTCAGTGGCCCGTTTACTATGTAAGCGAGGTCTTGATGGAATCCAAGCAGCGTTACCCGCACTACCAAAAGATAGCTTATGGAGTTTTCCTTGCTTCACGTAAGCTAAGGCATTATTTCCAGGAGCACCCTATCACAGTAGTGAGCAAGGCTCCACTGTCCGACATCATCAACAACAGCGACGCCACAGGGAGAGTGGCAAAGTCGGGCATTGAACTTTCCGCCTTTGAAATCACCTAAAAGGGACGTGACGCTATCAAATCACAAGCATTGGCAGATTTTCTCGCAGATTGGACAGAACTGCCAGAAGACACTCATGTGCCAGAGCCAGAGTATTGGGTCATGCACTTTGACGGATCAAAGCTACTCAATGGCTCGGGGGCTGGTGTATTATTACAATCACCAACAGGAGAAAAGTTGCAATGCGTCCTGCAGATTCACTTCAATGCTACCAACAACATGGCGGAGCATGAGGCCCTCATTCACGGACTTCGCGTAGCCAAGGATATTGGCATCAAGTGCATAGTTTGCTATGGAGATTCCGACTTGGTTGCCCAGCAAGTAGCTGGCACCTGGAACGCGCGGAACCCTATGATGGCAGCATATCGAGACAAAGTAGACGAAATAGCCAAGTGCTTCGACGGCTATGAAGTCAAGTACGTCAAAAGGGAGGAGAATGAGGCGGCAGATCTGCTGTCAAAGCATGGATCAGCTCATCGACCAATTCCGCCAGGCGTTTTCTCTGAACATTTGTAGACTCCATCTGTGAAGGGAGCGGACCCCGACAACCCGGATAGAGTGGATTCATTTGTTAACACTGTAACAATGACCTCTCCGGCTTGGACGAAGCCATTCATTGACTATCTACAAGATGGAACTTTGCCCGCTGACAAAGTCCAAAGCCGACAAATAGTATGCAGAGCAAAAGGCTACGTCATCATTGACGGCCAGCTATACAAAAGAAGTACCACATGAGTTTTCCTTCATTACATCTCCCAGTAGCAAGGTATTGAAATCCTTAGAAAAATACATCTCGGAGATTGCGGGCATCACGCCGCTCCCCAATGGTTGGTGGCTAAGGCCTTCCGACAAGGATTCTACTAGATAACTGCCAAGGCAGACACCGACAAGTTGGTACAAACATGTCTTGGGTGTCAGTTCTATGCAAGACAACCAAGTGTTCTAGCTGAAGAATTGCGAACAATACCAATAACTTGGCCGTTTGCAGTATGGGGGCTGGACATGGTGGGACCTTTGCAGACAGCACCCTGTGGATTCACACACTTGCTAGTAGAAGTGGATAAGTTCACAAAATGGATTGAAGCTAAACCCATTAGAAATCTTGATGGGGAAACATCCCTAAAATTTGTCCGGGATCTAGTGGTGAGATTTGGTCTCACACACAACATCATCACCGACAATGGCAGAAATTTATCTCTCGAAGAAGTTGAGGAGTACTGTCATGAAAAGGGCACCCGCCTTGACCTAGCATTTGTGGCACACCCATAGTCAAATGGGCAAGTTGAAAGGGCCAATGGACTAATTCTGCACGGAATCAAGCCACACTTAGAGGCACCGCTATGTAGAGCAGCTGGAGCCTGGGCGGAGGAGTTACCATCTGTCTTGTGGAGTTTACGAACAACACCCAACAGATCCACCGGCTTAACTCCTTTCTTCATGGTTTATGGAGCAGAAGCTGTCCTCCCATCCGACATCCTCCACGATGCGTCAAGAGTTTCCGTCGACAAGGAGGATGACACTGAAGAATCCAGACGCCTATTAGTGGACCTACTTGAAGAAGAGCACGTGCTGGCATGCCCGAAATCGGCCATCTACCAGCAGAAGCTACGTGGCTACCATAGTCGTCGTGTAAAGCATCACTCATTTAAAGAGGGGGATCTGGTGCTTAGACTCAAGCAGGAGAAATCACACAAACTATCCCCGCCTTGGGAATGACTGCTCGTCATAAGCAAAGCATTGCTCAATGGTTCCTATTACCTCGTCGATATTTGCGAGTTGAAAGATAGACCAAAAAATTGCAAGCGCAAGCAACATGACTCCGTTGATGATTACCCGGACATAGATCAGCCATGGAACATAGCACAACTATGTCCCTTTTACACTTAGCACATTTATATTATGTAATAAGTTTCTTATATGATCAATGAAATAAAGCATTTGGTTCACTCATATTCTTTGAGTCTTTTACCTCCTTTAGTTGGTCATTGTTGGATCATATAAACCCTTTATCCGCAAGTTTGCATTTGCACTTGTGAAAATTCCGCCTATGGGCGTTAGCTTAAGTTTTCTCGTCTACACGTTTTCTGAAGTTTTTATGTGGATTCCAGAGTAGTGACTTCTCGGCACTCAAAGCCAAAGATTTTGCTCTTAGGTTCTTGACGGTGCTATTAAGCATCATCACTTGAGAGCATAGTTCTGCGTTGCGAGTCTTCCATCTCACGAAAGGTCAAGCATACGAACCAGAATAATGGATAAGCCAGCACTTGCTTAAAAAATATATACACCTTCTGGAAACAGATAAGTTGCAGGAAACTTGAGTACAAGTGTTTTCGCCTTAGCAAAACATAAGTTTTTCAGCATACACTTTGCAGAGGCACATTTAATATAACATTGTGTTATGGCTCTGTTGTAGGGGGCTTCGTGGTGGCATCATCAGGAGAGCCAGGCTGGGAGGGCTTGTCGAACTCGGAGGGAGATGGGCTAGACTCAGACGACGCCATGTCTTTGTCAAGGATCTCGGCAGGCACGAAAGACATCTGTGTTGACCATCTTGGTGATCCCGGTGTCGAAGCCGGCAAGGGAATTCCAAATAGCATCGCTATCGATTTCCCTCCCTTCTTCATCCAGCTTGGGAAAGCTGGAGGTCACCAGGTCGATGTCGGCATTGTCATAGTGCGCCTTGACCAGAGATAGCGACATCCTAGCACCAACCCAGACGCAAGAGGCCTTCCAGTCGTTGACCTTCTCAGGAGCTCGGCGCAGGATCTCCGCGTACTTGGTCGTTGAGTCTGCCGCCTTGATGTTAATCCCTAGAGGCTGGGTTTTCTCCTTGGCCTGGGCGATGGCGGTGCTAACGAAGTTGCCGACAAGAATCATGTGTTCCTTGGGATCCGGAGCACCCTCACCCAAGTTGGCTAAGATAATGCGAGTTGTGGTTTGCACAAGAACAAGGACCATGAGAACACACAAATTGAAAGATTATCCAAAAGTACAGAAATGACCAAGACGGAGAAAGGTTACTAAAGATGCTCGTTTCCGCTTGCTTGCATGTCTCCGCCAAGACATCGCGCTCCTTCTGTACTGTCTTGTAAACCTCAAGGTTCCTAGCATTCTGTTCTTTGGTAGCTTGGTTCTGCTCCTTGAGTTGCGCAATTTTGTCCTTCAGGCACTGCATCTCGGTGTCAACAGACTCTTGCAACACCTTCATCGCTGCCTCATGGCCCTTGATGGCATAGGCTAGGTCCTTTTTCAAAAAATTATTCTCATCATCGAGCTCTTGGATATGCTTGGATTGCTCGACGATGCTCTTGGCCTTGGCAATGGTTTCTGTAAGACGGAAATCAGAAAGTACTATAAGAAGACGGAAGAAATGAATCCATGAGGAAAAGCAATGAGTTGTTACAAGAAACAGACTCTGGATATTTTTGATCTGTTTCTTCAGGAAGGATATTTTACCATGTTCAAAGTCCAGTTCCT
This sequence comes from Avena eriantha, assembly GCA_910589775.1. Classification (NCBI taxonomy): domain Eukaryota; kingdom Viridiplantae; phylum Streptophyta; class Magnoliopsida; order Poales; family Poaceae; genus Avena; species Avena eriantha. The sequence goes on along the minus strand of OU342746.1, from coordinate 50,261,983 downwards.
TCCACAAAGCAGCAAACCTCTCATTGGCGGCTATCCTCTGTTTATTCTCATTCTGCACAAGATGTTAACATGCTTAATTTCTCTAGAGCATCTAGTTGGAACTATTCAAGTTTCAACTAAATGCTCGGGGGCTACACTATAAGATTTTAAAATAAACTAGTTTCTCTAGAGCATCTAGTCGGAACTATCCAGTTTCAACTAAACGGTCGAGGGCTACACGGACAAGTTCTACCCTTAGTTCTTTGGAGCACTCGGGCCAAAACTATTTGTTTTTTTCCTAAGAGCTCGGGGGGCTAAAGTGGGATACATTACAAATCAGAAGAAGTGAAGTTCAAAAGACTTACGATGGCAATGACCCTAAGATTGTTGGCCAAATGGGCATAGGAATCGTGGAAGGTCCAAGCGTTGTTATAAATTGCATTGGCCTGCAAGATGAGGTCATCCAAGCACAACGTCAGAGGATTCGTAGCCAACGGAGAAGTTGAAGTCGGAGGCATGGATGAAGCCCTAGCCGTCTCTTATGTCTTCAAGACAGATGATGGCTAAGAGGCTCCCTCCTGGATCGTTGCTTCTACATCCACCTCTTCCACCACTTGCTTCCCTTTCTTGGTGGCATCCTTAGCCAGAGCTTTATCCACTTTAGAGGAAGTACTCTCTTGTGTGCCGTGACCGCTGGGAGCAACGTCTTCCTTGACAGAGCCTGAGATATCAAGGATTGGATTGACATTTGTCTCCATGGCAGAGTTCTTAGGAATGACGGGGGATGAAGGCTCAGCAGGGCTAGAAGAAGGCTTTGCGGCAGGAGTATGGGGAGCAGTAGCGGGAGAGGACTTGGCGGCCACGTCTCTGGTCAACATGTCACGAATATTTTTTGACCCTCCAACATCTTCGGAGGATCGCTTCAAAGTAACACCGGCTTTCCTCCTAAAACGTACAAAGTATAAGTACAAGAGTTGAAAAAAGGTATGAGTTGAAAAGCATAAGTCGGAGAATGAAAATACTTACTCCACGGCAGGAGCCCTGGTGAGGGGAATGCCGGTGGATTTCTTCTTCTTCTCCGCATCTAAGGCGGCAGTGGATCGTTTGGAGACTCCACTCTCCGATTTCTTCTTCTTGGCCTCGGCGGCAGCATTAGAGGTGGAGCTCTTCTGCTTTCGCGCTGCCGGAGCTGGTTGATCCTTGGGGGCGTCATTGTCAGACACCACCTGAATATCCTTCAGCTTGGGATCATAAACCTGGGAGGCCATTTGATCCACCGCCAAGGTCTCTAGCTGTGATACAGAGGAGTGTTAGATTGACAACTTCAAGTTGGAAAAACCTTAGAGCATGTAACGAGCAACAAAGGAAACAGAAGCTACCTCTAGGCATGTGCCGCAATCGAACATGTCCTAGGTGATCTTGACGATGTCCTTGAGTCAGAGTTTGATGGAGTCAGTAAAGAAGTTATCCCGCGAAATTTACATGGGATCCCTCTGGTCTTGAGTGTATTTACACATCAACTCGGCGTGGTGCTACAGAGGCTGGATCCGCCTAACGAACCAGCACATGGCCAGATCCAAGCCCGTCAGACCTCCGTCTACGAGCCATTCAATCTGCCTTATGGCGCGATTGGCTTCATCGTCGGAGGGAAGGGAGGATGGGGTCCGTCATGCGTGCACTTCGGTGGCAGCTCCATCGACGAAGTCAGGATAAGTCTCAAGGCGGTCATGCAGAGGGATATTTGGCCCATAGAAGTACATATGCTGCCAGTTCTTGCATGACTCATGTCCTACTATGTCGGGGAAGTGCCGGCTAGGCCAGATCTTGAAGCTAATGGTTCTGTAGATCCGTAATTCGTCCTTGGACTCTACGGACTCTCTCTTGACGGTAAAGAAGTACATGAATGGATCTAACCTAGGTTTAATGCCTAGGAATCCTTCGCACAAAGCAACGAAGTTGCTAAGGACTAGGATGCTGTTGGGAGAGAGATTTTGGGGGAGTACCCGGAAGTGTCGGAGGACGTCTAAAAAGAAGTCGGAGACTGGAAGCCTTACGCCTCGTACCAGCTGCACCTTGAGGTACACCTTCTCTCCGGCTTGGGGAGAAGGGACAACCTCGTCGGTCGGTGCCTCCCGCCAGACCAACTCCCTCGCCGCAGGAAGATACCCCTCGCCGACCAGCTCCTGCAGATCTTCGGCGGAGAGATCAGAGCCTCTCCACACCCCCTTATGGGAGTCGATTTCTTCTTCAGCAGCTTCAGGCGCCGCACGTTCTTGGTCGTCGCCGGTGGTTTCCACCATGGCGTTGACAGGGACGACCACCCCCTCCGGTGGGACGGTCACTCCCTTAGATGGCTTGGAGGTAGCGTCGGGGGTCGCCGCTGTTGAAGGGTTGGAGCTGCTGGAGGCCATTACGACGGGGAGAAGGTGGAGGAAAGAAGGTCTATGGTTAGGGTTTTCACAGAAAAGCTCGAACGGTCGCGCGGCTGGAGGAAGACAAAGACTAGAAAGCGAATGCGGGTAAAAGAGAAATAAATTAACCTTGGTGAAAATATATAGGCCCCGCATCAAGATACGTGCAAAGGGATCTAATGGATGGAACATTGCCGACGTGGAAGTGAACGTACGTGGTGATTTCGTCACGTCCTCCTTTTTTGCCACTCCACAATTTTGGATTTCGTGTGCGTAAAAATAGTTGATGATTAATTCTCTGTTTCTGTGAGTTTCGAGGTAGCGTAGGTTGCACCCGACGTCATCCTCCTGATAGTTGCAGTGAAGGGTCACGTCCGAAGATTTCATCGAAGACGAAGACTGTCCGACTCTGGAAACGAAGACTCAAGGAATCTCCGGCTACATTGCGAAGCCGGAGAGGATTGCAGGGTTCTTTGGGTATCCTCCGGGGGCTACTGTTGGGGATATGCTATATGGGTATCCTCATAACATGTCACCAATCCGCCTAACCCAGGTGGCCCATAGTTGGTAGAAGGGCCCATGGCCTGCTCGGTGGCCTAGTTAGACGGATCCAGAAGGAAGGTCCATGCCAGATAAAGGAAGGCTACGCAGGAGTCACCGACATATTCAGAGCCTTGGAGTACATGACACAGAAGACTAGTTCGTATTAGTGTAGGACTCTTTACCTTGACCGGCAAGGACCTTTCCCTGTAAACCCTAGGTCTTGGCGCCTTTATAAGCCGGCATGTGGGATCCTTTAGGGCAACACTCAACGGATAGTGTGCAACACCTTGCATAGCGAACCGATCTCTGTAACTCAACGTATTGCCATTATAGTTATTTATAGCAAAAGTAGAGTTCCGCCACCGTTGTGGGACTTGAACCTGGGTAAGGTTTGTTACCTCGTACCCGCCAACTCTCTGCCTTACCCCACGTCTCTAAAAATGCACTGTGAGGACACCTCCATGGCGTACTCGTCGGCAATACCACAACACACTTGTTCTTGATGGTTTTGTAGGCAATAAATTAACTATTTCTGCGAACCTTGTCAACAAGCCTACTTTGGCAGAAGCTCACATCTTCTTACCATCTTATTTCTATCAACTCTATGCATGAGTGTTATCTACTCATAAGTTTCTACCAATCCACATCTTCCTTTTTCCTAAAGGAGCTTTGTGCTTCTTAAACCCACAAGTTTTCTGAGGCTAATTGATATAAATTTCTAACCTCCTTTTTATCAATCTTTGCTAAACTTCTATACAACCTCTAGCATGATAATATTCATCAAATACTCTACCCATACATATGCCCCATGAATCTTTTGGACACTCATATCATTCCATACAACTCGACAAAGTAGGAGTAAAATCATTATAAACCAAGATCACTAAAACTCCTCAATTTCAAATCTTCTACATTTGTTACCATCTTAAAATAACCTAATGATCTACCCTACCCTCATCATCCTACTAGATCATGCTCACCTTCCCCACTCTTGATCCCTAAGAATGGAGTTGGGTTTTTGAGTAAAAACAATAAACCTAATTATACCAAAAATATGCCAAAACATCAAAACCCTCGCATATATTTTAGGTCATCTTCCCAGCACCATTCCTCCTACCTTAGTGTCTACTTATAGATCATCTACCTAGTCATTAACAAAAACCTCAAAGGTCTATCCTTACCCTAATACATGCATGAATGATCATACCTCTCTCTAAACTAAATACTAAAGCCAAATTGCTTGATAATCACTCCAACACCCCAACCACTCCATTCTGGTCGTATGCTACAGTACCCTCACGGTAGAAGCTCCCTCTCTTCTTTGTCCTTAGTGCTTGGAGTGTGTGAGTAAGGGAGGCAAGGTGGATCCAAGCAGATCTTGGGCTTTTAAGACCTAGCACTGCAGCACGCCTCACCTTTCCCCCTAGTCGAGCACCTAGGCCCTACACACTGCCTCCACCACCCCATGTGACCAATGGAAGCAACCCTAGATACCCCTAGCTATCTCCCCTCCCCATTTCTTTTCCTTGGCCTAAGAACAAAAAGGAGAGGAAGTTGGCCGCACACTGCAAACCCACCCCTCTCTTCCCTCCTATGGCCCTACCCTGACCTCTCCACCGCCTCCCTTGACCAACCAACACCAGGCGTCTCCTCTAACTTGTTCAAACGGACCGAGTCCACCATAGGCCATCTCTCACTGGATTTAAGGCTAGAGGACAATACCTCTCCTCTCTGCCCCCTCCATTCTTCCTTCATCCCACCTCCAGATAGCACCCCTGAGCCCAAGGACTTTTTCTTGCCTCTTCCTCACTTCAGAGGAGAAGACCAACTTCTCTCGGGCTGCAAGAAAGAAGCCTATCAAGGCGGGCCGACACACACTCTCTCCTTCTCATTCTTGTTCTAGCGTGACCCTCAGGTCGAATCCTCTCTAATCCTACCTTTCATCTATACCAGATCCGCCCTAGGCGTCGGCGCCGTGGAACTTCTGAGCATGCGCCGTGGGTGCGCGTGCATGAACAACTCTCTGTTGCAGGACTTGCCCTTGATGCAACTTGTTGTGGTCATCTGCATGTGCCGCTTCACCCTGTCACACCCACATCACCGACGGAGCACCTCCGGTGAGCCTCGGGCCACCGCCTGCCCGTGCTAGGGTTCTGCCGCCAGCTCATGTGGCTGAGGGAGGACGACGACTAGGGGCTATCGATGCCCACTAAATTGAATAGCCCTCATCGCCTTATACCCCTTCGCGGATACCGCCACTGACCACTGGGCCATCCCATGTGGATTTGAACCAACGCCTGCCGCGCGCGGCAGTGCCCTGTTGGGCCAGATCCTCCCTTCGATGGCCCAGCTTCCCCTCAGGTATGGCCCCCTTTCCCTCATTTTCTAATATTTTTTTTGATCTGTTAACCTAGCTATTTAGTTTATATCCATAAGAAAATGAAAAATGTTATATTCTGTCCTGATCTAGATTTCCCCTTGAACATACATGTTTTCTTCAACATGTAGTACAAGAGGTGGACCAAAATAATGTCTAGATTAATTATAATGAATCGAATACCAAAATGTGTCATTCTATTTCAGAGAGTTTGGTATATCCAAAAAGGGTGAAACCACCTGGCATGTTGAGGTACAGGTAATGCCTTGCATGTCCCCCTGGTCCTCACCAAAAAGCCCAATATTTATCCTTTAGTAAAAATGTTAAGATCAGCCCCTTTCTGCCTTTAGAAAAATCACTAAGTCAAGATATGACTTGTTTCGACTATTTCCAACTCTCATAGCTCATTCAATGCAAGATTTATCAAAATCCAAAAGCTCAATAATTATTGAGGCTTTTATAAATTTTGGTGATTTAAACTCCTCTACAAGGGGTATCTTCACTAAATAAATAATTAAAGTAGTTTTACAAACTCAAAATTGATGAATCCAATTTTGATAGAAAGGTAGTTTATGTACCTAACATGTGTCTTTCAATTCATATCCATATCCTGTGTGGACTTAATCTGGTTAAAGCGACAAAATGTCTAATGAACTGAATTTGGGATTTTCCCAAGGGCATTCTGTTAATTATTTCGAAGTGATTCTAACTCCCAGTGAACCAGCACTCAAAATACTACTCAAAATACAAACCATAAATAAGGTCTTACACAAATAAGGATCTCATGATCCAGTCTTAATACAACAAGCAGCGGAATAAATAATAAGCGTAGCGGTGGGGTTCATCTTCAGGGGCACATGGAATGCTCATGAAGGCAGATAGTCCTAGTTATTATAACCGTCCTGCTAGCCATCATCTTGGTAGTCTCCTTCATAGTCTGGCCATAAGAATAGCCAGGGCTAAAATCCATAAGTACTCTTTAAGTACTCGCAAACTACCACTAACAAGTAGTATAGTTCTAAGGTAAAGTGCTAACTCTAAGTTTAACTATAAAGTTAAGATTAAAACCTAAGCTTAGTTCAGAAGCAAAGAAAGATAAAATAAAGTTCTAGAATCACTTAAGTTGAGAAGCTAGTGTCATAGTCACAACCCTGTTGTGGTCAAGTCAAGATTCATCATTTATTTCATAAGTCATTTTGAAAACATCTGACAACGAAACAGTATGGCCACTCCAATTGTCCATAACCGCGGACACGACTATTCGAATAGTTTGACACTCTGCAGAGGTGGTACACTTTCACCACAAGATTCGATACATCCGTCGGGGATAACCCTGAACCCTCATACTTAGTATGCAGATAATCAAACATAACCTTTCCATTACACACCCTAGTATAGGCACCTCTCCTATGAGCATGGCCTCCCAACCATGATCATCTGTCATCTTGGGCACTGCATAGGTAGACAACATTGAGAGGTAGCCTCGGCTCAAACCTCTCCCGCGAGGGAACTAATACTAATGCATATAAACTTTTGGCTAAGCCTTACCCAATTCATGTATTGTGGTTATACGGTAAATTTGGAATGGTATCGCATCCGAATCCAACCAGCAATTTTGTAAAAGGTTTAAGGCTCATGCCTCAACATTTTCATAATCATAAACCATTTTTGTTTCTCAACACATGTCAAAACCTCTCAATAGAATGACTCATCATTCTAAGATTTTCATAATTCATTTTCACCAAGTGTTCCCATCTCAAGTGACTCAAGTTTTTATCTAACTCTAAACTACTAAGTTAAGAGTGTTCACTAAAGTGGAAAGATTGGATCAATCTCATGCCATAGAATGACATCTAAAGTTATCTATATAGGTCAAGTTTTATACTTTTTATGCTACCTTCAAAACAAGTAAGGAACTTGGTAAAATAAAGAGAGTAGAAGCTTGAAAGTAAGCTTGGAATAAGTACTAGTCAAAGTAGTATAGCCAAAGCATGCCTAAAGCATCTTTGCTTAAATCATCTAGCTTAATTCTAGCTTGCTAAGCATTATACTTGCAAGTGTTAGCTTGCATTGTTAATGATGGCTTGCTAAGTATAATACTTACAAGTCTTAGCTTGCCTTGGTTGGTGCAGTGGTTGAAGTTTTGTTCCTCCTCCTGACAGCACTCCTCCTCCTCGAAAGTTTGGTCGGTACTATCGTCTATAAATACACACGGAGTACATAATCACCAAACAATGCTTAACTAGTCTACTTAGCATTCAAAGGCACACATTTGATGATCTATTATCATCACTAGCATCACAAGGTTTTATTAACTAGTTTGAGAAAAGTAATTTCTACTCATTGAAAATAACTAAGATTTAATATTCACCACTTAAAATATGGGATCTGATACATTGCAAATGTATCTATAATTTTTGATGTTGCATGCTTAGGTTTATCCACTTTCTTGTGTTTTGTCCACACTTTGGAGTACTTTTCATATGATTTCTTGGACTAACCTATTAACAAGAGCCATAGTCCTAGCTGCCCGTTTTCTACTGTTTTTGGTTCCAGGAAAGTCAGAAAATGAATATTCTCAGAATTAGACGGGACAAAAGCCAAAGTGCCTATTTTCCGGAAGTCATCAGATGCCAGAATACGAGACGGAGAGGGGCCAGAGGCCGGCCACACCACCTGGCCACGTGGCCAGGCTTGGCCCACGCTAGGGGGTGGTGCGGTGGCCCCTGGCACTCCCTCGGCCTCCCCTTCCGCCTATAAGAAGCCCTCGAGATGAAAACCCTAAGTGCCTGATCAAAAATCCACGAACGATTTTGTAGCCACCGTCATCTCCACCCCTAGCTCGGGAGGGATCTGAAGCTCTTCCCGGCACCCTGCCGGAGAGGGGAATTCACCCTGGAGGCCTTCTTCATCACCATGCAAGCCTCCGGTGTGATGTGTGAGTAGTTCATCCTTGGAATACGGATCCATGTAGTAGCTAGATGGCTGGTTCTCCTCCTTTGTGCTTTCATGTTTAGATCTTGTGAGCTCCGTTCATGATCAAGATCATCTATTTGTAATTCTACATGTTGTGTTTGCGGGGATCCGATGGATATTGAGATACTATTTCAGAGTGATTATTGATTCTATCATGTCTTTGTTATTTGTGATCTAGCATGCTTTCCGTTGTTAGTAGCTATCTTGGCCAAGTAGATGCTAACAACTCCAAGAGTTAGTATTTATGCTCGATAGTGGGTTCCTGCCTCTGGTAATCTGGGGAAGTGACATAAATCTCTAAGGTACTAGATGTGACGTTGCTACTAGGGAGAAAACAACAATCCTTTGTTCATAGAACAATTGTATTGTTTACTTTACATGCAGTTCGTAAATAAATAATCTGTTGCTTGCAACTTAATACTAGAGGGGGTTCGGATGATAACCTGAAGGTGGATTATTAGTCATAGATGCAGTTGGATGGCGTTCTACGTATAATGTCGTAATGCCCAATCAAGTTCCAAAGGATTCAAGATGATTAGTATATGCATGTATTGCTTTCTCGATGTTTGTCAATTTCCCTGCTGTAATTTGTTCACCCAACATGTTACCTATATTAAGGAGAGCCACCTCTAGTGAACTATGGATCCCGGTCCTTTTTCTTTACATACAATCTACAAATTGTTTACTGCTTTGTGTTTACTTTCTACAAACTTTTACTTTTTTCCATTCGATACGTTTAATCCTTTGTTTTCCGCAAAACACGGTGAGATTGACAACCCTCATCGCAAGTTGGGGACAAAGTTCTGTGGTTGTGTTGTGCAGGTCTCCACGTTGCTACTAGCACCGGTAGTGCGCCCTGCCAAGGCTCAGCTAGCAACACCTTTGGGGTGTTTCCTTGCTCCTACTGGTTCGATTAAACCTTGGTTTCATAACTGAGGGAAACTTGTTGCTGTGCTCATCATAGCTTCCTCTTGGGGTTCCCAACGAGCTCTACATCAACATCGCACCAGCACTTTTCTGGCGCCGACACTGAGCCATCAAGCATTTTTCTAGCGCCGTTGCTAGGGAGTCAAGGACATCTTCACAAGGGGAGTCCTTCATAACTAATCTCTTTACTTTGTTATTTTTGTTTTGCTTAGTTTCTTTTTGCTTTGTTTGCTTGTTTCTTTATCAAAAACACAAAAAAATTAAGTCTCCTTTAGTTGTCACCTCTTCCTGAGCTCACCATGTTGATCCCTAAATTCACCCTGAAAGACCTTTTAATTGGTAGTGGTTCTATAATTGGGAAAAATAATATTGAAGAAATCTTTAATCATGTTAGTAAGCATGACGATACTGAAGATAGATCCCTTGCAGAACTTGCTCCAAACTCTGAGATTTCTGCAGCTTCTTTAATTCACATGTTAGAAGCTAGGTTTGTTAACCTCAACCCCTTAATGCAAGTAATGTTTCTTAAGCTTAAAGAAATTGAAGACCCTGAAAAGAGGGATTTTATTCTAGAAACTTTGTTTAAGGAGTTCTATGATGTTGCCAAGGAAGCTATAATTTTTTTTGAATGTTTAAATATGCTAGGCTCATGTGTAGATGTTGTTGGTACACGAGAAAAGATGAACAAAACCGAACCTAATGGGGAGGAACATAAGATACCAATCTCGATTGGATAGTTCCTGCAAACCCTTTTGATAAGAATAGTGAACCTAAGAACATTGAGAGAGGATCCTCTAGAACTTATTTGGATGATATACCTTGCCTTGTTGAAAATATTTCTGGTATTGATCTTAATTCTTCTTCATTTGAGAACACTTGATTCTTTCTTGCTTCTTATGCCTCACTTAAAGGCGATAAAGAAAAGTACTTATTGGGAGATAACCCAAAAGTTTTAGATGAGTCTTGGAAGTTATTACCTCTGTAATAACCTCACCTTATCCTTTTTATTTGCTTTTTTTGCCAAGAGTAACCTCTAATGAGAGAGAAGTAATGATTGGGAAAGTTGCTGTCCCGAAACAGATTTTTGTGCTTCACCGTAAAAATTCGTGTAAAATCTCTGAACATATTTTTGAGGCATTAATTTTTGTGCTTCTGCCCCAGGTTGTTATCTAACTTTCGTTAGTTCAACACTTTTTGATTTAAGCAACAGAAGGTCTTCGAAAAAATTCGTCTTTATCTGCTGGTCTGTTTTGACAGATTTCTGCCATTTTCTGCATTTGCTTCTTGTTGGTTCCTTTTTGAGTTCTTTTGGGGAATTGAGCTTTTGGAGGGAAGTGCTACCGTAGCTAATGTTTTAATGGAAGTTTATTTTGTGTTATAACTGAACCTTAAGACTTATTTATCTTGAGTGCACTAATGTTGCTAATAAAGATTGTGTGAAGTTTTGGACGAAGGAAATTTTCAGGTGTATGGAAGGAATGAGTAATGAGATGAAGGATGGACTAAAGCTCAATCTTGGCGATGCCACGCGTGTCACCCTAAGAAATATCCAAGAATTACAAGCGTCAAAGCTTGGGGATGCCCAAGGCATCCCCTTCTTCATCAATAAAAATCTTAGGTTTCTTCCAAACGCTTCATTTTTATTGTTTCATGCATAGTTGTGTTTTTCTTGGAGAGTCTTTTTCTTCGTTTTCTTTGGTTTTCTTAGTTTTCTGAATAAATTGGTTGGACCCCCTCTTTCATACATTGGTTTGCAAATAGTTTGGTTTGATTTGGAAAAGAGTAGGAAAATTCATGCTTATGTGGTAAAAAGAGCTTGGTTTTGACTGTGGTCTATGCTTTGTCATGCTATGCTTGATATTGTTTTGGCTTTATGCTTAGTATTCTTTGATGTAGCATGACTTGTTATAAACAATTGATATTGCTTAATGTGCCTTGGATGAATCATGCGTTCTTTTAGCATATTAAAGCATAGTATAGTGGTATTCTCCTTTGATGCTTTATTTGGGTTGACTTGGCGCATGCTCACACCATGTTATGACTATCTCAAGTCACCATAGCCTTTATGATCCTTTAGTTTTCAACTTGTAGTATCAATTTATGCTTTGATCAATGATGTTTTGTCGCTCTGCATGATTATGACCATTATTACTCTCTTAGTTTGTCACTCCCAGTCTTTTGCTAGCCTCCACAACCAAGTATGAGTTCCACTCATGCATCCAAATCCCTAAACCAAGTTATTCCAAAGAGTCCACCATACCTACCTACCAGCTTATGCTATTCCAAGTATATTCATGCTTTTGTTTACCTTCCAAATTAAACTTGTTATGAGAAAACTAGTGATTAAAGCTCTCATGAACTTGATGGCACACTTTACTTTTCTTGCCCTTAATAAACTTGAACCATTGTGTCGTCTATGTTGTATATGCTTGCACTTATTTGTTGGGAATTAGCAGAACCATGCTTTCATGGGGAACGCTTTCAACATTGCACTTGGTACTTGTACCTAGTTGATATCATCCTCTTTTGTATATGGATGTCGTCGGTGTGAAATGAAAGGGGAGCTTGTAAGTCCATGGAGTTATGTATATGTCTTAGAGAAACGCCTGGGCCGCTGGTCTAAACCATGCTGACATGGTGGAAACCTGTAGCGTAACCATAATGAGCTGTCTATGAAGCATTCTTCTTATACAAAAGAGTCTTATATTGAGAAAAAATAAAAAAGAGAAAAAAAGAGATTATGAAAAGAGGAAAGAGATAAAAAAGCACCATATTCCCATGGTAAATAAGAAGATTGCTGAGATGCTTGTTGTCTGCTTGCCTTGTCATTTTGATATGGGGATTCTTCCGTATCATCGGGCAAGGGGTACCCCGTTGGCAGTTCTCTATGATACACATATACTTACAATGACAAGAACTTACCAGTGACTAAACTTGAGTAGCATGAGGAGTGGCCCTCGTATACAAGGGACATGAGATTTCTAACTTATACTTCGTCAAGCATGTACACCATAGTTTGTTCACTTTAACCTTAATCACTTCAAGATGCTTATGATCAGGGACGGAGCCAGAAACTGTGTTTAAGGGGGGCAACCTTACTATGAGGGGGGCTAAACTAGCAAAAATCCTATGAACAAGGAGCTGCCATGGCTAATGTTTCAAAGACATTAGTGAGCATAGGGGGGCGTAGCCCCTGCTCGTCCCCCCTTGTCTCCGTCCCTGCTTATGATAGGGGCAATGCGAGCTGAAAGTTATAAGTACTATGATTTTTGGAAGCTCTTTATGAGACTTGAATCCCTACTTCCTTTTATAAAAAGGCCTTTCTTCCACCATTACTTTGAGAGCATAGTGGCCATTCTTAGTTCTATGTGCATTGTCCCAAGACTAGTTGATTGACGCATACTTTGATATTGCTTATTTTAAACTATTTGTATCTAGTCACTCTTATGAACTTTGAAGGTGTCCTATGCATTTATATTTGTTACTCTATTGAGGGACAAGCTGAATACTATTATGCTATGTTTTCTTTATGTGAAACAAACAAACGTCTTGCAATGCATTGTTATTCATGAATCTCTTATTTGTGCCTTTTCATGTTGCATCATAGTTTATTTGCCTTATTGCTAGAACTTTATCTTTCATGTTATGATTGAAGTACTATGATCCCAGCTTTGAATGTTTTACAAATACTTTGATTAAGTCTTTGATGGTGCATGTCACCTCAAAAATTATTCTTTCTTTTTATCACTTACCTACTCGAGGACGAGCAGGAGTTAAGCTTGGGGATGTTGATACATTGCAAATGTATCTATAATTTTTGATGTTCCATGCTTAGTTTTATCCACTTTCTTGTGTTTTATCCACAATTTGGAGTATTTTTCATATGATTTCTTGGACTAACCTATTAACAAGAGCCACAGTGCCAGCTGCCTGTTTTCTGCTGTTTTTGGTTCCAGGAAAGTCAGAAAATGAATATTCTCGGAATTGGACGGGACAAAAGCCAAAGTGCCTATTTTTCCGGAAGTCATCAGATGCAAAAATACGAGACGGAGAGGGGCCAGAGGCCGGGCACACCACCTGGTCACGCGGCCAGGCTTGGCCCGCGCCAGGGGGTGGTGTGGTGGCCCCTGGCACCCCCTCGGCCTCCCCTTCCGCCTATAAGATGCCCTCGGGACGAAAACCCTAAGTGCCCGATCAAAAATCCACGAAAGAGTCTGTAGCCGCCGTCATCTCCATCCCTAGATCGGGAGGGATCTGAAGCTCTTCCAGGCACCCTGCCAGAGAGGGGAATTCACCCTGGAGGCCTTCTTCATCACCATGCAAGCCTCCAGTGTGATGCGTGAGTAGTTCATCCTTGGACTACGGATCCATGTAGTAGCTAGATGGTTGGTTCTCCTCCTTTGTGCTTTCATGCTTAGATCTTGTGAGCTCCGTTCATGATCAAGATCATCTATTTGAAATTTTGCATGTTGTGTTTGCGGGGATCCGATGGATATTGAGATACTATTTCAGATTGATTATTGATTCTATCATGTCGTTGTTATTTGTGATCTTGCATGCTTTCCGTTGTTAGCAACTATCTTGGCCAAGTAGATTCTAGCAACTCCAAGAGATAGTATTTATGCTCAATAGTGGGTTCATGACTCTGGTAATCTGGGGAAGTGACACATGTCATCACCACATATTATAACATGTGGGAATGTGATTTAAAGGTTGGATCACATTTACTTAAGTTTAACTTTATTATTTAATGATTTAAAGTGACTAGAAATGCCTATATAGCATTATTTTGGTACTAGTCCAAAGTCACTGCATGTAAACCTTAATATTATTACATATTCAGATAGGTATGGTGAAATGTGATTTTTTAGAGTTGGAATCAACTCAAAAGCTATTTTGGTTGATTTTATAAAAATGTTTGAAGGTGCAAAAGCTTATGTCTTGTTATTTTTACTAGGAGAGATCTCTAACTCTAATTGAATTAAATCCAACGGGCTTGGATAGATCTTTTCAATAGCTTTCTAACACAATTTTAATCACTCCATTTGGATTTGTAAATCTCTCTGAAATTATTTTTAAACTACGGGACAGAACTAAGTTCAAACTTAATTAGAAAAATCTAAGTTTGAAATACTGGGCTAGAGCGGGAAAACTGGTGGGCTAGCCCAGTGGCGTTTCGCAGAGCAGAGATTAGCTAACAGGGGGTCCACATATCACTGGCTCTTTACACGCGAAGCGGTACGGGGCGATGTGGGCCGTTAGATTAAAAGAGAGATCTATGGCTGTGGCTTGTAATCGACGATGGACAGGTCGCCGGCGAGGTGGAAACCTAGCGGCTCGGTGGGGGTCTATGGCGGCTTACCGGGGCTCCGGTGAGAGTCGGCGAGGCGGGCAAACGAACAAGTCGAGGACGGTGGTTCTCCTAGTACCAGCAGCGTCCCAAGAGGTGGCCTTGATCAACGACCCCCTTCTTCTCCCTCCGCGGCAGATTCGGCGATATTCCGGCGCTGCGGACGGCGGCTTGCTCCGGTGGGGCTCTAGGAGTGTTCTGAGAGGGTGGGGATGAGAGTGGTGTGAGGAAACGGTGCTAGGGAGGCCTCCTTTTATAGGCACGGCTAAGCGGCAGAGGAGTATGGGCAGTGCTCGCCGGTGACGACGGCACGGCGAGCTAGAGGTGTGGGCGGTGGGCTAGGACGGTGGGCGGTGCACTGGCGAGTGTCACGGCGGTGCGTGTGTAGTTGTTTGCGGTTGGGGAAAGTGAATGACGCGGTGCGCACTAAGTCTCTGCCGATGGCGAGTTTCACGGTGGCCGGTGACTACGGGGCACGATCGGGGGAATGGGCATGTCCGTTAGCTTCCTAGGACAAAGGTGATCATGTAGGCGGGCGGCTGGAGCGAGGCGAGGTCTGGTCGAGCAGGGACCGAGCGCGCTCTGCGGGCGGCACTAGCATGGCCGACAGTCTCCGGGCGCGGCGGTTCCTGGCTGCTCTGGTCGCTGTCCTCGGGCTGGGGCTGGTTGGGCGGTGGAGGTGGACCATAGGCGACCTCCTGGACATGGTGGGCGACGCTGGCGGCGGCTGTGGCATGCTGTTGCCGGTGGGGGTGCCCAAATGGTGCTCGGCCTTAATGGCCATGACCATTTGGTCATGGCACAGTGGGTGGCCGGGCTAGAGGGGGTAGGGGAGTGCACTGGGTGGCTATGGTTGCAAAATGGGAGACCAATTTGGTTCAAACACTGCTCCAAATAGTGTTTTTGGTTTTGTTTGAATTATGCCCACAATGTGTTTGTAAAAATGGCCACAAGAGCTCAAGTTTTGAAATTTTGGATGATTTTTGGTGGAGTTTCTAGACACATTCTTAAGCCTCTGTGGTTCCTTGGGATTTGAAAATGGAGCTCATTTGAGTGGTTTTGAAAAACTGGGATCTTCTCATATGAACTACATTCAATTTTCAAATGCCATTTAAAATTAGTGTCTGGAAGTTTTTGGCAGATCACAAAGTGGGCCTTGGTACATCATTACATATACTAGCAAGGGGTGCAAAGATCCACATTTTTTTCTGTTAAGAATTGAGTCCTAGGAATAGCCAAAGTAGGCATGGTAGTTAAAATGGCACAAATGACCATTTCTTTCTTTTATTCATTTGATTGTTTTTCTTTGGGATTTGTTTGGGAATGATCTAGACGATGTTTATTTCACCTAAGAATCATTTTACAAGCAATGGATCACTTAATCAAGGCAATTCACAACAACTCCTATTTAAATGCACACACATATGAATGCCTTAATAATTTTAATTGGAAAAGTTTTTGTTAACCCTAATTTTGATGATTTTGATCTTAATAACCTTGTATTAGAGTTTTGGTATGTTACAAACCTTCCCCCCTTAAAAAAAAATCTCGTCCCGAGATTTACAAAAGAAAACTAGGAACTAAAGAGATCTGGGAACTTTGTCCTAATGTAATCTTCTCGCTCCCAAGTGGCTTCCTCTTCGGTATGGTTGCTCCATTGAATCTTGAGAAATTTGATACTTCTGGTCCTGGTGGTTCTGTAAGCTTCCTCTAAGATACGGATGGGCACTTCACGATATGTCAAGTCATTATTGATCTCAACAGCTCGGTGATCGATGTTCTTGAAAACTTCAGTCTTCTCCGGCACTTCTAGACATTTGCGAAGTAACGAGATATGGAACACATTGTGGATGGCTGACATCTCTTCAGGTAGTTCCAGTTGATACGATACTTCTCCTCGATGGTTCAGAATCTTGAAGGGCCCGATATATCTAGGGGCTAACTTTCCGTTCAGACTAAAGCGTTGGGTTCCCTTTAATGGCGAAACCTTGAGATATACAAAATCTCCGACATTGAAAGTCAGGTCTCACCTTCTCTTGTCAGCATAACTCTTCTGTCTGGACTGGGCGGTCTTGAGATGCTCATGGACTTTGTGCACCTTTTCTTTGGCTTCTTTGAGAATGTCGGGTCCAAATATCTGACTCTCTCCTACTTGAGACCAATTCAAAGGGGTACGACACTTCCTTACGTATAGGAACTCAAATGGTGCCATCTGCAGACTAGCTTGATAACTGTTGTTATATGAGAATTCTGCGAAAGGCAGGCAGTCTTCCCATTTTGATCCATACTCTAACACACAAGCTCTCAACATATCCTCTAGGATCTGGTTGACTCTCTCAGTCTGTCCATCAGTTTGCGGGTGATAAGCAGTGCTAAAGTTCAATTTGGTTCCTAATCCTTCCTGGACTTTCTGCCAAAATCTCGAGGTAAACTGGGTTCCTCGATCTGACACTATGGTCTTGGGGGTTCCATGCAGACTAACAATTCTAGCAATATACAGCTCTGCTAGCTTCGAACTCTGGTAGGTTGTCTTGACTGGTATAAAGTGGGCTACCTTGGACAGTCTATCAACTATGACCTAGATTGAGTCATTTCCCCTAGTAGAAGTAGGAAAACCGGTGATAAAGTCCATTCCGACGGAATCCCATTTCCATTCCGGAATCTGTAGTGGTTGCAACAGTCCTGCGGGTCTCTGATGCTCTGCTTTGACTCTTTGACAGATGTTGAAGCGTTCGTAGCATAGAAAAAAAATCCTACGATGGGAACTATACGCCAAGATCTATCTACTAGATACAAGCAACAGGTGGATATACATCCATAGAGAACTTAACCTCGAAGACAACAAAGCTTTGTTAACAAGATGGAACTCATGGATGATATAGTCATACACTTGCCGATCTCAAGATCGTGATGAAGTCTAGCAGGTCCGGCTCCAGCACGTCCTTCAGATCTAGCTCCACCAAGTCCAGCACCGCAAAGCAGCGGTGCATCCGCGATCGCACACACATCCGGTACCCCGACAACCTCCATCCCTCGCTCCAGCAAAGCAGCGGAAGCAGCAACTCCTTTCCAGATAAAGCCATCGGGAAAATGTATCTCGCTAATCCGAGACCATGGGGGAATAATACTAGAGGGGGAGAAAGATCCTTCACGAGGAGGTGTGAGTGTGAAGGTGTGAGAGGGGGGCATTTTATAGGAGGAGGGGAGGGTACCCCTCCCCATCGCTTCTTTGCATGTAGTCTATTCATCATTGTCAAAATAATAACGACTTCTGTTTCAAATCTTACTATTTGTTTCTTACTGACCCACACGGTTCAATAGGAACTCTAATCTCCGAGATCACAACCTTTTTAATTACGGGAGCCATGAGCATTTTAGCCGCCACCGGGACAGTTTCCGGCGCTGCGCTACTTAGCACATATAACTAAGGTTCAACAACCTTATCAAAGTTCTATTGTCCTCCCACTTAACTTTTCGCGAAAAATTCCTTCTCAAGAAACTTGACGTTCCATGTAACAAACTCTTTTGTCCTCGGTGTTATGGAGAAATTCCGAATAAATTCTTTGGGATAACCTACAAAGACGTGCTTATCCGACTTTGGTTGTAAACATTTTACTTATGCATAGCATACCAAAATTTAAGAAAAGACAATTCGGGTTTTATCCCAAACCATTACTTATATGGTGTCATTTCAATGGATCACGATGGTGCTCTTTTTAGTGTAAAAAACGGTAGTCTCTAAAGCTTCAATCCTTAAAACATAATGGCAGTTTTATAAATGACACCTTTGATCTTACCATGTCAAACATGATTTGATTTCATCTCTCGAATATGCCATACTCCTATGGTTTATCGGGAAACACAAATCATGGAACAATTCCTCAAATCTTAGGTGTTTTTTCTAAACATGTAACTCAAATATCTTCCTTTATGATCGAATCATAAACTCTTCATTTTCTTGTTACAATGATTTTCCACTTCATCTTGAAAGTCTTTGAACTATTTTCAAATATTTCATACTTCTTCCTTATTAAGTAAATATATAGATATATTCACTTAAATTTCTGGAGAAAGCATATGAAGCAAAAAGATACATCGCATATGGCTACACATAATAGACTATGCACATCAGCATGCACAATTTCCAATAAGCTAGTCATCCGTTCCTCTTTGGCCTATGAACGGAGTTTCAATTATCTCGAGGAAAGTCTCACAAGCGTCAATTGATCAAAATCAAAAGACTCCAAAAATCCATCAACATAGATTTTCTTCATGTTTTCTTTCCAATATAATTTAAACAGCGATGTCACTTCATAAGTGATCTTTCAATCATTTGTCTTGCGACATTTTAGCAATAGTGTTGGATGTAATTTCTCCCACTAGACTTGTAAAAGTTCATCCATCCTTTATGGAATATGGTAATTATTTGAACAACCATTGTTCTCGTAATACCGGAACAAAATACAATTATTAAAACAAATCTTGAAGGCTAGGTTTGACGACAACGAAAAACACAATAACACTTTATTTGTTTTCGATGAACATCATCACTTATTCTCTTGCCAGTTACTTAGGCCGTTGTAGTTCATGAATTGTGTTGTTCTGTATGATACTTCACACCAACCAATTTGGTATCCAATACTGGTATCCAATACCTAAGAACCACATTGTTTAACAAGCAAGGAATATAGCCATAACATGTATATCTTCTATGTACCTAAACTGGTCATTTCCAACTTTTTCTTTTCTGCCAAATATTTTATAGATTGTCTTTCAGCAATTCCTTTTACTTTTAAAAGAATCTATCAACATCAATAGTGGTATCATTCACATGACACATAGTACAAAGCGTATATAGTCAAACACTAATACCTTTGGACTTGCACTTTGTAGTGGATCACCATCATCAAATGTTTGGTGCTTTTTCAAAAATCCATTCTTTAGTAATCTATCAGTGTAGTAAACATTTTACTTACATCTTCTATGCATCCTTATCATGACAACTTTCATGATCAAGCTACTATAGCCTATAAGGAAGAATCGCGAGTATAATATCAGTTCCAAAAACCTTTTTGGTAGATTAGGACGCCTAGCGTCTCCAACCTTAACACATTCTCATACAATATGAGAACATGTATTTTGCTAAATTATACTCTATCATAATGAAACCAAAAACATTGTTTCAGATATCACAATCTCTTTCACACATGATGGTTTCTGAAACAATTTTCAGCTCCTATATAATCTTGATATTAAAACTACTTTTGAATATCAATAATCATGGAGGCAAACGTATACTTTACATACTAACATTGGAATTCTTACTCTTGATTTAATACTACTTATGAAACTTCATGGAGTAAATAGAGTTTGCTGAAAGTATGCAATAGAACTTATAAACTTTAAATTGACATTCAAAACAATACAATACCAGTTCGTAAAGTAAATATCCATAATGTTATAGTTCTATTATCTCAATTAAAACTAAGTTACGTTAGTGAACAGACGCCAATGACTACAACAAATTATGCAAATTCACATCGATTTAGTTTATGACAAATTGAGTTCCACTAATCCAAATTAGAAATGAACTCCCACTCAAAAACGACATACCTCGTGCCTTTTTGGTGATTACATGAACCAAATCCACTACACCAAGTCCGATCATCACGTGAGTCGGTGTAGCTTCAAAGGCGAGCATCAATATGGGCATCATATCAACTATATGACTCATGCTTAACCTTTTGTTCCGTGTTCGAGGCCATGTCTATACATGCTAGGCTCGCCAAGTAAGAACCTTAGTAGTCGCGTGTGTAGAACTGTCTTACACCCGTTGTATGAAAGCGCGGAGTCGAGTACACCCGAGCATCACGTGATGTCTCGAAACACGATCCATACAATGGTGCATACTTAAGGAAGAATACATTTTTATCTTGATATTTAAATGAGGGATCATCTTATAATGCTACTAAAATGCCAAACAAGCAATATAAGATGCGAACATCATATGTGTTAAGTGGAATGATATGGTTCATGCATTTGATCACCATCATATGCATCGTGGTATGATTTCTGTCATTCCTTTGTGTGTAAGGCCAAGGTCTATGGAACTTACACGTTAGGTGTGGTGTAAGAGTATCGACTATACATCAGCTTACAACATTATTATATCATGACACTAGCCTAGCAATGATCTAAACTAGACGCCTCTAATTTATCAATTGCAAGATTTTATGTGGCTTAGGGCTTTTGAAGATAGAACCACTCTTACCTACGAACATGGAACCACAACGATGATAACTAAGTTATTAGCAACTCGTTGTAAATCAGATATTGACTATAGTAGAAGAGACAGACACCCGCCATCCACTTATGCAAAACTAGTTGTATGTCAGTCGTGGAACCGGTCTCATGTGCGATGACATGTAAGGTTGGTCTGGGCCGCTTCATCCCACTATGCCACCAATATCCAAAGTACATATAAGAAGCAATAACATGATCATCACTGTAGCATCCCATCTGTCTAACATCTGTAATGCTACATGGTCTAATAATAAAATGCTACTTCCTACTTATAATTGTTGCATCATCATTATATCATGCTCATGTCATCATGCCACCTTGCATTTGAGCATCATATAAAATCCTTTTCATTTGGTTCTTATCTCATATGCACTACTAATTGTATTTGCTTCTTGATACATTGCTTTTAGTTCTTACTAAATCCTATTGGGCTTTTGATATATGTTAAATGCCCAAGTTGAGTTGAGGGCATGTTTTTTTACTTCCCCTTCCATCCACTAACTTGCCATACACTCTCCTTCGATATCATCTATTTTCCACCATGATACATGTATGTGGCCTTTTGTGTTAGTATTTTTAAAACCAGGCCACATATATGTGTATGGATCCAAATCTACTTATCTCATACACTCATACATAGGTGATATGTCTCACCACCTTAATACATCATGCATGCATGGATGTAATCTTGCATGTCTCATGCAAATAAAACCCTCCACCTCCCCTTTAACCTCGACCTTTTATTTTGGGTGTGGTGTCTATTCTACCTTGTTTTCCATCTCCTTTTATTCAATTCTAGTGCTTGCCTTTCTCAAATATTCATATGTGCCTGTGGCCTACATTTTATTCAAATCTAGTGCTACATGCAATATAGCCCCTAAGCACATGTGATATCAATGCCACTAGTGACCTCTCTTTTATTCAAATTCTTTTGCACTTGTTTGTTTGCTCAAATTTTTGATCAAACCCTATATCTACACTCCATCTACCAAGTTTTTCCTAGCTAATCTAACTATCTAAATAAAGACTCCATTCCTAATATTTATTTTTGCCTCTTGATCTCTGCTTAAATCTTTGACACTAAATCCGTCTAAATTTTTGTCTAAAACTAGTCCCATCTAGTCTAGTTTGGACTATATAAAAACTCTAATCCCCTTCTTCTTTGTACACATACACACCTTACCTCTCACCTAGCTAAAACCCTAACTGTGCATGTACCTCATATACTAGCTAGCTAATCTCTCTCCCTCTCTAATCCAACCTTGCCTATCCTCACCGTGACCATGCATGTGTGCATACATGTGATACCTCTCGCTTGCTCAACCACCGATGCCCATCTTCAGCCTAAACCAAACCCACCTAGCTAGCCTAAATAGTCTTCCTTGAGCACTTCGATCAACACCAGTTGGAACCGGACCTCCCCGCTCCTGTTGTCCCTGCACCAGACCGCTGCTCGCGCGCCTCTCCCTCTCTTTATCTCGGTCGAACCAAACCAGCTGGCCGGGTCCTGTTTTTCTTCCTGGATGCAGCATGTAAGCGAGCAGCCAGCCGAGTGCCTGCCTCCTCTCGTCCTCTCCTCTGCATAAAGCAGCAGCAGAAGGGCAACCTTGCCTCATCCTCCACAACCACTCCCAGATCAAAATCTGGGAGGACACCTTCCCCCTCAGCAAGCAAGCCATGCCAAGCCGCTCTCTGCTGCAAGGGACGCTCGCCACCGGCCACGTTCACCGTCGCCGCCGTCCTCTGAGACCTTGTCTCCGCCTGCACCGGCCTCCTTCGACCACACCCCGGTGAGCAACTGACCGTATCGTCCCTCGCTGGCTCGTTTTGCTTCTCGACGATGCCGTCCATCTCCGCTGTAGTCGCCAGAGCACGCTCGCCGCTCACCGCGCCGGACGCATAGCCACGCGCGCACATCAGCAGTAGCAACCGCCGCACGCACGTTCGCGACCGCCGGCCTCCGTTTTCCGCCGACCCAGCCCCGCCTCGACATCGCCACCGCGACCCTTTTCCTCCCTGTACGCCCCCGGAGCTACAGCGTCACCACCACACCCAGGTTCACCGTGGCGTTCACAGCGCGCCGTGCTTGCACCAGCTGCCCGCAGGCAGCAGCATTCGGCAGTAGAGCGACCACCTTCGCCAGTAACTTCCGGATATCTCCATGCATCTCTGGCGCCGTGCTTCATGTGCCGTCGAAGCAGGTTGTTTCAGCTCCCCGTAGGAGAAAACCCCGCCCCGATCTATGCCCGGAGCCGCTCGGAAACGACCTCGCAATCTCAGCGTTTCCTCTGCAAACTGTCGGAGTCGTCACTTTAGTCAACGCCAGCTAGTTGCACCTCTGTTCCCGTCCATATTCCGCAGCCCCTGCATCTCGTCCGGCGAATTTTTCTGAACGAGAAACGATATAGGATGTCCCCGCTCTTCACAGGACCAAACCTTACTTGAAACCGTTTCCTGTAACGTCCGGAATCATCCCCGCAAGTCAGCACCACCGCGCGCATCCTCTGTCAGCATAGAGCTCGCCTAAACAGCAACAGCAGCAGCACGTACACATCTCCCAGGCTAACTTCCCGATTTTCTCCCGGCCACACTGTTGCTCCTTTGCAAAAACTCCGCACACCAAAGTTGTTCTCCTAAGAACCTTCTTTCTAGATTTCCAAACGGTGCTTGATTTCGAGATGTAAGCACGAAGAAAACCTCCGACGAAGATCGACCAAAATTCGTTTTTCTGCAAACTGTCATGTTCCAAACTGAATTCGGCGAGTTCATCGACATTATCCGGCGCACCCGTTGATCGTTTGAAGTAACTTCCTTATACAAAGTTCTAGATCTTGAGAAGGCCTCCAACTTTTGTTTTTTTATGTCATATCCAAATTCTTCACGAATTCGTCGCCATCGTCTTTTGATTTCAAACCGATTTAACTCAGATATCCCAGATCTGACATTCAGTTAAACAACCAGATCTTGTTTTTCTAAAAAGGCCCTTGTAATTTTCGAACAACCCCCCCGCGGTCCTCAGCCGTGCCATGTGTCACCCACCGGTTCCTCCGCACGCGCGTGGCCCCGTGAAGGCATGCGGCCCACCTGTCAACCGCGTGGGTAGCCGTCCCCCGACTAACAAAAGTGCCGCAACTTTTCCAAAATAACAAAATTATCCAGAAAATGAATATATGTTTTAATATTAGAAATTAAATAACTTTTTATTGACTTTTCCAAATAGTACAAATAATATATGTTTTTGAATAAAAAAATGTGAGGATTTCAAATATGTCATCCAAATTAACGTTTGACTAATTTAAATTTTCGAAATTGTTTAATTGCGATAAAATGCCTTTTCCTTAATTAATTAATAACTTTAATTCTATAACTCCAAATTTGACAAATAATATGTCTAAATCGACCAGCGCGACGAGCCCGTTCTGTTTATTCATTCTATGTTCTGAATTGCAGCATACATCATATAAATATTAAGTGGACAGCAAGTGTTATGGGAGCAAAACATGACTAAAACTTAATAAAACGCTTTATTCTTGTACCCCACACCTCACCCATGCCATGCTACATTATTGCCATGTAAATTGTGCATCATTCATCATGGCATGTTTGTTGCTTGTCGCATTTTATTCCTATGCTTGTGCACTTTATTTATGTTGGCCCTTGTTTTTTGGTTCTTCTTTCAAATAGACGCCGAGCAGGGGAAATATCAGGAATCCCAGGAGTACTACCCAAATCCGTCTCTCGCTTCAACTGAGCTGTCAGGCAAGCACTATCACATGCTTGCATACATATAGTACCTATTGCCTCTATCTTATTCTTGCATCATTGAGTCGCGATTGCATTAAATTGAATCCCAAGCACTGCATAGCCTTTGCTTTTAAACCCCACCGAGCCTGTTCCTCATTCCCATGTGCCATTACTACAGGAGTTGTTTGAGCCATGTGAGTCGTAGAACAGCATGTGTAGGGTATGTGAGTCGTATAACGAGGTACCTAAACAACTTAACTTGAGTAGTAATGGGATAACTAATGAAAGAGGCACCGGTGGGCAATATCTGCTATTTGGTTCTTCATGCTCACTTGTGCCTCGTAGGACCCCGAGTACTTGATTCCTGTTCCTTGACTATTCACACTATCCACATACGGGAGACTATGATTCCCCCTTTGCCAGAGCTTGATTTGTACTTTATTTCTTGGGGCCACAAAGTAGTTTGGGGCTTTATTACTATCCTGTACTTATGCCATGCTTTACTGCTTTATTTAAGTTTGTGCGTTGAGCACCTGTACTGTTTAGGGATCGCGGCACGATTTTGCGGTATCGACAAGCGCAGTCACATTTTCGGGTTCCCAGTCGTTTACAGCCGTTCTCGCAAAACCTGGGTCTGTCTCGGAGCCAGCCAACTTCGTTGCGGGTAGCTTATTGGAGTGGCCCCCTGAAATATTTTATGAATCCTGTGATTGCTTTGTCGTGAAAGCCTCGTTGGGTTTTGATTTGGTTTTTCCGAGGTCGATCGTGTGTGTGTTGCTATTTGTGCACCCCTGCAGGGTAAATCTTTCTGAAAGCCGTGTCCGCGGTTATGGACGACTTGGAGCACAGTTTCTCGATCATAGACAAGTATAACTAAAGTACCGCTTTTAATTTGACTACATACCTGACTAGTAAATAGTGCAATACTCATGGAATGGTTAATAAAACTGCCAACGGATGGGTTGATCGTCCGTTTTCTCGTTGGTAAGCGAGAAGGAGGATGGATTTGTTATTTTAAACTGTTATAATTGTTGCTTCTAATTAACGGATATCCGTCTATCATTGGTTAGGCGGATGGTTAGCGAGTATCTATAGACTTGTTAGTCATTATCTTTTGCTGCATTTGCGTCACCCCAGGTATATGTCCCCTTTAGAGGCATAAAGACTTGCTGAGATCCCTAGGGTCTCACACGATAAATTGTTTGATTCAGATGAACAAGTGTATACGCAAGATGGATACTGGGTGGAGGAGACAGATGATGTTGCAACGATCACTCGGCGTAGAGATTCCAGGGATAGGGATCCGCGAGATCTGTGGGCGGGATGTGCTTACTTATGTGGCATCTTATGCCGATTTTCTTCTTGTCCGTACTCGGATCTTGTTTCCCGCTTCCGCTTGATACTCTGATGTTTGATGTATGAGGAGCTATCCTACACTATTATCTCGATCTAGGATATTTGGATCTTGCCGTATGGCGTTGCAATATTTCTATTTCTTTTAGATGGTATGGCTCTGAGAACTATTGTAAGGTAGCTTGCATACATACTCACTTGTGTATGTATTTGATCTCGTCGCCTGTTGCCTACGCCGCTCGCTCTTGTCCCGATGTTCTGGAAGTGGTTAGGACGGCCGACGGGTCTACACGTGGGTAGTCCCTGGGCCCCTGCTGTACTATTTTAACCACTTTTAGTTCATCCAGGCTTGAACTTAGAGCGTAGGGTCCGAGGTTGTTACAATCACCACCCACATACTCTTATGTGTTTTACCCGTGCAAAGCACCTACGCATAGATCAGGCTATGATACCACTGAAGGGTTCACAGCATAGAAAACAAAAAAATTCCTATGATGGGAACTATACGCCAAGATCTATCTACTAGATACAAGCAACGGGTGGATATACATCCATAGAGAACGTACCCTCGAAGACAACAAAGCTTTGTTAACGAGATGGAACTCGTGGATGATGTAGTCGTACACTTGCCGATCGCAAGATCGTGATGAAGTCCAGCAGGTCCAGCTCCAGCATGTCCTTCAGATCCAGCTCCAGCAAGTCCAACACCACCAAGTCCAGCACCGCAAAGCAGCGGTGCATCCGTGATCGCACACACATCCGGTACCCCGACAACCTCCGTCCCTCGATCCAGCAAAGCAGCGGAAGCAGCAACTCCTTTCCAGATAAAGCCAACGGGAACATGTATCTCGCTAATCCAAGACCATGGGGGAATAATACTAGAGGGGGAGAGAGATCCTTCACGAGGAGGTGTGAGTGTGAAGGTGTGAGAGGGGAGCCTTTTATAGGAGGAGGGGAGCGTACCCCTCCCCATGGCCGGCACCCCAAGGGGTGACCGCTCACCTCCTCATTCATGTGGTGGTAACTCCCTCCACATAAATTTACCCCTTCACATTGTCTTTTAAAGTCTCCACTTTAAATGCATTAAATTTCTCCAAATTTAATGCTTCTCATTTAATAAAACTCTTTTATTAATTTTATTCAGAATTTTCTTAATTACTTTAATTAACAAACATTCACATAAAACCCCCTGCAACATTTCAATATTACATGCAGAACCAATTTCAGCAATTTCACCCGAAACAGTTTCGGTGTCTATTGAAATAATTCTAGCGCTTTATTAAATCTTTATCTGAAACATATTTTCTCCAAATGGTGCCGGTATCCCTTAAGTGTGTCACCCTACGGTTCGCGAATAATGCATACATGTTCGAGACCCCTCTCTGATCAATAATCAATAGCGGGACCTAGAGATCCGTACTGACTCCCACACATTCAACGATGACTTATGTGATCGTGAGAACCTTTAACGCTAGTAACTAAATCCCTTTGTCTCACGATATATTACATGTCCGAGATTCGATCATCGGTATCTCCATACCTAGTTTGATCTCGTTGCCAACATGCACTCTTTTCTCGTTCCCGTGATATAACATTCTAGTGATCACATCACTTGCTTGCAAGCTATCTTAATGTGATATCACCGAGAGGGCCCAGAGTATATCTATCCTTCATCGGGATGGAAAAATCCCACTCTTGTTCCATGAGCCTCAACATAACACCTTTGTAGCACTGAACCCACCTTTATAGTCACTCTGTTACGGTGTGACATTTGATGTTATCAAGATACTCTTCCGGTGTCAGCAATTAACATGATCTCATGGTCTATGGACTAAGATTACTTTGTATGATGTTATAGCAATATAAACATAATGACTTTGATCGTAATGCTATACTTCGGATGAATGTTCATCACATCATTCCACCAATGTTGTGACCTCGTTATTAACAACATCCAATGTCCATGATCAGGAAACCTTGATCATCTTGTTAATCAACAAGCTAGTTTATATGAGAGGCAGTACTAGGAACTTTGTATTTTGTTTATTAAATACACATGTATTAACGTTTCCAATTAATACAATTATAGCATGCAAAATAAACATTTATCATAAACATGGAATAAGATAATAACCACTTTATTTTTCCCTCTCGGGCATATTCCCTTTAGATGTCACACTTGGTGATGTAGCTTCCGATTTCTCTCTTCATCTTGTGCCATCAAAATTGCTCTTTCAAATCTTGATACATGTTCGTTCCTCCGGGGTGGATAGAATAAAGAGTATCATAATCTTCCTGCATGATAACCTGCTTCAGTTTCGAATCTGCTGGCACACAGATATGTCCTTTGTACCACAGAACTCCTTCCTCGTCTTCGGTGAATCCGGGTAGCTTTCCTGTACCAATACGACGTTTAATTCTGTCGATACTTTCATTTCCCTTCTGAGATTCCTTGATTTGGCTAATCAAAGTGGGTTGAAGTTCAATGCTAGCTAAGAATCCTTTGCTAACTAGCTCAGTCCTAAACTGCTCCAACTCCTCATACAAATTTGGATGCTTCTCCTTGATCATGGTGTTTAACCTGCAGGGCAATCTGCTAAGAGCATCCGCTACCACATTGGCTTTACCGGGGTGATAGTGAATGTCAAGGTCATAATCCTTGATTAACTCTATCCATCTCCTTTTCCTCATATTCAGCTCTTTCTGAGTGAAAATATACTTCAAGCTCTTGTGATCTGAGTAAATCTCACAGCGATTACCCATCAGATAATGACGCCATGTCTTCAATGCCAAAACTACGGCTGCTAATTCAAGATCATGGGTCGAATAGTTCTTCTCATGCTGCTTTAGTTACCGAGACAGATATGCGATGACTTAGCCTTCTTGCATCAATACACATCCGAGACCAATCTTGGATGCATCACAATACACATCAAACGGCTTCTTGATGTCTGGCATGATCAATATTGGGGCTGATATCAATCTCTTCTTCAGCTCTTGGAAACTGGCTTCACATTTGTCAGTCCATTCAAACTTCTTGTCCTTCTTTAACAATTGGGTCATGGGTCGGGCGATGCTAGAGAATCCTTCTACGAACTTGCGGTAGTATCCCGCTAATCTGAGAAATGCACGGACTTGGGTTTGAGTGGTTGGGGCTTCCCATTCTTCGACATCTTTGATTTTGGCGGGATCAACAGAGACTCCTCCGGCAGACACAATATGTCCTAGGAATCCTACTTCTTTCAGCCAAAACTCACACTTGCTGAACTTGGCATATAACCAATGCTCTCTCAGGGTTTCTAGGATGATTCTTAGATGTTGCTCATGATCTTCTTATGACTTGGAATAGATAAGGATATCGTCGATAAACACCACTACAAACTTATCTAGGAAATTCATAAAGATCTTATTCATGAGATTCATGAAATAAGTAGGGGCATTGGTTAATCCAAAATACATAACCGTATACTCGTATAAACCATAGCGAGTAGTAAAGGCAGTCTTCAGAATATCCGTTGCACGTATCTTAAGTTGGTGATAACCAGTCCTAATATCAATCTTTGAGAATACCTAGGCTCCAGTCAACTGATCAAATAGATCTTCTATCTTTGGCAAGGGGTACTTGTTCTTGATGGTGATGTCATTCAGTTTTATGTAATCTATGCACAAATGGTTGCCTCCATCTTTATTGTCGACGAATAACACTGGTGATCTCCATGGCGATGCACTTGGTTGAATCAAGCTTGTTGCTAACATGGCATCCAACTGCTTCTTCAGTTCCACTAACTCTGAGGGGTTCATGCTATAGGGTCTCTGGGCTATGGGTCCGGTTCCGGGGTTTAGTTCGATAATGAACTCAATATCCCTATCTGGGGGCATACCTGGCAATTCATCTGGGAATATGTCGGGGTATTCACAGACTACTCTTACTTGGTCTATGGTGGGTAGGGCTAGACTCTTGTTGCACTTGAATTGACGAGGTAAGGTTTCAGATATATGCTCTACTGTGACTCCAGAGCTACTGGTCATGGTGATGGCTTTCTTAGCACAGTCTATCAGTCCTTTATGCCTTGACATCCAGTCCATACCTAGTACTACTTCCAATCCTTTGGTTCCGATTACAATTAGGTTGGCATAAAAATCTATCCCATGTATTCTGATAGGCACATCTTTGCAAATTTTTCTAGCTTTTGTAGTTCAACCGGGGATTTGAACTATCATGACATGCTTCAAGTTGGTTGGGTGGACCTTACTAGTGCATGCAAATTCTTCGGTGACAAATGAATGCGATGCTCCCGAATCAAACAATACCCTTGCTAAAACTGAGTTGACAGAAAACATACCCATCACTACGTCTGGCGCTTCTTGGGCTTCCTCGGCGTTCATGTGGAAGAGACGGCCGTTGCGGTTGTGAGGGTTCCCTGGGGCAAATCTTCTCCCTGGTTGAACATGATGCTGTTGTTGAGCTGGGGCATTGACATTGGCAGTGGCGACAGTCTTCTTTGGACACTCATTGGAATAGTGACCCTTCACTCCACACTCGAAACAGGTGATCTGGGACTTGTCTTTTGCTGCGACAGGCACAACATTGCTGCCAGTTCTGGGTGCAGTGTTGTTGTTGTTGTTGCTCTTGGGAGGGGAACGGTTGAAATTGTTGGTGTTGCCGTATTTGTGATTGTTTCCTCCGGACTTCACATTGCCTCCGCTACGGTTGGGGTAGCTAGGGCGAGACATTGGGGGTCGGTTGTTCCTTGGTGCATATCCTGGTGAGGGGTTGGGACGGTACTTCTGGTGACTACTAGATCCAGATTGCTGCATCATATGACATTTGCGGTTGTCGTTTTCTTGGTTAATCTTCCCTTCCATCTGAATGGCAGAGTCGACTAGCTCTTCGAGATCCTTGACGCGGATGTTGACGAGGACAGTATACATCTCGTCATGTAGTCCGTTCAGGAATCTCTCCTTCTTCTTGGCCTATGTGTTGATCTCATCCGGGGCATACCTGGCAAGCGACATGAACCTGTCACGGTACTCCACCACAGTCATTCTGCCTTGCTTCAAGTCATAGAACCCATCCCTCATTCTGGTGACTAGACCTTGCGGCACGTGGGTGCGGCTGAACTTGATTTTGAAGGCTTCCCATGTCATCACTTGACCATGGTTCATGTTACGGATACTAGTCCACCAAGCTCTTGCATCTCCTGCCAGATAGTGGGTGGCAAAGAGAACTTTCTCGTTGTCATCAACTCCTGCTACTTCTAAGTTGTTTTCCATTGTCTGTAACCAGTCGTCAGCATCTAGTGGGTTTTCAGCCTGGTTAAAGATTGGGGGATTGGTATTCTGAAAGTTTTTGAGTTTGGATCCATGATGATCCTGATTTCCATGCCCTTGGTTGTTTTGGGCCATCTGAGCTATCTGCTACAATGTTGCTAAGTTGGCCTGGCGCTCTGCCTTGCTTGCTTCACGGTCTGCAACTAACATCTACATAATCTACAACATTGGGTCTTGCGATGAGCTGCTCCCTCCTGGATTTCCTCGAGTCATCTGAAGATTGAGGTAGATAAATGGGTAAGAGGGAAAGTTCTAAGGTTCATGGTTTTGGTTTCAAAGCTAAAACTTTGAGTTTGACTCAGGTTTTGCAACTCACTTCATTTCATTCACTCAAACAAGCACACGATACAAACACACACACACACAACAATAAAGGAAAGCAGATGGTTTGAATAACCATTTTGTAAGCTACGATACAGTGGGACCGATACATCTCATGCTACGACAGTGCTCTAGTGCATCTACTCATCGTCGATGAAGTCGGAGTCCTCATCGTCAGTGTAGAAGTCCACGACATCCTCCTCCAGAAAGTCATCATCATTGCTGAGGTAAGAATCAATATCTCCCTGGATGTCTTCACCCTCCTCTTCTTCCTCCTTTGTTGCAAGCTGAGCTTCTCGCTCCTTGACGGTCTTCTCGAGGTCGGCCACCTTCTTGCGAAGACGGGCGATGGTACGATCCTTCTTTTCACGCTGGCGGCAAAAAGACTGGCGGTCCTTGACGAGCAGTGAGAAAGTCTAGGCCTTCTGGTCGGCAATGGCACGGTTGTGGTTGGCAAACTCCCTAGCATTGTCTAATTCCTTCTGGCGATCGTACAATAGGAAGTCAAGGTTCTCCACTTGACGCTTCAACTCTGGGTGACTTGGCATCTCCATGGGCATTCCCATGAAGTCACGTCTTGCATAGTAAGCAAAACGGGTTACTTGATTTTGGTTGACGCTAAGGGCACATAGATGTGCGAGAGCTTCATGCATCGCCCTGGCTAATCCATCCAGCCAGTTGTTCTCTCTAATGGAGAACTGCATTCTCCCGGATGTTGGTGCTTCGATGCTTCCTCGAAGATCAGCGGTGACTAGCCACTACAAATCTCCTCCTGGGGGTCCTGGAAGTTGAGCTCCAAGAAACTCCGAATGTGGGCGTCCTAGTAACTCCGTCAGTGAATCTAGGTCCCTCTCGAAGATCAGCTGACCTCCATTTCCCAACTAGTAGAACTTGCTAAACTGAGTCTCCATCTACAAGAATTTAGGATGAGGAAGTTAGTGAAGTGATCAAGTGTGTCAAATTTTAGGTAGTAATGTAAGAATTTTGAGGAACATGAATTTTTGAGAAAAAATGAATTCCCAAGGGTAAGAGAGGAAGTAGTTTTTCATAAATACTCACTTGGTTTTTAAAATTAAGTTGTTGTTCGGACGTCCATTCTAACTAGGGTCTCCTATGGTCAGGATGGCTCTGATACCAACTTGTCAACACCCGGATTTTTAATCCTAGATGCCTGTTATGTCATTCATCGCAATCCCAGGATTACAATTTTTGCGAGACATAACAGATTGGATATCACAGTACATCATCCATTACAAACCATAAATAAGGTCTTACACAAATAAGGATCTCATGATCCAGTCTTACTACAACAAGCAGCGAAATAAATAATAAGCGTAGCGGTAGGGTCCATCTTCAGGGGCACAAGCAATGCTGACGAAGGCAGATAGTCCTAGTTATCATAGCCGTCCTGCTGGCCATCATCTTGGTAGTCTCCTTCATAGTCTGGACATAGGAATAGCCAGGAGCCATGAGTACTCTTTAAGTACTCGCAAACTACCACTAACAAGTAGTATAGTTCTAAGGTAAAGTGCTAACTCTAAGTTTAACTATAAAGTTAAGTTTGAAACCTAAGCTGAGTTCAGAAGCAAAGAAAGATAAAATAAACTCCTAGAATCACTTAAGTCAAGATTCATCATTTATTTCATAAGTCATTTTGAAAACATCTAACAACAAAACAGTATGGCCACTCCAACTGTCCATAACCGCAGACGTGGCTATTCGAATAGTTTGACACTCTGCAGAGGTGGTACACTTTCACCACAAGATTCGATACATCTATCAGGGATAACCCTGAACCCTCATACTTAGTATGCAGATAATCAAACATAACCTTTCCTTTACACACCCTAGTATAAGCACCTCTCCTATGAGCATGGCCTCCCAACCATGACCATCTGTCATCTTGGGCACTGCATAGGTGGACAACATTGAGATGTAGCCTCAGCTCAAACCTCTCCTGCGAGGGAACTAATACTAATGCATATAAACTTCCGGCTAAGCCTTACCCAATTCAGGTATTGTGGTTGTATAGTAAATTTGGAATGGTATCGCATCCGAATCCAACCATCAGTTTTGTAAAAAGGGTTAAGGCTCATGCCTCAACATTTTCATCATCATAAACCATTTGTGTTTCTCAACACATGTCAAAACCTCTCAATAGGTTTTCATAAGTCATTTTCACCAAGTGTTCCCATCTAAAGTGACTCAAATTTTTATCTAACTCTAAACTACTAAGTTAAGAGTGTTCACTAAGGTGGAAAGATGGGATCAATCTCATGCCATAGAATGACATCTAAAGTTATCTATATAGGTCAAGTTTTATACTTTTTATGCTACCTTCAAAACAAGTAAGGGACTTGGTAAAATAAAGAGAGTAGAAGCTTGAAAGTAAGCTTGGAATAAGTACTAGTCAAAGTAGTATAACCAAAGCATGCCTAAAGTATCTTTGCTTAAATCATCTAGCTTAATTCTAGCTTGCTAAGCATTATACTTGCAAGTGTTAGCTTGCATTGTTAATGATGGATTGCATTGTTAATGATGGCTTTCTAAGTATAATACTTGCAAGTGTTAGCTTGCCTTGGTTGGTGCAGTGGTTGAAGTTTTCTTCCTCCTCCTGATACCACTCCTCCTCCTCGAAAGCTTGGTCGGTACTATCGTCTATAAATACATACGGAGTACACAATCACCAAACAATGCTTAACTAGTCTAATTAGCATTCTATGGCACACATTTGATGATCTATTATCATCACTAGCATCACAAGGTTTTATTAACTAGTTTCATTCTTTTTATTTGAGAAAAGTAATTTCTACTCATTGAAAATAACTAAGATTTAATATTCACCACTTAAAATATGGGATCATGTGGACAGATGTCATCACCACATATTCTAACATGTGGGAATATGATTTAAAGGTTGGATCTCATTTACTTAAGGTTAAGTTTATTATTTAATGATTTAAAGTGACTAGAAATGCCTATATAGCATTATTTTGGTACTAGTCCAAAGTCACTGCATGTAAACCTTAATATTATTTCGTATTCAGATAGTTATGGTGAAATGTGATTTTTGAGAGTTGGAATCAACTCAAAAGCTATTTTGGTTGATTTTATAAAAATGTTTGAAGGTGCAAAAGCTTCTGTCTTGTTATTTTTACTAGGAGAGATCTCTACCTCTAATTGAATTAAATCCAACGGGCTTGGATAGATCTTTTCAGTATCTTTCTAATACAATTTGAATCACTCCATTTGGATTTGTAAATCTCTCTGAAATGATTTTTAAACTAGGGGACAGAACTAAGTTCAAACTTAATTAGAAAAATCTAAGTTTGAAATACTGGGCTAGCGCGGGAAAACTAGTGGGTCCGCCCAGTGGTGTTCCACGGTGCAGAGAACAGCTGACAGGGGGTCCACATGTCACTGGCTCTTTACACGCGAAGCGGTACGGGGCGATGTGGGCCGTTAGATTAAAAGTGAGATCTACGGATGTGGCTTGTCGTCGACGACGGACAGGTCGCCGGCGAGGTCGAACTCTAGCGGCTCGGTGGGGGTCTGTGGCGGCTCGGTGGGGGTCTGTGGCGCCAGTGAGGGTCGGCGAGGCGGGCAAACGAACAAGTCGAGGATGACGGTTCTCCTGGTACCGGCGGCGTCCCTAGAGGTTGGCTTGATCAACGACCCCCTTCTTCTCCCTCCGCGGCAGACTCTGGCGAAATTCCAGCGCTGCGGACGGCGGCTTACTCCGGTGGGGCTCTGGGAGTGTTCTAAGAGGGTGGGGATGAGAGTGGTGTGAGTAAATGGTGCTGGGGAGGCCTCCTTTTATAGGCACGGCTAAGGGGCAGAGGAGTATGGGCGGTGCTCGCCGGTGACGACGGCACAGGGAGCTAGAGGCGTGGGCGGTGGGCTAGGATGGTGGGCGGTGCCCTGGCGAGTGTCACGGTGGTGCGTGTGCAGTGGTTTGCACTCGGGGAAAGTGAATGGCGCGGCGCGCACTTAGTCTCTGCCGACGGCGAGTTTCACGGTGGCCGGCGACTATGGGGCACGGTCGGGGGAATGGGCATGTCCATTAGCTTCCTAGGACAGTGGTGATCGTGTAGGCGGGCGGCTAGAGCGAGGCGAGGTCTGGTTGAGCAGGGACTGGGCGCGCTCTGTGGGGGGCGTCAGTATGGCTGACAGTCTCCGGGCGCGGCGGTTCCTGTCTGCTCTGGTCGCTGTCCTCGGGTTGGGGCTGGTTGGGCGGTGGAGGTGGACTACAGGCGACCTCCTGGACATGGTGGGCGACGCTGGCGGCAGCTGTGGCGTGCTGTCATCTGTGGGGGTGCCCAAATGGTGCTCGACCTTAATGGCCATGACCATTTGGTCGTGGCACAGTGGGTGGCCGGGCTAGAGGGGGATAGGGGAGTGCACTGAGTGGCTGTGGTTGCAAAATGGGAGACCAATTTGGTTCAAACACTGCTCCAAATAGTGTTTTTGGTTTTGTTTGAATTCTGTCCACAATGTGTTTGTAAAAATTGCCGCAAGAGCTCAAGTTTTGAAATTTTGGATGATTTTTGGTGGAGTTGCTAGGCACATGCTTAAGCCTCTGTGGTTGCTTGGGATTTGAAAATGGAGCTCATTTGAGTGGTTTTTGAAAAAGTGGGATCTTCTTATATGAACTACATTCAATTTTCAAATGCCATTTAAAATTAGTGTTTGAAAGTTTTTGGCAGATCACAAAGTGGGCCTTGGTACATCATTACATGTACTAGCAAGGGGTGCAAAGATCCACATTTGTTTCTGTTAAGAATTGAGTCCTAGGAATAGCCAAAGTAGGCATGGTAGTTAAAATGGCACAAATGACCATTTCTTTCTTTTATTCATTTTGATTGTTTTTCTTTGGGATTTGTTTGGGAATGATCTAGATGATGTTTATCTCACCTAAGAATCATTTTACAAGCAATGGATCACTTAATCAAGGAAATTCAAAACAACTCCTATTTAAATGCACACACATATGAATGCCTTAATAATTTTAATTGGAAAAGTTTTTGTTAACCCTAATTTTGATGATTTGGATCTTAATATCCTTGGATTAGAGTTTTGGGATGTTACAACCATACTACCCTTTTTAGAAATAGAGTATGATGGTTAGCATCCTACTCTTAGCACATTTCAAGCTTGATTTACAAAAAAAAGTGGAAGGTGTTTTCTTACAATTGCCCCAGTCTTAGCACATTTCAAGCTTCCCTAGCAAACCACACCCACTTAAATAAATTTACCTAGATTTAATGAAATTAGGTCAAATTTGAACTACAAGTAAACGTGATAGACTCTTGATTTTTCCAAATGTCGTCTAACGGTACCCACAATGTCAATATATATATCAAGCACCACCGAGAGTTTTGAAAAATTCAACTGACTTCGTGCAAAAAATATGCATGCCAACGAAATTTGATCATGTTTTAAAACATTCGAAAAAACAAAAAAAACAAATACTTCCTAGTGGCGTCCTCTTATGTTTACTACTTCCCTTAAAAAATAAGAAACATGTGTTTTGATAGCTTTGAATAGAAAAATGCTTTGGCTACTTCATAATATATTGGCCTATGGTTTATGAACATTCCTGGTTTCAGCCCGAACGACCAAGTTCATGACCATTTCAACGTCGTATATAGTTTATTATACAGTTCCCACATCTAGTAGATTCGTGTATCTTCTTCAACAAGATCTACCGAAAGTGAGGAGTGTGTTGTTTTATTTTGTTAAGCAGGTACTAGTATTACCATTACCACTATATATTGTATGAATTACTTTGAATATTTACTATTGGAGCAAGACTCGCAAATCCCAACATTTTCAACCATTGGAACTTCTTTTCCATTCTAGTATCTATAATATTCTGTTGATACTCTTTAGCACAATGAATGCTATATATGTAGAAAAATCTCAAAACACACTTATCCATTATTCTAGAATCTTCTTAGTCGTTTCTCTCGACCATAGTTCCAGAATTTTCAAGTACTAAGTAGCTAAGAAACGTTTATTTCTACATGATATAAAGTGCAAGAACGAAATATACACTCGTACTTTAGAGATGTGGCTGAATTTGAGCTTTACCTATTATAATATTATATACTGATGAAATGTCATGCTTCTGTATATTATGTGAGTCTAACATGCAAGGCACATGCAACTTACTAGTACTACTAGGAAGAGCATGGCTTTAGCTCCGCGATGGAGGAGCAGGACCCAACTACTTTTAATTGCTTGATTGTAGGGTCCTTTATATTAAATGTATACACTTGGATGTAATTTTTACTTTTTTGAGGTACTTGGTGTAACATGTACATATCCACTGACTGTGTTAATTATTAAAGCATCTCACTCCTTTAGGACATACCCCAGTCAAAAAAATAAAGTGCCACAACCCGGTTTTCAGAAAAAGTGGACCATGTTTTGTAAAAATTCCCTAGTCTTAGACATTTTAAGTTTACCTATATATTAGCTAACTACGCCCACTTAAATAAGTTTATGTCGATTTAAATAAATTAGGTCAACTTTGAACTACAAGTAAGCGCGATAGATTATTTTTTTGAATTTGCAAGAGATCCAATAGTCAACAATGTTGGAATCTGTCAACCTATATCTGACAGTCGATGTTCAAAGTTATTCATGCATTATATATCTTACTAGTAAGCTTCACATGCCTTGCACATGAGAATCAGATAGTAGAAGTATGAAATATCATTTTTTATATAAAATTATAATAGGTGAAGCTCAAAAAATAATTATAATTTCGAGCTATATCCATAAAGTACCAGGTGTGTATTTGGTTCTTGTAATTTGTATCATATAGAAATCAACATATTATTACTTACCTAATACTCAACATGCTCTAGAGAAATGATGAAGATGATTTTAGAATTACCGAGAAGTGTGTTTTGAAGTTTATGCATAGCGTTCATTTGCTAAAGAATATCAATAGAATCTTATAGATGTTAGAATGGATAGAACATCCAACTTAATTTTAGTAATATTGGGATTTGTCAGTCTTGATCCAACGGTCAAAGTTCAAAGTTATTCGTACACTATATAATGGTAAGATAAGATTATATAATAGGTTAAGCTCAAAAATTTATAAATTTGATCCACACCTATAAAGTATGGGTGTATATTTGGTTCTTGTACTTTGTATCACGTAAAAGTCAATGTAGAAGTAAATGTTTGTTTGCTATACCTAATACTTGAAAATTTTGGTAACATGGTCTAGAGAAATGTCTGAGAAGATTCTAGAATGATGGAGAAGTGTTTTGAGGCTTGTACATAGCATTCATTATGCTAAAGACTGTCAATACAATCTTATAGATGCTAGAATGTATAGAATATCCAATGGTTTGAAATGTTGAGATTTGTTAGTCTTGATCCAACAATCAAAGTTCAAAGTTATTCGTACAATATATAGTTGTAAGATTATATAATTGGTAAAGCTCAAAAAATTATAAATTTGATCGACATCTATAAAGTATGGGTGTATTTTTCTTCTAGTACTTTGTGTCATGTAGAAGTCAACATAGAAGTCAATGTTTATTAGCTTTGAATATTGACTTTTGGATCAAGACTAACGAATCCCAAAATTGCGAGCCGTTCGATCTTCTTTTCCATTCTAGCATCTAGTAGATATTATTGATAGTCTTTAGCACACTGAACGCTATGCACAAACCTCAAAACACACTTGTCCATCATTTTAGAATCTTCTCTGTCATTTCTCTCGACCATGTTATCAAAATTTCAAGTATTACGTATAGCTAATAAATGTTGACTTCTACATGATACAAAGTACAAGAACCAAATATACACCCATACTTTATAGATTGCAATCAAATTTATAATTTTTTGAGCTTTACCTATTATATAATCTTAGCACTATATAGTGTATGAATAACTTTAAATTTTGACTGTTGGATCAAGACTGGAAAATCCCAACATTGTTAACTATTGATCTTAATTTTATCCATTCTAGCATCTAGAAGATACTATTGGTAGTCTTTAGCACACTAAACGATATGCACAAACCTCAAAACACACTTCTCAATAATTTTATAATGTTCTTCATCATGTCTCTAGAGCATGTCAAGTATTAGGTAGCTAATAGGTTGATTACTATATGATACGAAATACAAGAACCAAATATACAACATATATTCTATGGATGTGGCTTAAAATTATAATTATTTTTAGAACTTCACCTATTATAATTTTATATACAAAATTTATATGTCATACTTCGGTTATCTTATTCTCACATACTAGTAGTATTTATCATAGTTGCGCGAGCTGGTTTGAGAATTGACATCCTTTTATTTCGGCATGTGGGTTCAAATCCTTTGCATGCGAGAAATACGTTCCTACCGTGCATGTTATCTAGCGAGGGAGAAATGTGGATTCATGTCCTTTCCTAAAATACAATAAAACTTATTTATGGTATTATTTAGCTAGTCTACGGGATGAGACGATACAATACTGAGGCAGGACATGACAACTTGTTAGTCTACCTATAACTACAGCAGGCATCCTCGCTCCAGTTACACACTACAGAAGACCGAAGAGGGAACACGCAAAATTAATACCCCTCATTCAAAAAGCCTCCCATCTTCCCCATCTTTGTCGATCCTTATTCGCCAATGATGGTTAGCTGCATTTTGAATCCCCTCGAGCACGTACTTCCTAAATTTTTCTAGCCATTTCTCGTCCATTGCATCGGTTCTTACAGTCCTCTAATCACTCTCCTCCAAGAAACCCCAACAATCATATTTGAAACCGCCCTCGCCCCTAGTCCATCTAGACGAAATGGCAGATTCGATGGACAACATTTGGTACGGTGGATGGAGAAAGTTCGACGATGACGCCTTCGGAGAAATCGCTATGCATATGCACACTATCAGCGATGTCTAGCTGGCTGCATGCTCCAAGGAGTTACGCCTCCAAGTCGCCAGCAGAAAAGGTAGCAGATCCCCCAACAACAGTTGTAGAACATTGGTCGCCTTCCAGGACTTGCTCAACCACAAGATAGCGTGCCCGCATGGCCAGTGCAACTGCACTGAGACTGGCTGTGAGATCGCCGCCCCGCCCACAACGCTCCTCGCTCACCTCAAAAAATCCCACTCGATGGAAGTGCACAGTTTCCACTATGGCAAGAAACACAGGTACATCTCTCAACCTTTGCTAGCACCTGGCTCATGGAGAGTAGAGATATCGGGAACAATGGTATGGTGTTTGTCGTGTGATTGGACATGCTTGACTATGACCACGCCATATCCGTCTAGTGCATCAGGTCGGCTGCGTGCTTATTTCCGTGGTATGTGGTGAAGTTGCACTTTTATAAACCTTCATGGCAGACGACCTGGAGAAGTTCGCCGAAGATAGCCTATTTTTCAAGCCGAAGAGTAGCACGTGGCCAGCCACCATTAGAATTACTGAAGATTTCTGAAATTTTCTGATTAAGAAACATGATAGATTCACACTGGATTACAAAACATTCATTTTGCATCCACAAGGTCGGAGATGGTAAATATGACCGACTTAATTCTGATGATTTGCCGTTCAAATTTGTTTAGATCAAACACTAGAGATGATTTAGCATTTTCTTTGAAACATGGCTCTGTACTGGTAGCTAGAACTACCTACTTAAATGAAGTTGCTTTTCCTTTAAAACATGGCCTTGCACATGTATTCCGTACATACTACATATGTTTTATCGCAATCAGTTTGTTAGTCATATTTACTTGATCATTTTTTATTATGATATTTAGCATGCTGCAATTTAGTCCACTAATTCTTACTTCTTTTCAAAATTCCAAGTACATATCTCAGCCGTTGTCGGCACCGCACTCATCGAGACTAGAGAACATCGGAGCTGGCAATGATGGTATGGTGTTCAATGTGCTAGTTGACATGCGCGAGTAGGGCGACATCATCATATCCATCGTGTGCGTCAGGCCAGACAGGTGCTCGTCGCCCTTATACAATGTGCAGTTCACCGTCTATCACCCGTCCACACAGCCAGGGTTTTGGGAGGGTGGAATGTGTAATTCCTTCACTCCTAGGAGCGGGGCTGTGTCGGGCATCATCTAGAAGGAAAAGCATTCCATGTTGGTGTACCATGAAATATCTCAAATTACTACCTGGGGCCTGCCTTACTCAATATGCATCCATCATGAGGGAGAATTCCTAGTTTACCATTTTGTTACCTCAGCATTTTTTATCCCACTCTCACTAGATACGACAGGCTTTCGTGTCTTGGAGGGTGGATTTTGATTGCAGAGTAGTACTAGTGTAGTACTAGTTCTTGTACTTTGGAGTATTTTGTACTATATATACTTGTTTAGGTCAAGGGCGGGAGATGGTTTTGCTTTGCCTTTGTTCTGTCATTGCTATTACTAAAGTATTTTGTTGAACTAATAGTTATGTACCGTTACTTATTTAGATCAAGTGCAGCAGTTTGTCTTCAATTTATTTTGAAAGTTAGCATTGTCACAATTATATAGATGAGTCTTGTGCATTTTGGGTTACATATGGGGGGTCACACATGCATTGACGTAAGAAGGAGGTATTCACACAGAAGCAGACTTGATCGTTAGTTTTGCTTGCTCCAATGATCGAGTCTGTTTTTTAAGCTAGAACAAGAACTTAATCTCTCTGTACTTCTATTGAATTTCAAGCAGGAAAGCTACTAAATCTCTCAAATGTTCTGTTGTTGCTATTACTAAAGCATTTTGTAGAACTAATACTGATGTACTAGTACTTTTTTGAACCAAGGGCAGTAGATAGTCTTACTTTTCTTTTGAAACATGGCATGGTCGCAATCTAGATAAGACTTGGGCATTTTGGGTTCCATATGGGGGTCATACATGCATTGATGTGAAAAGGTTACTCAAACCAGACTTAATTGTTAGTTTTGCTTGCTCCAATGGTCGATTGAGTTTGGAGAAAATGGCAATTTGATCGCACGA
The DNA here is from genome assembly GCA_910589775.1 of Avena eriantha. NCBI lineage: Eukaryota > Viridiplantae > Streptophyta > Magnoliopsida > Poales > Poaceae > Avena > Avena eriantha. The sequence goes on along the minus strand of OU342746.1, from coordinate 50,219,383 downwards.
CAAGGTTTTTAGAGCTGAAACAAGAACTGGTTCTCTCTGTGCTGATATTGTATTTCAGTGTCTGTATTGCTGAATCGGTCACCTTGAAATGTTGCTGAATTAGTAAGTGTCGTTGAATATGAACTGTGAATCCGACAATACTTTTTCAATCTTATTTTGTATTGCTGGATTTTTACATGAATATCTGCCAAAAAGAATTATCGCTTTTCTCCCTCCCTCTCAGAGGTCTTTGGTTCGAATCTAGCCGAGCCACAGCACAATGCAATTTTTATTAAGAAGGAGAAGAAATCTAGCCCATTCTCGCCCCTCTTTAGCCCAGAACATTTTAATTCAGCCTTTTTGGGGTCAGGGGACTATCGATCACAGCCAAGAGAAAATTGAGAAAGGATCCCATAGAGCATAGCCCAGAATATTTTAATTCGGCCTTTTAGGGGTCAGGGGACTGCTGACCACAAGCCAGAAAAGTTTAAGAAAGGAGCCAATGGAGCATAGGCCTGGACATTTTAATTTGGCCTTTTAGGGGTCATAGGACTGCTGAGCATAGTTCAGTGAAATTTGAGAAAGATGCCCACGGAGCATAGCCTAAGGAGTATAACCCACGTAGAGCAGCCTATCTAGAATATCCTGATCTCTTTTTAATTCGGCCTTTTGCACATTGTGAAATGGATCGTATGGCCACCCAGACGGGTGGTTAATAGGTGCTACTACAAATTTTAATGCGTTTTCAATTTTAGGCTTGACACAAAAGGTAAATTCTCTAGATATACTACTCTGTAGAATTTCCCTATATGCAAACCTAACTACTAGCTAGTAAAGGCGAGTAAAGTGACGAACGAGGAAACCATGCTAGAGCACGCGGAGACACAAGATTTGTTTTACCGCAGTTCCTTCCTTGTTAAGGGAAGTACATCTGCGTTGGAGGGGTGGGAGGTACTAAGACCACCAAGCCACAATAGGCCTTACCCTGTTCTCCGATTGATCTCACCACCAAAGGCCTGATCCACCTTTCCACTATTGGAACCCTTCGAGGTAGGAACCGGCGCCTTTACACAACTAGCAGGGCACAACTCCACAGCCGAATTGGAGGCTCCCATAATGACAACAAGCTGCCACAAGAACAACTGTTATCAATAATAAAACACAAGATCTAGATATTAACAAGAATACTAGATCGGGGATTCTCCAAGTGAATAGATAGGAGTTGATGTGCTTGATTCGTGATGACGATGTATGATGTCTCCTCCTTCAATTCCCCCAAAGATCAAAGCCTTCGGGTTGTTGAAGTGGGAGATCTAGGGAGAGAGCTTTTGCAACAGGTCTAATCTTTTTCGAATGAACCAAGAGGTCTGACAGGAGGGGAAGACGTGGCTTTTATACCCCCTGTCCAGATGGAGCCATTGGAGCTTTTTGGAGCCGGATTATTTGGCCGGGGAAACTCCGCCCCAGCCTCGGACTATCCGGGGGAAAATCCACCCCCGGTCTGAGAGTCACGTCATGCCTGCCTTGGCACTTCTCCTGGGGGCCGGATTATTCGGCCCAAGGTGAGGGCCGGATTATCCAGCAGGGGAAGAAAAATCCGCCCCACTTCGGATTGTCCAGGGGAAAATCCGCCCCCAGTCTGAGACTCACGCCATGCCAGCCTTTTCCAAGAGGGTCATGCCGGATTATCCGACCCTTGATGGGGGCAGATAATCTGGCCCCCAAACACCAAAAACACTTCCCTGCACACTTAGCACACATGAGAAAACTCCACGGTATTGTTATCTAACACACAAAACACAAGGAACCATGAAATGTTCTTTCAATCTCCCCCTTTTTGGTGTTAGATGAAATACTAGGATTTGCAAGATAGCTCTCATAACAACAATATTTAACGAATAAAAAAGACTCCCCATCATTGTGTGCATAATAAAATTTGCATTTGATTACAAATACACACAAGAAGGTACAAGTCTATTTCATTGGAACATAGGAAAAATATTCATACCACCGAGAGAGAGATAAAGGCGTCCTCTATATATTATAAGAATATCCAATGATAGCCATAATGAGCGCCTTCCTCGATATAGATATCCAATATATCCAATATGATAAATGAATCCATAAGGATAATCCACAAGATAAATCCAGAGCCACACATAAACATAGTCCCATACAGAGCAAATCACAAATAGAAGTTCAACGCTAAATGGGCACAAGCGAGAAAAAGACCGAAAAGATAAAGTGCAAATGCTTGCGCCCGACCCATGCAAATCCACGAAGACCTAATAGAACTACTTCTCCCCTTTTGGCATCGAAACGCCAAAAAGGAAGAAGAGCGATGCTAGCGCCCCAAGGGATCACTCGTAGTCATCATCGTTGTCCTCATCCCTGTCCGTGTCCTCATCGTCAAGCTCCTCGGTGTCATCCTCCTCGTCATCAGAAGTGACCGCGGAAGGAAACAGGTGACACTCAAGCTCTCCATAGTTGAGCCCAGAAGAAGAATTCCACCGAGCATATGGTGTGGGAGTAGTAGGAGTAGGGGGTCGCCTGATGCTCCGGACACATGGTGAAGAATGATCTTCTGAGTGTGGGCCATCTCGTGGCGATGCTTGTACGCCTCATACTGTCCCTTGCGAGTGTCCACCCCCATGCAAAGAATGTTCCGCTGGAACCAATTCGGCTGCTGGATTGTAACATCCCAAAACTCTAATCCAAGGTTATTAGGATTCAAATCATCAAATTTAGAGTTAACAAAAACTTTTCCATTTGAAAATCATTAAGCATTCATATGTGTGTGCATTTAATTTAGGAGTTGATTTAAATTGCCATGTTTGAGTGATCCATTGATTGTAAAATGATTCTAAGGTGAATTAAACAACATCTAGATCATTCCCAAACAAATCCCAAAGAAAAACAAATCAAAATGAATAAAATAAGCAAATGGTCATTTGTGCCATTTTAATCACCATACCTACTTTGGCTATTCCTAGAACTCAAATCTTAACAGAAACAATTGTGATTCTTTGCACCCCTTGCTAGTACAAGTAGTGATGTACCAAGGCCCACTTTGTTTCATCCCAAAAACTTTCAAACACTAAATTTAAATGACATTGGAAATTTGAATGTAGTTCATATGTATAGATCACACTTATTGAAAAACCACTCAAATGAACTCCACTTTTAAAAACCCAAGCACACCTAGAAGCTCAAGCATAAGATACAACACTCCACCAAAAATCAGCCCAAAATTCAAATGTTTTGTTCTTGCGGCCATTTGATCAAACAGGTGGCATGCACCATTTTTCTGCCTAACTAATATTGTTGCTAAGTTAAACCCTTGTCCCCCAATTGACCCTCTCTACTCTCCTCTGTCCCCCCTCAGTCCAACCAAGTCCCCACTGCCCTACCCCTTAGCCGCAGCAGCAGTGGAGCGTCGCCACTTTGTGGTCACTGCCGGCCAGAAGAGGGCAAGGCGCCAAGGAAAGAGACACGCCATTCCAGCAAGTCCCCTAGCTCCACCCAACCCTACCGCACCTCCCTGTCCACCCCTCGACCCTAGCACCCCGCGAGACACAGTCGTGCGCCGCCGCGCGACACACAGTCGCCGAGCGCCGCGTTGAGCACCGCCTCTATCTCCCAGAGCGTGCGACGCTCCCGACCATAAGCCACCGCCCCTAGATGCGCCATTAAGCAGTAGAGCACCGCCAGGAACCAAGCCACCGTCCGCCTACGCCTCCCATGCCGATAGCACCCTGTATCATCGTCACCGACGAGCTTGCCCCAGCACCATTTCTTCACACCACTCAGCTCCCCTCTCACCATTGATCCTTCCCCACCTCTCGCCGGAGCCGCTCGAGCCATAGTTAGCCAGAATTGCACCGAAGGAGCACGCTGCAGAGGAGGAGAAGCTGCCGTCGATTCCGTCCATCGCAGCCCCTACCGTGACCTCGCCTGAGTCCGCCATCGCCGTCTAGTTCGATCGCCCGCCTTGCTGCACTAGCTGGAGCCCTAGTACGTCCCTGGTAGACCCCCACCGGCCGTTTAGGGTTCAGTCTCGCCAGCGACGAGTCTGTCGTCGACGATGACTATGAGTCGTTGATCCGCGTTATAATCGTGTGGCCCAGATTGCTAGATACTAACCCTCTACGCTGCTGAGCGTCACTAGGCCGGCCCATTTCCTTTCCCGCGCTGACCTAGTAATTCAAATCTAGATTTTTCTATTTAGGTTTGAACTAAATTCTGTCCCTTAGTTCAAAAATCAATTCAGGAAGATTTACTTAACCACATTGAGTGATTCCAATTTTGTTGGAAAGCCTCTGAAAAGATCAATCCAAGCCCGTTGGATTTAATTCATGTAGAGTTAGAGATCTCTCCTAGTAAAATTAACAAGACAAAAGCTTTTGCACATTCAAACATTTTTATAAAATCAACCATATAGCTTTTGAGATGATTCTAACTTTCAAAAATCACATTTAACCATACCTATCTAAATATGTAATAATATTAAGGTTTGCATGCAGTGACTTTGGACTAGTACCAAAATAATGCTATATAGGCATTTCTAGTCACTTTCAATCATTAAATTTTAAACTTAAACTTATTAAAATGTGATCCAACCTTTAAATCACATTCCCATATGTTAGAATATGTGGTGATGACATGTGTCCACATGATCCCATATTTTAATTGGAGAATATTAAATCTTAGTTAATTTCAATGAGTAGAAATTACTTTTCTCAAATAAAAAGAATGAAGCTAGTTAATAAAACCTTGTGATGCTTGTGAGGATAATAGATCATCAAATGTCTGCCTTAGTGTACTAAGTGGCCTAGTTAAGTATTGTTTGGTGATTGTGTACTCCGTATGTATTTATAGACGATAGTACCGACCAAGCTTTCGAGGAGGAGGAGGAGTTCTATCAAGAAGAGGAGGAAGAAAACTTGAACCACTACACCAACCAAGGCAAGCCTAGCACTTCAAGTAAACTAAGAAAGCTAACACTTGCAAGTATTATACTAGCAATCCATCATTAACAATGCAAGCTAATCCTTGCAAGTTAGATAACCTAAGCAAGATGCAATAGGCATGCTTTGGCTATACCACTTTGACTATTACCTACCCCAAGTTTTATTTCCAAGCTTTTACTTGCTTTACTTTACCAAAGTCCCTTACTTGTTTGAAGGTAGCATAAAAAGTACAAAACTTGACCTGTCTAGATAAACTTATATGTCATTCTATGGCATGAGATTGAGATTAGCATCCCACCTTAGTGAACACTCTTAACTTAGTAGCTTAGAGCTAAATCAAAACTTGAGTCACTTTAGATGGGAACACTTGGTGAAAATGAATTGTGAAAACCTTGGAATGATGAGTCATTATATTGAGCTGTTTTGACATGTGTTGAGAAACACAATGGTTTACGATGATAAAAATGTTGAGGCATGAGCCTTAGCCCTTTTACAAAAACTGATGGTTGGATTCGGATGCGATACCATTCCAATTTTACCGTACAACCACAATACCTGAATTGGGTAAGGCTTAGCCGGAAGTTTATATGCATTAGTATTAGTTCCCTCGCGGGAGAGGTTTGATCTGAGGCTACCTATCAATATTGTCCACCTATGTAGTGCCCAAGATGACAGATGGTCATGGTTGGGAGGCCATACTCATAGGAGACGTGCTTATACTAGGGTGTGTAAAGGAGAGGTTATGTTTGATTATCTGCATATTAAGTATGATGATTCAGGGTTATCCCTGACAGATGTATCGAATCTTGTGGTGAAAGTGTACCACCTCTCCAGAGTGTCAAACTATTCGAATAGCCGCGTCCGCGGTTATGGACAGTTGGAGTGGCCATACTATTTCGTTGTCAGATATTTTCAAAATGACTTGTGAAATGAATGATGATTCTTGACTTGACCATAATAGGGTTGTGACTATGACACTAGCTTCCCAATTTAAGTGATGCTAGAACTTTATTTTATCTTTCATTGTTTCTGAACTCAGCTTAGGTTTCAAACATAACTTTACAAGTAAACATAGAGATAGCATTTCCCACTAGAACTACCTTACTTGTTAGTGATAGTTTGCGAGTACTTAAAGAGTACTCATGGCTTTTGTCCCTAGCTATTCCTATGGCCAGACTATGAAGGAGACTACCAAGATGACGGACAGTAGGACGGCTATGATAACTAGGACTATCTTCCATCGTCAGTATTGCCTATGCCCATGAAGATGGACCCCACCGCTATGCTTATTATTTATTCCGCTGCTTGTTGTACTAAGACTGGATCATGAGATCCTTTATTCATGTAAGACCTTATATTGGTTTGTAATGGATGATGTACTATGATATCCAATCTGTTATGTCTCGCAAAAATGGTAATCATGGGATTGCGATGTATGACATAACAGGCATCTGGGATTAAAAATCTGGGTCTTGACAAGTTGGTATCAGAGCCATCCTGACCATAGGAGACCCTAGTTAGAATGAACGTCCGAACAAAAACTCAATTTCAAAACCAAAGTGAGTATTTATGAAAAACTATTTCCTCTCTTACCCTTGGGAATTCATTCTTTCTCAAAAATTCATGTTCCTCCAATTCTTACATTACTACATAAAATTTGACACACTTGATCACTTAACTAACTTCCTCATCCTAAATTCTTGTAGATGGAGACTCAGTTCAGCAAGTTCTACTAGTTGGGCAACGGAGGCCAACTGATCTTTGAGAGGGATCTAGATTGACTGTCTGAGTTATTGGGACGCCCACATCTGGAGGTTCTTGGAGCTCAACTTCCTGGACCCCCAGGAGGAGATTTACAATGGCTAGTCACCGCTAATCTTCAAGGAAGCATAGAAGCACCAATGTCCGGGAGAATCCAGTTCTCCGTAAGGGAAAACAACTGGCTAGATGGATTAGCCAGGACAATGCATGAAGCTCTCGCACGTCTATGTGCCCTCAGTGTTAACCAAATCCAAGGAACCCGCTTTGCGCACTATGCAAGGCGTGACTTCATGGGAATGCCAATGGAGATGCCAGGTCACCCGGAGTTGAAGCGTCAAGTGGAGAACCTTGACTTCCTGCTTTATGATCGCTAGAAGGAATTGGACAATGCTAGGGAGTTTGCCAACCACAACCGTGCCATTGCCGACCAGAAGGCCCAGACTTTTTCACTGCTTGTCAAGGACCGTCAGTCTTTTTGCCGCCAGCGTGAAAAGAAGGATCGTACCATCGCCCGTCTTCGCAAGAAGGTGGCCGACCTCGAGAAGACCGTCAAGGAGCGAGAAGCTCAGCTCGCAACAAAGGAGGAAGAAGAGGAGGGTGAAGACATCCAGGGAGATATAGATTCTTACCTCAGCAATGATGATGACTTTCTGGAGGAGGATGCCATAGACTTCTACACTGACGATGAGGACTCTGACTTCATAGACGATGAGTAGATGCACTAGAGCACTGTCGTAGCATGAGATGTATCGGTCCCATTGTATGGTAGCTTACAGAATGGTTCTTAAAACCATATGTTTTCCCTTGTTGTTGTGGTGTATGTGTGTTTGTATCGTGTGCCTGTCTGAATGAATGAAATGAAGTTAGTTGCAAAACCTGAGTCAAACTCAAAGTTTTAGCTTTGAAACCGAAACCATGAACCTTAGAACTTTCCCTCTTACCCATTTATCAATCTCGATCTTCAGATGACTCGGGAAACCCTGGAGGGAGCAGCTCATCGCAGGACCCAATGCTGCAGATCATGCAGATGTTAGCTGCAGACCGTGAAGCAAGTAGGGCAGAGCGCCAGGCCAACTTAGCAAAACTGCAGCAGATAGCTCAGATGGCCCAAAACAACCAAGGGCATGGAAATCAGGATCATCAAGGATCCAAGCTAAAGAACTTCTAGAATACCAATCCCCCAATCTTTAGCACTTAGGAGAACCCATTAGATGCTGATGACTGGTTGCAGACGATGGAGAACAATTTGGAAGTAGCCAGAGTTGATGACAACGAGAAAGTTCTTTTTGCCACGCACTACTTGGCAGGAGACGCGCGAGCCTGGTGGAACAACATCCGCCTGATGAACTATGGTCAAGTGATGACATGGGAAGCCTTCAAAATCAAGTTCAGTCGTACCCACGTGCCACAGGGCCTAGTCACCAGAATGAGGGATGAATTCAGAGAGTTGAAGCAACGCAGAATGATTGTGGTGGAGTACCGTGACAGATTCCTATCGCTTGCCAGGTACGCACCTGATGAGATCAACACGGAGGCAAAGAAGAAGGAGAGATTCTGAACGGACTACATGATGAGATGTAGACTATCCTCGTCAACATTCGCTTCGAGGATCTCGAAGAGCTAGTCGACTCTGCCATTCAGATGGAAGGGAAGATTAACCAGGCAAACGACAACCACAAACGTCGTATGATGCACCAAGCTGGATCCAATAGTCACCAGAAGTACCATCCCAACCCGTCTGCTGGATTTGCACCGAGAAACAACCGACCCCCAATGTCTCGCCCAAGCTACCCCAACCGTAGCGGAGGCAATGTGAAGTCTGGAGGAAACAACAACAACCCCGGTAACACCAGCAATTTCAACTGTGCACCTCCTAAGAGCAACAATAACAACAACACTGCACCTAGAACTGGAAGCAATGTTATGCCTATCGTAGCTAAAGACAAGTCCCAGATAACTTTTTTCGAGTGTGGAGTGAAGGGTCACTATTCCAATGAGTGTCCCAAGAAGACTGTCGCCACTGCCAATATGAATGCCCCAGCTCAACAGCAGCGTCGTGTTCAATCAGGGAGAAGGTTTTCCCTAGGGAACCCTCACGACCGCAACGACCGTCTCTTCCACATGAACGCCGAAGAAGCCCAAGAAGCCCTAGATGTAGTGTTGGGTATGTTTTCTGTGAACTCAGTTTTAGCAAGAGTGTTGTTTGATTCGGGAGCATCGCATTCATTTGTCACCGAAGAATTTGCATGCACTAGTAAGATCCACCCAACCAACTTGAAGCATGTCATGATAGTCCAAATCCCCGGTTCAACTACAAAAGCTAGAAAAATTTGCAAACTTGTGCCTATCAGAATACATGGGATAGATCTTTATGCCAACTTAATAGTACTTGGAACCAAAGGATTGGAAGTAGTACTAGGTATGGATTGGATGTCAAAGCATAAAGGACTGATAGACTGTGCTAAGAAAGCCATCACCATGACCAGTAGCTCTGGAGTCTCAGTAGAGCATATATCTGAAACCTTACCTCGTTAATTCAAGTGCAACAAGAGTCTAGCCCTGCCCACCATAGTCCAAGTCAGAGTAGTCTATGAATACCCCAACGTATTCCGAGATGAATTGCCAGGTATGCCCCCGGATAGGGATATTGAGTTCATTATTGAACTAATCCCCGGAACCGAACCCATAGCCCAAAGACCCTATAGCATGAACCCCTTAGAGTTAGTAGAGTTGAAGAAGTAGTTGGATGCTATGTTAGCAACAGGCTTGATTCAACCAACCGCATCGCCATGGAGATCACCAGTGTTATTCGTCGATAAGAAAGATGGAGGCAACCGTTTGTGCACAAATTACAGAAAGCTGAATGATGTCACCATCAAAAACAAGTACCCTTTGCCAAAGATAGAGGATCTATTTGATCAGTTGACTGGTGCCCAGGCATTCTCAAAGATTGATCTTAGGAATGGTTATCACCAACTTAAGATTCGTGCAACAGATATTCCAAAGACCGCCTTTACTACTCGTTATGGTTTATACGAGTATATGGTTATGTATTTTGGATTAACCAATGCCCCTGCTTATTTCATGAATCTCATGAATAAGATCTTTATGAATTTCCTAGATAAGTTTGTCGTTGTGTTTATCGATGATATCCTTATCTACTCCAAGTTAGAAGAAGAGCATGAGCAACATCTGAGAATCATCCTAGAAACCCTGAGAGAGCATCGGTTATATGCCAAGTTCAGCAATTGTGAGTTTTGACTAAAAGAAGTAGGATTCCTAGGACATATTGTGTCTGCCAGAGGAGTCTCTGTTGATCCCGCCAAGATCAAAGATGTCGAAGAATGGGAAGCCCCAACCACTCAAACCCAAGTCCGTGCATTTCTCGGATTAGCGGGATACTACCGCAAGTTCGTCGAAGGATTCTTGAGCATCGCCAGACCCATGACCCAATTGTTGAAGGACAAGAAGTTTGAATGGACTAACAAATGTGAATTTCAAGAACTGAAGAAGAGATTGATTTCAGCCCCAATATTGATCATGCTAGATATCAAGAAGCCATTTTATGTGTATTGTGATGCATCCAAGATTGGTCTCGGATGTGTATTGATGCAAGAAGGCAAAGTTATCGCATATATGTCTCGGCAACTAAAGCAGCATGAGCAGAACTATCCAACCCATGATCTTGAATTAGCAGCCGTAATTTTGGCATTGAAGACATGGCGTCATTATCTTATGGGTAATCGCTGTGAGATTTACTCAGATCACAAGAGCTTGAAGTATATTTTCACTCAGAAGGAGCTGAATATGAGGCAAAGGAGATGGATAGAGTTAATCAAGGATTCTGACCTTGACATTCACTATCACCCCGGCAAAGCCAATGTGGTAGCGGATGCTCTTAGCAAATTGCCGTGTAGGCTAAACACCATGATCAAGGAGAAGCAACCAAGTTTGTATGAGGAGTTGGAGCAGTTTAGAACTGAGCTTGTTAGCAAAGGATTTTTAGATAGCATTGAACTTCAACCCACTTTGATTAGCCAAATCAAGGAAGCCTAGAAGGGAAATGAAAGTATCGACAGAATCAAACGTCGTATTAGTACATGAAAGGTACATGGATTTACCGAGGACAAAGAAGGAGTTCTATGGTACAAAGGACGTATCTTTGTGCCAGCAGATTCACGGCTGAAGCAAGTTATCATGTAGGAAGCCCATGATACTCTTTATTCTATCCACCCCGAAGGAACAAAGATGTACCAAGATTTGAAAGAGAAATTTTGGTGGCACAATATGAAGAGAGAAATCGGAAGCTACATCGCCAAGTGTGACATCTATCAAAGAGTCAAAGCAGAGCATCAGAGACCCACAGGACCGTTGCAACCATTGCAGATTCCGGAATGGAAATGGGATTCCGTCGGAATGGACTTGATCACCGGTTTGGCTACTTCTAGTAGGGGAAATGACTCAATCTAGGTCATCGTTGATAGACTGACCAAGGTAGCTCACTTTATACCTGTCAAGTCAACTTACCAGAGTTCGAAGCTAGCAGAGCTGTATATTGCTAGAATTGTTAGTATGCATGGAACCCCCAAGACCATAGTATCAGATCGAGGAACCCAATTTACCTCTAGATTTTGGCAGAAAGTCCAAGAAGGATTGGGAACCAAGTTAAATTTCAGCACCGCTTATCACCCGCAAACTGATGGACAGACTGAGAGAGTCAACCAAATCCTAGAGGATATGTTGAGAGCTTGTGTGTTAGAGTATGGATCAAAATGGGAAGATTGCCTGCCTTTCGCAGAATTCTCATATAACAACAGTTATCAAGCTAGTTTGCAAATGGCGCCATTTGAGTTCCTATACGGAAGAATGTGTCGCACCCCTTTGAATTGGTCGCCAGTAGGAGAGAGTCAGATCTTTGGACCCGACATTCTCCGAGAAGCTGAAGAGAAGGTTCACAAAGCCCGTGAGCACCTCAAGACCGCCCAATCCAGACAGAAGAGTTATGCTGACAAGAGAAGGAGAGACCTGACCTTCATAGTCAGAGATTTTGTATATCTCAAGGTTTCACCATTGAAGGGAACGCAACGCTTTAGTCTGAAAGGAAAGTTAACCCCAGATGTATCGGGACCTTCAAGATTCTGAACCGTCGAGGAGAAGTATCGTATCAACTTGAACTACTAGAGGAGATGTCAGCCATCCATAATGTGTTCCATATCTCATTACTTCACAAATGCCTAGAAGTGCCAGAGAAGACTGAAGTTTTCAAGAACATCGATCACCGAGCTGTTGACATCAACAAGGATCTGGCGTATCGTGAAGTGCCCATCCGTATCTTGGAAGAAGCTTACAGAACCACCAGGACCAAAAGTATCAAATTTCTCAAGATTCAGTGGAGCAACCATACCGAAGAGGAAGCCACTTGGGAGCGAGAAGATTACATTAGGACAGAGTTCCCAGATCTCTTTAGTTCCTAGTTTTATTTCATAAATCTCGGGACGAAATTTTTTTTAAGGGGGAAGGTTTGTAACATCCCAAAACTCTAATCCAAGGTTATTAGAATCCAAATCATCAAATTTAGAGTTAACAAAAACTTTTCCATTTGAAAATCATTAAGCATTCATATGTGTGTGCATTTAATTTAGGAGTTGATTTGAATTGCCATTGAGTGATCCATTGATTGTATAATGATTCTAAGGCGAATTAAACATCATCTAGATCATTCCCAAACAAATCCCAAAGAAAAACAAATCAAAATGAATAAAATAAGCAAATGGTCATTTGTCCCATTTTAATCACCATGCCTACTATGGCTATTCCTAGAACTCAAATCTTAACAGAAACAATTGTGGTTCTTTGCACCCCTTGCTAGTACAAGTTGTGATGTACCAAGGCCCACTTTGTTTCATCCAAAAAACTTTCAAACACTAAATTTAAATGACATTGGAAATTTGAATCTAGTTCATATGTATAGATCACACTTATTCAAAAACCACTCAAATGAACTCCACTTTTAAAAACCCAAGCACACCTAGAAGCTCAAGCATAAGATACAACACTCCACCTAAAATCAGCCCAAAATTCAAATGTTTTGTTCTTGCGGCCATTTGATCGAACAGGTGGCATGCACCATTTTTCTGCCTAACTAATAATGTTGCTAAGTTAAACCCTTGTCCCCCAATTGACCCTCTCTACTCTCCTCTGTCCCCCATGAGTCCAACCAAGTCCCCATCGGCCTACCCCTTAGCCGGAACAGCAGTGGAACGCCGCCACTTTGTGGTCACCACCGGCCAGAAGAGGGCAACATGCCAGGGACAGCGCCGCGCCATTCCAGCCAGTCCCTAGCTCCGCCCAACCCTAATGCACCTCCCTGTCCACCCCTCGATCACCCACAGCCCCTGGACCACTCCCCAGCGTCGCCGCCCTTTCTCTCTGCGAGCTCGCTAGAGCGCGCCAGAGCGCGATAGCCGCCAGCACGCAGCAGACCGCGCCTTGACGCCATACCGCGCACGCCGCTCCGCCTCGACCCCAGCACCCCGCTAGACACGGCCATGCACTGCCATGCGACCCACAGTCGCCGAGCGCCGCGTCGAGCACCGCCTTTGTCTCCTAGAGCGCGCGACGCTCCCGACCATAAGCCACCGCCCCTAGCTGCACCATTAAGCCGTAGAGCACCTCCAGGAGGCAAGCCACCGTCCGCCTACACCATCCATGCCGATAGCACCTTGTATCATCGTCACCGACGAGCTCGCCGTCGCCCTCTCGATCCCCTCGTCGAGCCTATATAAGGAGCCCTCCCCAGCACCATTTCTTCACACCACTCAACTCCCCTCTCACCACTGATCCTTCCCCACCTCTCGCCGGAGCCGCTCGAGCCATAGTTCACCGGAATTGCACCGGAGGAGCCTGCGTAGAGGAGGAGAAGCTGTCGTCGATTCCGTCCACCGCAGCCCCTACCGTGACCTCGCTTGAGTCCGCCGTCGCTGTCCAGTTCGATCGCCCGCCTCGCCGCACTAGCTGGAGCCCTGGTACATCCCCGGTAGACCCCCATCGGCCGTTTAGGGTTCAGTCTCGCCGGTGACGAGTCCGTCGTCGATGACGACTGTGAGCCGTTGATCCGTGTTATAATCGTGTGGCCTAGATTGCTAGATACTGTTTCGAGTTTTAAGTCTCGCTGACAAGCGGGACCAACCTGTCAGCCGCCCTATGCGCCGCTGAGTGTCACTAGGTCGGCCCATTTCCTTTCCCGCGCTGACCCAGTAATTCAAATCTAGATTTTTCTATTTAGGTTTGAACTAAATTCTGTCCCTTAGTTCAAAAATCAATTCAGGAAGATTTACTTAACCAAATTGAGTGATTCCAATTTTGTTGGAAAGCCTCTGAAAAGATATATCTAAGTCCGTTGGATTTAATTCATTTAGAGTTAGAGATCTCTCCTAGTAAAAATAACAAGACAAAAGCTTTTGCACATTCAAACATTTTTATAAAATCAACCATAATAGCTTTTCAGATGATTCCAACTCTCAAAAATCACATTTAACCATACCTATCAAAATATGTAATAATATTAAGGTTTGCATGCAATGACTTTGGACTAGTACCAAAATAATGCTATATAGGCATTTCTAGTCACTTTAAATCATTAAATTTTAAACTTAAACTTATTAAAATGTGATCCAACCTTTAAATCACATTCCCATATGTTAGAATATGTGGTGATGACATGTGTCCACATGATCCCATATTTTAATTGGAGAATATTAAATCTTAGTTAATTTCAATGAGTAGAAATTACTTTTCTCAAATAAAAAGAATGAAACTAGTTAATAAAACCTTGTGATGCTTGTGAGGATAATAGATCATCAAATGTCTGCCTTAGTGTACTAAGTGGCCTAGTTAAGTATTGTTTGGTGATTGTGTACTCCGTATGTATTTATAGACGATAGTACCGACCAAGCTTTCGAGGAGGAGGAGGAGTTCTATCAAGAAGAGGAAGAAGAAAACTTGAACCACTGCACCAACCAAGGCAAGCCTAGCACTTCAAGTAAACTAAGCAAGCTAACACTTGCAAGTATTATACTAGAAATCCATCATTAACAATGCAAGCTAATCCTTGCAAGTTAGATAACCTAAGCAAGATGCAATAGGCATGCTTTGGCTATACCACTTTGACTATTACCTACCCCAAGTTTTATTTCCAAGCTTCTACTTTCTTTACTTTACCAAAGTCCCTTACTTGTTTGAAGGTAGCATAAAAAGTACAAAACTTGACCTGTCTAGATAAACTTATATGTCATTCTATGGCATGAGATTGAGATTAGCATCCCACCTTAGTGAACACTCTTAACTTAGTAGCTTAGAGCTAAATCAAAACTTGAGTCACTTTAGATGGGAACACTTGGTCAAAATGAATTGTGAAAACCTTGGAATGATGAGTCATTCTATTGAGGTGTTTTGACATGTGTTGAGAAACACAATGGTTTACGATGATGAAAATGTTGAGGCATGAGCCTTAGCCCTTTTACAAAAACTGATGGTTGGATTCGGATGCGATACCATTCCAATTTTACCATACAACCACAATACCTGAATTCGGTAAGGCTTAGCCGGAAGTTTATATGCATTAGTATTAGTTCCCTCGCGGGAGAGGTTTGAGCTGAGGCTACCTATCAATGTTGTCCACCTATGCAGTGCCCAAGATGACAGATGGTCATGGTTGGGAGGCCATACTCATAGGAGACGTGCTTATACTAGGGTGTGTAAAGGAGAGGTTATGTTTGATTATCTGCATATTAAGTATGATGATTCAGGGTTATCCCTGACAGATGTATCAAATCTTGTGGTGAAAGTGTACCACCTCTCCAGAGTGTCAAACTATTCAAATAGTCGCGTCCGCGGTTATGGACAGTTGGAGTGGCCATACTGTTTCGTTGTCAGATATTTTCAAAATGACTTGTGAAATGAATGATGATTCTTGACTTGACCACAATAGCGTTGTGACTATGACACTAGCTTCCTAACTTAAGTGATTCTAGAACTTTATTTTATCTTTCTTTGTTTCTGAACTCAGCTTAGGTTTCAAACTTAACTTTACAAGTAAACATAGAGATAGCATTTCCCACTAGAACTACCTTACTTGTTAGTGATAGTTTGCGAGTACTTAAAGAGTAATCATGGCTTTTGTCCCTGGCTATTCCTATGGCCAGACTATGAAGGAGACTACCAAGATGACGGACAGCAGGACGGCTATGATAACTAGGACTATCTTCCATCGTCCGCATTGCCTGTGCCCCTGAAGATGGACCCCACCGCTACGCTTATTATTTATTCCGCTGCTTGTTGTACTAAGACTGGATCATGAGATCCTTTATTCATGTAACACCTTATATTGGTTTGTAATGGATGATGTACTGTGATATCAAATCTGTTATGTCTTGCAAAAATAGTAATCCTAGGATTGCGATGTATGACATAATAGGCATCTGGGATTAAAAATCCGGGTGTTGACATGGATCTCACGAGAAATAGGAGGCACTAGGGTCCTACGATCACTGGCACGAGCATCCCTCATGAGTCCCTCAGAAGCAGAAGAAGGGTGTGAGGTTATTTGAACCTTGGTGTAGATCTTCTTTGCCTTGTGCTCAACATCAATGTTAAACTCTTCAATGGTAAGCAGGTGCTTGATCAGCCTCATAATATAGGGTGCATATGGGATGGATAGCCTATTGAACATTGCATCAGTCAACTCATGGTAAATAAAGTCCATCACATCCAGCTTGTAATTAACGGACTCATCCTCACTAGATGCAACCTCGTGAGAGAAGGCTAGAAGTTGAACTAGGTGACCACGAATACTGTAATTATTCCCTCCACTGGGGTGATAGAATCATGGAAGAGGCCCACCAAGCTAGCATACAAAGGAGAAAGACCAGCGAAGGAGCCCACAATACCATTGTCAACTATGCAAGGAGAGAGGACATCATCTTTATTGGGCTTGAGCCGGGTGATGATACGATGGCCACTAGCACGATCCCTGTTGCGGAAGGAATATCCAAGCACCTTGTCACGGGTCATCCACTTCATGGTGCGGTACTCATCACCACAAATGACCAAAGTGGAGAAGAACTACTACACTATCTCGGAGTCATAGGAGCATTCAAGAGCCATGAGATGGTGCAGCCCCATCCTCTCAGTCACATACATAGCATCAATAAGTTGAGGTTTTTCCATGGCCTCGGCAATAATCAGGGGATGGATAGGTCGAATCTTCTGCTGAGCATAGACATCTTCATAGATAGACTTTTGGTAAGCACACCAAAAGCGAGAGTCACCCAACTCAGTATCTTGCGCTGATTCATCAAACAGATCACGATGAAGAATGGAAGAGTAAGTAACAACATCCATCTTCTTATAGTTAATCTTGGGCTCTTTGCCCTTCCTCTTGGACATACCCTTCTTGGTCCTATCCCTCTTTGCCTGTTCAGCCATGTGTGCAACCTCATTCTTCCTTCTCCTCATCTCAACCTCATCCACTAAGTTACCCTCACCGTCGTCCCGAAATTAGTGACCATGAGGACGACGCCTGTAGGTCTTGGGAGAACCAGAACCACCTGTGAAACGAACAAGATGGATAGCATGGGGATAAGCACACACACAAGCCCGAGAGAGAACATAGAAATAGTAGGCAAGCAGTCCATAGTCCAAACATACATATTGCACAAAATCCATAAGCATCTGAAGCAGATTGGACTCTATCAGGCCGGATTATCTGGCCTGGCCAGGGGCGGATAATCCAGCCCTGGCAGAAAATCTCAGATTCGCCTATATTGGATGCAAAAATGTAGGTACTGCAAGACTACAATCTCTACACGAAAAAACAACCTTCTAGACCACGTTCCACCCAACAAGATACACATCAAGCCAAAGATGGGGAGATAGGGAGTTACCCTCACTCATTGGAGGAAGAACGCAGAGGAGAAGGTACCGGAGGCGCGAAGAAGAAGATCCGAGGGAGGCCCGGAGAATCCGGTGGCCGGGAAGGCTCTGGGGAGGGTGGGGGTGGTAGGCGGCGACTGGGGAGAGGGAGGAGGGGTCGGGGGAAGAACTGCTCGTTATGAGCCCTTTCCCCCGACACTAGCCTTAATAGACTACAGCCGCCAGGGCCAGATTATCCGGCCTATACTTGGGCCAGATTATCCGGCCTCAAATCTGAATTTCTGTTACACACAAATTCAGGCCCACGCGTCCCCAAACAAAACCCCCCATAAGATGAACAAAGGACTTGTGTGCTAGATTAGATGACTTAGGGGTAGGGAGAGGCTTGAGATTAGAGAACCAAACTAAGATGGTATTACACACTCAAGATTGCAAGAATCAAATCAACTAAAGGCCAAAATTGAGTGTGATTTCCATAAGAACACGAGATGAACAAAAACAACCAATAAGATCCACATAAAACCAACTCTTCTCAGGGAAGAGGGCGGTGGCCGAGGCCACCTTGTTGGAGTGCATGGTATGACACCGCGAAGATATATCTTGGGTTCATGACCAATACTCATCAATAGGCTCACATATCAGAAAATGATATTAAGAGAAATGATTTGACTTACTTTCAGCATTATGGGGGAGGGTTATCCCAATCAATTAGGACCACACACCCCCTATATCCATGCCCACACCTAGACCAAATAAGAATGAGATGTAAGAGTGAGTGCATGGGTAATCAAGACAAGCTCCTTGAATCAACAATATTTAGCTCATTCCTCAAGATACAAAACCTTGCTTCATCAAGTGGCTTCATGAAAATATCGGCAAGTTGATTCTTCGTGCTCACAAAAGATAGATCAATATCACCATGAGCAACATGGTCTCGAATAAAATGATTCCGAATCTCAATATGCTTTGTCCTTGTGTGCTGCACCGGATTGTACGCAATTTTGATGGCACTTTCATTATCGCATAAAAGAGGCACTTTGTCACAATTGACACCGTATTCCTTTAAAGTTTGCCTCATCCATAATAATTGAGTACATGCACTAGTAGCAGCCACATATTCAGCTTTGGTGGTGGACAGAGATATACAATTCTTCTTTTTAGAAGACCAACATACTAAAGACCTTCCCAAGAATTGACAAGCTCCAGAAGTTGATTTCCGATCGTCCTTATCACCAGCCCAATCTGAATCAGTATAGCCACATAGAGAGAAATTGGAGCCCTTGGGATACCATAGACCAAAATTAGGGGAATGAACCAAATATCAAAAGATCCTCTTGACTGCCACTAAGTGGCTTTCTTTAGGAGCTTCTTGATACCTTGCACACACCCCTACACTCAATAAATATCGGGTCTAGATGTGCAGAGATAAAGAAGAGAACCGATCATGGATCGGTATACCTTTTGGTGCACATCTTTACCATGGGGATTAAGTTCAAGGTGACATTTTGTTTGCATCGGTGTGGCGACGCCATTAAGATCCATCATCTTGAATCTCTTGAGCATGTCTTGGATGTATTTTGCTTGATTTATGAAGGTCCTTCTCTAAGTTTTTTGATCTCAAATCCAAGAAAAAACCGTAATTCCCCTATCATAGACATCTCAAACCTGTCAGTCATAAGCTTCGAAAAATCATCATTAAAAGCTTTATTAGTAGAGCCAAAGATAATGTCGTCTACATATAGTTGGCATATGAAGAGCTCCCCTTAACCTTCGTAGTAAAAGGGTGGGATCGATTTGCCCAACTTCGAAGCCACGGTCTATTAAAAGCTCTTTAAGGTGCACGTGGGGCTTGTTTAAGGCCATAGAGTGCCTTATCGATTTTGTAGACATGGTTCGGGAAGTTAGGATCCTCAAATCCCAGGGGTTTCTTTACATATACCAACTCATGTATAGGACCATTAAGAAAAGAACACTTAAAGTCCATTTGCTGTAATTTAAAATTATTATGAGCAGCATAAGCAAGAAGGATACGGATGGACTCAATACGAGCCACTAGAGCATAAGTCTCGCCGAAGTCGTTGCCCTCAACTTGGGAATAGCCTGGTGCCACGAGTCTTGCCTTGTTCCTTACAACAATGCCATTTTCATCTTGCTTAATTTTAAATATCCACTTTGTGCCAATAACATTGCGGTAATCCTTGGGCTTCTCTACTAATTTCCAAACCTTGTTGCGTTCGAAGTTCAACTCTTCATGCATAGCAACAACCCAGTCCGGATCTTCAAGAGCTTCCAACACCTTCTTGGGTTCCACCATTGAGATGTGAGCTTGATGCTCACCGAAACTTGCCAGCTCCCTTCTTGTGGATACCCTTCGTCGGAGATCACCTACAACTTTGTCAAGAGTGTGACCCCTTAATTCAAGATTTCCATTTGCACGAGCTTTGCGATGAAGTTCGATTAGCTTGTCGTCTCTTGGGGGAATAACTTCATCATTTGAATTTTCATTGGAATCATTGGCTTGGCCTTGATCTTTAGCTTGATTAGCAGGAATAGGATATGATGAATCTTGCCCTTGATGTTGATCAATAGTCGTAACAGGAGGCTGCTGCTCTTCAATATTTTCAAGGCCGGATAATTTGGCCGAGGGTTGGGCCGGATAATCCGGCCTGGGAGTACTTGATGCACCTTCATAGTCTCGAGTGGTCCTGGCACGAACTGGAGAGGGGTCGGATAATCCAGGGTTAGCCAGAAAATCCGGCCTGGGGCTTGTAGCGGAAACTTCAGCATTTAGATCACTTCTGCCAGTTGAGGAGGGTAGCCTAGATAATCCGGTGTCCACCGAATAATCTGTCCTAGAACTTTCAGGAGCATTTTGATCTTCAACATTTTGTGGGGTTGGTGTAGAAGTTTCTCCAATGGTTGGAGCATGTTGATCTTGTGTCGATGAGGGCTCTACTTGAGTAGAGCATTGTCCTTCCCGATCCGCCACAAGGGGTTCCTCAATGGGGCAGAAAAATCCCATGCCCATTCTTCTTATGGCATCTTGGGGTATTTCAACATCTGCCTCACAAACATCAACTTGCCCCGCACGGGAGCCATCATTTTCCTCGAACACCACACTACAAGATTCTACAACAGTTCCAGAGAGCTTATTGTAGACTCTATAAGTGTGGGATTCGGCACCATAACCAACAAAAATGCCTTCTAAAGCCTTAGACTCGAATTTAGATAAACGAACTCCTTTAATGAGAAAGAAACACTTACAACCAAATACCCAGAAGTAGGAGATGTTTGGCTTATTACCAGTAAGTATTTCATACGGAGTCTTGTCCAAGATTTTGCGGAGATAGAGTCGGTTGGATGAATGGCAAGTGGTAGAGATTGCTTCAGCCCAGAAGTTATAAGGAGACTTAAATTCAGCTAGCATAGATCTGGTCATATCCATTAAGGTCCGATTCTTCCTCTCGGAAACACCATTTTGTTGAGTAGTGTACGCAGCGGAATATTGGTGTCTTATCCCCTCTTCACTTACAAATTCATTCAGAGTGTAGTTCTTGAACTCGGAGCCGTTATCACTTCTAATTGCCAAAATAGGGAGATTGTGTTGATGTTGAACCTCGTTGGCAAAATCAATGACTGTTTGTTGTGTCTCGCTCTTCAACTTGAGGAAATAGACCCATGTATATCTCGAATAGTCATCGACAATTACTAGGCAGTACTTCTTCCCACCGAGGCTTGCATGAGATGGAGTACCAAAGAGATCCACATGAAGGAGCTCCAAAATCCTCATGGATGAAATAATGGTCTTCCATCGATGGGGAGAGTCATGCATTTTTCCTTCAACACAAGCCATGCAAACACGATCTTTGGCAAAGGAACATTTTCTTTTAGTCCAAGGATGTGGCCACCCTTGTGGAGACTTTGCAAAGTTCTCCTATTTACATGGGCTAGTCGGCGATGCCATAACCAGCCTGCGTCAGCCTTTCCGAAAAGACACATCGGGCCTGTAGTGGTTTCCCCCGAAAAATCCACCACATACAGGTCATTTTCGACATTTCCAACGAAAGCGACCTTTAGAAACTTGCTCCACAAGAGTACCACCAAATCACCATCAATAAAAACTGCAAAGCCCATCTTATCAAGGGCACGAACTGAAAGTAAATTGTAACCGAGGGTCTCAACAAGCATGACGTCCACGAGAGAGATATCGTGAGCAACCACAACTTTGCCATGACCCAATACCTCAGATTTTGACTTGTCACCGTAGGAGACGGTTATGTGATCATAGTTTGGCTGCATCTCTAAGATGATCTCCTTGCTTCCGGTCATATGACTAGTGCACCCGCTATCGAGTACTCATTTAGACCCACCGGAAGCATAGCCCCGCAAGAAAGTTACTTCTTAGTTTTAGGTACCCATTTTTCGATGGGTCCTTTCATGTTAGTGACAAGGGTCTTGGGAACCCAAATAGACCAAGATATGTAACTATCAAAAGGACCTACATAGCTAGCATAGACATCACCATAATAATCACAAAATAATTCATAATTAGGATTATTAGCCCCTGCAAAACCATCATAGTTAGTCTTGTCATTAGTGGTGGTGCTTGTCTTTAGTTGAGCTGTTTTGCTCTTCTTCTTCTTGTTGTTGTTGTTCTTCTTCTTCTTCTACTACTTGTTTTTCTTATTCTTCTTCTTTGTCTTGGAAACATAACCAAGACCTTCTTTTCCATTATTTGTCCTTTGCTTTCTAAGCACCTCATCTAGAACTTCTTTACCTTTATGTTGAGATCCCTTTACAAGTTCTTTTTGTCCACAAGATGGAGTGGAGGTGCTGGGCATATCATACTTGTCCAATCGGGTTTGGAGTTGATCAGGAGACTCATTTAGCTTAGAATGTTAACTCTCCAATGCCTTGTGAGCAATGTCAAGTTTCTCAAACTTCTATGAGAGTCTAGCATGAGCAGCCCCAAATTCAATCTTTTCTTTCTTTAGTTTATTTACCTTAGCAAGAGCATTGTCACGTTCCTTAATGAGCTGGGCAACAACCTCTTCATGGGACTCCTCAATTGACTCAACTTTCTCCTCTAAGGATGCTCGAGCTTCCTCTTCTTCCTCTAAGCCATTCTTCAAAGAGGCTATTTCCACGGCATCTTATCTTTCAATTCTACCTTTTTCTTCAAGAAGTTCTTCGGAATGAGCAAGTTAACTCATAAGAGCATCAAAGTGAAGTTTGTGCTCACCTTCAAGTTAGTGAAAAAATTGTCCAAAGCAATAACTTCTTATTTTATCTTAATACTAGTATGATCATCCATATCCATATTTATATTAGTCTTAGGAAACAAAGAAATAGAAGATGATACCTCGGACCCTCTTGCCATAAGGCAAGTGACGTTGTTGTTGATGATATTTTCATTTGGAGAGTCGAAGAGTGATGAGGGAGTACGTGGTGGCTCTAGCAGTCACCTCTCGAGAACTATCTTCATCATGTTCGTCTTCACTTGCAGAGGAATATTCTCCTTGTGCCACCAAGACAATCTTGGGTTGCTTCTTGTAAGGACCATTCTTTTTGATAAATGGCTTCTTCTAAGGTGCCTTGGACTTTTCTTTGAGGATGAGTCTACCCCCATTGTCTTCTCTACATTGGTATGGACATTCAGCCACAAAGTGTAGCCTATCTCCACAATTATAGAAAGTTCTCATTTTTGGGCCATTCTCTCTTCTTCCACTTGACCCATTCTTGCGCTCGAGTTTAGATTTGGCCTTGGCCGGATCCTTCCAAAAGTTCCTTGCATCGAAATCCATGTACTCACCATGAGCACGCTTTACTTCCTCGGGACAGCCCATGGAGACAACATTGTATCCTCTTTCGTCCTCATCTTGCTCAACAACATTTGCTTTTAGAGCTACATTGACTCCTTTTTGCATTCCAATAGCCCGAGCACAGGCATCTTCGGCGTTCTTGGCTGCAACTTTGAAGGCTTTCATTTCTTGCATGACTTCATTGGAAGTCATTTGGTGGTAGTTGTGTCTACCTTGCAAACTCTTCAAGTCCGTTGGCTCAAATGGCATGAGGGAACTCACATATTTCCATTTGATCCAAGAATCGTCAATGTGAGTGGCTCCATGCTTTCTAAATGTTGTTGCAATGCTCTTGAGCCTCCTATACATGTCTTCATGGTCCTCACCATCCAACATGTAGAATCCTTTAGCTTCATTACTAAGAGCACCGTACCTGTTCCTTCTCATGCTTTCATTTCCAATGAATAGGTCGGTGAGAGCATCCCAAGCTTCTTTGACGGTGTTAAAGTGCTCAATGTGGGGCATGTCCTTAGGACCCACTCCCAGCTGAATCATGTGAAGAGCCGTTGCATCCAGTTGGCTATCCACAACTTCTCTTCTAGTCAAGTTGGTGGGGTCTCCAATATGAAGACCATCTTCGATAATCCTCCAAAGCTCAATTGACAAACTGCATACATGAGATTTCATTAAGAACTACCATTGGTTAAATGTAGATGCATTAAGCTTGGGTGGATCACCCCTATTGTTTATATGAGGATGAGGGATAGGTGGGTCGAGAGAATATAGGTGAGGGACCTCACTATAGTCCTCCTTACCACTTCCCTTCTTGGAGGCGGAACCATTATGTTTTTCACCTACCACTTCATCTTTCTTAGATCCGGCGTGAGCCTTATCCTTAGATAGAGGAGTGGTGGCCTCAGAGGAAGATGGAGATGGGGCTATAAATGATGTGAGGAGAGCAATTATTTACTGCATCTCCTCCATCTTGGTCTCAAAGGATTTCAACAAGGTTGTTTCCAACGTCTTGAGGTCATCCATTGTGACCTTGTCCACAGCCTCATTCCCATTTTCCTTAGTACCCATACTTCTCTTAGGATGTTAAGACCGAATAAAGAGCCGAGGCTTTGATACCAATTGAAATGGATCGTATGGGCACCTAGAGGGGGGGTGAATAGGTGCTACTTCAAATTTTAATGCTTTTTCAATTTTAGGCTTGACACAAAAGGTAAATTCTCTAGATATACTACTATGTAGAATTTCCCTATATGCAAACCTAACTACTAGATAGTAAAGGCGAGTAAAGTGAGGAACGAGGAAACCGTGATGGAGCACCACGCCACAATAGGCCTCACCCTGTTCTCCGATGGATCTTGCCACCAAAGGCCTGATCCACCTTTCCACTATTGGAACCCTTCGAGGCGGGAACCGACGCCTTTACACAACTAGCGGGGCACAACTCCACAACCAAGTTGGAGGCTCCCGTAATGACAACAAGCTGCCACAAGAACAATTGTTATCAATAATAAAACACAAGATCTAGATATTAACGAGAATACTAGATCGGGGATTATCCAAGTGAATGGAGAGGAGTTGATGCGCTTGATTCGTGATGACGATGTATGATGTCTCCTCCTTCAATTCCCCCAAATATCGAAGCCTTCGGATGGTTGAAGTGGGAGATTGTCAACACCCGGATTTTTAATCCCAGATGTCTGTTATGCCATACATCGCAATCCCGGGATTACCATTTTTTGCGAGACATAACAGATTGGATATCACGGTACATCATCCATTACAAACCATAATAAGGTCTTATACGAATAAAGGATCTCATGATCCAGTCTTAATACAACAAACACCGGAATAAAATAATAAGCGTAGCGGTGGGGTCCATCTTCAGTGTCATAGGCAATGCTGACGATGAGAGATAGTCCTAGTTGTCGTAGCCATCCTACTGTCCTTTATCTTGGTAATCCTCTTCATAGTCTGGCCACGGGAATAGTCAGGGACAAAGCCATGAGTACCCTTTAAGTACTCGCAAACTATCACTAACAGGTAGGGTAGTTCTAGTAGGAAATGCTAACTCTAAGTTTACTTACAAAGTTAAGTTTGAAACCTAAGCTAAGTTTAGAGACAAAGAAAGATAAAATAAAGTTCTAAAATCACTTGAGTTGGGTAAACTAGTTTCATAGTCACAACTCTATTGTGGTCAAGTCAAAATCATCATTCATTTCATAAGTCATTTTTGAAAACATCTGACGACGGAACAGTATGGCCACTCCAACTGTCCATGACCGCGGATGCGGCTATTCGAATAGTTTGACACTCTACAGAAGTGGTACACTTTCACCACAAAATTCGATACATCCATCAGGGATAACCCTGAATCATCATACTTAGTATGCGGATAATCAATCATAACATTTTAATTACACACCCTAGTATAAGCACCTCTCCTATGAGCTTGGCCTCCCAGGCATGGCCATCTGCCATCCTGGGCACTACATAGGTGGACAACATTAAGAGGTAGCCTCAGCTCAGACCTCTCCCGCGAGGGAACTCATACTAATGCATATAAACTTCTGGCTAAGCCTTACCCAATTCAGGTATTGTGGTTGTACAGTAAATTTAGAATGGTATCGCATCCGAACCCAACCATCAAATTTTATAAAGAGCTAAGGATCATGCCTCAACATTTTCATCATCATAAACTAGTTGTGTTTCTCAACACATGTCAAAACATCTCAATAGAATGACTCATCATTCCAAGGTTTTCATAAGTCATTTTCACCAAGTATTCCCATCTAAAGTGATCAAGTTTTTGGTTTAGCTCTAAACACTAAGTTAAGAGTGTTCACTAAAGTGGGATGCTAATATCAATCTCATTCCATAGAATGATATCTACATATAACTAGATAGGCCAAGTTTTATACTCTTTATGCTATCTATAAACAAGGTAAAGACCTTTGGTAAAGTAAAAAGTAAATCTTGTAAGTAAAGCTTGGGTAGGTATAAGTCAAAATGTATAACCAAGCATGCCTATTGCATCTTGCTTAGGTTAACTAGCTTGCAAGGATTAGCTTGCATTGTTAATGATGGCTTGCCTTGGTTGGTGCAGTGGTTGAAATTCTCTTCCTCCTCTTCTTGGTAGAACTCCTCCTCCTCGTAAGCTTGGTTGGTACTATCGTTTATAAATACATACGGGATACACAATCACCAAACAATACTTAACTAGTCTATTTAGCACACTAAGGCACACACATTTGAGGCTCTAGCATCATCACAATCATCACAAGATTTAATGAACTAGTTTCATTTATTTTATTTAAGAAAAGTAATTTCTACTCATTGAAAATAATTAAGATTTAATATTCTCCAATTAAAATATGGGATCATGTGGACACATGTCATCACCACATATTATAGCACATGGGAATGTGATTTACATGTTGGATCAAATTTTATAAAGTTCAAGACTAATATTTAATGATTTAAAGTGACTAAAAATGCCTATATAGCATTATTTTGGTACTAGTCCAAAGTCACTGCATGCAAACTTCACTATTATTACATATTCAGATAGGTATGGTAAAATGTGATTTTTGAGAGTTGGAATCAACTCAAAAGCTATTATGGTTGATTTTAGATTTTTTTTTGAATATGAACAAGTCTCTGTCTTGTTATTTTTACTAGGAGAGATCTCTAAATCTAATTGATTTAAATCCAACGGTCTTGGATAGATATTTCAATTACCTTTCCAACAAAATTGGAATCACCAAATTTGGATTTGTAAAACTCTTTGAATTAATTTTCAAACTAAAGGACAGAATCTAGTTTAAGTCTAAAAAGAAAAAGATCTATTTGAATCTACTGTGTTGCGCGGGAACACTAATGGGCCGGCCCAGTTTCACTCTGCGACACAGAGGACAGCTGACAGGGGGTCCCACATGTTAGTGTCTCTTAAAACGTGAAGCGGTACGGGGCGCTGTGGACCGCATGATTAGAACTCGGATCAACGGCTCACGGTCATCGTCGACGACGGATAGGTCGCCGGCAAGACGGAAACCGAGCGGCACTGTGGGGGTGCAGTGGGGGCATACCAGGGCTCTAGCTAGCTTGGCGATGGGGGCGTTTGAACAAGGAGACAATGGCGGACTCAAGCGAGGTCGCGGTAGCTCCGGGGGTGGACGAAATCGACGAGAGCTTCTCCTCCTCTACTGCGGCTAACTCCGGTGAAATTCCGGCGCCTGGCTGCTCGAGCGGCTTCGGCTAGAGGTGGGGAATGATTAGTGGTGAGAGGGGAGCTGAGTGGTATGAGGAATTGGTACTGGGGAGGGCTCTTTATATAGGCTCAACGAGGGGACCGAGAGGGCGAAAGCGAGCTTGTCGGTGACGACGATACATGACACTAGCGGCATGGGCGGTGTAGGCAGATGATGGGCGGTTCCCTGGCGGTCAGCTATGGCTTGATGGTGATGCTAGGGGCGATGGAAAACGGTCGGGAGCGTCTGGCGCTCTGCACGGCAGAGGCGGTGCTCAACGTGGTTCACGGCGGTTGTGGGTCACGCGGCGGGAGAAGGGCGTGTCTGATGAGGTGCTGGGTTTATGGCGGAGCAACACACGCGAGCTGGGAGCAAGGCGCGGCTTGTGCGGCTCTGTTGGGGACGGCGCTCTGGCGTGCGTTGTGCATGGCGCAGAGGCTATGGGCGCGAACGATTGGAGGTGGTCCAGGGACTGGCTGCGCTCGGGGAAGGGACCGTGGGCGGCGGTGCTACCACGCCTACCTCCCTGGAGCAGCGGAAGAGGGCGGGGTTGTCTCCTGTGAGCTGCCCGTGCTCGACCGACGGGCATGGCGTTGGGGTGGTGCGGCACTGGTGTCCTAGGCCAATTGGTAGGTCTTTGATGGCCTGGTTGGGGCTTGGGGAGACAAGGAAGGTTAATGGTGATCAAATGGCTCGACTTTAATCAAAACAATATTAGTTAAGCAGGTTTGATTCAGATCATAAGGTGTTCGACACAATGACCGCATGAAGAAAACTTTTGAATTTTGAAATGATTTTTGGTGGAGTTGTTGATCTTAAGCTTGAGCATCTCTGGTTGCTGGGATTTGTCAAATTTAACTTATTTGAGTGGTTTTTGAAAAAGTGGGATCTAGATACCTACACTTGATTCTATTTTCAAATGTCCTTTAAAATTAGAGTTTGAATGTTTTTGGAAGATCAGAAAGTGGGCCTTGATAGATCATTACTTGTACTAGCAAGGGGTGCAAAGAGTTAGAATTATTTCTGTTTGAAATTGAGTTCTAGGAACACCCAAAGTGACCTAGTTGATTAAAATGTCAAAAGTGACCATTTCTATTTATTAATTCTATTTGATTTCTTTTTCTTTGGATTTTACTTGGGAATGATCTAGATGATGTGGAATTCACCTTAGAGTCATTTTACAACCATTAGAACAAACAATCATGGCAATTCAAATCAATTCCATATTAATGCAACACACATATGCATGCTTAAATCTTTTAATGATAAAAAGATTTTGTTAACCCTGAATTGAGTGATTTGGATCTTGATTAACCTTGCTTAAAGATTTGGGATGTTACAGAGATCTAGGGAGAGAGCTTTTGCAACAGGTCTAATCTTTTTCGAATGAACCAAGAGGTCTGACAGGAGGGGAAGACGTTGCTTTTGTACCCCCTGTCCAGATGGAGCCGTTGGAGCTTTTTGGGGCCGGATTATCCGGCTTAAGTGAGTGCCGGATTATCCGGCCTGGGGAAAACTCTGCCCCAGCCTCAGACTATCCCGGGGAAACTCCGCCCCTAGTCTGAGAGTCGCGTTCTGCCTGCCTTTGCACTTCTCCTAGTGGCCGGATTATCCAGCCCAAGGTGAGGGCCGGATTATTCGGCAGGGGAAGAAAAATCCGCCCCACTTTGGATTGTTCGGGGGAAAATTCGCCCCCAGTCTGAGACTCGCGTCATGCCAGTCTTTGCCAAGATAGTCAGACCGGATTATCCGGCCCTTGATGGGGGCGAATAATCCGGCCCCCAAACACCAAAAACACTTCCCTACACACTTAGCACACATGTGAAAACTCCACGATATTATTATCTAACACACAAAACACAGGGAATCATGAAATGTTCTTTCACATTGTCCCTCACCTCTCAAAATAAATAAAAACTCTGTTTACCCATGTTTTTATGAAAATACTCTATTATATGGTCTTATAAATTGAGATGCCAGGAGTATTGTCCTTTTATATTTTATAGGAGCTAATCATAGACACACAAAATATGTTTAAGAAGACTAATACATAAGTTATAGTACTAATAAAAATTTAATAATATTTTTTCTATAAATATCTTTATTGTAGTGACAACACACTCAGTTTACGTTATATATATCTATCTACTAATTTACGTGGTGGTATGTTCGTCAACGGGAAAATTTCCGTCTGCCATGAAAAGACGGTTTTGCCCCTAACTGTTTGGTATATTTACATGGTCTGGCACCGTTGAGTGAATACGCAACCGAAGACACGGAGCTGCCCAAGGGCCCATCGGGCGACTGGCACCCGAGCCCTCTGTCCTCTCGCTCCCTCTCCACGTCTCCCGACCCACATCTGTCTCGGGCTAGCTACCCACATCTGTCTCGGGCTAGCTCGGGTAGGGTGAGTTGGGCACTGCTGTCGTCTTCCTTGTTGACGGCGAGCTCCGGCGCCGCTGCTAGCAGCCCCCTTTCCCTCCGCCATATCCCTCCACATGAGCTCCACCACGCCTCCCTCTACATTCATGGGAGCTCGACCACAACGACCGGCCGCCGCAGCAGCTCGACCACGACGTCCGGCCGCTGCAGGAGCTCGACCACGATGACCGGCCGCCTCCCGACCGCCCCCTCCACCGGCTTGTTCCTTTACGGCACCTCCCGAGCCACATACCTCCACCACTCCACCCCTAGATGGCTGGATACAGATCGGCGCAAGGTCCATGTTGGTATCCACAAGAAGGTCACCAAGGAGGACGCCATGAAGTTGTATCTATCCATCTTTGTTCATTTGTTGTTAATTATATCTCCAATTGCTGGTGGATAATTGATCAATTGACCTTTGCCAGTTCAGTCCTGAATGGATTGTTCATATAACTCGATTTGTCTTCAAGTACAGATGCCAATCGCAGATCTTATGTTTGATCCTATGTTGTTAATCCCGTACCCCCCTCGACTCCTCATCGCCAGCCGAGCGGTGGCTTTGGCGCTGCCTTCAACCCCCACGCCTCTCCTACATGACCAGGCACCCGCGAGGGAGCGAGGGATCGAGGAGGCTGCCATGAGATACCTCGCCGAGGGTGGATTGCTGTGCTGAAATTAAACTTGGGGAACAAGGGGGGAAAGGAAGCAGCAGTGTTCGGTGGGGAGCATTAGGGTGGTTAGCAGACGAGATTCAGAGATGTATTCGCTTTGTATGTGCTGCAATTTGTCAGGCTGTGTGCGGTACGGATTAAACCTGTATAAAACAAATGATTTGTAGAGAAATATGGCATCATATGCATGGAAAACAACAGTATGGAGTCATGGGAAATATCTACTTTAACGCACTGAAACTGCAAGGGAGTTCCTACTTATTAGACTGTTGATCTGCATCTAATCACACCGCACCTAAACTTTTCTGTAAAATTCCTCGGTCGAGCAAGGCAGCACCTGCTTGCCGTGTGTGCATGGGCAGGATAAATGCTGACGCGTATGTGGGGAACAGAG
Source organism: Avena eriantha (assembly GCA_910589775.1). Lineage (NCBI taxonomy): Eukaryota > Viridiplantae > Streptophyta > Magnoliopsida > Poales > Poaceae > Avena > Avena eriantha. The sequence goes on along the minus strand of OU342746.1, from coordinate 50,188,189 downwards.
CAGCTTGGTTCAGAGGAAAGCAAGGTCCACATAGGTTCAGAGCAAGCTGAAATGTATTTTAATTTCTGAATGTGCAACAAGCTCTGTTTCTCTAAGCAACTTTGTTGTGCCCATGAGTATTCTTCACGACAATTTCTATGCGAGACCACTCCATGCCCAAAATTTTCAGTCTACACGACGTCATGTACATATTACAGAGGCGTCCCACAGATCGTCTCCACACCGTCCGGTTGCGACGACACGGCAAAAATGGGCATGTGGTCAATATGGCTGGGACCTAGAGTGCAGTCGGACAAATCTCCTCACGCTAGATGGCTTATTGGAGGCAGTGATGTTGGAGATCATGAACAAGGATAATAAAGTGTTTTCACGAAGTGATCGAAGTTCAGCTTGCCACGGGTCATGTGCTGCATGTGCTGCTCGTGAGGCGCGGCTGCTTCCTGTGCTCCGGCCTGGACATGACACATGGCCGGTTGCGGATGACGGCAGCCGTCATTTGCGATCGTGTTGGAGGAGGGACGCGTTAGTGCGATACGTGGCGACGCATAGGAGGAGGAAGAAGAGGCCAAGAAAGAGATATCTGTACAGTTATAACCACTATTATTCTGTACAAAAGCACATACATTTAAGGATTCATGACATTCGGATCTATTGTGTACATATTTAAATAAAATGTTGTCTTATTTGATTTAGTGGACCACCGCTTCATGCCAGTATATATATATATATATATATATATATATATATATATATATATATATAAAATATTCTGCGCACCACGGAGGAGGCGATCGAGTGAAAAAACAGAAAAGTCCGTCCTAATCCCCGCGATAAACACGACACGGCACCACACCTTTCCCTTCGTCCTCTGCTAGCTCGTGCCGGCGATTGGTGCCGCCCTGCACACCCTGCCTCGGGCGACGGCGCGGCCCGGCGATACCTGACTCCGGCGACCAGGGCGCCCCACCCGCACTCCCTCCGGCGACCAGTGTGCCCCTCCCCCCGTTCTGTTCTTCCTCCGGCAACCGGCACGGCCCCGCGCACCCTGGCCCCAGCGACCTGCACGGCCCCCGCACGTGCTCCCTCCGATGAGCGGTGCCGCCCAGCAGATCCTCCCTCCGGCGACAACATGCTTTACCTGAGCCGGAACACTCAGAGCTCGCTCCACACTGTTCATGGCGCTCCGGTGTATGTCCTGCAGGTTGACGGCGAAACAGCCCAATAATTCGTTGCAGCGAGCAAGCAGAGCTTGTCGTATGCGTGCTTGTCTGGATTTGGGGCAGCTCCTTCGCGCGGCCAGTAATGGCGGACGGTCGCGGTTGGTAGTAGGTGAGCAGGGGGAGACGGCAAGGCCCGTCCCGTGGCCTGGACGGCACGCGTGGCCGTGTTCGCGCTCGCGCCGAGCATGGCGGCGGTCTCTTGTATAGGTTCCGACTTTCACAAATTGCTGGCTCTCGGGAAGCGGTGGATACAGATCCGGACCTAAACATTTTGGCTCCATATGATCCAGTTTCTTGGAACTTTTAGACGAAAAAAACATTCAGTATTTTATAGGCATGATATGCAGAAGAGCTGCAAGCCTGCAAGCCAAAAGAGGGAGGAAATGCTTTGACAGTTTTTGCGATTCAATAATTTCGGCGACCATGAATTATTACGTGCTCCTGACTTAGATTCATCTATATATGAATGTATCTAGTCAGGTTTTTAGTGCTAGATACACTTGTATCTAGATAAATTTAAGTCAACTAATATATGTTTCTACCAAGAAGTACAATTTAGTAATTCTAGGAAGCACAAATATTCATACACGAAGTCGCTGAATTTAGGAAGCACACAGAAACATCTTGCCGCCGCCCAGACTGTCGCTTTTCTCGCTGGTCCCCGACTCCACCTCCTGCGCAATCCCGAGCACGCCCATGACCTCCCGCTACCTCGCCGGTGAGAAGGGGTGGCCCGATCTTCTCGTTGAGCACGTCGTAGATGACGGTGGATGTAATGGAGATAACCTGTGGGATGTTGTGAATCACCGGCTGCTCCCCCGTTGCTAATGCAACAGATCTCAACCCAGATGATATTCGCAACTTCACACACTTGCGCATGTGGCTGCCGACCACGAAGCAGTTTGCAATCTACCAATTCCCAATAGAACAGCAGAAAACACGAGAACTTTCAGTAGAAAACTCCAGATCGAATCAAAGTGGAGGTATGGTAGATATTCCTGATCGAATCAAAGAGGAACATATAATTTCATATGAATGCTTGCAGCAGTTCAACGAAACAAGTATTGGTTTAATCTAAACATGGTCTAACCCTAATTGCGGCGCTGTGAGGATACTTAAAGAGGTTGGGGCGAGCTCCCCACAAACCAGGCCTAAAACCAGCATTATTTTGGTCCAAACAAACCCGGTTCGACTCAAATTGATACATACCGACCCATAGATAGGTTCGGCCTAATTGGCGCGCAGGCCAAACATCATGGAACACCTCAAACGTGTATTTCCTAGTGCGCCTGCCTCTCTCTCCTCCCTCGCGCACACATTGGTGATCAACATGTCTGGTTCCCCTTGATGCATCTCTTCTCCTCGCGCAATGCTTGTGTTATCAACAAACCTAGTAATCACACACAGTGCAATAACTTAGGTAGTATAAACTTCCGATTATCACAAACATTAATTCCAACTAGGAAAGAATTAACCTTATATAAATTACTGGTTAGGCTTAATATTTCCTTCCAGCTGAGACAATGAGAATCATCATATTCATAGAATATATCCTCATCATCCTCCCTTTCTTCATGAAAAACCGTCATCGGCTTTGGATAAGCTGAAAATAGAAGAAACAAAAAGAACAACATGTACACAGAATAGATGTATTTATAACTCATGATATCAGTTTTAGAAAACACAAAGAATATTCCCAAATGACAATATGCAAACATGTAACACTACTTGATATCTGGAAGAAGTGACCATTGCATCAAATAGTAACCATAATTGTAGATATAAGTGAAGTTCATATAGTCAGGATCACAAAGAAAAACACATATGTATATATTCTTATTGTTCAGTATCAACTCTAGTGTTTTTACAGATGATCTATGATCAAATTTCATGGTAGCCAAATCAACCCAACTCATAAAATGCAAATCATTAGAAAGTGGATACCATGCTTCAACTGCACTACTTTGATATGTATAACAAGTACATAACCAAACAGTGGTGCAATCAGTTTTATGTTCAGTATTATACCCAGTATGTAATAAGCAACTTATTTTGCAAATATAAGTGAAGCAAAAATCAGTACAACTAGGCATCAATGTGTGGGACAGACAACAAGAATATGATAAATCCCATCCAATTCTAGAAAAAACCGACCCAACCAACATAGGTAAAGTTACTTTTGTTGGCTGCTCAATATCAACTAGAGCAGAATGTATATTCATACTATCTAGAACATGAGCTACTGTCCCAAAACAATCAGAAATTCACATATTGTATACTTGACTAAAAACATTAAGATCGAAATCAGCAAGTCCATCACAAGTAATGCATATGTGATCCACCAGAAAACAATCATTCATGCTATATTCACCACTTAGATGAAAAATGAAACAAGAAGCATAGGTGCTAGAATTCAGATATAAAATTTCAGAAATCTTATTCAAAGCACAATGCAATCTAATAGGTTCATTTAGCATAATAGAATATAAAATATCAGAAGGTGGAATACGAGCAAGAACTTCCTTATGTGTAATCACTACTACATGATTAAAATTCAGATTTTGCAAAGCATCACATGGTGCTAAATTTTTTGTGCCTGTCAAGTCACAACAATCAACTAGCAAAGGAATAGACTGACCGAATGCCTCATTGGCTGGTTGTAGACCCAAATCATTACCATTATCAATGTCATACTCCTCAGATATAGTAGGTACTAGAACCTCTTTCTCAAATGATGATGCAGCTTGTACCATTTGTTGCTCCCTTTCTTCAAAAGCAACCTGCATATCACAAGACACAACACTAGGAGTAGAGATGATCATGTTAGTAGAAACCTCATAAGTCTCATCAACTCCCACTTTTAGTTTTTTTGGATCAACATGGAGTTTTATTATGGTGGTTGTAGGTGGACGTAAGTTTTGACACCTAATCTCCTGAAATTGCTTAATGGTACTAGGTGCTAACCACGTGTGCTTCCTATTCCAAAATATGAAAGGATCAGAATAACCACTATCAAAAACAACCTGAAATTGATCACACCAATGTTTTTCCAGCATAAGATGGCAGGAATTAAACGCTCTGGGAACTACATCACACCGAATATATTCAGTATGGCCATAAATGGTGAGAGGAAGCAGTGTGTACCGACTAACTTGTAGTGCATGATTAGAAGTGGCTAGCAAATATGGAAAAGTTTTGAATATGTATGCAACTGTAGCTTTTCAACAACCTCAAAACTAACCAAGTTCATTAACGAACAATTATCAATGGTAATAGCAGCATGTCTACCACTGATGTCTGCCGTGAAGTGGAACAAACCCGAAGTAGGCGTCACTCCAGCATCCTCCTCCCAAAAAAGAGTTGCTGCAAAGAAACTGCAATGGTAATGGAAACCTCAAAGAATCAGTTTCCATTGTTAGTCAATACAAAGGATGTGGTAGCAAAGCATATATATGGTGGCAACTCTTAACTCACTCAAAACTGAAAAGACTGTAGATCTTACCATTTCAAAGTGAATTAGGATAGCTTACCAACTTGTATGAGCAGCACGTGCATGGATGTGACGAAACGAATACCGAGGGCAAAAACTATCATACGACAACCAGGGGTATAAAGTGGAGCTTGGTATAGATACCTAACAACACCAATTCAGAAATCCTAGTGCTGATCGTATGACACAGACTCACGGAAACACACACGGTGGAGATAAATGGGGCAATTGCAACTATGAAAAAGAGCACAAGAATTGAGGTATGTCGGAGTAATGCTCGTGTTGCAATGCACAAGGAGAGACGCTAGCAATGTCTCAACGAAACGGGCACAAGATTGCTAAACTGAGCAGCCCGCAAAGCACTAAGCACGCTAGTCTCGTAGGATAGTTTTAGACACCAAGAAAGGCTAACTAAGACTCACAAAGATAGATGCTATGTGAAATCAGTAAAAAAATAATAAAAAATAATAAAATTTGACCTGAGAATTGGTCTCTGTCACGGCAGAAAAAAAGGGTCAAAATTCTGCCGCGGCAGGAGCTCGGCAGGAAAAAATATCTCGTACGATGACAGGTTTGTCTGTGGCGAGGGGTCCGATTTTTTTTTCTTTTTCGATTTTTTTTCTTTAGCTTTCACGTACGATCACGGAAGGGTCTAGGGTCAGGCGTGAGGAAGCGAACGGAACTTTTTTCCTCGCGAGTGCATGCTCACGTACCTGTCTGCGATCTTTCTTTTTCACGTACCTTAATTCAGGGACGCAGGTGGAGATCGATCAGTTTTTTTTTTTTGGGTTGAAGCAAGACTCACGTGCATGATTAGGACCCGATCGGCTGTTCTTTTTTTTTTCTTAACTCCAACCGATCTACAAACTCCAATCTAAAAGATAAAATAGATCTAGTAGATCTAAAGCTCAAGAACACAAGAAATAGTCTAGGGACTCCGACGATGCAACAAAAACAGATTAAATCTAGACAAAAACTACGACTCGGATTTAGAAGAAAGGCTACACAAAAGGATTACGACCAGCGACTAGAACTCACGAACAGTTGGCTATGGCAAACCTATGACCCCTAATATTTTTGTATGCCTTTTTTGTATAGGACAAAAAAACTAATATGTGGGATGAATTGCTCACCGAGTAAACTTGAGAATCTGATACCAAGATGATAAGGGGTGGCCCGATCTTCTCGTTGAGCACGTCGTAGATGATGGTGGATGTAATGGAGATAACTTGTGGGATGCTGTGAATCACCGGCTATTCCCCCATTGCCAAAGCAACAGATCTCAACTCAGATGGTATTCGCGACTTCACACACTTGCGCACGTAGCCGCCGACCACGAAGCGGTTTGCAATCTACCAATTCCTAATGGAACAGCAGAAAACACGAGAACTTTCAGTAGAAAACTCTAGATCGAATCAAAGTGGAGGTATGGTAGATATTTCTGATCGAATCAAAGAGGAACATATAATTTCATATGAATGCTTGCAGCAGTTCAACGAAACAAGTATTGGTTTAATCTAAACATGGTCTAACCCTAATTGCGGCGGCTGCGGGGATACTTAAATAGGTTGGGGCGAGCTCCCCACAAACCAGGCCCAAAACCAGCCTTATTTTGGCCTAAACTAACCCGGTTCGACTCAAACTGATACATACCGATACATAGATGGATTCTGCCTAATTGGCGCGCAGGACAAACATCATGGAACACCTCAAACGTGTATTTCCTAGTGCGCCTGCCTCCCTCTCCTCCCTCGCGCACACATTGGTGATCAACACGTCCGGTTCCCCTTGATGCATCTCTTCTCCTCCTCGCGCAATGCTTGTGTTATCAACAAACCTAGTAATCACACACATTGCAATAACTTAGGTAGTGTAAACTTGTGATTATCACAAACATTAATTCCAACTAGGAAAGAATTCACCTTATATAAATTACTGGTTAGGCTTAATATTTTCTTCTAGCTGAGACAATTAGAATCATCATATTCATAAAATATATCCTCATCAGCCGGCGAGAAGGTCTCCAGAACGGAGGGGAAGCCGACAGGCCGCTCTTCACAGGGATGGGGAACGGATGTCAAACCGACAGAGCCACGCCAAGGCTCTCCAGCATCGTCCCAAGGACTTCCGCCACCTCGTGCCCCATCCCTGGCATCGCTTCGATGCACCACGTCGCCTGGCTACAGGCCTGCAACACTGACTACTCAAAGCTCCAGCCCAACGACACCGTTTCTGATTCATTCTTCTCCACCACAGCAACCTCTTGGCACCGCCGCAAGTTCCCTATCTATTGCTATTCATGTGCGGTGGTGGGTTATTCTACATTTATTGTTTTTATTGCTATTTAATTTTAAAAACTATTGCTACAGCCATATTACAAGGAAATTCAAATTAAGAAAATACACCACAAAACTTTAAAAAATAACACAAAGCTACCGTAAAACCTACTGAAACTAGATAACACAAAGCTACACATGCCTCATAGAGTGAAGTTCAAATAAGAAACTAGATATTGTAGGAATACAAAATGGTCTATCATGCAGCATCGACGCTAATGTGTCGACATGTACTAAGTGAGAAATTAAATCTAAGTCTTGTTTGCATAATGATATATAAGTTGGGGTCTTAACACCACCCACCCCAACCCTAAGTCATCGTACGCACGTTCAACATAACACTATAGGCCAACGACTCGGGTTTGTCGCCCGTCGCTGCTAACACGACGTACGGGTGACGAAGTCTCGAAAGGGTGTTATGGTACCAGGATATGTCTCTCGTCGACGCTACCATGTCGACGGCGATGAAGCATCGGTACCCTAACATCTAAGGCTACTTTGTCTATATAAACTTAGACTACCGAGTCCATAAAAAAGAGGAAGTGCAGAATAAAATATTAGAGAAGCACAAAGGAGGTTAACAGGCATTACAGGTGCACCATAGAGAGAAGTTGAAAGAGCATGTGGGCCCCCATATGTGGTTTTGGTAATTAATGACAATCTTTATGGACTAATGTGTGCACTAAGTGTCACTTATAGGATTTGTCCATTGGCATCGCTTGGAGCATGTGTTGGCTTTAAGGTCGATGAAATGAAGAAGAAGATGCATTGTGGAAGCTCAATATGCGCCATTCCTAGAAGATCTCATGTTTGGTGCTTGCCATCCTCGGTGTTTATGGATCGATGAAGACAAGGCCAAACGATGCTCAAGGCAAAGGTATTCTTGATAGGTTTTCCTTTTATTGGTCTCGTGTTGACTGGGTTTAGGATAGATAGTCGTACTATCAAGAGAGGCTCTCGAGTGAGTATCTCGAGCATATCGTTCAGAGAGAGCTCAAACGTTTGCATACTTGCATCATCGTTTTTGGTTATTTTGTCTTATCCATGTGAGGATATACAGGTTGTGGTAATCTTCATAACAAGCTCTTGTTCATCAAAATCGGATCTCCCTTTTATATCGTGTTGCGATTTTGATCTTGGCGGTTTTCCGAATTCTCACCAAGTGAGGTATCTCACATTATACTACTTGATACATTCTCACTTGGTGATATCCAATATTTCAACCACAATTGGAATCGGGTCAATCAGAGTTACCAATCAAAAGTTATCGCCGCTGCAATATTTTCCTTATGTTTTGAAAAAGAAAAAAGGGGTTTTCTGGTTTTGGGCCGTCCGGTACTACCGGACTCGGTACCAGACACATCTGGTCACAGCCCGATCTTCTCTGCCTAGCCCAGTTGCTCCAACCGGTAGCACCGGCCCAGCGCGGTGGTTCCGCCCAGGCGGGCCGGTACTACCGGGCCGCCCAGCCTCTCCCTGGCCTGCTTGCCCCATCTCCGTTTCCCTCGCCATGTGTGCTCGCCTCGCGCGGCTGCGCTGCCCCACTCCCTGGCCCAGCCGCCCTTGCCCCGTGCGCTTGCTTCGCTGGCCCAGCAGCCGCTGCTCCCTCCCACGCTGCGCCAGCCCCGATCCCCTGCTCGCTGCTCTCGCCCGCCCGCCTTTTCCCCCTCCCCCCACTCGCTAGATGCTCGCCCGCTTGCTGGGCCAGCCCAGTCGCTCGCCGTACCGCCGCCGCTCGCCGCTGGCTGCGCCTCGCGCTGCTCTCTCCCGCTTTCGCTGCGCGCGCTGCCAGGCCTTGCTCTGCCACCGTTGACCGCGCTGTGGTCGCTCGCTGCTGCTCTTTCTCTGGTTCGACCTGGGGCTGGCTCGGTCGGTGCGGTAGTACCGGTTGGGCCCGATACTAGCGGCCCACCCAGGCCAAAATCGCCCCAACAGCCAGATTTTGGCTTTGTCCTATAAAAGGCTTTCTCTCTCTTTTTCTTAGGTGGTTCTTCCTCTAATATTTTCTCAAGCCCTTGCTTCACTCTCTCTACTCTCTTGCTTGATTAATCTCTTCCCCTCCAATGATTCTTGTCCATATTTGAGGGAAAGATAGAGGAGATCTAGATCTATGTTTTAACCAAACAAAATCACCTCTTTGTGAGTGAATCTTTGGGATCTAGATCTTTGGGGCTTTTTGTGATCCCCTTTTGTGTTCTTCCTCTCTTGTTCCCCCAAGTGCTTTAGTAGCCTTGTTGGAACTTGAGAGTGAAGATTTGGGGCATCTTTGTGGTATTCTTTCCTTTTGCATTTGGTGCATCGGTGTGTGTTCTCTCCGGAGGATTTGTTCGGTGATATTCATTGAAGCTTGTCCCTCTTGGGTTCTTGGAACCCTAGACGGCTGTGTGGCCTTTGTGGCGTGTTCTTGGGGTCTTCAATTGAGTTGTGAAGCTCCCCCAAGATAGAGGCCTTGGTGGCGATTATTGGGAGCCTCCAATTAAGTTGTGGAGATAGCCCCAATCTTGTACGGGTTCGGTGACCACCCTTAAGTGTCCCATAGTGGAACGGGTGCTTCCCGCGTGGTGGGTGCTCGGGAGAATAGGGTGAGGCCTTGGTGGCGTTGGTGGTCTTAGTACCGCCCACCCCTCCAACGAGATGTACTCCCTTGTTGGGAGGAACTCGGTAAAACATCGTCGTCCCCGCGTGCCTCGGTTATCTCTATACCCGAGCTCTTTACTTATGTACTTCACATTGTGATAGCCATTGTGCTTGAAGTAACTATCTTGCTATCGCATTGTTGCTTGTATTGTCTAGCATAAGTTGTTGGTGCACATAGGTGAACCTTAGTATATCTAGGCTTTGTGCTTAACAAAATAAAACGTTAGTTTTATTCCGCCATTGTTAAGCCCATCTCGTAGAAGTTTTTAACCTCCTATTCACCCCCCCCTCTAGGCGGCATCCGTGATCTTTCAGAAGTTCAAATATAAAACAGAGGAAGTGAAGACTACAACAGGTGGGAAGCACAAAGGAGTTTAACAGGAAGTACAGGTGCCCCACAGATGGAAGTTCACATATGAAACTAGATATTGGGGATATAAATGGTCTACTATGCAGCGTCGATGCTAACGCGTCGACATGTACCAAGTGAGATATTAAATCTAAGTCTTGTTTGCATAATAATATATAAGTTGGGGGTCTTAGCACCACCCACCCCAACCTTAAGTCGTCGTGCGCATGCTCAACACAACACTATGGGCCAACGCCTCGGCTTCATCGCCCGTCATCGTTACGCGCCGTACGGGCGACGAAGCCTCGAAGGGCATTACGGTACCGAGGCTACATTGCTCGTTGATGCTACCACATCGACGCTACCGCTTCCACGGCGATGAAGCATCGGTACCCTAACACCTAAGGCTACCGCATCTACATAAACTTAGACTACCGAGTCCATAAAAAAGAGGCAGTGCAGAGTAAAACATTGGAGAAGCATAGAGGAGGTTAACATGCAGTACAGGTGCACCACAGAGGGAAGTTCAAATATAAAACAGAGGAGGTGAAGACTACAACAAGTGGGAAGCACAAAGGAGTTTAACAGGAAGTACAAGTGGCCCACAGAGGGAAGTTCACATATGAAACTAGATATTGGGGGATACAAATGGTCTACTACGCAGCATCGATGCTAACGCGTCGACATGTACCAAGTGAGATATTAAATCTAAGTCTTATTTGCATAATGACATATAAATTGGGAGTCTTAGCACCACCCAACCCTAAGACGTCGTGCGCGTGCTCAACACAACACTATGGGTCAGCGCCTCAACTTCGTCGCCCCATTACTGACGCGTCGTACGGGCGACGAAGCCTCGAGGGCATTAGGGTACCAAGGCTGCATCGCTCGTCGACGCTACCGCGTCGACGGAGATGAAGCATCGGTACCCTTACACCTAAGGATACCGCGTCTACGTAAACTTAGGCCACCGAGTCCATAAAGAAGAGGAAGTGCAGAATAAAACATTGGAGAAGAACAGAGGAGGTTAACAGGCAGTACATGTGCACCACAAATGGAAGTCAAATATAAGACAGAGGAAGTCAAGACTACAACAGGTAGAAAGTACAAAGTAAGTTAACATGAAGTACACATGCCACACAGAGGGAACTTCAATTTTAAAACAGAGGAAGCGCAACTACAACAGGGAGGAAGCACATAAGAACTTAACAGACAGTACACATGCCCCAGAGGGAAGTTCAAATATGAAACTAGATATTGGGGGATACAAAATCGTCTACCGTGTAGCGTCAATGCTAACGCGTCGATAGGCACTAAGTGAGAAATTAAATCTAAGTCTTCTTTGCATACGATAAATAAGTTGGGAGTCTTAACACCACCGACCCTCAACCCTAAGTTGTCGTGTGCGTGCTCAACACAACACTATGGGCCAACACCTCGGGATTGTTGCCCGTCGCCGCTAACATGGCGTATGGGTGACGAAGCTTCGAAGTGGTGTTAGGGTACTGAGGATACGTCTCTCATCGATGCTACCGCGTTGACGATGACGAATCATCCATACCCTAACACCTAAGGCTACCGCGTCTATGTAAACTAAGACCACTAAGTACATAAAAAGGAGTGCAGACTACAACAATAAAGAAACACAGAGAAAGCTAACAGGAAGTACATGTGCCACATAGAGGGAAGTTCAATTTAAAATAGAGAAGCGCAAAATATAACAAGGAGGAAGCATAGAGGAAGTTAAGAGGTAGTACACATGGCCTAAAGAGGAAAGTTCAAATATGAAACTAGATATTGGAGTGGGGGAATACAAAATCCTTTACCATGCAACGTCGACGCTAACACGTTGACAGACACTAAGTGAGAAATTAAATATAAGCCTTGTTTGCATAACGATATATAAGTTGGGGTCTTAACACCACCCACCCTCAACCCTAAGTCGTCATGCGCATGCTCAACACAACACTATGGGCAAACGCCTCGGCTTCGTCGCCCGTCGCCACTAACGCGACGTACGGGTGATGAAGCCTCGAAAGGATGTTAGGGTATCAAGGATACGTGTCTCGTCGACACTACCGCGTCGATGATGACGAATCTTCGGTACCCTAAAACCTAAGGCTACCGCGTCTACGTAAACTAAGACCACTAAGTACATAAAAAGGAGGAAGCGTAGAGTACAACAATAAAGAAATACAGAGAAAGCTAACATGTAGTACATGTGCCACATAGAGGGAAGTTCAATTTAAAACAGAGAAGCATAGACTACAACAGGGGAAAGCACAGAGGAAGTTAACAAGTAGTACACATGACCCCCTAGAGGAAAGTTCACATATGAAACTAGATATTGGAGGGGGGATACAATTGGTCTACCATGCAGCTTCGACGCTAACGTGGATTGCTATAAAAAAGATGAAATATTTGAAAAATAATAAATCAGTCTGTAAACTAGAGGAAGTGCACAATTTGACTTTAGGAAGTATGAATGTATAATTCAAGAAGTACAAATACTAGTCGAGAAAACTTCGGACAACTGCTTCTAAACCATAAGAAATTTGGAACGAGCGAACAGTAATTTCAAATCTGATTCTAAACCACAAGGAATTTGGGAAAACATTCTGAACAAAAAGGTTGCTCCTACTTCATAGCTTTCCAACGTCATATCATTTGTATCATTCCGAAAAACGGTTTAGAAATAATCGAACAAATATTGTCCGCTTGTTTTAAATAGATCCGAATTTTAGTATTTTCAAAATTATTCTAAAACCGTATAGAATTTAAAAAAATTTAAAAACAAAAAAGTTGCACCATTTCAATATCCTTCCAATGGTATATTATTTGTATCATTTGGGAAAGGGATTAGAAAACCGGAGTAAAAGTTCGTTATCTTTCCATATAGATGTATTTCGTATTTTCCAAATTAACTTCAAACCATATAGAATCTTTGAAAAGTTTGAAGATAAAAAAGTTGCGGTTTTCGGCAATCTTTTCAATGGCATATCATTTATACAATTTTGATTAACAGTTGAGGAACTAAAAGTAAAATGTGTACTTCGAACAAATGGGCAGTTCATAAAATTCAAATGAGAAGTTCAATACTGTCATCCAGGAAGTACAACTATTAACAACGGGAAGTGCAGTCTGGTGCGTAGAATAATATTCTGCAACAGGAAGTGCAGTCTGGTGCACAGAATAATATTCTGCAACTGGTTGTATAGGATAAGACTATTCACGAACCCCCCTTAAGAGATTCCTATATAACCTTATTCAGCAACCCCCAACCTAACTACCTTCTTCTTCGTGATCCTCTCCCCCGCGCATCATCAGGCCCATCTCCCTGCCCCAACGGGCCCCCGCGCCCGCCGGCCACCCTCCTCCCCCCGCGCGTTGCTCCTCCCTCCTCCCGCGCGTCGTCGGCCTCCTCCACCCCGGGCGCCACCATGCCCCTCCACGCGCGCCGCTGGTCTCCTCCGTCTCGGGCGCTGGCGTGCCCCTCCTCCCCACGTGTTGCCAGCCTCCATTGCGCCCTACTCTCCATGCACCGTCGGCCTCCTCCGCCCCGCCCCCACCCTCGTGCCGCCAGCCATCTCCCCTGCGCGCCGTCGTGCCCTCCTCCCGCGCGTTGTTGGCCTCCTCCGCCCCCGCCCCGCGCCGCCTTGCCATAGATCCACACCACTGCCACTACCTGAAGCTACCTCCGGGCAATCCGCACCACTGGTGCCTCATCTGTGGAAGTTAACTTGCATTCCGCACCACTGGTGCCTCATCTGTGGAAGTTAACTTGCATACACGAAGTTAACTTGCATACACGAAGAAGTTAAAAGGGCCACAGAAGTTAACAAGTGCATCGGGCAGAAGATAATTCGCACACACAGGGAAGTAAATGAAGGCCGTGGAAGTTAAGTTGCGCAATAAAATTAAGTTCCATAGTTCGCGAGAAAATACAAAAAAATCACTGCTTCGTCAGGAAGTTAACTAGCATAGAAAGAGGGAGTTAAATTATACACACATGACAGTTAAATAAGTTCACGAAAGTTAACTTGCACATTGATGGCCCGAGCTCGTTGGGGAACCCCAAGAGGAAGGTATGATGAGCACAACAACAAGTTTTCCCTCAGTTATGAAACCAAGGTTATCGAACCAGTAGGAGCAAGGAAACACCTCCCAGGTGTTGCTAGCTGAGCTTTGGCAGGGCGCACTACCGGTGCTAGCAGCAACGTGAAAACCTGCACAACACAACCACCGAACTTTGCCCCAAACTTGTGATGAGGTTGTCAATCTCACCTGTTTTGCTAAAAACAAAGGATTAAACATATCGAGTGGAAGAAAGTAAAAGCTTGCAGAAAGTAAACAGAAAACAGTAAACAATAGTAGGTTGATGGTAAAATAAATGACCAGGGTCCATAGTTCACTAGTGGTGCTTCTCCTTAAGATAGATAACATGTTGGGTGAATAAATTACAGCGGGGCAATTGACAAACATCGAGAAAGCATACATGCATATACTAATCATATTGACTCCTTTAAGATTTGATTTGGCATTACAACATTATACATAGACCGTAATCCAACTGCATCTATGACTAATAATCCACCTTTAGGTTATCATCCGAATCCCCTCCAGTATTAAGTTGCAAGCAATAGATAATTGCATTACGCACTGCGTGTAAAGTAAACAATACGATTGTATGAACAAAGGATTGTTGTTTTCTCCCTAGTACCAACAACACATCTAGTACCTTAGAGATTTCTGTCACTTCCCTAGATTACTTGAGGCATGAACCCACTATCGAGCATAAATACTAACTCTTGGAGTTGCTAGCATCTACTTGGACAAGATAGCTACTAACAACGGAAAGCATGCACGATCACAAATAACAAAGACATGATAGAATCAATAATCAATCTGAAATAGCATCTCAATATCCATCGGATCCCCACAAACAAAACATGTAGGATTACAAATAGATGATCTTGATCATGAACGGAGCTCACAAGATCTAAACATGATAACACAAAGGAGAAGAAACAACCATCTAGCTACTACATGGACTCGTAGTCCAAGGATGGACTACTCACGCATCACACCGGAGGCTTGCATGGTGATGAAGAAGGCCTCCAGGGTGAATTCTCCCCTCCGGCAGGGTGCCGAGAAGAGCTTCAGATCCCTCCCGATCTAGGGATGAAGATGACGGCGGATACAGACTCTTTCATGGAATTTTGATCGGGTACTTACGGTTTTTGTATCAGAGGCATCTTATAGTCGGAAGGGGAGGCTGAGGGGGTGCCAGGCTTGGCCGCGTGGCCAGGTGGTGTGGCAGCCCCCTGGTCCCTCTCCGTCTCGTATTCTGGCTCTGTGTCCCCCTCGGGGAAAAACTGACTTTGGGTTTTGTCCCGTCCAATTCCAAGAATATTCATTTTCTGACTTCCTGGAACCAAAAACAGCAGAAACCAGACAGCTGGCACTGTGGCATCTTGTTAATAGGTTAGTCCAAGAAAGTGTATGAAAAGTACTCCAAAGTTGGAACAAAACATAAGAAAGTAGATAAACCAAGCATGGAACATCAAAAATTATGGATACGTTAGCAACGTATCGACATCCCCAAGCTTAACTCCTGCTCGTCCTCGAGTAGGTGAGTGATAAAAAGAAAGAATATTTTTTTAGGTGACATGCACCATCATAAACTTGATCAAAGTATTTGGAAAACATTGAAAGCTGGGATCATAGTACTGCAACATAGGATGAACGATAAAGTTCTAGCAATAAAACATAGCAACTATGTTACAACATGAAAAGGTATAAACAAAAGATTCATGAATAACAATGCTTTGCAAGACGTTTGTTTGTTTCACATAAAGAAAACATAGCATAGTGGCATTCAGCTTGTCCCTCATAGAGTAGCAAAACATAAATGCATAGGACACCTTCAAAGTTCATAAGAGTCACTAGATATAAGTAGTTTAAGAACAAGCAATATCAAGTTATGAATCAATCAACAAGTCTTGGGACAATGCACATAGAACTAAGAATGGACACTATGCTCTCAAAGTAGGTGCATAAAGATAGAAGGTGGAGACTCAACATAAGGCCTTCATAGAAGGAAGTAGGGATTCAAGATTCATAAAGAGATTCCAAAAATTATGATACTTGTTAGCTTTCAGCTCTCATTGCCCCTATCATAAGCATCCTTAAGGTGATTAAGGTTAAAGTGACACAACTAAGAGGATATGCTTGACAAGTTATAAACCGAAATCTCATGCCCCTTACTTACGAAGACCGAACCTCATGCTACTCAACTTTAGTCACAACTAAGCTCTTGTCATTGTAAGTACATATGTATCATAAAGAACCGCCAACGGGGTACCCCTTGCACATGATACAGGAGCTATCCCATAATAAAAATGACAAGGCGAGCAGACAATGAGCATCTCAGCGATCTTTTTATTTTCTATTTGCATAGGTTTTTATTGAGGATGCTTCATAGAGTGCTCATTATGGTGATGCTGCAAGTTTCCACAATGATTAGGCATGGATTAGGCTAGCGGCCCAGGCGTTTCTCTAACACACATACAAACTCCCTGATCTTAAAAGTTCCACTTTTATTTCTCACCGCCGGGATCCATAAGCAAAAGAACATGATATCAATAGGGTACAAAGTACAAGTGCAATGTTGAAAGTGTTCCCCATGAAACATGGTTCTGCTAATTTAAACTTATACATCGCAAGCATATACGCAACAAAGAAGGACCCAATGGTTCAAGTTTATTAGAGGCAAGTAAAGTAAAGTGTGCCATCAAGTTCGTGAGAGCTTTAATCACTAGTTTTCTCATAACAAGTTTAATTTGGAAGTTAGATAAAAACATGAATATACTTGGAATAGCAATTGCTAATAGGTAGGTATGGTGGACTCTTTGGAATAACTTGGTTTAAGGAGTTGGATGCATGAGTGGAACTCACACTTGGTTACGGAGGCTAGCAGAAGACTGGGAGCGACCAACTAAGAGAGGAATAATGGCCATAATCATGTAGGGCAACAAAACATCATTGATAAAAGCATAAAGTGATATTACAAGTCAAAAACTAAAGGATCATGAAGGCTATGGTGACTTTGGATAGTAATAACATGGTGTGAGCATGCGCCAAGTCAACCCAAATAAAGCATCAAAGGAGAATACCACAATACTGTGCTTTAATATGCTAAAACAACGCATGATCCTTCCAAGGCACATTAAGCAATCTCAATTGTTTATAACAAGTCATGCTACAACAAAGATTACTAAGCATAAAGCCAAAACAATATCAAGCATGGCATGACAAAGCATAGGCCACAGTCAAAAACAAGCTCTCTTTACCACTTAAGCATGAACTTTCCTACTCTTTTCCAATCCAAACCAAACTATTTGAAAACCAATGTATGAAAGAGGGGGTCCAACCAATTTATTCAGCAAACTAAGAAAACCAAGCAAACGAAAAATCAAAATGAAAAAGAAAAAGAAGACGCTCCAAGAACAACACAACTGTGCATGAAACAATAAAAATGAAGTGTTTGGAAGAAACCTGGGATTTTTATTGATGAAGAAGGGGATGCCTTGGGCATCCCCAAGCTTTGACGCTTGTACTTCTTGGATATTTCTTGGGGTGACACGCGTGGCATCCCCAAGCTTGAGCTTTAGTCCATTCTTCATCTCATTACTCATTCCTTCCATACACGTGAAAATTTTCCTTCATACAAAACTTCAAACAATCTTTATTAGCAACATTTGTGCACTCAAGATAATAAGTCTTTGGGTTCAGTTTCAACACCAATAAAACTTCCCATAAAGCACAAGCTATTGTAGCACTTCCCTCAAAATGCTCAATTCTCCAAAAGAACTCAAAAAGGAATCAACAAGAAGCAAATGCAAATAATGGCAGAAATCTGTCAAAACAGACCAGCAGGTAAAGACGAATTTTTTGAAGACCTCCTGTTGCTCAAATCAAAAAGTGTTGAACTAACGAAAGTTAGATAACAACCTGGGGCAGAAGCACAAAAATTCACGCCTCAACAAAAAGACGTACAGAGATTTTACACGAATTTTTACGGTGAAGAACAAAAATCTGTTTTGGGACAACAACTTTCCCAAGCATTACTTATCTCTCATTTGAGGTTACTCTTGGCACAAAAAGCAAATAAAAAGGATAAGGAGAGGTTATTACAGAAGTAATAACTTCCGAGACTCATCTATAACTTTTGGGTTATCTCCCAATAAGTACTTTTATTTAACGCCTTTAAGTTAGGCATAAGAAGCAAGAAAAAGAATCAAGTGTTCTCCAATGAAGAAGCACTAAAACCAAATTTCTTGCCCTTACCTCTCTTACTTTTATTCTTAACCTTGGGGAACATATGATTGTTTGGTGGAGAAGCAAAGTGCATGGTGCCCTTTCCCACATCTATTATTGCTCCAAGGAGCTTCAATAGGGATCTTCCAAGTGTAGTTTGTCCTTTTCCTACACATTCAATAACAATCTAATCAGTAGAAACCATTTTCCCTAGGATCTTTGTAAACACTCCTTCAGCTATTCCAATGGGTAATATTGTGGCATTATTAGCAAGAAATATTTCTTCTCCTCCTTCAGAAATCCCCCAAAGATTCGAAGATTCATAGACATCTTTGGGCATAAGACAAAATTCAGACATGATATCATAGCGAGCTTGAAAAGTTCCATTATTTATAACAATCTTTACTATGGGGAGCCACTTTGAGGGTTCAAAATTTATTGGAACATAATCATGATGCTCTCTAAGTGTGTTATGGCAATCCTTTAAACTAGTAGTGCGGGTCTCAAGAGTGTTCAATCTAGCAAATATGTTCATAAAGGAAGAATCATATTTGCTAGGCAAGTTGTAAGTAAAGACCAACTTCTTTATGGCATTAACAACATCATCCTCATTGCATTGGAGGAATTCTCCTCCCACAACAACATCCAAAGCATATCTATAGCAAAGAGAAATTCCAAGGTAAAAACTGCTAAGGAACAAGCTTTGAGTCATTTTAGGTTCAGTTTTTTCATATAGATCAGAGATTCTAGACCAAGCTTCTTTGAAACTCTCTTCAATTCCTTGTTTAAAAGTGAAAATCATTTCCTCGGGTGACATAGTGATTGGAGCAATGCTAGACATAATGGCAACTTAAGATAGACACTAATTTTTTGTGTGTTTTTAATAAAGAAAGCAAACTAGTAAAACTATTTTTTGTGTGTTTTTCATAAAGAAACAAGCAAACAAAACAGAAAATCAACTAAGAAAAACAAAAACAACAAAGTAAAGAGATTGGTTATGAGGGACTCCCCTTGTGAAGATGTCCTTGACTCCCCGGCAACGGCGCTAGAAAAAGAACTTGATGGCCCAAAATATATCAATCTCGTTGGGGAACCCCAAGAGGAAGGTATGATGAGCATAGCAGCAAGTTTTCCCTCAGTTATGAAACCAAGGTTAACGAACCAGTAGGAGCAAGGAAACACCTCCAAGGTGTTGCTAGCTGAGCTTTGGCAGGGCGCACTACCGGTGCTAGCAGCAACATGGAAACCTGCATAACACAACCATAGAACTTTGCCCCCAACTTGCGATGAGGTTGTTAATCTCACAGGTATTGCTAAAAACAAAGTATTAAATGTATCGAGTGGAAGAACGTAAAAGCTTGCAGAAAGTAAACAAAAAACAGTAAACAGTTGTAGGTTGATGGTAAAAGAAAGGACCGGGGTCCATAGTTCACTAGTGGTGGTTCTCCTTAAGATAGATAACATGTTGGGTGAAGGAAATATGCCCTGAGAGGCAATAATAAAGATGTTATTATGTATTCCTTGTATATGGTAGATGTTTATTTTGCATGCTATAATTGTATTGATAGGAAACATCAATACATGTGTGTTCAATAAACAAAAAGGGTTCCTAGTTATGCCTCTCTTATAGACTAGCTCGTTGATTAACAAGATGATCAAAGTTTCCTGATCATGGACATTGGATGTTGTTAATAACGATGTCACAACATTTGTGAAATGATGTGATGAACATTCATCCGAAGTATAGCATTACGATCAAAGTCATTATGTTTATATTTCTATAACATCATACGAAGTAATCTTAGTCCTTAGACCATGAGATCATGTTAATTGCTAACACCGGAAGAGTATCTTGATAACATCAAACGTCACTCTGTAACATGGTGACTATAAAGGTGGGTTCAGTGCTACGAAGGTGTTATGTTGAGGCTCATGGATCAAGAGTGAATTTTTTCAATCCCGATGATGGATAGATATACTCTGGGCCCTCTCGGTGATATCACATTAAGATAGCTTGCAAGCAAGTGATGTGATCACTAAAATGTTATATCACGGGAACGAGAAAAGAGTGCATGTCGGTAACGAGATCAAACTAGGTATTTGGATACCGATGATCGAATCTCCGACATGTATTATATCATGGGACAAAGGGATTAAGTTACTAGTGTTAAAGGTTCTCACGATCACATAAGTCATCATTGAATGTGCAGGAGTCAGTATGGATCTCTAGGTCCCGCTTTTGATGATTGATCTGAGAGGAGTCGCAATCATGTCTGCATTATTCGCGAACCATAGGGTGACACACTTAAGGGTTGCCGGACACCATTTAGGAGCACATATGTTTCAGACGAAAGGATTGCAAAGCGCAGGAATTGTTTCAATAGAAACAGGAATTGTTTCGATAGAAACCGGAATTGTTTTGGGTGAAATTGCAGAAAGTGGTTCTACATGTGATATTGAAATGTTGCAAGGGGTTTTATGTGAATGTTTTTTCATTAAAGTAATTAACAAAATCTGAATAAAATAAATAAAAGAGTTTTATTAATTGAGAGTTGCATTAATTTTGGTGGAAATTTAATGCATGTGAGTGGAATTTTGGGTGGAGTCAAAATTGATGTGAGTGGAGCTTACACCACATGAATGAGGAAGAGGTGGGGGCACCCTCCTTGGCTGCCGGCCATGGTAGGGAGGATCACCCCTCTCCTATAAAAGGCCCCCCTCTCCTCCCTCACAAAACACACCTCCTCGTGAAGGATCTCTCTCCCCCTCTAGATATTCCCCCATGGTCTCGGATTAGCGAGATACATGTTCCCGGTGGCCTTGCGTCTGGAAGGAGTTGCTGCTTCCACTGATTCGCTGGAGCGAGGAGGTGGAGGTTGTCCGGTGGCTTGAACATGTGTGCGAGGACGAATGCGCTGCTGATTTGCGGCGCTTGGACTTCCACACGATCTTGATATCGGCAAGCGTACGACTACATCATCCACGAGATCCAACTCGTTAACAAAACTCTGTTGTCTTCGAGGGTAAGTTCTCCATGGATGTATATCCACCCGTTACTCTGTATCTAGTAGATAGATCTTGGCGTATAGTTCTCATCGTAGGAATTTTTTTGTTTTCTATGCTGCGGATCCAACAGTGGTATCAGAGCCTGATCTATGCGTAGGTGCTTTGCACGGGTAGTACACATATGTTTATATGTGGGCGATAATGATCATGTTATTGTATCTTCTATGTATTTTGGATATTGGTGGCATAGTGGGATGAAGCGTCCTGGACCAACCTTACATGTCATCGTACATGAGACCGGTTCCATGACTGACATGCAACTAGTTTTGCATAAGTGGCTAGCGGGTGTCTGTCTCTCCTACTATAGTCAATATCTGATTTACAATGAGTTGCTAATAACTTGGTTATCCTCGCTATGGTTCATGTTCGTTGGTAAGACCGGTTCTATCTCCAAAATCCCTAAGCCACGTAAAACTTGCAATTGATAAATTAGAGGCGTCTAGTTTAGATCGTTGTTGGGCTAGTGTCTTGATATGGTATTGTTGTAAGTAGATGTATGATAGATACTCTTACAACACACTCAACGTGTAAGTTCCATAGACCTTGGCCTTACGCACAAAGGAATGATAGAGATCATACCACGATGCAAATGATAGAGATCAAATGCATGGACCATATCATCTCACTTTACACATTAGATGTTAGCATCTTATACTGCTAGTTTGGCGCTTTTGGTAGCATTGTAAGATGATCCCTCATTTAGATATCAAGATAAAATGTGTTCTTCCTTAAGTATGCACCGTTCTATGGATCGTGTTTCGAGACATCACGTGATGATCGGGTGTACTTGACTCTATGCTTTCATACAACGGGTGTAAGACAGTTTTACACACGCGAATACTAAGGTTCTTACTTGGCGGGCCTAGCATGTATAGACATGGCCTCGGAACACGGACCGAAAGGTTAAGCATGAGTCATATAGTTGATATGATGCCCATATAGATGCTCGCCTTTGAAGCTACACCGACTCACGTGATGATCGGACTTGGTGTAGTGGATTTGGTTCATGTAATCACCAAAAAGACACGAGGGATGTCATTTTTGAGTGGGAGTTCATTAGTAATCTGGATGAGTTGAACTCAATCTATCATAAACTTAGTATAAATAAACTTTATAAATTCTGTTGTATATGGCACCACCTGCTTTTAATTTCAATGTGTTCATGGAGAAAGAGAAACTTGCTGCGAATGGTAGCAACTTCACCAACTGGGCTATGAATTTGAGGATTATCCTCACTGCTGCACAAAAGCAATATGTGCTAGAGGCGCTGCTAGGCCCCCCACCAGCTCCTAATGCCCCTGACGAGGAAAAGAATGTCTATATAACTCGTCAGGAGGACCACAACTTAGTTCATTGCGGTATACTGTATGGGCTAGAGCCAGAACTTCGAAAGCGTTTCGAAAATGGCAATGCCTTTGATACCATGGGAGAATTGAAAATGATTTTCGATACCCATGCTGCCGTAGAGAGTTATAATGCTTCTGAAAAGTTCTTTAGCTGCATGATGGAGGAGAACAGCTTCGTTAGTGAGCACGTACTCAAAATGTCTGGGTACACCGATAAGCTTGTGTCCTTGGGAATAATGATTCCCATTGACTTAGGCATACATCGTGTTCTCCAATCTCTGCCACCTAGCTACAAGAGCTTCGTGATGAACTATAATATGCAGGGCATGAAGAAGTCTCTTCCCAAGCTTCTGTCAATGCTTAAGACTGCAGAAGTGGAGATTAGGAAAGAACATCAAGTGCTGATGATTAATAAGACCACCGGTTTCAAGAAGGACAAGAAAGGCAAGAAGAAGGGAAAGAAGGGCGGAAAATCTGTTGCCGCACCTGAAAAGAAATCCCAAGCTGGCCCTAAGTCTGATACCGAGTGCTACTATTGCAAGGGGACTGGCCATTGGAAGCACAACTGCCCCAAGTATTTGGCGGACAAGAAGGCCGGCAAGGCAAACAAAGGTATATGTGATATACATGTTATTGATGTGTACATGACTAGTACTCGCAGTAGCACCTGGGTATTTGATACGGGATCGTTTTCTAATATATGTAACTCGATTCAGGGGCTGTGGAACAAGCGACAACTAGCAAGGGATGAGGTCACGATGCGAGTCGGCAATGGATCAAGAATTGATGTGACGTTCATTGGAACGCTGCCTCTCCATATGCCGTCGGGATTAGTGATAAATCTGAATAATTGTTATTTGGTGCCTGCACTGAGCATGAACATTATATCCGGATCGTGTTTGATGCAAAGTGATTATTCCTTTAAATATGAAAACAATGGTTGTTTGATTTATATGAATGATATCTTTTATGGTCATGCACCTTTGTTGAATGGTTTATTTCTGTTGGATCTCAATAGTAGTATTACGCATACTCATAATGTTGATGCTAAAAGGATTAAACTTGATAATGATATATCTGCATATATGTGGCACTGTCGTCTAGGTCATATTGGCGTTAAACGCATGAAGAAACTCCATTTTGATGGACTTTTGAAATCACTTGATTTTGAATCATTTGATACATGTGAGCCATGCCTTATGGGCAAGATGACTAGAATGCCGTTTTCCGGTTCAATGGAACGGGCGACAAATTTATTGGAAATCATACATACTGATGTGTGTAGACCAATGAGTGTGTCGGTGCGAGGTGGATATCATTATTTTTTTACTTTCACGGATGATTTGAGTAGATACGGTTATATCTATTTGATGAAACATAAATCTGAAATCTTTCAAAAGTTCAAGGAATTTCAGAATGAAGTGGAAAATCATCATAACAGAAAGAACAAATTTCTACGGTCCGACCGTGGAGGAGAGTATCTTAGTTACGAGTTTAGCACACATATGAAAGACCGTGGAATAGTTTCACAACTCACGCCTGCCGGAACACCACAACGTAATGGTGTGTCGGAACGTCGTAATCATACTTTATTGGATATGGTTCGATCTATGATGTCTTTGACTGACTTGCCACTGTCATTTTGGGGTTATGCACTGGAAACCGCTGCATTCACTTTAAATCGGGCACCATCTAAATCTGTTGAAATGACACCATATGAATTATGGTTTGGAAACAAACCTAAGCTGTCATTTCTTAAAGTTTGGGGATGCGATGTTTATGTGAAGAAACTTCAGCCGGATAAACTCGAACCCAAAGCAGAAAAATACGTCTTCATAGGATACCCTAAGGAAACGACTGGGTATACCTTCTATCACAGATCCGAAGGCAAGTTTTTTGTTGCCAAGAATGGATCCTTTCTTGAGAAGGAGTTTCTCACGAAAGGTGTGAGTAGTCGGAAGGTAGAACTCGAAGAGGTTATTGAACCTTCTCTTCATGAATTGGCGAGTGGCGCAGCACCGGAAGTTGTTTCGGAGTTGACTTCACCTGATGAAGAGAGAGCTAATGATAATGATCATGAAACTCCGAAAGAGGATACTGCCGAACCTCGCAGGTCAAGCAGGACACGTGCAACTCCTGAACTGTACGGCAATCCTGTTATGAATTTCATGATTGATGAAATATATGACCCTATGACGTATGAAAAAGCGATGATGAGCCCTGATTCCAACAAATGGCTAGAAGCCATGAAATCCGAGATGGAGTCCATGTACGAAAACCAGGTTTGGACCTTGGTGGACTTACCTCACGATCGAAAGGCCGTTGATAATAAATGGATTTTCAAAAGAAAAACTGATGATGATGGTAATGTGACCATCTATAAAGCTCAACTTGTCACAAAGGGGTTTCGACAAATTCAAGGAGTTGACTACGATGAGACATTCTCTCCCGTAGCGATGCTTAAGTCGGTTAGGATTATGTTAGCAATTGCTGCATAATTCGATTATGAAATATGGCAGATGGATGTCAAAACTGTGTTCCTCAATGGTAATATTGAAGAAGAATTGTATATGATACAACCTAAGGGTTTTGTCGATCCTAAGGATGCTGATAAGGTATGCAAACTTTAGCGATCCATCTATGGACTGAAGCAAGCATCCCGGAGTTGGAATCTCTGCTTTGATGAGGTGCTCAAAGAGTTTGGATTTGTCCAAACTTATGGAGAGTCTTGTATTTACAAGAAAGTGAGTGGGAGCAATGTGGCATTTCTGATATTATATGTGGATGACATATTATTGATTGGAAATGATATAGATCTTTTAAACAGTGTTAAAAGTTATCTAAATAGCAAATTTTCGATGAAGGACCTTGGTGAAGCTTCATATATATTAGGCATTAAAATCTATAGAGATAGATCATAGCGCCTAATTGGGCTATCGCAGAGTACATACCTTGATAAGATATTAAAGAAGTTTAATATGGACGGAAGTAAGAAGGGGTTCTTACCTATGTTGCAAGGCAAGACACTGAGTAAAACTCAAACTCCGGCTACAGCGGAAGAAAGAGAGATAATGGATAAGATCCCCTATGCCTCAGCCATAGGCTCTATAATGTACGCCATGCTATGTACAAGACCGGATGTGGCACATGCTATTAGTTTGCCTAGTAGGTTCCAATCTGATCCAGTTCAGAACACTTGATAGCGGTCAAGAATATCCTTAAGTACTTAAGAAGAACTAGGGATATGTTTCTTGTATACGGAGGTGAAGAAGAGCTAGTCGCTAAGTGTTATGTCGATGCTAGCTTTGACACCGATCTGGATGACTCTAAATCCCAATCCGGATACGTATTTCTCTTGAACGGAGCAGCAGTTAGTTGGAGGAGTTCCAAACAACCTGTGGTGGCTGGATCAATGACGGAGGCGGAATATGTTGCTCCTTCAGAAGCGGCGCAGGAAGCGATTTGGATGAAGGAGTTCATAACGGAACTAGGTGTGGTTCCTAGTGCCTTGTACCTAATGGTGCTCTATTGTGACAACAATGGAGCCATAGCCAACACCAAGGAAACAAGGTCTCACAAGAATTCCAAGCATATTAAGCGCCGGTTTCATTCCATCCGTGATCATGTCAAGGATGGAGATATAAAGATTTGTAAAGTACACACGAACCTGAATGTAGCAGATCCGTTGACTAAAGTTCTCCCTAGGGAAAAACATGATCAACACCAGAACTCCATGGGTGTTAGATTTATCACTATGTAAACTAGATTATTGTCTCTAGTGCAAGTGGGAAACTGAAGGAAATATGCCCTGAGATAATAAAGTTGTTATTATGTATTCCTTATATATGATAGAGGTTTATTTTGCATGCTATAATTGTATTGATAGGAAACTTCAATACATCTGTGTTTAATAAACAAAAAGGGTTCCTAGTTATCCCTCTCTTATAGACTAGCTCGTTGATTAACAAGATGATCAAAGTTTCCTGATCATGGACATTGGATGTTGTTAATAACGATGTCACAACATTTGTGAAATGATGTGATGAACATTCATCCGAAGTATAGCATTACGATCAAAGTCATTATGTTTATATTGCTATAACATCATACGAAGTAATCTTAGTCCTTAGACCATGAGATCATGTTAATTGCTAACACCGGAAGAGAATCTTGATAACATCAAACATCACTCCATAATAGGGTGACTATAAAGGTGGGTTCAGTGCTACGAAGGTGTTATGTTGAGGCTCATGGATCAAGAGTGGAATTTTTCAATCCTGATGACGGATAGATATACTCTAGGCCCTCTCGGTGATATCACATTAAGATAGCTTGCAAGCAAGTGATGTGATCACTAGAATGTTATATCACGGGAACGAGAAAAGAGTGTATGTCGGTAATGAGATCAAACTAGGTATTTGGATACCGATGATCGAATCTCGAACATGTATTATATCATGAGACAAAGGGATTAAGTTACTAGCGTTAAAGGTTCTCACGATCACAGAAGTCATCGTTGAATCTGCAGGAGTCAGTATGGATCTCCAGGTCCCGCTTCTGATTATAGATCTGAGAGGAGCCTCAATCATGTATGCATTATTCGCGAACCGTAGGGTGACACACTGAAGGGTTGCCGGAAACCATTTAGGAGCACATATGTATCAGACGAAAGGATTGCAAAGCGCGGGAATTTTTTTAATAGAAACATGAATTGTTTCGATAGAAACCAGAATTGTTTCGGGTGAAATTACGGAAAGTGGTTCTGCATGTGATATTGAAATGTTGCAAGGGGTTTTATGTGAATGTTTGTTAAATAAAGTAATTAACAAAATTCTGAAAAAAAAAAAAAAGAGTTTTATTAATTGAGAGTTGCATTAAATTTGGTGGAAATTTAATGCATGTGAGTGGAATTTTGGGTGGAGTCAAAATTGATGTGAGTGGAGTTTCCACCACATGAATGAGGAAGAGGTGGGGGCACCCTCCTTAGCCGCAGGCCTTGGTAGGGGAGGAGCCCCCCTCTCCTATAAAAGGTCCCCCTCTCCTCCCTCACAAAACACACCTCCTCGTGAAGGATCTCTCTCCCCTCTAGATATTCCCCCATGGTTTCGGATTAGCGATATACATGATCCCAGTGGCCTTGCGTTTGGAAGGAGTTGCTGCTTCTGCTGATTCGCTGGAGCGAGGAGGTGGAGGTTGTCCGGTGGCTTGAATGTGTGTGCAAGGACGGATGCGCTGCTGATTTGCGACGCTCGGACTTCCACACGATCTTGAGATCGGCAAGCGTACGACTAGATCATCCACGAGTTCCAACTCGTTAACAAAACTCTGTTGTCTTCGACGGTAAGTTCTCCATGGATGTATATCTGCCCGTTGCTCTGTATCTAGTAGATAGATCTTGGCGTATAGTTCTCATCGTAGGAATTTTTTTTTTCTATGCCGCGGACCCAACAGATTGGGCATTACAACATTATACATAGACCGTAATCCAACTACATCTATGACTAATAATCCACCTTCAGGTTATCATCCGAACGCCCTCCAGTATTAAGTTGCAAGCAACAGATAATTGTATTACGCATTGCGTGTAAAGTAAACAATATGATTGTTCTATGAACAAAGGATTGTTGTTTTCTCCCTAGTAGCAACAACACATCAAGTACCTTAGAGATTTATGTCACTTCCCTAGATTACTAGAGGCATGAACCCACTATCGAGCATAAATACTAACTCTTGGAGTTGCTAGCATCTACTTGGCCAAGATAGCTACTAACAACGGAAAGCATGCAAGATCACAAATAACAAAGACATGATAGAATCAATAATCAATCTGAAATAGCATCTCAATATCCATCGGATCCCCGCAAACACAAAATGTAGGATTACAAATAGATGATCTTGATCATGAACGGAGCTCACAAGATCTAAACATGATAGCACAAAGGATAAGAACCAGCCATCTAGCTACTACATGGACCCGTAGTCCAAGGATGGACTACTCACGCATCACACCGGAGGCTTGCATGGTGATGAAGAAGGCCTCCAGGGTGAATTCTCCCCTCCGGCAGGGTGCCAGGAAGAGCTTCAGATCCCTCCCGATCTAGGGATGGAGATGACGGCGGCTATAGACTCTTTCGTGGAATTTTGATCAGATACTTAGGGTTTTTGTATCGGAGGCATCTTATAGTCGGAAGGGGAGGCCAAGGGGGTGCCTGGGGCGGCCAGACCACCCCCTGGTGTGGGCCAGGCTTGGCCGCGCGGCTATGTGGTGTGGCTGCCCCTGGCCCCTCTCCGTCTCGTATTATGGCTCTGTGTCCCCCCCGGTGAAAAACTGACTTTGTCTTTTGTCCTGTCCAATTCCGAGAATATTCATTTTTTGACTTCCTAGAACCAAAAATAGCAGAAAAGAGGCAGCTTGCACTGTGGCATCTTGTTAATAGGTTAGTCCAAGAAAGTGTCTGAAAAGTACTCCAAAGTTGGAACAAAACATAAGAAAGTAGATAAAACCAAGCATGGAACATAAAAAATTATGGATATGTTAGGAATGCATCACACATGTGGAAGTTAACGTTCATTATTACTGCTACAGACTGGAAGTTAACTTGAAAAGCAAAAAAAAAAAGTTAACTCGTGTTTGCGTGAAAGTTAACAAGGGGTTCCTGTGTGTTCGCCTGAAAGAAAACAGGTGGTCTGTCAGGAAGTTAACTAGCAAAGAAGTGGGAGTTAACTTGTACAAACGGGGTAAGTTAAGAAGTTTGCAGAAGTTAACTTGCATAGGCAGAAGTTAACATTCATTATCATTACTACAGACTGGAAGTTAACTTGTAAAGAAAAATGAAGTTAACTCCTGTCCACATGGAAGTTAACAAGACGTTCATGTTGTTCGCATGAAAGGAAACAGTGGTTCCTGAATAACTAATCAGGAATCCCCTTAAGAGATTCCTCAATAAGCTTATTCAACAACCCCCCTACCTAACTACATTTTGCCTCCTCTCCCATGACGCCAGGCCCCTCCTCCTACCCGGCACGCCACCTGTCAACACCCGGATTTTTTTAAGTCCAGATGCCTGTTATGACGTACATCGCAATCCTAGGATTACCATTTTTGCGAGACATAACAGAATTGGTACCACAGTACATCATCCATTACAAACCATAATAGTCTTACAAATAAAGGATCTCATGATCTAGTCCTAATACAAATCATAGTAGCGGAAATATAACGTAGTAGACTCCATCACAGGCAATGCTGACCCTGGAAGATGTTCCTAGTTATCATAGACTTCCTGCTATCCATCCTTCGGGTAGTCCTCCTCATAGTCTAGCCATGGGAATAGCCAGGGACAAATCCATGAGTACTTTTTATGTACTCGCAAACTATCACTAGCACTAGTAAGGTAAAACTAGTTGGAATCTTAAGCTCTAGGTTTATTTGCAAAAGGCCAGATTTATTCCATAAAGACTTGAAGGTAAAGACCTAATTTAGTTCTCTACATTACTTAAGTGGGAACCTAGTTTTCATGTCCACAACTCTATTATGGTCAAGTCAAAGTCATCTTTCAAGTCACAAGTCATTTTGAAAACATCTGACAACGAAACAGTATGGCCACTCCAATTTTCCATAACCGCGGACGCGGCTATTCGAATAGTTTGATGCTCTGCAGAGGTGGTACACTTTCACCACAAAATTAGATACATCCGTCAGGGATAACCCTGAATCATCATATTTGGTATGCGGATAATCAATCCTAACCTTTCAATCACACACCCTAGTATAGGCACCTCCCCTATGATCTTGGCCTACTAGCAATGGCCATCTATCATCCTGGGCATTGCATAGGTGGGCATTCATCCCGAGGTAGCCTCAGCTCAACCTCTTCCACAAGGGAACCCATACTAAGACATATATGTAGGGGTTCCGCGCATGAAAACAATAAATTTTACCCTATGACCCTGAACCCCTGATGTTGCCAGGACCTATCTATTAGTAATACAGTAATGGGAGGGGCTTTTCGTGAACTTACCCTTGAAGACCGAAAAGCATTGTCAACGCTCAGGAGAGCGTGGTTGATGTAGACGAGCTGAAGCCGACCTCAAGGTCGTGATGAAGTCCTTGCGCTCCTGTGGATCCAACGACTTGAGTGCCTCAAGTGTGACACCTCGCAGGGAGTTACACACGTCCGGTGCCTCATGATGACTCCCGCTTCCCCGATCCAGCAGCAGTTGCATTACTAGAGCTCCTGGATCTTAATCCCGCAACGCGACGGTGCTCCACAGTGAAGATGTCTCTCGTCCGCGTAGTCCGAACTTGGGACCACGGTCACGTGAGAGAGAGAGAATATCAATTGGAGGTCTTCCCAAAAGTGAGAAGACCTTTATTGAATATTGTGTGTATTTATCTGGCCAAATACCCCCACTATATATAGGGGAGGAGGGGGTACACCCTCCCTCAAAGTCCCGGGGTGGACTAATCATGGGAGAGGGGTAGGGTGGCGCGCCGGCCAGCCCCCACCATGGGCCCCATGTGGGGCGGGCCCATTAGGGTCGCCAGCCACTCCCTAGGCCTCTCCTAGGGGTGTGGTCCCCTCTTGGGCCCTTTCCCCTCCGGGAATTGGCCCATTAAGCCTTTGACCATTTAAATTGATCTTCTCTTTTATTAAATAATTATGAATAAATGATTAAATCAATATTTAACATTCATTCATATATTATTCAATCTTCGTGGCTATGGAACACCTTCCACCTCCACTCCGGACATCCTCCGGACTTACCGAAACCCTTCCGGTTTTCTCTCTACTATTCTTCGGTGATTCTACCGATCCTATAAACACTCTCTAAGCATCATTAAACCCTTAAGCGTGATACCCTACGGTTCAGGAACACTCTAGACATGGTCGGGACACTCCTGAAGAAATGATCAACAGGGGGATCTGGATGGCCATGTGACCCTTGTGCGTTCCATGAAGATCTTTTGTTGTTTGAACCAGGATAGTCGTGTCTTATTCCCTTTGTCTCTTGATACTTGCATTGCCCGAGATCTGATCAATGACATCACCATTTCGTGTTCAATCTCGTTACCGAACAATGCTACTTGACTCCTTCCGACAAGTGATATCCCTGTGATCAAATCACACGCTGCGCAGCTATTGGATATAACTCCTCCGAGTGGGCCCTTGAGTATCTTTCTGTCACATGGACGGACAAATCCCGCTCTTGACATATATTGCCTCAACGGTTTCCTCCGAGTACCTGAACACACCTTTATAACCACTGTATTACCAAGTGGCGCTTGATGCTATCAAAGCACTCTCAGGAGACAGTGATTGATATAGCCTCACGGTCTAATGAATAGTCTACAAGGATCCATTTCTAATCATCGTAACTTGAACTTTGTGACATGATCGGGTCACGATGTTTAGGTTGGGTATTGGTTCATCATCCTATTCTCAGAATGAGATGACTCAATTTCCAACTGGCATAAATGCCACATGATCAGGAAACATGATCATCTGTTGACTAATGAACCAGTGAATAGAGTTTCACTGGGAACCCCTGGTTGTTTATGTATCACACGTGTATTGATGCTTCCACTCAATACAGTTATAGCATGATATAAAACTTAATCATAAACTATATGAAATATGATAATAGTCGTTATTACTATTTGTCTCTAAGGCATATTTCCAACAGTCTCCCACTTGCACTAGATTACAAATACACTAGCTGCGTTTGTTCTTAATCATTGGCACCATATATCCGGTACCCTGAACATGCTTGCTCATGGAAGAGGTTGAGTCTTGGGTATGTACTTTATAGTCCCAAATCCTTTGCAACTTACTAAAGTCACCCTTATTGACATTAATACTTTATCATCACATGATAACATCTGTGTGTATGCATCGTCGCTATGGCAGCAGAACGAGGCCTGATTGCAGGAGCCTACAGTGACTTTAGATCAACCTCGAGGGCTTTCTCATGGGCACTGTGCCCTGGGACACATCATTCTACGTTAAAAGCGAACTAGCCCTGCCATAACATTATACAACACTTTAGATGGTACCCTTATCTATTATTATATATGTATTCATTGAAACACTAGTGCACTCTGTGCAACTTTCGATGTTTTTGTTCACCTCGCTTCCTACTTGACTTTAATCGGTATTTACAG
Organism: Avena eriantha; assembly: GCA_910589775.1. Taxonomy (NCBI): domain Eukaryota; kingdom Viridiplantae; phylum Streptophyta; class Magnoliopsida; order Poales; family Poaceae; genus Avena; species Avena eriantha. The sequence continues at coordinate 50,155,261 of OU342746.1, read as the reverse complement.
GAGTTTCCAACATATTCCCTTAGAAAATAACTCTTTATGCTTTAAGATATGCCATCCTTTATGGATCTGGAAAATATGTCTACTGTTTTCTAACAGACACTATGGACAAACTTAGCTCAATGTTTCGTGATTCAAACTTAATCACTTTTAAACGTTCCTTGTTGGATCATATATTATGTTAACTTATCATCATGGTTTTCTAAGATAGAACCTATGTCTTAGCATAGTGGATGATGATCATCCTTTTCTTTCTTTATTAAGGACTAGTTCCTTAATTAACTTCTATTCTAAAACCCTTTTCAGAATCCCTTAAGGAATACTACATAATATCGTAATACACCTATTATCAACTTCTACTCCTTATAAATCATTATTTGTTGGTACTTGCGCTTTTATTCTTAACACACGTAAGAATCACTCTATAAGCTCCCACTCAAAATATGTTCCTAACATATTTTGGTATGAGTCACTACTCTTACTCAAACTATGTTCCTACATATTTGAACTTGAGACTTATAATGCTCCCACTCAAAAATATGTCATTCACATATTGTTTTAGGAAGACTCTCATAGCTCCCACTCAATTTTATGCAAATTGCATATCCACTCACTATTTTGAACAATTTCAAAATCCTTTGATCAAATATCAAACTTGGAGTTTTACTATGAGATACTAGTACTTTTACTAGTTTTAAATCCACTAGACATTTAGCACACTTGAATCACATTCATTTGAATTCATCCAATACTTGACAAATTGTGCCTTTGGCATTCAGCCCCTTTTCCACTATGGCTTTGTAGTCATTTGGGAAAATTTCAAGTAAACCCCTTTTACTTGTAAGATTCAGCAACGAATTGCTTTCTAATCTCAAGGGAATTTTGCTACGGGATTTCTCATAACTTTAGCTTACCATTATTTCCTTAGTAGTTCGTAGGTATGTCATATTCCAAGAATTATGAAAAATGATTCACAAATATCTCCATACAAGTTATGGGATACATTTAGAATCCTACTTTATGTAGTGAAAACACCAGTGGGGAAAACACAATGATCATTATCATTGATTCTTTCCTATGTGAAGAGAATCGTTTAGGAACATTGTCTGTTGCGCTTCTCAACACTCTGATGCAGGGTTTTGAATCCTCATCGTGTTGTTCACTATCTTCCATTTGCTCCATAATCGAGAAATATCACTAAAAGTGAACTTTCTCAAGAATGCACCAAAATCCAAGCAATACGAATTTTGCTTCTCTTTTGGATTCAGCTATGGATTTCGTATTCAAAGTTTCCAATGAATACTCTACAAGGACTTATTCTCCATTGTTTTGGTTATATCGAATAACCCCAAAACTTTCACGACGATCCATACTAGATATGGAGCCTCTTTCACGAATCTAGATGGTTCACTATATTTTCTAATTGAGTGCTAACTATTTCTAACTAATGGTCTCTACATCTACACTACAACGATTTATTTAGTGCCATCTATTCACCCAATTTGCTATCTAATATCACATTGAGATGCTTTGCATTTTGACGTTTCAAAACGCTTTGCATTCCACAATTTCTTTTATGCCATTCTTATAAAGTCGAATTTTATTACTATTGATCAAATCATAGTAATTAGATTCTCTTTTATATTTATACCCTTTGTTGATGAAACACTTTGATCATATCAAATAGTTTCATATTCATGTTTCCTTTGGTAAACTTCTTTATACTTTTAAACAATCATATAATGATAATTACTATTTTGTTAAAACACAATACATCGAATATGTATTTACTTTTAACAATTCATTAAAACACTTTGTATTCGAGTAATGCACAGTGTTCAAGTTATTTTGCGAAACTTAGGCATGATTTATATGTGATAAGAAATCGAATGACTTTCACATATTATCACATAACTTTGAATTTAAACAATGGTTTCATTCATTAATGAATATCATTTAAGTTGGGTAATTTTTTTAAAGGCATTTCAATATTTTACAAATGTTCATGCATTATCAATTAGTTTCAAACAACAAGGAGAATTCATATATAATCAGACAAGATATGAACACGAATAGAGATCATTCATAGAAGTGGAACGACTGTTTGTTACAAACTGATATGAATAACCGTCTCACAAAGTGTGAGACACACTAAAGAAGTTCACAATCTTTTGATTACAATAATCATCCTAAAACATAAACTAAATGATAAATGTTGAGGGAGAGCGTCGTTGGCCATCATCATCATGCTCGCCATCAACACGCAACGTCACCTCCTCTCCAGCAAGCACCTCTCATGCAGAAGGACCTGTTTTCAGCAAAAAGTATCCAATATACTTAACACTGCAAATGTGTTTGCAAGATTATAACATTTATAAAGTTGTATCAAATATATACCTTTGTCATTGATGCCCTCAGCGACATCGGGTTCAACCACCACATCTCTGAAATGTGATATGAACTCATAGAAATCTTGTGTTTCCGCGTTGCCTTTCATAATGCAAATACTGACTTGTGCTTGGAAGCTTGGTGGCAGCGACTGCAGCACAACTCCGTTTGCAAAAGAGCCTGTCATTCAGCTATCCAGGAAGTATGCATGCCTCATGTATGCATCATGCATGCACTGCAAGTGGTCGTCAAATGATGAGTTCTCCTCCATCTTGATAGAGAGGAAGTCTCCCATCATCTCATGCTACCATATGCATGCTTGTTCTACGAAATGTTTCCTAAGCTGTACCATAGTCGTACGAGGGTCAAGATTACCCACGACTGGCCACAGCTTATCCACTATCCTGTAGCACATTGTAACTGATATGAAGGTGGACATCTGACGACGATAATCGTGGTCTTCATTCTGTTCTGGGGTCTCATAGTACCAGGGTTGATCCAAATCCATCTCGTCGAGTATGTAGTCGACCACTTCATTCTCGCTAAGGAGAACATGGAGACGTGCAACCCACATGGAGAAGTTTGATCCATCTAGCCTGAGCTTCTCTTCTTCTAACCAATCGTCAATAGGAAAAGTAATCTCGGGGTGAACCATTTCTACATTTCTAATTGCAAAAAGGAATTTAGACTAAGTTTATAATTAAATGAGTTAATAATAACTCCACCCAGAAACACCTATCCCCAGAAGGGTTCCTAGTGATAACACGACCCCTTTCAGCCACATCTCCCCCGATCAGCACGGCCATCAATGTGGGTTCAAGGGTGGACGCTAAACGTCGGTCACATCATTCATGTGACTCGTGCTTGATCTTTCGACCATATGTGTTCCGAGCCATGTCTGTACATGCTAGGCTCGCCAACTCAACCTTAGTGTATTCGCTGTGCAACATGGCTTACACCCACTGTATGTGAACATAGATATGTCTGACACCCGATCATCATGGCCTGCCTCATACCGAAGAATTTTCTTGGTGGTGCACACTAAGGGGGAACACAATCATTGGTAATTTTAACAGGGATCATCTTATTAGGATACCGTAGACTATCTAATACTAGCACACAATAATATATACAAACAATAACATTGAATGTAAATGTGATATGATATGGTCCTTCACGTCGTGATCTCCATCCGTCGTCACCGGATTCCGGCGCCAGGGTTCTGGCGCCATAGACACCAGGGTACCGGTGTCTTTCTAGCGTGGTAGTCCATCACCTCTGTGACTATCTACTACTACATAACATAAGGTAATCACTTTACCTTTGCCACAACCATATCACAAAGCAACGCCCCCTACAAAACAAAGTTAGACGCCTCTACTTTATCTTTGCATGTTTTTACGTGGTTGAATGGGCTTTCGCACAAGAACCGTTCTTACCTACGAACTTTCAGCACAACGCTGATCAAGTAGTTGTCTCTACTACACCACTTTCGGGGCCCTCCGTTGTAAATGGCATACCAACTAATGCGAGAGAGACAGACACCCCCCCTAAGCCACTTTATACGGTACAAGCCGTATGTCAAGCGTGGACCAGTCTCGCGAATGAACGCAGTAAAGCCGGTTGGGGGCCGCTTCATCAAGCATTAATGCGGTATACACAAGTACACGTGGGAGGGTAACAACTAAAATATCAACGCCCACACGCTACATCTCGTGTGTTGTACCCGTACTAGCATTACTACGCATAGATCTAGCTCTGATACCACTATAGAGGTTCCGCGCATGAAAACAATAAATTTTAACCTATGCCCCTGAACCCCTGATGTTGCTAGGACCTATCTTTTAGTAATACAGTAACGGGAGGGGTTTACACGAACTTACCCTTGAAGACCAAAAAGCGTTGTCAACGCTCAGGAGAGCGTGGTGGATGTAGACGAGCCGAAGCCGACCTCAAGGTCGTGATGAAGTCTTGCGCTCCTGTGACTCCAACGACTTGAGTGCCTCAAGTGTGACACCTCGCAGGGAGTTACACACGTCTGGTGCCTAACGATGACTCTTGCTTCCCAGATCCAGCAGCAGTTGCGGAAGTAGAGCTCCTGGATCCGAATCCCGTAGCGCGACGGCGCTCCACGGTGAAGATGTCTCTTGTTCGCGCAGTCCGAACGTGGGACCATGGTCCTGAGAGAGAGAGAGAGAGAGAGAGAGAGAGAGAGAGAGAGAGAGAGAGAGAGAGAGAAAGAAAGAGAGAGAGAGAGAGAATATCAATTGGAGGTCTTCCCAAAAGTGAGAAGACCTTTATTGAATATTGTGTGTATTTATCTGGCCAAATACCCCCACTATATATAGGGGAGGAGGGGGTACACCCTCCCTCAAAGTCCCGGGGTAGGACTAATCATGGGAGAGGGGTGGGGTGGCGCGCCGGCCAGCCCCCCACCATGGACCCCACGTGGGGCAGGCCCATTAGGGCCACCGGCCACCCCCTAGGGCCTCTCCTAGGGGCGTGGTCCCCTCTTGGGCCCTTTCCCCTCCGGGAATTGGCCCATTAAGTCTTTGACCATTTAAATTGATCTTCTCTTTTATTAAATAATTATGAATAAATGATTAAATCAATATTTAACATTCATTCATATATTATTCAATCTCCGTGGCTATGGAACACCTTCCACCTCCACTCCGGACATCCTCCGGACTTACCGAAACCCTTCTGGTTTTCTCTCTACTATTCTTCGGTGATTCTACTGATCCTATAAACACTCTCTAAGCATCATCAAACCCTTAAGCGTGATACCCTATGGTTCGGGAACACTCCGGACATGGTCGGGACACTCCCGGACCAATGATCAACAGAGGGACCTGGATGGCCATGTGACCCCTGTGCGTTCCACAAAGATCTTTCGACGTTTGAACCAGGACAGTCGTGTCTTATTCCCTTTGTCTCTCGAAACTTGCATTGCTCGAGATCTGATCAGTGACATCACCATGTCGTGTTCAATCTCGTTACCGAAAAATGCTACTTGACTCGTTCCGACAAGTGATATCCGTATGATCAAATCACATGTTGCGCAACTATTGGATATAACTTCGCCGAGTGGGCCCTTGAGTATCTTTCCGTCACGTGGGCAGACAAATCCCGCTCTTAACATATATTGCCTCAACGGTTTCCTCCAAGTACCTGAACACACCTTTATAACCACTATATTACCGAGTGGCGTTTGATGCTATCAAAGCACTCTCGGGAGACAGTGATTGATATAGCCTCACGGTCTAAGGAATAGTCTACGAGGATCCATTTTTAATCTTCGTAACTTGAACTTCGTGACATGATCCGGTCATGATGTTTAGGTTGGGTATTGATTCATCATCTCATTCTCATAATGAGATGACTCCATTTCCAACTGGCATAAATGCCACATGATCAGGAAACATGATCATCTGTTGACTAATGAACCAGTGACTAGAGTTTCACTGGGAACCCCTGGTTGTTTATATATCACACGTGTATTGATGTTTCCACTCAATACAGTTATAGCATGATATAAAACTTATCATAAACTATATGAAATATGATAATAGTCCTTATTACTATTTGTCTCTAGGGCATATTTCCAACAATATAAACTTCCAGCTAAGCCCTACCCAACTTAGGTATTGTGGTTGTACGGTAAAATTGGAATGGTATCACATCCAAACCCAACCATCAGTTTTATCAAATTTAAGGCTCATGCCTTACCAGTTTCATCATCAAACCATTGTGTTTCACAACACATGTCAAAACACTTCAATAGAATGACTCATCATTCCAAGGTTTCATAATCATTTTTACCAAGTGTTCCCATCTAAAGTGATCAAGTTTTAGCTTAGCACTAGCCACTAGTGTTGAGGGTATCACTATTGAGGGGTGCTAATTAGGTATAAGTATCCAAGACTAGCTCTATGATCTTGATGGGATCTATCCTAGTTTCCACTAATCACAATTCATTAACTAAGTAAGAATACTTTAGTGGAAGGAAAAGTAAAGCTTGCAAGTAAAACTTGGGGTGGGTATAATCAAAGTTGCATAACCAAGCATGCCTAGTGCATCTTGCATTGGTTAGCTTGCACTGATAGCTTGCATTAGTGATGTCTTGCCTTGAGCAGTGCAGTGGTTGAAGTTCTCTTCTTCTTCCTCGAAGTACTCCTCTTCGTCGTAGCCCGGGTCAGTACTAGCATCTATAAATACACATGAGGTACACAATCACCAAACAACACTTCACTACTTATTTAGCACACAAGGGCTCACACTAGATGATCTATCATCATCTCAATCATCACATGAAATATTGGCACATTCTTATTTATCCTATTTTGGAAAAGTAATTTCTACTCATTGAAAATACTTAAGATTTAATATTCTCCAATTAAAATATGGGATCATATTGACACATCTCATCACCACATATTTCAATGCTTGGGAATATGATTTAAAGAGGTGATCATATATTACAAGATTCAATATTACTATTTAATAATATTAATGTGACTAGAAATGCCTATATTGCATTGTTTTAATACTAGTCCATGTTTAATATCTGTAAAACCAAATCTTTTACATATTCGTGTAGAGCATGGCAAATGTGATTTTTTAGATTTGGAATCAACTTAAAAGCATTTATGGTTGATTTTTGAAAAATGTTTGAAGTGGTAAAAGTCTCTGTCTTGTTATTTTTACTATAGGTGATCTATAATTTCAAATGGTTTGAATCCAACGGGAGTGATTAGATATTTTCATTACCTTTCTAACAAAATTGGAATCATGCAATTTGGTTCTGCACATCCCTTTGAATTGAATTTTGAATCTACTGACATAATAGGGTTTTGAATTAAATAGAAAAACTAAGTTTGAAACATTGGGCTATGTGCAGGAACGAAACTGGGCCGGCCCAACTGCAGAACACGCGCGCAGCGGGCTGCTGACAGGTTGGTCCCATGTGTTAGTGTCTCTATATAACCAAAACGGTATCTACCAATACCAGCCCTACGATTAGAATATGATCTATGGTGAGGTTCATCGTCTACGGCAAACTGCGCGCGGGGGATTCGAAACCTAGCGGCATGGTGGGGGTCGTCGGAGGCTTACCAGGGCTCTAGCTAGGGCCGGCGATGGGGGCGAATGGGCTGGTCGACGACGGCGAGTCGATTGGTGGTCGCGGTGGCTCCTGGGGTGGCTCCAATCGATGGCGCCCTTCCTTCACTACAGTGGCTAGATCTGGCCAAATTCTGGCGATGTGGCGCTCGCCTTGCTCCAGGGAAAGGTCAAGGAGGTTTCTAAGGTACTGGGAAGTGAGATGGTGTGCCGTTTGAGGTCTAGGGATGCTCCTATTTATACACCGGCGATGGAGGCATGGCTCGGGCTCATCAGCGATGCTGCTACAAGTCGAGATAAGCCTGGCGGATGGCATCGGTCGACGCGGTGGACTGCGGTGATCGTCACGCGCATAGTGGCGTGGCAAGGGGTGGTCTCAGTCGGTCGGGAACGGTCCGTGCTCTATGCGGGTATGACGGTGTTCGTCATCGAGTACGGTAGTCATGGGGCGCACGGTGGGAAACGGTCGTGTCTGGGAGATCACTGGTGACACGGCGAGTGCGGGTACGCGCGGAGAGAGCGAGGTGCAACGTGTGTGCACAAGTCGGCTTCGGCGCTCCATCGTGCTCTCGACATGGCTGAGACATAAATGGGCGCGGCTGTTCTAGCTTCTCCACTTCTCGCCATTGGTCAAGGGGTGGACAAAGAGGGGCGGTGAGGTCATGGTTAGCAGCTAGGCATCGTGGGAGAGGGCGGCACATTGTGTGGCGTCTTTTCCATGGTCAACCGGCATGAGATGCTCGGTACGGTCATGGCACTGGTCATTTTGGTGAGTGAGGTTGCTCCTTTGGATGGCCAGGTACTGGGGTGATCGTGGGTGAGTTATTGGGTTGATTGCAGTATAATTGGTGAGCAATTGAGTGATCACAAATAGTGAATAGTTGGTACTTTGTCGTCTAAGTGTTCGACAAAATGGCCGCATGAGCTTAACCTTGGAATTTTTCCATTATTTTTGGTGGGTGCGATAGTCACATGCTTGGTACTCTCTGGTTGCTGGGAATTGTCAAGGGGTGGAGATTTGAGTGGTTTTTGAAAAGTGCTAATCTATGTAATACACTTGATTCAATCTTGAATTGCCTCTTAAATGGATTTTAAAAAAGTTTATGTAAATTTGTAAAGCTTGTTTGGGTTCACTTTTACTTGGTTTAGCAAGGGGTGAAAAGAAATAGAATTGTTTCTATTGGAAATATTTTACTAGAGATGCCCAAAGTGGGCTAGTGGTTAATTTTGGCCAAAGTGACCAATTGATCATATGTCTTGTATTTGATTTTCCTTTTATTTGATTTTGTTTGTAAGTGACCTAGATGATGTGGTATTCATCTTTAAACTACTCCTTGACATTTGTAGCAATCAAACATGGAAAATGCAAGCATTCATGCATCAATAGAAATCACACATACACTCATATGGGATTTTATAATGAAAGTTTTTGGCAACCCTAATCTTGGGTGATTAGTACTTGATAACCTTGTTTAATATTTTTAGACATTACAAACCTTCCCTCCTTAAACAGAATCTCGTCCCGAGATTTAATAAAACTAGGAACTAAAGAGATTGGGAAACTCAGTTCTAATATAATCTTCTCGCTCCCAAGTGGCTTCTTCTTCGGTATGATTACTCCACTAGATCTTGAGAAACTTGATACTTCTAGTCCGAGTGGTTCTGAAGGCTTCTTCCCAAATACGAATGGGCACTTCACGATAGGTTAAATCCTTGTTGATATCTATGGCTCTGTGATCGATGTTCTTGAAAACTTTGGTCTTCTCCGGAACTTCTAGGCATTTCCTAAGTAACGAGATATGGAACACATCATGCAAGACTGACATCTCTTCAGGTAGTTCCATTTGATAGGATACTTCTCCTCGGTGATTTAAAATCTTGAAGGGTCCAATATATCTAGGGCAAGCTTCCCTTTTAGCTGAAAACGCTGTATTCCTTTCAAAGGTGATACCTTGAGATACACAAAGTCTCCGATATTGAAGGTTAGGTCTTGACGTCTTTTATCAGCATAACTCTTCTGTCTAGATTGAGCGGTCTTGAGGTGTTCACGAACTTTGTGAACCTTCTCTTTGGATTCTCGTAGGATGTCGGGTCCAAATATCAGACTCTTTCCTACTTGCGGCCAATTCAATGGGGTACGGCACTTCCTTCCATACAAAACCTCAAATGGAGCCATTTGCGAACTAGCTTGATAACTGTTGTTGTATGAGAATTCCACGAAAGGCGTACAATCTTCCCATTTGGATCCATATTCTAACACACAAGGTCTCAGTATATCTTCTAAGATCTGGTTTACTCTTTCTGTTTGTCCGTCAGTTTGTGGGTGATAAGCTGTGCTGAAATTCAGTTTGGTTCCTAATCCTTCTTGGACTTTCTTCCAGAACCTTGAGGTAAACTGAGTTCCTTGATCTAACACTATGGTCTTGGGGGTTCCATGGAGACTAACTATTCTAACAATGTACAACTCTGCTAGCTTTGAGCTTTGATAATTAGTCTTGACGGGTATGAAATGAGCTACTTTGGACAGTCTATCTACTATGACCCAAATAGAGTCATTTCCCCTACTAGACATAGGAAAACTGGTGATGAAATCCATTCCAACAGAATCCCATTTCCATTCCGGAATCTACAATGGTTGCAAAAGTCATGTGGGTCGCTGATGTTCTGCTTTGACTCTCTGACAGATGTCACACTTGGCTATATAGCTTCCGATTTCTCTCTTCATTTTGTGCCACCAAAATTGCTCCTTCAAGTCCTAATACATCTTGGTTCCTCCCGGCTGGATAGAATAAAGGGTATCATGGGCTTCCTGCATAATGACTCGTTTCAACTCTGAATCTGCTGGCACACAGATACGTCCTTTATACCACAAAACTCCTTCTTCATCTTCGGTGAATCCGTGTACCTTCCCTATACCGATACGATGCTTAATTCCATCAATACTAGCCTCCTTTATCTGATTGATCAAAGTGGGTTGAAGTTCAATGCTGGCTAGAAATCCTTCACTAACTAGCTCCACTCTAAAATTCTCCATCTCCTCATGCAGACTTGGCTGAGCTTTGATACGTTGCAAACATATCCATAATTTTTGATGTTCCATGCTTGGTTTTATCTACTTTCTTATGTTTTGTCCACACTTTGGAGTACTTTTCATATGATTTCTTGGACTAACCTATTAAGAAGAGCCATAGTGCCAACTGCCTATTTCCTGCTGTTTTTGGTTCTAGGAAGTCAGAAAATGAATATTCTCGGAATCGGACGGGACAAAAGCCAAAGTCAGTTTTTCACCGAGGGACACACGGAGCCAGAATACGAGACGGAGAGGGGCCAGAGGGTGGCCACACTACCTGGCCACGCAGGCCAGGCCTGGCCGCACAAGGGGGTGGTGTGGCCAGCCCAGGCACCCCCTCGGCCTCCCCTTCCGACTATAAGATGCCTCTGATATAGAAATCCTAAGTACCCGATCAAAATTCCACGAAAGAGTCTGTATCCATCGTCGTCTCCATCCTTAGATCAGGCGGGATCTGAAGCTCTTCCCGGCACCCTGCCGGAGAGGGGAATTCACCCTGGAGGCCTTCTTCATCATCATGCAAGCCTCCGGTGTGATGCATGAGTAGTTCATCTCTGGACTACAGGTCCATGTAGTAGCTAGATGGCTGGTTCTCCTCCTTTGTGCTATCATATTTAGATCTTGTGAGCTCCGTTCATGATCAAGATCATCTATTTGTAATTCTGCATGTTGTGTTTGCGGGGATCCGATGGATATTGAGATGCTATTTCAGATTGATTATTGATTCTATCATGTCTTTGTTATTTGTGATCTTGCATGCTTCCCGTTGTTAGTAGCTATCTTGGCAAAGTAGATGCTAGCAACTCCAAGAGTTAGTATTTATGCTTGATAGTGGGTTCATGCCTCTAGTAATCTGGGGAAGTGACAGAAATCTCTAAGGTACTAGATGTGTTGTTACTACTAGGGAGAAAACAACAATCCTTTGTTCATAGAACAATCGTATTATTTACTTTACACGCAATTCATACTGGAGGGGGTTCGGATGATAACCTGAAGGTGGATTATTAGTCATAGATGCAGTTGGATGGCGGTCTATGTATAATGTTGTAATGCCCAATAAAGTCTCAAAGGAGGCAAGATGAGTAGTATATGCTTGTATGCTTTCTCGATGTTTGCCAATTGCCCCGTTGTAATTTGTTCACCCAGCATGTTATCTATCTTAAGGAGAGCCGCCACTAGTGAACTATGGACCCCGGTCCTTTATTTTACTATCAATCTACAATCAACTGTTTACTGCTTTGTGTCCACTCGATATGTTTAATCCTTTGGTTTTAGCAAAACCGGTGAGATTGACAACCTCATCGCAAGTTGGGGACAGAGTTCTATGGTTGTGTTGTGCAGTTCTCCACGTTGCTGCTGGCACCGGTAGTGTGCCCTGCCAAAGTTCAACTAGCTACACCTTTGGGGTGTTTCCTTGCTCCTACTGGATTGAAACCTTGGTTTCATAACAGAGGGAAAACTTACTTATGTGCTCATCATACCTTCCTCTCGGGGTTCCCCAACGAGCTCGTTAATACACGAGTCAGCAAGTACTTTTTCTGGCGCCATTACCGGGGAGTCAAGGACATCTTCACAAAGGGAGTCCCTCATACCCAATCTCTTTACTTTGTTATTTTTGTTTTTATTAGTTTACTTTTTGTTTTGTTTGCTTGTTTCTTTATCAAAAATACAAAAAAAATTAGTTCCTACTATAGAGGTTATTTTCGTTGGTCCGTTATTGTCTTGCTTTATCATGCTTTCTATCAATGATTGGATTGTTTGAAACTGAATGTTATTGGCAAGGTGGGTTCATAGAAGAATAAAAATATTATTATAAGGAACACCGCCTGTCACAAAAAGGGAAACACTTATGGGAACAAATTAATAAATTGGATACCATTGCTAGAAATGTGTGCTCTACTTATAATGTTACTTATTGCTTTGATAAATCTTGTTGCTGTAGGAGGTATAAAAACCTCCCTTTTCAATGTGAGTATAATGATTATGTTAAGGGAAATTATGACTTTTATGATGTGGAACAAATTGAAGAATTTTTTGCTTGGAAGGGTGCATTCGAACTTGCTTATTTGATTGAAAATACTGATGATGCACCTTATAAATATGAGGTTTATGATATACTTAAATTTTGCTTTGATAATTACAAGGAAGAAAATGGATATATTCTTGAATATCTTAATAGATGCTCCGACCCAGCGGAAGAGACTAATGCCTTGCAAGAGCTTATGGAAGAAGAAATTGCTGAAGCTGGAAGCTCATTGGATGATCTAGAGGAGTAAGAATGGATCTACCCATGCCTACCTTCTAATGAGAGTAACTCTTTACCCCTTACATTATTTGATTATCCTCCATGCTTACCAAAGGAGGATGAATGTTATGTTCCTGTGGATTCTTTTGAAAACGTTTATAATAAATCTTAGTTGATGGTCCTATATTGGTTGACAATATTAATTGTACTACTATTGAAAATTAGATTGATCGGTCATCTTGTTATAAAATTGTTAAAAGCAGGCATGAAGGTTTTAATCCCACTATTTTTGAGCTTGATGAAAATTATGTGTTTGTAGATCATGAAAAGCATGATTTATGTGATAGTTATATTGTTGAGTTTATTCATGAGACTACTGAAAATTATTATGAGAGAGGAAAATATGGTTGTAAAAGTTTTCATAGTACTGAAACACCTCTCTATGTGCAAAAAGTTTTAAAGTTACTCTCGTTTTATCTTCCTATGCCTGTCACTTTGTTCTTTGTGAATTTATTTGCGTATAAGATTCCTATGCATAGGAAGTGGGTTAGACTTAAATGTGTTTTGAATTTGCTTCTTGATTCTCTCTTTTACTTCAATTCATATTTCTTGTGCCTTAACTTAAAGGCGTTAAAGAAAAGTACTTATTGGGAGATAACCCAAAAGTTTTAGATGAGTCTTGGAAGTTATTACTTCTGTAATAACCGCTCCTTATCCTTTTTTTGCTTTCTGTGCCAAGAGTAACCTTTAATGAGAGAGAAGTAATGATTGGGAAAGTTGATGTCCCGAAACAGATTTCTGTGCTTCACCTTAAAAATTCGTGTAAAATCTCTGTATGTCCTTTTGAGGCGTGAATTTTTGTGCTTCTGCGCCAGGTTGTTATCTAATTTTCTTAGTTCAACACTTTTTGATTTGAGCAACAGAAGGTCTTTGAAAAAAATTGTCTTTACCTGCTGGTCTGTTTTGACAGATTTTTGCCATTATTAGCATTTGCTTCTTGTTGGTTCCTTTTTGAGTTCTTTTGGGGAATTGAGCTTTTTGAGGGAAGTGATATAGTAGCTAGTGTTTTAATGGAAGTTTTATTGGTGTTAGAACTGAACCTAAAAACTTATTATCTTGAGTGCACTAATGTTGCAAATAAAGATTGTGTGAAGTTTTGTATGAAGGAAAAATTTTAGGTGTATGGAAGGAATGAGTAATGAGATGAAGGATGGACTAAATGTCATCGGATTGAGGACAAGTACGCCATGAGGGGGTCCTCGAGGCGTGCGGAAGGGAGGGGTGTGAGACGTACGGTGTTCCGGGATAGTGAGCACACAAGTTTACCCAGGTTCGAATCCGTCGGCTTTGGACGGATCCTACTCCTGCTAGCAATCCAGTAATACGGCAGAGCCGAAATATGTGTTACATGGGTTTCGCCTGTGCGAGTTGAGATTGTAGACTATTGAGGTGTGCCCTAAAGGCTCTCCCTACGACGGCTTATATAGATATCCGGCCTAGGGTTTACATGAGAGATCTATCCGGCTACGACTAAGAGTCGGTTACAGAGTACATCTTGAACTACAAGTAACATTATGGGCCTAAGTCGGTAAGTCTTCTAGGCCTTCCCGTAGCCGGATTAGACTCCATATTTCTCCCCGACTGGGCCGCCCGTGAAGCAAAGCTCTAACCCGAAGTGGGCCACCCTGGTCAGTGAGGAACTATGAGGATACCCAGAAAGTATATCCCCTACAGCAGCCCCCGGAGGCCTCCAAGATCTAAAGTCGGATTCATCATCGTCTAGCTTGATCTTTGGCTTGCAGAATCTTGAAGGGTTTCTGAAACTTCACAACAAAAAATACGATCCGGGTCTTAAAATAAGTCGGACCTATCAACATGTTACTCGGATTTTCCATCTTGATTTCAAACTAAGCCGGAACTTGGTTTCTAACGCCACTTGACACAAGTCATGGTCAAGTCACGTCATCTGACAGGCATTCCGTCAGCACGATCGTTGGTGGGTCCGCGGTTCGCGGAACCGAGGCACCGTTTCAATGCGTGCATGGAGATCGAGGCGACGTAATCATCGCGTGGGTCCTTCCAAGTTCCTTCCACGACACGTGGCAGTTACACTGTAGCATTTGCACGAATCTTGGCGCAGTTAGGTGGATATAAGGGGTTAGGATTTTCTCCTTCTCCTTTCACCAGTCCTTTGCCTTTTCCTCTCCTCCCAATCTCCCTGCACGCACAGAGCTCCCCCGTTCCTCCCCCACAGAACTCCCAGCGCCGCCCCTTTTAGGTCAACTGCTCGCGGGCTTGGCGGCAGCGGCGATGGCGGAAGCGGTAGCGGAGAAAGAGAGATTTCGTGGGCTCTGGATTCCCTGCGCACTCAACGACGAGGGCCTCAAGAACGTGGAGAAGGAAGGGCTCATTGCCGCCGGCGACTGGTGGAGCGGCTTCGAGGAAACCGTCCCCAACCCGCACGACGGCAAGCGGGTCCACTTCGTCACCCACCTCGACAGAGGTTTGTCGTTTCCTCCCTCGGAGTTCTTCTCTGAGGTGATTGATCATTATGGAGTTCAACTCCATCATCTTCCTCCCAACTCTCTCTTAGAGATGAGCGCATACGCTTTGCTGTGTGAGGGCTTCCTCGGCATTAGGCCGAGTTTGACTCTTTTCCGGTACTATTTTCATGTCCGGAGAAACTCCATTACCGCCGGTGTTCCTTATATCACCGACACTATTAGTTTTTCACTTAGACACGAGCGCGCGTATCCCAAAATTCTAGCTAGTGACTCGGTCAAACAATGGCCAGCCACGTTTTTCTATCATAGAGATATTTTGGCTCCCGACAAAGCTACTGCTTTGCCGGCTTTTGTTGACGGAGCCGCCACGGCCCAACCTTCTTGGGACGAGGCTGCTCCGGGTCTCACCGACGATCTGATCCGCGCTAAGAGGCGGATCAAATACTTGATCAAACACAAGGGACTGAAGGGATCCGACTTGGTCCAATGTTGGGTCTCATGCCGAATCTAGCCCCTTCAGTACCATGGGGATCAACTGATGCACTCCATCACATCATCCAAGAAAGACTCCCTCCGCATCAGCCCCAAATCCTACACCACTCAGGGCTACATAAGCCAGATCAAGTGGCTGATCAGGGAGCGGATCGAGAGGAGAATCCCGGAGGTTTCTCTAGACATGCATACAGCGGAAAACCCCGTAGTGCTGGTAAGCTTACATCAGTACACCTTTTATGTGTTTCAATCTTCGAGTTATACTGCAATACTGATATGTTTTCTTATTTGCAGCTTGCCGACCTCCCCGAGTCGGAACTTGCTCTGCTCGAAGGATATCCTCCTGAGTTTTCTTAGGAGACAGAGGTGGTCCCATTGCCGGACCTTGCGCTCAAGAAGCGTAAAGCTCTGATAGTGGCTGTTGGCACAAAGGAGGTGCCCGTCGTGAAGAGGTAACTTTCAATCACAACTTCCGCCTTTGTACTTTATTCAAATTACTTTCTGAGATGTAATGTTTCCGACTTTACTACATTCTCAGAGCAAAATCGATATCAAGGGCAAGGGGAAGGGAACTTCTTCGAAGCCCCTGCCATAGACGAAGCTGACCATAGCTTCCCCTACCGTGGCTCCTCCGACTCCTGCCCCTCAACCTTCTGGAACACCGGCAACCATTCCTTCCCCGGTCGTCGCAGAAGATCCGGCTCCTTCGACGGAGCCTGCGATCCATGAATCGCAAACTGACGTCACCATGCGTGAGTCAGATCTAGATAAGGGTGAACCCTCTTTGGGTAATGATCCCTCGGCAGAAACCTTCGCCGAAAACCTTATCAGCAATCCAGGACTTGCCAAGTTTGGCCTGTCTCAGAAATCTGCTGAAGAAATCTAGTGGCTCGCCAAGCAATATTTGGAGAAAAGTACTTTATCCGCCGAAGAAGAAGCACAAGAAGCAGAGGATGTCAAGTTCTCCGACCTTCTCGCCCAGGTGCGCCTTCGCGACGAGAGGATTAGGACTGGTGAGCTTCCGACAGCCCTAGTGATTCCTCCGACTCTCGCCGAAAAGGTGGCCGCTGAAGTGAACGCGGGTTTGGATAAACTCACCCGCGAACAATATGTAAGTCAGAATTCCAACTCCTATTTTTCCTTTATTTTATATCATATCCTCTAGCCCCCAAGCATGAAGTAGGATATATAATCCGAGTTTATGTTTCATTAGGATGACAAAGAACGAACTAGTGTAGCCCCAAGGCTCGTGCTGATATTAGCAAAAATATTAGCCCGAGTCTTAAGTAGCTTTCTGACTTTGGGTATCCTGACTTACAAAAAGTATATTCCTATAACCAGGATTTACTGAAGAATGTCTATGATAAGCGGAGAGAGATCAAAGCTCTCTATCTTAAAAATGCTGAACTTAAAGTTGCCAAGGATGAGGCCGAAGGTAAACATTCCGAGACTCAAACCTTGTCTTTGTTATTTTCAATGTCGATTTTTTCTGAACTGTTGTTCTTTTTTGACTTACATCGCTGGTTAAACAATCCTGCGCCATGATTGAAGAGGCCGAGAACCTCAAGACCTTGGTGGTGGAGAACAAGGAGCTTCGCCAAGAGCTGGATAAGCTCAAGGTGGATCATGAAAAGAGCATTGCTCAAATCCTTGAATCCTCCTCCATGGCTACTGATGAGCGTGATCGCAAGATCGCTGCTCAAGATAAAACAATCTCGGACCTCAAGAATGATCTTAGCAGAGAGAGGGACCTTTCCCAGGCGCTCCGGGCTGAACTCCAGAGTCTCCGGGAGGAGAAGACCAAAATTGACGACGTCATTTTCGGTACGTTCCATCTGTCTGACTTTGTCTTTTTCTTCGACTTCTACCAATGTCGGATTTTTCTTAACTTGTTTTGTGTATAGGTCCTCTAAACTTGACAGACTCTTCTTCCATCGAGCCCCGCACCCACCGGCTTACCCAAGTCGGTGACCTGCTTCATGACTTCCGCCAATCCCTTGAGGACATCGGCGAAGCTCTCAAGATTCCAGACATGCACAGCATGTCAGATTTTCAGGTGCGGGACAAGGCAAAGGAGATGCCGCAACTTGTTCGGGACTGGAACATGTCCTACACGCGGACTGTGGTGCAGAACGCTCTCACCATGGTCATGAGCCACCATGGAAACATGGAGATATGGCAAGTGACCAGAGGGTACTGCAAAGTAGATGAGGACGGCCAGGAGCAGGACCTTCAAGCCATCATGCACTCCTGCACCGCATATGGGTGTCACGTGGTTGACCTGACCAGCTACGAGACCCCTTTCTTCACCCGCGTGGATACTCCACCTCCTCCTCCAGAAGAATCCACAGAAGTTTCCGACGATGAACACACCACCTCGGATGCGGACATCTCGAAACGATACCAAGGCGGCGTAACCGGCGAGCCGACAGCTCCTTCATCTCCTCCTGCATCATAGATCAGAATTTTTTGTATTATTCCAGAAAAACATGATGCGTCTGTAAATATGCAGTACTTTAACTTTGCTAGTGCTAAGCTTTTGATCTATTCAGCACCTTTTGGCTTTGAATTTTTTTTGTGTGCCTGAAATGTTTACACAAGCACTAGTATTTTTCATATATACTTATCGTTTATCTGGCTTTCTGCCTCGTCCCTTTCATGAGCCGGCTAAACCTTCTGCCGGAAACTTTGCCGAGCAACGGAGCTCAATTGCTAAACCAGTTTAAACTCGGAAACAAAGTCGGCTTCCAGTACCAACAATTCACTACTCGGAAAATGCCCGCATCCAACAATCAGACAAATAACCAAAGTAAAGACTAGAAATTTTAGAGTTATACCCGAAGGTAGCAATTTTAGAATCGGAAATCTAGACCAGAACGAACATGAGCATAAAGTACTTTCAAGCATTCTAGGATTTTCGACTATGACATGATCATTCGGAAATAAGATGGTAAAAACTTCTCAGAAAAACTTGAGGCAACCAAAACATTTATTTCTCTCAGAACATGTGCATATATATGTTTACAAAGAAGGATAAACTAAGAATAAAAGGGACGTAGCTGAGCAATATTCCATGGTCTGTCTAACTCATCCGGATTTGTACTGCCTCCAGGTCTCTTTCTCTTCTTAGTAGCAGGTCATTCTTTGACTGGCCTCATGTCAGTTAAGTAGTACGATCCATTCTGCAATACTCGACTAACTAAAAAGGGCCCTTCCCATACTGGGGAAAGTTTGTGCTTTCTTTGTTGCACAAGCCAGAGAACTAAATCACCTTTATTGAAAGATCTATTTCAGACTCTCTGGCTATGATACTTGCGTAACTTCTGCTGATAGGCTGTAGATCTCATTTCAGCAATGACGTGAACTTCTTCGACTAAGTCGAGATCATTTTGTCGAGAAATCTCGGCATCCTCTTCAATATACGCGGCCACTCTAGGAGAAGTGTGAATCAAATCACTAGGAAGAACTGCTTTTGCGCCATAGACCAAGAAGAAAGGTGTGTATCCGGTTGACCTATTCAGAGTCATTCGTAAACTCTATATTACAGAGGGTAGTTCCTCTGCCCAAGCCCCCGCAGCACGTCGTAGTGGTGCTTCGAGTCTCGGTTTTAGGCCTTGTAGGATTAAACCATTTGCTCTTTCGACTTGTCCGTTAGCCTGTGGATGTGCGACTGACGCAATGTCAAGCCAGATATTTTGTTCGTTGCAGAATTCAGCCAATTCTCCCATAGAGAAGTTACTCCCGTTGTCCGTGATAATGCTATGCGGATAACCATACCGGATTATAACATCCTCGACAAATCTTTTGGCTATTGCTCCATCACAACTAGTGACAGGTTTAGCCTCAATCCATTTGGTGAATTTATCCACCATCACTAAGTGGTGAGTAAATCCACTTGGAGCTCGTTTAAATGGTCCTACCATATCAAGCCCCTAGACCGCAAAGGGCCATGTTATAGGTATTGTTCGCAGCTGATCAGCCGGAACATGAGCTTGCTTGGCATACTTTTGGCAGCCTTTTGCATGTCATTAATCGTTTGGCATCTGCCTGAGCTGTAAGCCAGAAAAATCCGTGTCTAAAAGCTTTTGCCACTAAAGATTTGGCTGCAGCGTGGTGACCACACTCGCCTTCGTGGATTTCTCTTAAGATTTCCACTCCTTCCGGAGATACACAGCGCTGAAAACCCCCAGAAACACTCCGTTTATGGAGCTCACCTTTAACAATAGTATAGGCTTTTGCTCGTCGGATAATTTGCCGGCTCAGCACCTCGTCTTCGGGTAATTTGCCATCTACCAAATAATCGAGGTAGGGTTGAGTCCAGCTGGGAATTACAGCCAGAACTGCTATCAAAGGTAAGTCGGATTTGGTCGGATATTCCTCATCTACTCCCTTTATTGAGGGAACTTTGAGGTGCTCTAAAAAAGCGCCATCCGGGACCTCTTTCCGCGTAGAACCTATCCGAGATAGTGCCTCTGCTTCCTCATTTTCTGCTCGAGGGATGTGTTGAACTTCAAACCCTTCGAACGATTTAGATAGATCATCCATGACAACTTTATATGCTGCCATGTGTTTATTTGCATTACAAATATCCGACACTTGTTGAGCAACAAGATCTGAATCTCCGTAACACATCAAACGTCGGATGCCAATATCCTTAGCAATCCGGATTCCATGCAGCATTGCTTCACACTCGGCAATATTGTTTATCGCTGTGAAGTGGATCTGCAACACGTATAAAAGTTTATCTCCTTGGGGTGATTTGAGCACCACGCCAGCCCCCGAGCCCCCTCGAGCCTTAGACCCATCGAAAAAGAGGGTCCAATATTCCGACTTAGGAAGGATCATGTTCTCCTTTGTCGCTGTCTAATCAGCGACAAAGTCAGCAAGGATCTAGGATTTGATTGCTGTCTGAGGTTTATACTCAATATCGAAAGCTGAAAACTCTGTTACCCATTTGGCGACACGTCCTGTGGCGTCACTATTGTTGATTATATCTCTCATGGGAGCTGTGCTCACCACGGTAATTGGATGCTCCTGAAAGTAGTGTCGTAACTTATGAGATGCTAGAAAAACACCGTAAGCCAACTTTGGTTAGTGCGGATACCGCTGTTTTGATTTTGTCAGGACCTCACTGACAAAGTAAGTCGGATGATGCACCAGGTGTTCCTGATTTTCCTCTGGTCTCTCCACCACCATGACGACACTAACGACCTTATTTGTCACAGCAAGATAGAGCAACATCGGTTCCTTAGGTTCCGGCGCTGCAAGGATAGGAGCAGATGAGAGTACTTTCTTCAGATCTTGTAGTGCAGCTTCAGCTTCGTCAGTCCAAACAAAATCCTTGGTCTTTTTCAGGAGTTTGTATAATGGTGCGGCTCTTTCACCAAGCCGGCTTACAAATCGACTGACCGCAGCGATGCAACCAGTTAATCTTTGTATGTCCTTCAGGCGAGTTGGCCTGGAAATATTGAGTATAGCCTTGATTTTGTCTCAGTTCACCTCTATGCCTCTTTGAGACACAATGAAACCTAACAATTTTCCGGCCGGTATTCCAAAGAAACATTTCTTCGGGTTAAGCATGATGTTGTATTTTCATAGATTGGCAAATGTTTCCTCCAAGTCGGAAATCAGTGTTTCCTTCTTTTTGGACATTACCGCGATATCATCCACGTATGCATGTACATTGCGTCCGAGTTGGTCATGGAGGCAACGCTGCATCGTGCGATGGTACGTAGCTCCTGCGTTCTTCAGCCCAAAGGGCATCATAACAAAATAGAAGGTTCCGAAGGGGGTTATGAATGAAGTTTTGACTTTGTCAGATTCCTTCATCCGGATTTGGTGATAACCGGAATATGCGTCGAGAAAACAGAAGAGTTCTGAGCCTGCCATAGAATCGATAACTTGATCAATTCTAGGCAGAGCGAACGGATCTTTTGGACAAGCCTTGTTCAAGGCAGTATAATCAACACACATCCTTAAATCGGTGGTGTCCTTTTTAGGGACCATTACAGGATTGGCGACCACTCAGTGTGGATGACCTCTTCTACGAATCCGGCTAACTCGAGCCATGCTAGTTCCTTAGCTATTGCCTTACGCTTTTCATCGCCAAACCATCGTAGGGACTGTTTGACGGGTTTAGCATTTGGGTTTACATTCAGAGAGTGCTCGGCAAGTTCCCTAGGTACTCCGGTCATGTTAGATGGCTGCCATGTGAAGATATCTTGATTTGCTTGGAGGAACTTGACGAGCGCGCTTTCCTATGTGCTACCTAGGCCTACGCCTATCTGGGTCACCTTGGAGGGGTCATCATCCTTCAACGGCGCTTTCTTCGTCTCTTCTGATGCCTTGAACTCTAGATTTGGCTTTGTCACCTCCTTCTTCGTTGCGGGCATCTCGGACGGATCTATGCTCTTCTTGATCTCCTGGTACTCTTGGGCGTGCAGCACGGCTTCGGCAAAGGCGGCATTTCCATCCTCGCACTCTCGCGCTATCTTCGGGTCTCCCCTGATGGTGATCACGCCGTTGGGATCTGGAATTTTCATCATATTGTAATTGTAAGACGGACAAGCCATAAAAGCCCAGTAAGCTGGACGTCCGAATATAGCGTGGTATGCGCTCTTGAACGGGACCACTTCGAAGGAAAGTGCCTTCGTCCGATAGTTCTTTGTAGTTCCGAAGGTAACATCCAAAGTAATCTCTCCCAGGGAATTAGTGTGTCTTCCTGGGACAACTCCGTGAAAGATCACAGAGCTGTGGTTCAGCTGGGTTTCCGAGATCTTCATCCGGCGTAGCGTTTCGACATAGAGGATATCGATGCTGCTACCACCGTCCATGAGGTCTTGGAGAAACCATAACCGTCAATAAGTGGGTTGACAATTAAGGCGTATTTTCCTTGCTTGTGTAGCTTAGACGGATGATCAGCGCGGTCAAATGTGATTGCCACTTCCGACCAGTCCAGATATTGGGGGACAGCCGGAACTGTTGCATTGAGCTCGTGGAGAACTGCTTTCTTGACCTTTTGCTGGTTGAGATCCGAGGAAAGTGACGTAAGTGTCCTTCTTGGTGGGAAAAGTCTTCTTCCCTTCCGGCTTGGGATTTGAAGCATCACCTTCCTCTAGGTCGGAATCTTCCTTGGTCTCTTTGTCCTTTTCGGGATTTTTCTTTCCCTTTTTCCGCTTAGCTTTGTAGCCCGTGGTATCATCTCTATTGATGTCGTCATTGAAACAACATTCAGCATTGGTGTGGGACGAGCCCCCATTGGCGTCTAGGTGATGCACACATGGGTTATTGGCAATGTCGGCCCAAGAGTAGGTTTTGCCTGGTTGCTGTTCTCCTCTACCTTGGACCCTTGAAGTCCCACGGCCACGTCCGCGGGCTCCGCCGCGTCCTCCAGACCCGGAAACAGTAGTAACCACCGCTGTTTCCGCGCTGGGTTTTTCTTCCGAGGTATTTTTGCGCTTCTGAGCTTGTTGCTTTGGTTGTCTTGCCGACTGAGGCACAGCTAGGACATTGAGTAATCCCTTTGCATCGTCGTCAGCATCTGCATACTTGCTCGCTGTTTCTATCATCTCTCCCAAGTCAGTGACCTTGTCACACTTCAAGCAGTGACGTAGTAGACCAATTGGGAGTCCTACAATGAAAGCTTCAATCGCGGTTTGATCGTTTACTCCTTCACAGGAATTCTTGGTGTCGATCCATCATCCGAGGTAATCTCGGCAAGTCTCTCCGGCTTTCTGGGTGCAAAGTTCTAGGTCTCCAACCGTATAGGGCCTCCGATATGTGCCTTCGAAATTCCGAAAGAACGCACTTTACATGTCATACCAGTTATGGATGGTGTTCTCCGGAAGTTCATTGAGCCATGATCGCGCCTTTTTCCGCAACATAAGTGGGAGATATCGGGTTGTGACCAGGCTATTTCCACCTTTGGCGATGCAGCAAGCTTGGAAAAAATCCTGAAGCCAGGTATCTGGCCGAGCAATGCCGTCGTTGGCTTGGATATGCCTTGAGATAGCAAATCCTTCTGGGAATCTTGTAGCTCTGATGCGTGGTCCGAAGCATTTTGGGCCCACGTAGATATCATCGTTTTCGTAGCGCCGCGCCTCTATGTTGGAATTGATCCTGTGCCTTGCATCGTTCGGGGATAGAGATCGTCCCGAATGCCGGCTATGGCTGCGGTGCCTTGGAGCCGGACTTCGGCTTCTGCCACCACCTCCTCCGCCTCGTCGTCCTCCTCGCCCTCCTTGGGAGCCGTTGTGATGACTGCTTGGTGGAGAGGGTGGGGCAGCTGAATTGTTTCCGGCTGATCGCCGGCCTCCGTCCGGAGCATCATTATTCTAGTTTCGAGGAGGAACTTGACTACGACGAGCCCCCTACCGGTTTGTCCCAGCATGGTTTCCGTCGTTCCTTCGTCCGCCGTTCCCTCCACGGTGAGGTTCAGCCGGACGGCTTGCATGTCTAGGAGGTGGCATTTTCTGACGATCCTCCTCCCGACGTTTCTCTTTATCTTCTCCCCTTCGATCGTTAGACTCTCTTCGGGGAGGATTCCTCGGATACAGTGCATCAATGGCCTCTTGCTCGGCCGCTGGAGCAACGTTGCCCTAGTCACGTGTGGTTCTGTGATGCTGTCCTGATGATCCGGTTCTGGAGTGGTTATCTTCCCGTCGATCGGAATGGTGACGCTGTTCCGGAACGCGCTGGGGCCTTATATCATTCTAGGCTGAGTCCGTGTGACATTGGTCGGATTTCGAGACCAGTTTTCCACTTCCGGATTTTGCAGCCATCTGTTGCTTTAGCCCCTTGGTGAGTAGCTTGATGCCCAATCGAACCTGTTCTGGGCCTGGGTTATTGGATAGGATGTCTCGTGCTGCGACAATGTTCTGTACCGGCGTTGGGTACACCAGGTCTCCTTTGCTGTCGAGACGAGGCATCCCCGGATCTCCTTCAAAGAGGACCCCCTGTTCACTTCCAGAAACTTACCGTCACCTATGTAACGTTTCCAGGTATTCTGATGCAACCGAGACATGTAGTCCTTAGTTGCCATGCGTTTCTTCTCCCCCTTGATGTTTTTGGCTTCATCCAGGAGTTGTTGACGATGCGCTTCTAGGGCTTGGGCCCTTTCGTCCAGCTCTTCAGCAGTAATTTCTGCAGCTGTAGGGATAGGTGTGGTTAGCGCAGCATCGATGAGTTTACGTCCACCTTTGGTGATCACATGTCCATCCACCGATTCTTCTTTTTTCGGCTCTTCTGGGATAAGTGCTCCATCCGAGTCTTCTTTGTATTCCTCGGCAATCACCTCCTCTGTCAGAGGGTCTTTTGCCGGGGTCTTGTTTTTCTTGTTCTTCTTCTTTGCCGTCTTGGCAGCGCCGGTAGCAAAGACGGCTTTGGGTCTGTTTCCCAGAGTCAAGCTCTGATCGGTACTTTCAGACATTTGGACTTAGGGATTATCTCCGACGTCCATGTCATCCTGCGCTTTCGGAGAGTGTTCCACGGATCCTTCATCCATGGCTTCTCCTTCCTCTGCAGCTTTGGAGTTATACTCCTCTTCATATTCCACGGAGAACTTTCGGAAATCTGCTGACATCATCAATTCATCTGAGGATGCGGGTACGTCGGCGTTTGTTCCAATTGCCTCCAGCACAGAGTCGGTGTTCTCTCCAGCATCGGCAGAGCCGGATTCGGATCCCACGTACCCGACGAAGTGCGATGCGTGCTTCCTGAGGTACCTGCGGCCTTCGCGATCATCCATGTCGAAACTCTTGATGGTCTCGAGGATTGCATCCGTGCTTTCGCCTTGCAGTATCATGCGTCTCAGTGTATACCTCAGGAAAGGCCTGTCTATCCCGGCGTCATCAGAGCCGGAATCATTGTCGTTGTTAAGTTCCTCCTGCATTTCGATTTCCACGGGTGGGTCGATCTGGGATCCGGCTTCTCCAGGGAGATCCACTCCAGATTCGACTTGGACCGCTAGGTCTACTTCAGGCTCGGATTTCTCCACTATCTCCGCAACTGGTGCGGGCTGGGTGGGATTAGGGTTTTTTGAGATCCGGAACTCTGCCGCCTCCGCGGACAAAGGGGACCCCGAAGATTCTTCTGCCTCTATCATCACCGCTGGGGTGGGTTGGGCAGGTTCAGCGAAACCGATGTAAACATCGATCTCACCAAAAGACATGATTGTGTAGGCAGTCACAGCCTCCCTGGCCGGAATCCAAGTCTCGTCGGGAATGATGAGAGGGACGTCGCTGGCGTAGAGGATGCGACCGACGGTGATAGTCTCGCCGATTCTGATTCTTGCAGATTCCGCTCCGAACGCAGATCCGAAGCTAACTTGCCCCACGGTGGGCGCCGACTGTCGTCGGATTGAGGACAAGTACGCCATGAGGGGGTCCTCGAGGCGTGCGGAAGAGAGGGGTGTGAGACGTACGGTGTTCCAGGACGGTGAGCACACAAGTTTACCCAGGTTCGAATATGCCGGCTTTGGACGGATCCTACTCCTGCTAGTAATCCAGTAATACGGCAGAGCCAAAATATGGGTTACAAGGGTTTCACATGTGCGAGTTGAGATTGTAGACTATTGAGGTGTGCCCTAAAGGCTCTCCCTAGGACGGCTTATATAGATATCCGGCCTAGGGTTTACAAGAGAGATCTATCCAGATACGACTAAGAGTCGGTTACAGAGTACATCTTGAACTACAAGTAACATTATGATCCTAAGTCGGTAAGTCTTCTGGGCCTTCCCGTAGCCGGATTGGACTCCATATTTCTCCCTGACTAGGCCGCCCGTGAAGCAAAGCTCTAACCCAAAGTGGGCCACCCTGGTCAGTGAGGAACTGTGAGGATACCCGGAAAGTATATCCCCAACACTAAAGCTCAAGCTTGGGGATGCCACGCGTGTCACCCCAAGAAATATCCAATAAGTACAAGCGTCAAAGCTTGGGGATGCCCAAGGCATCCCCCTCTTCATCAATAAAAATCCTAGGTTTCTTCTAAACGCATCATTTTTATTGTTTCATGCACAATTGTGTTGTTCTTGGAGCGTCTTCTTTTTCGTTTTTGTTTTGGTTTTTCGTTTGCTTTGTTTTCTTAGTTTGCTGAATAAATTGGTTGGACCCCCTCTTTCATGCATTGGCTTTCAAATAGTTTGGTTTGGATTGGAAAAGAGTAGGAAAAGTTCATGCTTAAGTGGTAAAGAGAGCTTGTTTTTGACTGTGGCCTATGCTTTTTCATGCCATGCTTGATATTGTTTTGGCTTTATGCTTAGTATTCTTTGATGTAGCATGACTTGTTATAAACAATTGAGATTGCTTAATGTGCCTTGGAAGGATCATGCGTTGTTTTAGCATATTAAAGCATAGTATTGTCGTATTCTCCTTTGATGCTTTATTTGGGTTGACTTGGCGCATGCTCACACCATGTTATGACTATCCCAAGTCACCATGGCCTTTATGATCCTTTAGTTTTCAACTTGTAGTATTACTTTATGCTTTGATCAATGATGTTTTGTCGCTCTGCATGATTATGGCCATTATTGCTCTCTTAGTTTATCGCTCCCAATCTTTTGCTAGCCTCCACAACCAAGTATGAGTTCCACCCATGCATACAATTCCTTAAACCAAGTTATTCCAAAGAGTCCACCATACCTACCTACTAGCTTATGCTATTACAAGTATATTCATGCTTTTATCTACCTTCTGAATAAAACTTGTTATGAGAAAACTGGTGATTAAAGCTCTCACGAACTTGATGGCACACTTTACTTTTCTTGCCCTTAATAAACTTGAACCATTGTGTCGTCTATGTTGTATATGCTTTCACTTATTTGTTGGAGATTAGCAGAACCATGCTGTCATGGGGAACGCTTTCAACATTGCACTTGTACTTTGTACCTAGTTGATATCATGCTCTTTTGTCTATGGATGTCGTCTGTGTGAAATGAAAGGGGAGCTTGTAAGTCCATGGAGTTATGTATATGTGTTAGAGAAATGCATGGGCCGCTGGTCTAATCCATGCTGTCATGGTGGAAACCTGCAGCGTAACCATAATGAGCTGTCTATAAAGCATTCTTCTTATAAAAAAAGAGTCAGATATTGAGAAAAAAGAGAAAAAGAAAAAAAATATGAAAAGAGGGAATGTAACTACCTCGGTGAATTACGCCCTTAGTTACATGTCTGGACGAATGAAAGTGGTTAAAATAGTACGGTGGGGCCCAGGGCCACTCACGGTAGACCTTTCGGCCGTCCTAACCACTTTCAAACATCAGGACAAGAACGAGCGGTGTAATCGGCAGGCGAAGGGATCAACTACATACACAAATGAGTATGTATGCAAGCCACATACAACAGTCCTCGGAGCCATTCCATCTAGAAGAAATAGAAATATTGCAACACCATACGGCAAGATTCAAATATCCTAGATAGAGATAATAATTTAGGATAGCTCCTCATACAACACACATCAGAGTATCAGGCGGAAGCGGAAAACAAGATCCGAGTACGGATAAGAAGCAAATTGGCATAAGATGCCCCATAAATAAACACATCCCGCCCACAGATCTCACGGATCCCCGTTCCCAGAATCTCTACACCGGATGATCGTTGCCAACATCATCTGTCTCTTCCACCCAGTATCCATCTTGCGGGTACACCTATTCATCTGAATCAAACAATTTATCGTGTGAGACCCTAGGGGTGCTCAGCAAGTCTTTATGCCGCTAAAGGGGACACAACCTGGGGTGACGCAATTGCAGCAAAAGATAATACCTAACAATTCTACAGATACTCGCTAACCATCCGCCTAACCAATGATAGACGGATGTCCATGAATTAAGAACAACAGTTATAACAGTGTAATTAACAGATCCATCCTCCTCCTCGCTTACCAACGAGGAAGCGGACGAACAACCCCATCATCCGTTGGCAGTTTTATTAACCATTCCATGAGTATTGCACTATTTACTAGTCAAGTTCTTAGTCACATTAAAAGCGGTACTTTAGTTACACTTGTCTATGATCGAGAAACTGTGCTCCAAGTCGTCCATAACCGTGGACACGGCTTTTAGAAAGATTTACCCTGCAGGGGTGCACGAATAGCAACACACACTCGATCAACCTCGGAAAAACCAAATCAAAACCCAACGAGGCATTCACGACAAAGCAATCACAGGATTCAGAAATATTTCAGGGAGCCACCCCATTAAGCTACCCGCAACGAAGTTGACCGGCTCCGAGACGGACCCAAGGTTTGTGTCAATGGCTGTAAATGACGGGGAACCCGAAAATGTGACTGGGCTTGTCGATACCGCAAAAACATTCCACGATCCAAAACAGTACAGGTGCTCCACGCACAATCTTAATAAAGCAGTAACATGGCATAAGTACCGGATAATAATAAAGCCCCAAACTACTTTGTGGCCCCAAGAAATAAGAATGAATCAAGCTTTGGCTCAGGGGGGTCCATAAGGCCTCCCAGATGTGGATAGTGCGAATAGTCAAGGAATAGGAATCAAGTACTCGGGTCCTAGGGACACAAGTGAGCATGAAAAACCAAATAGCAGATATTTCTCACCGGTGCCTCTTTCATTAGTTATCCCATTACTACTCAGGTTATGTTGTTTAGGTACCTCGTTATGCATCAGACACTCACATACCCTATACATGCTTTTCTACGACTCGCATGGCTCAAACAACTCCTGTAGTAATGGCTCATGGGATGGAGGAACAAGCTTTGGTGGGGTTTAAAAGTAAAGGCTATGCAGTACTTGGGATTCAATTTAATGCAATCGCGACTCAATGATGTAAGAATAAGATAGAGGCAATAGGTATTGTATGTATGCAAGCATGTGGTAGTGCTTGCCTGGCAGTTCAGTTGAAGCGAGAGATGGATCTGGGTAGTACTCCTGTGATTCCTCGTAATTCTCCTGCTGGGCGTCTATTCGAAGAAGAACCAAACAAACAAGGGCCAACATAAATAAAGTGCACAAGCATATGAATTAAAGTGCGACAAGAAAACAAGCATGCCATGAGGAATGATGCACAATTTACATGGCATTAAAGTAGCATGGCAAAGGTGAGGTGTGGATACAAGAAATAAAGCATTTTATTATTTATTTGGTCCAATTTTATTGTCATAAACAGTTCAGATTTGTAAGAATGACATGATGCATGCTTCAATTCAGAACAAGGACTGCATAGATAGAACGGGCTCGTCGCGCTGATCGATTTAGACATATTATTTGTCAAATTTGGAGTTGTAGAATTAAAGTTATTAATTTATTAAGAAAAGGGGCATTTTATTGTAATTTTAATCATCTCGAAAATTTAAAGTGTTCAAACAATATTTTGAATGGCATATTTGCATTCCCCGCATTTTTCTAATTCCAAAACATATATTATTTGTATTATTTGGATTTGTATTTGAAAATTTATTTAAATCTGACTTGGATTTGAATTTAAATCAATTTTGAAAAAGGTTTAAATAAAACAGACAACAGGGAAAACTTTTGTTACCCAGCTCGGCCCAGCCATAGCCACTAACGGGTGGGCCAGTCGTTGGCGGGGCACACGCACGCGGAAAACTTTTCACACCGGGGCTCTGTCTAGCCCGTGCGACTGCGAGGTGGGACCAACCGGCTGAGGCCCACGTGACAGTGAACGAACTCGCAGAGGCTGGCAGGTAGGACCGAGCTGGAGCGGGGGTTAGGATAATAACAGGTTGGGGGGTTTTCTGAAAGAAGGCCACGGCGGCTGACAGGTGGGGCTAGCGAGGAGCGCGGGTTGAGCAGATAAAAAGCTAGGGGTTTTTTTGCAAAACGCGCGGCAGCACTGTTTCTCTTCTTCGCGATCTGACGACTGGCGAAGAAAAACGCCGCGCGGCGCGGGACGGGGGTTCGAACCGGGGATCTGGGCATGCGCGCGGAGGGCGTAGCCGCTGCGGTGGCTTGGGTTTGGTGTTAGGTGGGGGCTAGACGGCCAGATGAGGCTATGCGCGGCGCGGGGCATGCAGACACCAACGTCTGGCAGTGCACCGAGGGCGCTCGGCGAAAATATCGGTGACGCAAGACGGCGACAGCAAGGCGGAGGTTGTGAGGGAGGGAGAGGGGCTCACCGAGGCAAGGTTGGTGTGGACGGATCGGCCTGGGAGGCGCTGCAACGACGAGGACGCAGAGGCCGGGGAACTAGGGTTTCGGCGGAGCGGCGAGGATGCTGGCGGTCCGGGTGGCCTTCTCCTCCTTGCTGGGCCGGTCAAGGTGGAGCAGGAGCACCTCCTTGGTCTTCTCGTCCACCTCCATGACGCGCACGCCGGCCAGAACGACGCGACGCAGGGGTAGACGGCGGCAACTGGCGGCGAGATCTGGCGACGGTGAAGAGGGAGGGAAGGCGCGGCAGAGCTTGGGGTGGATTTGGACGATGCAGAGAGACGTGTGGAAGGAGGGAAAAGGCGAGGGGGAGGCAGGGGTAGCGTGTGGGCACGGGGCAGGGGAAAAGTAGCCTCGGCCCTTTCCTCCTTCTCCCTGGTCACGTGGTCGAGCTGGGGCTCGACCTGGGCAGCCAGGGTAGGGCAGGTGGGCTGCCAGGTGGGGACGGTGGGGAGTAGCTGCTGGGTGGGGCTGGCACGGCGGTAGAGAGAAAAAGAGAGAGGGGAGAGGGGCTCGGGTGTAGCTAGGGTTAGTTTAGAGGGGGCTCGGGTTAGGGTTTGTTAGTGTTTGAGAGAGGGGTAGGGGTTAGCTGAGGTGGGGGGCCAGGCATGGCAGGGAGAGGAAGTGGCCAGATGGTTCATCATGGTAGAGAGAGAGAGAGGTGAGAGAGGTGTGGTTAGGGTTTAGTGTAGAATTAGGTTAGAGAAAAATAGAGAGAGGAAGTTAGGTTAGATTTTGATTAGGTGTTTAGGTTTTTAAAAATGCGTTCATGAGATCAACCAAGAGGTTAAAGTGAGGCTTTGATTAGGCTTAGTTGAGGTGAAGGAGAATCCAAGAAAAGAGAGAGAAAAGGATTATGGGAAAAGGCCTCATTTGAATCATGCATGGAGAAAATAAAAGAAAAGATGTTGATGAGAATAAGGGAAAGGTGGAGAGATGATGGAGATGATCCACAAGGGAAAAAGCCAATAAAATCAAGAGGAGTCAAATGGACTAAAGGTGATGGTACCCTTGCATGGCCCATGCAAAAATAATAAATGCCATGATTTATTTTGTGAAAACAATAATAATATGGCATTATTCTTATGCATTCCCAAGAAATGGTATAAGGCCAAGCAAAAGAATTAATAGAATTAGATCCACCCCATTCACATGAGCTAGAATAAAATCAAAAGAAAAGAAAATACAAGCTCATGGTAAATGGAATGGTGGAATTATAAGGTGGTGAAAAGAAAGGTGATGGAGTTGAATAAAAGATATGCCCCCAACTCAATGTGGGCATTCAAACAATATATCAATAACCAAATACAATATCAAGAGGCAAATACAATTAATAATGCATATGAGAGAAGAACCAAAAAAATAGGGTTTTATATGATGCTCAAATGCAAGGTGGCATGATGACATGAGCATGATATAATTATGATGCAACAATTATATAGGAAGTAGCCAATAACTTACTAGACCAAGTAGCATTACAATTGTTAGACAATTGGGATGCTACAGGGAAGAGAGAAAAAAGCACCATATTTCCATGGTAAATAAGAAGATTGCTGAGATGCTCGTTGTCTGCTTGCCTTGTCATTTTGATATGGGGATTCTTCCGTATCATCGGGCAAGGGGTACCCCGTTGGCGGTTCTCTATGATACACATATACTTACGATGACAAGAACTTACCGGTGACTAAACTTGAGTAGCATGAGGAGCGGCCCTCATATTCATGGGACATGAGATTTCCAACTTATACTTCATCAAGCATATACACCATAGTTTGTTCACTTTAACCTTAATCACTTCAAGATGCTTATGATAGGGGCAATGAGAGCTGAAAGCTAATAAGTACCATAATTTTTGGAAGCTCTTTATGAAACTTGAATCTCTGCTTCCTTCTATGAAGGCCTTTCTTTTACTTTTATGTTGAGTCTCCACCTTCTATCTTTATGCACCTACTTTGAGAGCATAGTGGCTATTCTTAGTTCTATGTGCAGTGTCCCAAGACTTGTTGATTGATGCATAACTTTGATGTTGCTTGTTTTAAACTATTTGTATCTAGTCACTCTTATGAATTTTGAAGGTGTCCTATGCATTTATGTTTGCTACTCTATGAGGGACAAGCTGAATGCCACTATGCTATGTTTTCTTTATGTGAAACAAACAAACGTCTTACAAAGCATTGTTATTTATTAATCTTTTGTTTGTGCCTTTTCATGTTGCAACATAGTTTCTTTGTCTTATTGCTGGAACTTTGTCTTTCATGTTATGATTGAAGTACTATGATCCCATCTTTGAATGTTTTGCAAATACTTTGATCAAGTTTATGATGGTGCATGTCACCTCAAAAATTATTCTTTCTTTTTATCACTTACCTACTCGAGGACGGCCAGGAGTTAAGCTTGGGGATGTTGATACGTTGCAAACATATCCATAATTTTTGATGTTCCATGCTTGGTTTTATCTACTTTCTTATGTTTTGTCCACACTTTGGAGTACTTTTCATATGATTTCTTGGACTAACCTATTAACAAGAGCCGCAGTGCCAACTTCCTATTTCCTGCTGTTTTTGGTTCCAAGAAGTCAGAAGATGAATATTCTCGGAATCGGACGGGACAAAAGCCAAAGTCAGTTTTTCACCGGGGGACACACGGAGCCAGAATACGAGACGGAGAGGGGACAGAGGGTGGCCACACCACCTGGCCACGCGGGCCAGGCCTGGCCACGCCAGGGGGTGGTGTGGCCAGCCCAGGCACCCCCTCGGCCTCCCCTTCCGACTATAAGATGCCTCTGATACAGAAACCCTAAGTACCCGATCAAAATTCCACAAAAGAGTCTGTAGCCACCGTCGTCTCCATCCCTAGATCAGGCAAGATCTGAAGCTCTTCCCGGCACCCTGCCGGAGAGGGGAATTCACCCTGGAGGCCTTCTTCATCATCATGCAAGCCTCCGGTGTGATGCGTGAGTAGTTCATCTCTGGACTACGGGTCCATGTAGTAGCTAGATGGCTGGTTCTCCTCCTTTGTGCTATCATGTTTAGATCTTGTGAGCTCCGTTCATGATCAAGATCGTCTATTTGTAATTCTGCATGTTGTGTTTGCGGGGATCCGATGGATATTGAGATGCTATTTCAAATTGATTATTGATTCTATCATGTCTTTATTATTTATGATCTTGCATGCTTTCCATTGTTAGTAGCTATCTTGGCCAAGTAGATGCTAGCAACTCCAACAATTAGTATTTATGCTCGATAGTGGGTTCATGCCTCTAGTAATCTGGGGAACTGACAGAAGTCTCTAAGGTACTAGATGTGTTGTTGCTACTAGGGAGAAAACAACAATCCTTTTTTCATAGAACAATCGTATTGTTTACTTTACACGCAATTTGTAATGCAATTATCCGTTGCTTGCAACTTAATACTGGAGGGGGTTCGGATGATAACCTAAAGGTGGATTATTAGTCATAGATGCAGTTGGATGGCGGTCTATGTATAATGTTGTAATGCCCAATCAAGTCACAAAGGAGTCAAGATGAGTAGTATATGCTTGTATGTTTTCTCGATGTTTGTCAATTGCCCCGCTGTAATTTGTTCACCCAACATGTTATCTATCTTAAGGAGAGACACCACTAGTGAACTATGGACCCCAGTCCTTTCTTTTACTATCAATCTACAATCAACCATTTACTGCTTTGTGTTTACTTTTCTGCAAACTATTACTTTCTTCCACTCGATACGTTTAATCCTTTGTTTTCAGCAAAACCGGTGAGATTAACAACCTCATCGCAAGTTGGGGTCAGAGTTCTATGGTTGTGTTGTGCAAGTCTCCACGTTGCTGCTAGCACCGGTAGTGCGCCCTGCCAAAGTTCAGCTAGCTACACCTTTGGGGTGTTTCCTTGCTCCTACTGGATTCATAACCTTGGTTTCATAACTGAGGGAAAACTTACTGTTGTGCTCATCATACCTTCCTCTTAGGGTTCCCCAACGAGCTCACTAATACACGAGTCAGCAAGCTTCCTTAATCATGGTGTTTAATCTACACGGCAGTCTACTAGTAGCATCCGCTACCACACTGGCTTTGTCGGGGTGATAGTGAATGTCAAGGTCATAGTCCTTGATTAACTCTATCCATCTCCTTTTCCTCGTATTCAGCTCCTTATCCGAATAAATCTCACAGCGGTTGCCCATAAGGTAATGACGCCATGTCTTCAAGGCTAAAACTACGGCTTCTAGTTCTAAGTCATAGGTAGGGTAGTTCTGCTCATGTTGCTTTAGTTTTTAGGACAAATATGATATGACTTTGCCTTCTTGCATTAACACACATCTGAGACCAATCTTGGATGCATCACAATACAAATCAAAAGGCTTCTTGATATCCGACATGATCAAAATTAGGGCTGAAATCAATCTCTTCTTAAGATCTTGAAAACTTGCTTCACGTTTGTCGTTCCATTCAAACTTCTTATCTTTCTTCAACAATTGGGTCATCGGCCTTGCGATGCTTGAAAATCCTTCAACAAACTTGCGGTAATATCCGGCTAATCCAAGAAATCTGCGGACTTCAGTTTGAGTGGTTGGGGCTTTCCATTCTTCGACATCTTTAATCTTGGCGGGATCGACAACAATTCCTCCTGCCGACAAGATATGGCCTAGGAATCCAACTTCCTTTAACCAGAACTCACATTTGCTAAACTTGGCATACAACTGATGCTCTCTAAGGGTTTCAAGGATGGTTCTTAGGTGTTGTTCATGGTCTTCTTTTGACTTGGAGTAGATCAGAATGTCATCGATAAAAACAACGACAAACTTATCCAGAAAGTTCATAAAAATCTTATTCATGAGGTTCATTAAATAAGCGGGGGCATTGGTTAATCCAAAATAAATGACATTGTACTCATACAATCCATATCTGGTGGTGAAGGCGGTCTTTGGGATATCTGTGGCACGAATCTTCAATTGATGATAACTAGTTCTAAGATCAATCTTAGAAAACATTCTGGCACCAGTCAGTTGGTTAAACAAATCTTCTATCTTCGGCAGTGGGTACTTGTTCTTGATTGTGACATCATTCAGCTTCCGATAGTCCGTACACAAACGGTTGGTACCATCTTTCTTATCCACAAACAAAATAGGTGATCTCCATGGCGATGCACTTGGTTGTATCAAACCTTTTCCCAGCATATCATCAAGTTTCTTCTTCAGCTCCACTAGTTCAGATGGGTTCATACTATAGGGTCTCTGAGCTATGGGTCTAGTTCCAGGGACTAGTTCAATGATAAACTCGATATCCCGATCTGGGGGCATACCGGGCAATTCATTTGGGAACACATCAGGGTATTCACAGACTACTCTGACTTGGTCAATGGTGGTTTTTGCTAAACTCTTGTTGCACTTGAATTGACGGGGTAGCATCTCAGATACATGTTCTACTGATACTCCGGTGCTATTGGTCATGGTTATGGCTTTCTTGGCACATTCGATTAATCCTTGATGTTTTGACATCCAATCCATTCCTAGTACTACTTCCAAACCTTTGGTTCCAAGTACTATTAGATTGGCATAAAAATATACCCCATGGATTCTGATAGGTACGGCCTTGCAAATTTTTCTAGCTTTGGTAGTTGAACCAGGTATTTGAACTATCATAAACATGCTTCAAATTTGTGGGTTGAATCCTACTAGTGCATGCAAATTCTTCTGTAACAAACGAGTGCGATGCTCCAGAATCAAATAACACTCTTGCTAATACTGAGTTAATAGAAAACATACCCAGCATGACATCTGGCGCTTCCTAGGCTTCTTCCGCATTCATGTGGAATAGACGGTCAGTATGATTGTGCGGGTTTCCTGGTGCATATCTCTTTCCGGGCTGGACACTGTGCTGTTGTAGGGCAGGTGCAGTAACATTGGTGGTTGCAGCAAGATTCTTGGGGCACTCGTTGGAGTAGTGACCCGTGACTCCACATTCAAAGCAAGTGATCATTGACTTGTCTTTCCCTGCGATAGGCATAGCATTGCTTCCAGTCCTTGGGGCATTATTGTTGGTGTTGTTGTTGTTGGACTTTGGCGGTGCACGGTTGAAGTTATTGAGGTTGTCGGGGTTGTTGTTGTGGTGGCCTCCAGGCCTCGGGTTTCCTCTGCCACGGTTGGGGTAGTTCGGACGGGACATAGGGGGTCTGTTGTTTCTAGGTGCATATCCTGCAGACGGGTT